>OY730192.1:29743631-30415631 GCA_963422505.1 Pseudognaphalium luteoalbum
TATATTTTGGGATGTGGGTAGCAGGAAAGTGGTGCTCTTGGAGCAGGGAATGTTTGATGTTGGCTACTCTGATAAAGTTTGTTATAAATCATGTTTTGTATTATACAATACCTCATTTTGTAGTAAGTGAAACATTTTTCGTCAGTTGTTAACCTATTATGTATAGAAGTTTTAAACAGACGATGTACATTATTTATATTAAATGATAATGAAATATGTTTTAAAAGTATACGCTTCCGTGATAAAAAAAAATATAATATTGTTGTTCTAAATGAGGGGTGTTATAAGTTGGTATCAGAGCATAGTTTTTGGGTAATTGAGCATTGTAAATTGTTTAATCCCAATTATGGAGCGTGTTGTGTCAAACATTCCTGGGTATGGGATTTAGCATTGTATGTGAATCAGTTAGTAGATAAGTGCTAACGATTAACAAATGTTGAGTTGTTGTGGTAAATACAGATATGGCAGATAATGAGCAACCGACCGCCAACCCTAACAATGCCTCAAGGACCAATGTGTCTCCTTTACATATTCATGGTGAACAACATGGTCATGAAGGTATTTTGTTCATGTTGGTGAAGAATCAAATAGAGATGATTATATGCATGGATTAGAAGATGAGGTAATTAACCTCAGAGAATTTAAAAGACAAACCGAAGCTGCATCATCTCAGCAACGTTCTCAAGAACAAATACATGTATGTGGTAATGTTCCTTCCTTTCAGTCAAATAAAACATGTTCTTTTTAAACGTTCATGGCGAGTAAACCACCGGAGTTTCATGGAAGCACCAATCCATCTGTGACATTAAATTGGTTAAGAGACATGGAACGGAAATTTGATGTAACACATTGTGAAGAGGAATCTAAGGTTTCATATGCAGTTCAATGTCTTAAAGATGAAGCGATGGTTTGGTGGGATTCTATCACTGGTCATTTAACTCAACAACGTAAACAAGCTATTCGATTGCCTGATTTTCATCAAGCAGTTTGTAATCAATATTGTTCAAATTTTGACATGGCTCGAATTAGATGAGAGTTTACAAATTTACAATTAACTGATAAAATGACAATTGATGAATTGATTTCACAGTTTTCTGAAAAGTTGAGGTTTGTTCAGCAGTGGGTTCCTGCTGATAAAACCAGAGTTGAACAGTTTGTTGGTACTCTACCTCCGGGTTACCGCACTACAGTGAGGTTAGCTGGTCCTTTATCTAAGGCTTTCATTTTGGCACGTATTGTGGATAGTGATATGAGAGCTCCGGGTTTTCAAATTAAAGATACTTCTTCTCCGGGTTTTAAAACTGATTCTTCGGGTAAAGGAAAGACAAAATGGCAAGGTACTCGACAAACCAAGAAGTTTTGTAGCAAAATTAGTTCTTATGGAAGTTCTGATTGGTGTAATTCGTGTAATTCAAGGCAGTGTACAATTCAGACAAATAAATGCCTTAAATGTGGTGAGCTTGGGCATGAAATCAAGAATTGCAAGTATCCAAATTTTGTATGTTGGACATGTAAGAAAGAAGGACATCGGGTTGGTCAGTGTCCTGAGGCGGGGAGATAGGGTTCGAGTTTGGTCGGGAGTTCATCATCTTCCCGAAAAAAGCTCTTCCTCCGCCAGCTGCAAATAGGGCATTTCAGATGACAGTCGATGAGGCTGTCCACACAGAGGATGTTATCACTGATACTTTTCTTAAACTCTGTACCAACGCGTGTTTTGTTTGATTCTGGAGCAAACTGTTCTTTTATCTCTGTGTGTTTCTGTGATAAGTTGAAATTAATCCCTACTGTGATTACTAAGCCCGTAGAAGTAGAAATTTTTAGTGGCAAGTTAGTTCCTGTTACCACCTCGGTGACTGGAGCTAATATTGTGATAGATGGTCAGACTTTCCAAATTTCATTTATGTTGATGCCAATTCCAAGTTTTGATGTGATTATTAGCATTGATTGGTTAAGTCAGTATAAAGCAAGTATAGTTTGCCACAATAAGTTGATTAGAATCCCAATTTCTGAAGAGTCATGAGTTGTGGCTCGAGGAGAACGGGATAATGGGGGTATACCTTTGATTTCTATGATGAAAGCTAGGAAGTCGTTGTCTAAAGGTTGTGAGTCTTATATAGCCTATGTGATTGATGCTAAACTAGAAAAGAAATCCATTTCTGATGTCCCGATAGTTTCTGAATATCCGGAAGTGTTTCCCGACGAATTACCTGGGTTGCCACCGGTTAGGGAAGTTGAATACCAGATTAATCTTGTTCCTGTCTCGTCTCCTGTAGCTAAAGCTCCCTATAGACTAGCTCCTTCTGAAATACGTGAAACGATAAATCAGATATAGGATTTACTGGATAAAGGATTCATTAGACCTAGTTCTTCTCCGTGGGGTGCACCGGTTTTATTTGTGAAAAAGAATGATGGGTCATTTAGAATGTGTATTGACTATTGGGAACTAAATAAACGAACAATAAAGAAATAAATATCCTCTGCCTCGAATAGATGATTTATTTGATCAGTTGCAGGGATCTTCGTTTTATTCGAAAATTGACTTGAGGTCGGGTTATCACCAAGTTCGTGTTCGTGAACAGGATATTCCTAAAACTGCTTTTCGTACCAGGTATGGTCATTTTGAATTCCTGGTTATGCCTTTCGGTTTAACAAATGCTCCAGCAGTTTTTATAGATTTGATGAATCGGGTTTGCCGGCCTTTTCTCGATAAATTTGTAATTGTGTTTATTGATGATATTCTGGTGTATTCTAAATCCGAGTCAGAACATGAAATGCATTTGAGATTAGTGTTGGAAACTTTGAAAAGAGAACACTTATATGCAAAATTTTCTAAATGTGAATTCTGAATTCGAGAGGTGCAATTTCTGGGTCATATTATCTGTAATGATGGTGTCAAAGTTGATCCTTCTAAAATTGAAGCTGCGATGAATTGGAAAGCTCTAAAATCTGCCTCGGAGATAAAAGAATTTTCTTGGGCTAGCTGGATATTATCGAAAATTCATTAAAGACTTTTCAAAGATTGTTGGTCCGTTAATAAAGTTGACACGTAAAGATGTTAAGTTTCAGTATGATGAGCCATAAGAGGTAGCTTTTCAGACCTTAAAACAGCTATTGTGTCAAGCACCTGTGTTGGCATTACCAGATGGGTCTGAAGATTTTGTTGCTTACTGTGATGCATCTTATGCTGAGTTGGGTGATGTTCTTATGCAGAGAGACAGAGTTATTGCCTATGCTTCACGACAATTGAAACAACATGAAAGAAACTATCATACTCACGATTTAGAGTTGGCAGCAGTTGTATTTGCCTTGAAAATCTGGAGACATTATCTTTATGGTACAAAGTGTATTATCTGTACAGATCATAAGAGTCTTCAATATGTATTTTCTCAGAAAGAGTTGAATATGCGTCAGAGACGATGGTTAGAGTTAATCAAAGATTATGATTGTGAAATTCGTTACCATCCAGGCAAAGCTAATGTGGTTGCTGATGCGTTAAGCCGAAAAGGTATCTCTGATCGAGTTTATTATTTGAAAGTGGATGTTTCTTCTGACTTGGTAGAGAAAATTAAGGATACACAGTTGGAAGCTTTATTGGATCATAATCTAAAGTCAGAAATCATGTTGAAAAGGAAAGAGTTGTTGGTTGACGATTCTAGAGGTTTGAAGACTTTTCAGTCTCGCGTATGGATTCCTCTTATTGGTGGTATTCGGGATATGATTTTGACTGAAGCCCATAGGTCACGATTATCTATTCATCCTGGCAGTACTCGAATGTATAATGACTTAAAGCCTTTGTATTGGTGGCCCACGATGAAAACTGATATAGCACAGTTTGTTGGTACTTGTCATGTTTATGCTCAAGTCAAAGCTGAACACCAGAAGTCATATAGGTCACTGAAACAATTAGAAATTCCATAATGAAAGTGGGAACACTTAACCATGGACTTTGTGACTAAACTTCCACGTACATCTCGAGAAAATGATATGATTTGGGTTATTGTTGACCGGTTGACTAAAAATGCCCATTTTCTCGCTACAAGTGAAACGACATCTTTGAGTAAGCTTGACCAGCTATATGTTAATGAGATTGTTTTCCGACATGGTATTCCGTTGTCTATTGTATCGGATAGGGATTCTCGGTTTATTTCTCATTTCTGGCAGAGTTTACAACAAGAGTTGGGCACCGGAGTGAATCTTAATACAACATATCATCCTCAAATAGACGGTCAGTCATAACGTACAATATAAACGCTTGAGGATATGTTGAGGGCTTGTGTTCTGAAATATGGGGGTTCTTGGGATTCTCATTTACCGTTGGTTGAATTTGCATATAATAATTCTTATCATTCCAACATTGGTATGCCACCTTATGAGATGTTATATGGACGTCGGTGTAGAACGCCTACGTGTTGGTTAGAGGTTGGTGAGAAATAGTTTGCTGGACCCGACATTGTGCAGATAACAACTGACAAAGTAGTGATTGCCCGTGAGAAATTGAAAGTTGCACGTGACAGACGAAAGCAGTATGCAGATCCACGTAGACGGCCAGTGTCGTTTTCTGAAGGTGAGTTTGTTTATCTTAAAGTTTCTCCGTGGAAGGGGGTTATTCGGTTTGGAAAACGTGGTAAATTAGCTCCCTAATATATTGGACCGTTAAGAATTCGACAGGTTGTTAATGACTAGTCAGTTTCATTGGATCTTCCTTCAGAACTTGCGGGTATTCATGACACGTTTAACATTTGTTATTTGAGAAAATGTAACGTTGAAAACCAGTCTCAGGTTCTCCCTTTGCAAGATATGAGGGTTGATAGAAGTCAGAAGTTAGTTGAAGAATCGGTTGAATTTCTTGACAGAAAAGTTACCAAATGTCGCACCCACAAATTCGGGTTGCGGAAACGAATCGGGTCGGGGCACGACTAATCAATATACACAGCACAAAAGATATAATGAACGACCACTACATGCGTCGTTTTACATTGATATTGATAAAACAAAAGTTTACATCAAAATATTGTTTACATTAGCTCTGTTTGAAAATGAGAGATTTAAGTACATAGTTAATCTATACAAAATATAATAATGCAGCTAAAATCTCTGATTATTTGCATGCTGACTCGAGCTAATAGATCTTGATTGAGCAGTCCAACCTACTGTTGGTCACCTGTGATACATGCTAAAATGGGTCAGCGAAACGCTAGTGAGCTCGCAGGTTTATATGTCAACATATATTTGTATGAACCGCAAGATTTTATAATTGAATTTAAAATGCAATTAAGCAAAATAAAAGTTTATACATCCATGAGTACATAGTCTGAGCTTAACTTAAGCGTCAGGTCCAATTAAGGAAACCTAACTGAGTTGCCTTCTACGAGTGCCTAATCTACACTCGTCTTCCCAAATGCTAATACGTCCGTTTGACCAGTTAGTGCGTGCTAACCCGGACGAGGATTGTCAATCCTATATGATATCATATACTAACATTCACGCTACAGATGTATTACCAAACTATGTTGTGGAGGGCTTTGAAATGATTAGTGAAAACAACTCATGTAGTATTTGATTTGTATTGTACTTGCGTTCATATTGTAAAATAAAACGAGCAATGTAATCACACCCCTGATTGAAAAGCAGTAAAATAGGGGCCATGAGACTCACCTGAGCCTTGAGTGTTTATTAAAATAAACTTGAATTGATTAGCTGTGAATTGATGTCCGAAGACTTGTAACCTGTCGGGCGTTCAAAACGCGCAACGTTATATGAGTGAGTAGATGTCTCAACAGACCATCTATGTTTGTTGTCCAACAATTAGTTATGTCCAAATGTTTGATTGTTCAACTTTGTTTATCAAAAACGTGTACGACCCGTTGGTGAAAGTTTGTAATAATAATTCTTTAAGACATTATTATTATTATGTTTGTGTCATCATATATATTGTTACAGTATGTATCATGTGTGGTTATAAGTTGTTATCCATGTTCAATACTTAGTGAAAACAAGTCCCATAAATTCTGTTTTTAGCGACACTAGTAGCGACACTAGTGTCAGTGTCGCAAGTCATGCGACACTAGGGTAAGTGTCGCAGTGTATGCTAGTGTCGCAGGTCATGCGACACTACGGTCAATGTCGCAGTGAGTTTATGAGACATTAGGGTCAGTGTCGCAGGTTCAATCACATTTTCAATAAGTAGCGACACTAATAGCGACACTATGGTAGTGTCGCAGGTAATGTCGCAGGTAGTGTCGCAGGTCATGCGACACTAGCGTCTGGCCAATTTTCCATTTTTAGCCCAAGTGTATCCAAGTGTCGGTTTTTCATTCGGGAAACTTTTCAAAATTAGTTTTTGGTCCAAGTTATTACTAAGTCACCCAAACTAGTTTTTGTTACCATTTTCCAAATATAGTAAGTTTTTCGAAATCGAGCCACTTTTGTTGACTTGATCAAACTTAATCGGTTTGACCCGAAATTTTCACCCAACCCATATATCAGTTTATAGATTCCAAATAAATTGTCGGTTCATATCGGAGTTCACCAAAAGTGTCGGTTTTTATAAAAGTCCCAAAACTACAAGATTTCATATTTTCGACTTTTGTCGGTTTGTTTCGCCATGGGTCCTACTAACTTATGGTCCAAACCAAGTCCCACAATGGTCTTCTATGTGTTTAGTTTCCAACATATGTTTTCTAAGAGTTTTAAGTCCCATCTTCATAGAGAAACAAAATAGATAGTAATGCATAGCTCAGTTTCTGATTTCACCCAGACCATTCCCACAAATTGACTTATAGACAAAAATACGTTCGGATCTGGTAAAAACGTAAAACATGAAAGTTGTAGATCTTTTCAATACTCAAATTTTTTTTAAAAAAATGCATCTTCTAACTCTTCCTAGAACTCAAGATATGACGTTTTTAGTAAGCTGTGATTTTCTGGACAGATTGTGTGCTCTTTGTATATAATTCATAAAAACGTATTTTGAGCTTAAATTTGGACATAATATTGTTAGATGAGCTTTATAACATTTAATTAAACAATATGAAAGTAAGAAAGAGTTTCCTTACAAAGATTTTGATGGAAATGAGATGAGGAGAAAGAGTAGTTGTGGTTGAGCTAATTTTCTTTGTAAAATAGTGACTTGATGGTGGTGTTGTTATGGTGGTTTATGGTGGTGGTAATGGTGGTTGTGGGGGCTGTAAATCTCCAGAAATTTGAGAGAGAGTTGAGAGAGTTTGAGTGGAAAAAGGTTGGAGTGTAAGAGTGAAATGGTGCATGTGATTCAAATGGTGGGAGGGGGAATCATCATAGTGGTTTGCATGAAGTATGAGTGGGTGAGATGGGAGGTGGGCATGTGGCACATGGGGGGCATGGGGGGCCGGCCTAGGGGGCCCACACAAGGTTATTTTGGTCATTTTCTTGTTTCCAATTTAATTTGTGGCGTTTTAGGTTCGTTTACTCGTTCGGTTTGGTGTTAAACGTTTAATATGCGTTTTCAAATAACGATTTAAATTTCAATATTTTCACTTGAAGTATTCATTCTAAATACTTGAAAAACATTTATAAAAATGATTCGTTAATTTAGTGATCTCGATTTACGCGTTCGTTGTACGGATTCTAAATCGCGTAACTGTTGTTTGTACGATACGAATTTGAGTTGAAATATTACATAAATAATATTTTGGATAAAATTGAGTTATTAAATAGTATCGTATTATTTAGTTAAGTTGTTCACCAACGTCCGTATTTATTGAACCGAATCACATTCGATTTGAATTGCATACGATTTAATCAAATCGCCTAATTGTATATATTCAACCATATATATGTATTGGTACATTAATTAGCCTAGCACAGAACTAATTACATGTATTAATAATTGATTAGGTACTAATTATTAGTCCTAATTTGACGGGTGTCACACCAAACGTAGGAAGAAACAGATACCTATGGTCTTAGTAAAATGGAAGCATAGTTTAGGTTCAAACCTAACTTGGGAGACTAAGGATAGTATGAAATCCAGATATCCTGGATTGACCTTGATGAGATTTCGGGGACGGAATCTTCCTAAGGAGGGGAGATTTGTAACATCCTCCTTACCGGTCTGGTAAATTCTAATTTTAAAGTGATTATTTAATCGTTTTAGGAATTACTTGATATCAATTATTTAATTGCGAAACTTAGATGAATAAGTCCCAGGACTTATTGTGGATAGTAAATTGTTATTTGTTTTAATTTACTATAGTTGACGGTGAAATAAAGTCAGTTTCTCGCAATTGATATTTATGTTCCAAACAATAGATTTTGAACGGGTATAAATCATACCACTTAATATGTGAAGTTGGTTGATGAGTCGACCTAATTTACACTTTTCCCTGATAACTCATTTCTTCTTTTTCATTTCATAAGCATCAAACCCAGAGATCTTAAATTTTCAAATAGAAATTATATTGAGTTTACAAAAGCTGTGATTACTTCATTACAATCATCATCATCAGTTGAATCTTTGCTTTGAGTTGAACTTGTAAGTGTTCTTGTACATAAGAAAATGGGTTTTAAATTTGATTGTGTAAATTGTTGAATTATATGTGAATTTGAAGCTTGAATGAAGTTGTAGTGTATGTATATACTCATATTTGAGTGTTTGGTAGTTTACAAACTGAAATAGTTGAGCTGAAATGGTGATATTAGAGTTAGGGTTCGTGTTATGTGTTTACAGGTCTGTACCTGAGTTTTAAAACGTGCTAATGCGATCCCCATTTTTGGTCCCGGATCGCGTTTGCTAGTTAAAACCTGACTCAACCGGATTTTGTTCTTGGGAACGCGATCCCAAGCCTTGGTCCGGATCGCGAGCCAAGTGCAATTTGATTACGGAATGTTTTCTACTTATGAACGCGATCCATCCCTTGCTTCCGGATCGCGTTGCTTAGTGTAAAACGGTAACAGAAACTTTTCTGAAGGGGAAAGCGATCCCACCAACTCTGATCCGGATCGCGTTTGTCTGTATAATTTTGGTGATTATGATAACTTATGAATTCAAGTGTATACTATATATAGATATATATAGTATTGTTACTTATGTTTGATATTGTGATTACTTGTGTAAGGTGTCCATTTACATAAGTACTAATTGTTGATAATAAGTTACTAACTTGTGTGTTGTGTGATGTTTCAGATACTCCAAAGAATCAGTGATTAGAAGCTGAGTGTGGTGACTCCTGAGGTATCGGTGAGTGGATTTAGAACTCACCTTTTAATTTAGTTGTAACTGTTTGATTGCAACAGGTGAACGTAGATATGTTGTAATATTATTTAATTAATATTGTTGACTGTGACTCTATGTGCTAATTGGCCTTTGGGCATCAGTTGAGAATGAGGTCAACGAGTTGAGCTGGTTGGTTGAGTTAGTTTGTTATTATATAAATTACACAGGATCTTGCTTCATTTGTTGTGTGTGTAGAACCTGTGTTTGAGTATAATAGCCACTAACTATCGGTCTCGTCCGTTATGGCCATACGGATATGGTTGGATAAGTGTACTGGGAAACCACCCGGGTATTATGGTATTTCTCAGAGCCACCGATCCTCATTCATTGATTTGTTGTTTAGTTGAATTATATGTTTACGGAAGTCTGGTGTAAACAAGTAGTTAAGCTAAGTTAATTGGTGTGTGATGAATTCATTCACTTAGCTTCGTGCTAATCCCTTAATTTTACTTTCTGCGGGTTATATTTTGGGATGTGGGTAGCAGGAAAGTGGTGCTCTTGGAGCAGGGAATGTTTGATGTTGGCTACTCTGATAAAGTTTGTTATAAACCATGTTTTGTATTATATAATACCCCATTTTGTAGTAAGTGAAACATGTTTCGTCAGTTGTTAACCTATTATGTACAGAAGTTTTAAATAGGCGATGTACATTATTTATATTAAATGATAATGAAATATGTTTTAAAAGTATACGCTTCCGTGATAAAATAATATAATATTGTTGTTCTAAATGAGGGGTGTTATAGATGAAGAGAGTAGTATACGAAGAGGTAAAAAAAAAAACTTACTACATTATATGTTCAATGGATTGATATCTTGCAAGACTTTTTTCATTTTATTTTTTTATGGGTTTTGAAATTTTGATAAATAATACTCTAAGAATAATTGGATAATGCTTCCATAAAATAATCAATGAACATCTAACCTTCCTTTTTAATAAGCCATCACAAACTCACCTTCCACTTATATTTACTCACTCCTTCCCAAATCATTTGTCCATCATTATATTTATGTTTGTCCCAAAATTATTACTCACTTTCAAAATCAACCAATCAAAATATTTGAAAATTATAAAGTTGAAATTCTACTGGCAGTCAACAGTAATAAATGCACTTTTCTTAAACTGTGTGTTTCTTGTTTGATGACAAACATTTTGGGACGCAGCGAGTATAAATTAGTGATTAATCTAGAAATAGTTGTATATATTTAATGTTTAATTCTATGTACAGTAACCTTTAACATTGCCCTTAGCCTTTTTTTAATGCAACATTCATTTTACTTGCTTTTATATAACATATAGTTTTACAATCCGATGAATTGAGTTTTTGCAAAGCTTTTTCCTTCCATTAGAGATGCTCGTCGTTGTAGTGCTATATAGAAATCATATAATCTATAATAACCAGTATTGTCATTTGTCAATAAGAACCAAATGTAAAAACACACATTTGACAAAATAGAAACAATTCAAAATTCAAATGATTGACAAAATTGAGAAAGGTTTAAGATTCTACATAAAAAGTAATGAAGGCATTCCGTCGAACAGGTTGAATACGAACAATCAAACATTGATAAACCCCATTCCTTGAAATGTGAACACTTATCATGTATTCGATGAATAACCAGACACATTGCAGTTTAAGAATAACTCCAACTCAGAGATATTTCATGTCGTCAAGCAACACAATAAAGAACAATACCTAGATCAAGAAACTTGAAATTTACTAATGCAAAACAGTTAACTTGATGAATAACTTAGATTACTACGCGGAAACAAAGTTGAAGCAAAAAAGGCTGAAATTCTATATGCTATTCCACAACCCAGCATTTAGAAACCAACAATAGAAGAAAATCCATTGTTGTTTAAAGGTTTTTAAAGCTCAACAAAGCAAGCAACACACAAAGTCAAACATCTACAGAACTACCCTGAAGGTTAGATTAATTCGTGCAGATATAGCTTTCACTCGTTTAGGAACTGAGTGGAGCCAGTCACGTTGGGTATTACCCCTCATCATCAACAGTGATCCGTGTTTTAACTTGAAACTGTATTGCTCTTCACAATTACTATTCTTAGCTCGCTTGCTTTGAGGCTCGCCATCAACTGTACCCACAGAAACATGATATGGAATCAGTACAAGATATATGTGTGTGCTAACTTTGATATCGGAACACATTATAAAAACCAAATGTTATATACAGTGTGTACCTTGAAATTTCTTACTACTTTTTTCCTTTTTCTTTAAGAGAAAGTCACGCTCACATCCAAAGGATATGGAGGCAATTTCTGGAGTGGGTCCATAAACCGTCTCATTATCAGCATGCCAACCAACATAGTCATTACCAGTGTTGTATCTATTTATAAGTAAGCTGTTGAAATGAGTTTCAGGAAAGGCTTTATGTACCTAAAAAGGAACAGATGGCGTTCAGCAATCAATCAACAATATAATATAATGATAATTATAAGTGGGGATCATATTTAGTTACCTCGTCCAAAATCTCCTTGAGAGGCGGGAAATCATCCCAGCAATAGGCATGTGGCTGATACCCACTATAACTTAGTTCCTTCAATCCTTTATCTGCAATATAGCATACATCTCTAGGCTGCAAACACAACAGATGATAATATGAATGAAAAAAGTAATAATTGTTAACTGATAGCTTATTTGCATTAGCTTTTTAAGGGATTTTTTTAGCTTATCTTGCATTGTCTGAATGCAAAAGGCCATTGTCACTTGTCGAAAAGCTTTTAGCTGAAAAACTTTTCAGCTTATAACGGGTTAAGAGCACACCCATTGGTGCTACTCGGTTCTCGTCGGTTTGAAGTGACGGAGCCGACGCCGATGGCACGGCTCCGACGGTTTCACACGTCGGATATCCGACGTTCCTTTTTTTGTGTGCGTATAACATTAAAGGTAAATTTGGAAAATGTCGGACACAAAAATAGAAGTAACGGGTCACTGATGGCAAAGGTCCGTCAGTTTTTGAAACAACTAACGTGGTGCTGACGTGGCTCAGTCGGTTTCAGTCAGTTTAGTCACCATTGGGATTTGGGAGTGGTCTAATAAGGCCATTTTGTAAAGCCATAAACTTGAGGCTTTTTGCAAAATGGATTTTCAAGGTGATAAGAAAAAACTCAAACACATGTCATAAGCTAACCCACACACCCCCTACATACAAAGAAAGATCAAACATATACTCCTATAATTACCAAATTTCAGAGTGCCCAAGAAAAAACCAAGTTTACTGCAACTTTATAATGCAAAGAATTAGAAAAACAGTTAGCAGTAACTAAACCCCTATAAAACTGACTATAAAAACAGCCCAAAATAACACTAATTTTATATTTATGATCTACGAATGATGGAGGAGATGGATACCTGAAGAAAATGTTTGCCAAAGACACGAATGGTGGGTCTGGTCCATGGGATGTGTTTATCGATATAATTAAAGTAATCCCATGACTTGTCGCAGTTTAGAAAACGAGGATAGTACACCACCTCGCTCCCATTGCCCAAATCTTTAACTTCCTTCTTCACATTTACATCTTCACTTTCGCTGAAATTAGGGCTCGAGAATGCTAACTGCGTCTGCATCTCTCGCATTGAAAAACCGAACTGTTTCTTTTTTACTACACGCCTAGTTAATGCACAGATCATATGCGTTTTTACGATTTGATCGAGTTTTATAATCGACGTTTGTGTTACCAATGGGCATGTCGTTTAAGCACAGAACTCGGTTAATCTTTCACCGCTAAGCAGGGTTACACTTTTAACCTTTTTCCCCGTTTTAGACCTTCAACCTTTTTTTATTTGCAGAAAAGACTCAAAGTTTCAAACCATTATTTTATTTCGAAAGTAAACTTGATATAATTTCAACACACTCAGCCCCTCAAGTTTTAAACAGTGTCTAGTTTACCCAAAAAGTTAGAACTTCTATAGTTTACCAAATTGACTTGTCAAGTTGACCAATCACTATTACACACAATATGTACTTATGCAGTATTATTTTATTTAACGATTTAAAATAGATAAAAGTTACAAACTGTTTTTGGGATGTTACCAAACAAACTTTAACATTTATAAATCATTTGATGTTACCAATGACTTCTTTGAAGACATTCAGTGGAGGCTCGCTTCTTTACCCATTCGATTTGGTGGCCTGGGCTTGTATTCACCGGTTGAGGATTCCTCATACGCTTTTGTGGCCTCCTGAGCCCAAACTTGGACGCTTCAAGACTACATTTTACGTGACACTGGATTGTGTGGTATAGACCCTAATTATGTGTCAAAAATACAGAATATCAACTACAAACTCTCTTGACAACAAGTAGTTGGTCAAGAAATTACAGATTCAGAAATAACAAAGAGATGAGAAATCTCAGAGAAAGATAGAACTCGTTTTGTGAATAGAAGGAGTATGTGTAAAATTTAAAAACCCTAATCTCTTTAGCTTATATATAAATCTCCATATGTCTCTTTTTTAGTCCCTGAACTTTCCAAGTCTTCACTTCAGCAAACAAACTTGATCTCTTTCCTAGCTTTAACCTTTTAGTTCCAGAAAATGCACACAAGCCCCTCAGGTTCCAAACTTGTCATAAATCTGAAATAATTCTAGAACTACCACAAATAAGTAAACAACACAACATTAAGATAAGCTTGATCTTGATTTTATAATTTTAACATCCCCCTCAAGCTTATCTTGATACAAATCAACTAATCCCAAATGTTGGCTCAAAAAATTGTGTTGAGTTACACTCAACCCTTTTGTTAAAATATCTGCTAACTGCTGCTCAGAAAAGATTTTTTGAGTTTTAATAACACCTGCTGCTACTTTTTCCCTTATAAAATGGACATCAATTTCAAAATGTTTAGTCCTCTCATGAAATACTGGATTAGCAGCCAATTGTATAGCAGAGCTATTATCACAAAACAAATCAACTGGAAGATCAATTTTGACATTTAAGTCATTTAGGAGATTTTTGAGCCAAATAATTTCACAAGCTGTTGTTGCCATGGCCCTATATTCTGCTTCAGCAGAAGACCTGGCAATGGTTGCTTGTTTTTTACTTTTCCAAGAGATTAAAGAATCACAAAAATAAACCAAATAGCCTGTTACTGACTTCCTTTTAAACTTACACTTGCCCCAATCAGAATCACAGTATGCTTTTAAACTGAAACCATTACCATTTAACAACTGAATGCCCTTACCTGGGGCACCTTTTAAATACCTTAGTACTCTAAAAACAAGATCAGAATGTGATTGCAAAGGGGCATGCATGTATTGAATAAGAACATGAACAGCAAATGATATATCAGGTCTAGTAAGAGTTAAGTAAATTAATCTTCCTACTAACTTCTGATATTCAGTCACATTAGTCAACAATTTATCTTTATCACTTGGTTCACATGAAACACACAGATTTGGTTCAATGGGAGTTGTAGCAGGTTTACACGCTAACAACCCATAATCATTTAGCAACTCTAAACAATACTTCCTTTGAGACATACAAATACCCTTTTCATTATTCAACACTTCTATTCCCAAGAAATATTTCAACTTACCAAGATCTTTAATCATAAACTTTGACTTTAAGAAAAGCTTAAACTTTTCAATTTCATTCACACTATTTCCAGTAATAACAATATCATCCACATACACAAGAAGAGCAATAAACACATTATTATCATTCTTAACATACAAAGAATAATCAAACATACTTTGCTTAAAACCATTCTCCAAAAGAGCAGAATTCAGTTTCTCATTCCACTGCCTAGGAGCTTGTTTTAGACCATATAGAAACTTATTTAATTTACACACTTTATTACCACAATCAGAAAAATAACCTTCAGGTAACTTCATATATACTTCTTCAGTTAAATCCCCATACAGAAATGCATTATTAACATCTAACTGAAACAAAGGCCAATCATTTTGAACAGCAAGAGTGATAATGCATCTAACTGTAACATGCTTAACAACGGGTGAAAAAGTTTCATCATAGTCTATTCCTTCTTGTTGACTATATCCCTTAGCAACTAATCTTGCCTTGTACCTATCAATCTCCCCATTGGCTTTATACTTTATTTTATATATCCACTTGCATCCAATAGGTTTCCTATTAGAGGGCAGATCAGTAACAACCCATGTATTATTTCCGTTTAATGCTTCCATTTCTAAGTTCATTGCTTCTATCCAATTACTATCTTTACAAGCCTCATTATAAGACTTAGGTTCAACAGTTTTATTCAAATTAGAAACAAAACAGAAATTTTCAGCATTTAACAAAGAATAATTGACAACTCTTTCAACACCATACTTAACTTTACCCTCTACAACAAAATTATCAAATTTAGGTGGCAAATTAGTATTTCTAGCTAACCTTCTTAAGTTAATAGTTTGATCTGAATTTTCCTCAGAATTAGTAATATTATCAGTTGGTGTTGCTGTGTGACTATGATCATGATCATTATCAACATTACCATCATCACCATTATTTTGTGATGTTGCTATGTGACTATGATCATGATTATTATCAACACTACCATCACCATCATTTTTCCCTTTGCTATCATCATTGGAATCAGAATATAACATTTTATCAAAAAAGTTTATATGATTAATATTATCATGATCAATCTGGTTTTCAAATGGTTTCATCTTAAATGGAAAAACAGTTTCATAAAACTTCACATCTCTAGAAAACAACACAATTTTATTCTCAAGACTAAAAAGTTTATAACCCTTTTTAGCATTAGAATAACCAATTAAAACACATTTTTCAGACCTGCTATTGAACTTATCATGAGGATTTAAAATAGCAGAGAAACAAAGACAACCAAAACATCTCAAATGTGAAAGATTAGGTTCCCTATTAAAAACTTTTTCATAAGGAGTTTTTCCACCAAGCACAGAAGAAGGAGTCCTGTTAATCAAATAGCATGCAGTTAAAATGCATTCACTCCACATATTCAAAGGTAATCCCTCCTGAAACATAAGAGCTCTTGCCACATTTAACAAGTGCCTATGTTTCCTTTCAACTACCCCATTATGTTGATGAGTGTATGCACAAGATGTTTGATGTAATATACCTTTATTAGACACAAAATCAATCATTCTGTTATTTACAAATTCTGTTCCATTATCACTTCTTAAAATTTGTACTCTTTTCACAAACTGAGTTTCAATCAAACTAACAAAGTTACAAACATTTACATACACTTCCTCTTTGGATTTTAACAACAGCAATATCCACACAGCTCTACTAAAATCATCAACTACAGTAAGAAAATATTTATATCCTTCTTTACTTTGAATTCTGAAAGGTCCCCACAAGTCTAAATGAATCAATTCACCAACACTTGTGGTTTTGTGATCACTTATAGGAAAAGGATCTCTACTTTGTTTAGCTTTATGACAAATATCACAAGGATCAGATTTTATCTCATTATTAAAGCCCAGTTTTCCTTTTAAAACCACAAGAACTTGGTCTGAGGGATGACCAAGTCTTGCATGCCAGATTTGTTTAGATGCATAACAAACAGAAGAATTATAAGACCTACCAACACATTGCATATCATTTTCATTAAACAGATATAAACCACCAGATTGTCTACCAGTCCCCACTATCATCCCTAGCATCAAGTCCTGTATATAGCATGTGGACTCATCAAACTTGACAGACAACTTACTATCTTTAGAAAGTTTATGAACAGATAACAAACTTACACAATACTCAGGTACAACAAGAACATCAAAAAGAGTAACATTTTTTGTTAACTTTAAATTTCCAATTTTATGTATTCTTGCTTGAGTTCCATTTGGATGTCCCACAGTTAATTTTAAATCATATACATCAACAATATTAGTTAAACCTCTTTCTGAGTATGTCATATGTTGATTTGCCCCAGAGTCTATAATCCACCCCTTACTAGCCTGCTTTGTGTTATCAGACAAATTTGAATTATAAAATTTCTCAAAATTAACATTAAACAAAATGCTACAATTGAATACAGTACCTGCCATATTGGCCTGTGCACTCACAGTAGACTTATCATTAATCAAACTTAACAACTTCACCATCTGTTCATTTGAAAACACCATAGGAGTAGTACTAGTGCTTGCTTCTTCTGAAGCAGCGGCATTATTAGACACAAATTTAAAACCACTTTGCACATTAGTCTGCTTGTTATTAAACACATTCCTCTTATAACTAGGAGGATAACCCACAATTTCAAAACATCTATTAACAGTGTGTCCTAACTTCAAACACTTTGTGCATTTAAGATTAGGATTAGGACCCCTATTATAGTTATTATTGTAATTGTTCCTGTTATTTCCATTATTATTTCTATTATTAATTTGAGCAACAAAAGCAGATGATTGTGTTCTTTTATTACCCTCTGCACCAGACACACCCCTGTGTGATTCATCTCTTGACAAGACAGCATAAGCAGTTTTTACATCAGGTAAAGGTTCTCTTAATAACAAATTACTTCTCACAGACATATAACAATCATCCAACCCCATCAAAAACTGCATCAGTTTTAACACTTTTGTATGTTCATTTAAATTTGCAGCTGCTGCACATGTACAATGAGGTAAAATTATCATTGCATCATATTGTTTTCAAAGACTATTTAAAGAATGATAGTAGTCAGAAAGAGAACTTCCATTTTGTTTTACTGAATTTATCTTTTGATGCAAATTAAAAATAATAGATCCATCAACCTTATCATAGGTTTCTTTCAGTTCATTCCAAACTTGTGATGCAGTAGATGAAAAAATTTGCCCAGAATACAATTCTTCAGATATAGCCCCTAGAATCCAAGACAACACAACAGAATTACATCTATCCCATTGTGTAGCTAACACATTATTTGTTAGACTTTTTTCAACTGTGCCATCTATAAAACCAATTTTGTTTTTAGTACCCAAAGCCAATAGCATAGCTCTACTCCATGTGTTATAATTTTCTGTTCCTTTAAGTTTTATATTGATTAAAGGTGTACCAGTTGTCACTAGCATGTAAATACAATGGATCACCAAAATCTAACTTATTAATAAGTGTAATTTCATTTTGATTTTCCATATCTCCCCCAAACAATGCAAGCATTCACCAAACACACAATCAGATAATGTTTTACACAAACCAAATAAACTATGAATATTATCACAAGATAACAAATCACAGAATACAAGTAAATATCAAGTAGAATTCAATCAAACATAGCTGAGAATGCACAATCACACAAATGCCTAAAGAATGCAGATCCTAATAGGTTAACCTAAGCAGGGATCCATGCAGGTGGTTTCTCAAAAGGAACCCACTCTAGGTCTTACTTAGGGACCTCTCTTCTACCAAAACAAACGTTAGTCAACCTAGGTAAACACACACAAGAAAACTCATAAAATAAGATGCACATATATCAAATACCAGATTAGTACTTAAACAAATAATCAGAAAATAATAGATTGTGAGTTAGAAGTTCCTCACAGAGTACTCCGTGCAAAGCAATAAGAAAAGAAGAAAATCACAGCGGAAGATAGATGTTATGTTCTGGAAGAGCCAAGAACACCAGATCAGAAACCCTAGAATTAGGGCTTCAACAAGAAATCAGAATCGATCATCTAAAACACCACCACAAACTGCAACCGATCTGATCAGAAACACAATCAGATAAAACTCTGAACCGTTTGCTCAAGAAGAAACCCTAAGAACAATCTTTGGGTGAACAACGAAATAACACACCGATCTAAGAACGAGTCTCTGATACCATGTCAAAAATACAGAATATCAACTACAAACTCTCTTGACAACAAGTAGTTGGTCAAGAAATTACAGATTCAGAAATAACAAAGAGATGAGAAATCTCAGAGAAAGATAGAACTCGTTTTGTGAATGAGAAGGAGTATGTGTAAAATTTAAAAACCCTAATCTCTTTAGCTTATATATAAATCTCCATATGTCTCTTTTAGTCCCTGAACTTTCCAAGTCTTCACTTCAGCAAACAAACTTGATCTCTTTCCTAGCTTTAACCTTTTAGTTCCAGAAAATGCACACAAGCCCCTCAGGTTCCAAACTTGTCATAAATCTGAAATAATTCTAGAACTACCACAAATAAGTAAACAACACAACATTAAGATAAGCTTGATCTTGATTTTATAATTTTAACATTATGCTTGTGCTTTAGCAGGTCTCCGTGATATGCTTCCAAACTTTGACTTCTACGGTGTTACTGATAAGGACACCGCCCCTCTTAAAGCTCAACATACATTGACGAGTGCTCTTTTCAGTAAAATTATACAAGGTGTGGAAGTTCAATTTAACATGACTGTTAGACGAGTAGCGATTTTTGAATGCCTACGTTCGTCACATGCTCAAGATTTTCTTTTGGCTATTCCTATTGGTGGTCTTGGCCAACACATGTCGCCTGTGGAGTATTGTGCTATCCTTAAGTATCGCCTCATGATTCCCCTTCTTCCGGTTGATGAATTATGCCCAATATGTCGCAAGGCATGTTTGGACCCGTTGGGGGACCATGCAGTACATTGTAAGGAGCTCTCGGGTTTTAAGTACCGACATGATATGGTTTAGGATGTCCTCTTTGATGTACTTAAGCGTGTTGGGGTCTCTGCAGAAAAAGAAGCACCTGTGAACTTCTTGACTGACCCCCGGGAAGGAAGATCAACACTTAGACCAGATGTTTTGGTTTTTGGTTGGGCAGGTGGCAAGCATGCGTGTGTGGACCTAACATGTGTTTCCCCTCTCGTAGGATTAAAGAGTGGAGGTTACAGTGTGGGGGAGGCAGCTATGAAAGCTGCTTCAAGCAAAGTGACGAAACATGAGAAAGCGTGCATCGAAAATCAACACGTGTTTATACCATTCGCGTTTGACACTTTGGGTTTCCTAGCGCCAGACGCCATAGTCCTCCTCAACAGAGTACAAAGGGTCATGCATTCTAATGTGGTGACGTCCAGATCGACGAATGTTGTTTTCAAACGAGTTAGTTTTGCAATTCAAAAAGAACTTGCGGCGTAGCTTGTTGTCCGTTTCCCTTCCATTGTATTGTAAACATTATTTTGATTAGAAAAGATGATCCATGTGGAGAGGAACATTTTGAATAGTAAAATAAAAATAAAAATTAATTGAAATGTAGACTTTTAATATATATTAAATGAACTATAATGTTCAATCTATATATATTAATAGCGGTTAATGATGGCTCATTTACATTGAAATGATCGGTTTGGGGTCACCCCTTTTGGGGCCATGGTTGAATCCATATACAAACATCAAGAACTCAAGATGTTTGATGTTATGATAAGACGCTCTAATAGCAATGGGTTTTGCTTTGTGCCTCGTATTTCAACAACTCGGTCGGAAATTGGTATTAGGTGCACATACGTACGTTGTTACTTATCACTTATCAGGCTAAAGGTACTTTTGTCAAATATAGCTATTTGTCACAGTTAGCTAGCCCTTCACACGGCTGTGCATTCGAAGTGCCAATTGTATATGTTCGTCCCCTCATAGAGTTTCCGGATCGATACACATTGTCCTTTTTCATTTTATAGTTGTGATCAATCGGAGCTTTGCAGAATCGCAGGAAAAACAAATGGCTGCAGCCTGCAGGAGGAGTTTACCCTTTGGACAACCTCAAGTGAGAAATGTAATTTTGTAACAGTATTTTATACATCCAAGGTGGCTAGCTTGTGCCTTGTATGTCTGAATATCAATGCAGAGTCAAAACTTTTGTATAACAGATAACTAAAACCGGAGATATATTTAATTGTGATGTAAGAAAAACAAAAGACAGATAGGGCAGGCTTGACTAAAGAGATGATAGTGAATGTTTGTGGCATTAAAAGATTACATAAGATATACAAGTTGGCTGCCTACTTTTTTCTTTGTTTTTGGACATCTTAATTTACTCATATACCCCTGTATTTCTTTCTAAATAACATTATATATCTCGTTTGTAATCGAGGTGTTGATGTAAAAAGTCTCAAATACCCTTTTCACCACCTGTACTTTTTCGGTCGCTGTTAAAAGTCAACGTTTTTGATATAACTTGTTGAAGGGTAATCATGTAATTCTGATGTGAAAGGTAAAAGACCAGATGATGCAAAATGTAGTATAAATAATACCTGTTAATCCAATGCAATGCAATGCAGTGGGTAGCTTATCTCCCCATATTCAAACTTTTCAATTCTTACCTATTAAAAACTAACAAAAAAGTATATAGCAATTCAACCCAAATCAAGTAAGATGATGATGATGATGATCCAGTTTAACGCCTACATGATCAGTTTGATGGTAATTATGATTTTATTTGGAGGTCCAGCAACGGCTAACGCATTTGATCATGAGTTGATCAGACTAGCTGCTGGATACGGAGAAGAGAAGCTCTCTACGGTGGTGGTCTCTGGGACGTTATTTTGTGATATGAATACTCACCTTCCCTCACATCCAATACCTGGTATATACATAAAAAATATTCCATTACTACGCATATATATGAAATAACAGAATACTTACTAGATAATATATGCTAATTTGCAACTTATTATTATGTGTGCAGGTGCATCAGTGGGTGTATCGTGTAGTCATACTAACAGAAAAATAAGTAAATCAAATTGGGTAAGAGGCAAAACCGATGAATATGGAGATTTTGTCATTGATCTTCCTTCCCATCTTCATGCAATTTCAAATATTAAAAAGAGATGCCTAGTTACAGTTCTTCGGGTACCAAAGAAGTCTCCTTGCCACATAGGTAAACATCACACAGCTTCAGCTGGGATAAAGTTGTCATCTTCAGGGAATGGAATTCGCACTTATTCCACCCACGGGATCCATTTGAAACATAAACATTCACAACCATTCAACACAAGGAAATTAGTGCAGTCGTTGTAATTAAAAGTCACAAGTCACAACAGCTGTAGGTTGTGGAACTTGATCTTTTTTCCTTAGTTCATCTGTCATGTGTGTGCGCACCGGCCTGCTACTCCTGGCAGCTCATAAAAACGATACATGTACATAGACAAAATATAGTTTGGGTTGTATAAGAAAGTATTGTATGATGAAACGGCTTATATATATATATATACTGGGTGCTTAAAAAGATATTGAGAAGTTAACTTCTACACTTTAGTAATCTTATTCATACTTGATAGAAATTGCGTGGGAATTCTAAAGATAGTCATTTGTTTCATTGTTTGCAGAGGTACAAAGCTTACATCAATCAAATCTAAACATCAAATGACACTAATAAACTTTGATTTGATCAACAAAGAATAATTTAGACGTGTCGAGTTGATTTGGCACATTTTTTTCATTTCTTTTTGAAATTCCACACTGCATGAAAAAGAAGATATTGTGGTTTGGGTCGGGTAGAATAACTGAATTTGGAGATACAATATATAGTGATTTGCGATGAGACGTTTAACACCAGTGTGTCTTTATTCATGGTGGGAAATATGAGATATGATTGTATACGTACGTGAAGAATAATCTTAAGGCCGGGTGTCCAAATGTTTAATTCAGGATATTGATATGTGGGAATGGTAACGAGAATGAGAGGAATGGTATAAAGTCTTTGTTTAAGGAATGTGGTTTAAGATTGGGAATGAAACCCTGAACAATGAGGCTTATATTAAACCTGTGTAAGAAGATAGGTTTAGAAAAATGATTCTCATTACCATTCCTTATTACTTTTAATCCCACGCCATACTACTAATGATGCTCATTCCTATTCCATCTCACTAGATCAATTTTTGTATGAAAGGACTACAGGAGACTATGAAAACAAAATGAAGAGAAACATATATATTATTGATCATGATACAAGTAGAAGGCTTGAAGTTGATCATCACTGAAGATATCGGAATGAAGAGTCGCTCATATCCCCCAATTCGAAGCAACTAAATGGGTATTTGGGCTACCCAATGAACCGCTCCATATTTCAATAGAGCACGATCGAACCCCCACAAAGTCCAATATCGTTGAGCAAATCACCTCCATCACATATATTATACCACAACGTCCGAGTCGGAACTCACACGGATTAAGCTTTAACGTTGTAGGATACACACTTCATTGGTGGTAGGTACATTTACGACATGGCGGGTTTCGAACTCATGACGTGAAAGAATCGATGAGTTGCGTTACCGCTAACTATATACACGAACTATTTTTCGTAATTTACCCCACTATTGTAGTGTAAATTTTTGTAAAAGCATACATTTAGTACCAACATTGTAAAAAAAAAAAGTACCAACATTGACTATGTCCTTATAAACGGGAAACAACCAAATTATTTTTTTCCGGACTGGGCTTAGTTGAATAAATTGATGAATTGGGCTGGATTATATCATGTTTTGTTAAGTCTATTAACTAGTTTAAATGGGCTGGACTCATTTCATGGGCTAAGCTTATTTCAATTTAAACCTTATTTTTTGATTATTTCTGTCTTAATATCTTATCCCCTGAAGTTTCTTTACTCGGAAAAAAATATAATTTTTATAAAATGCAACCCCATCAGTACTCAGTAGTACATGGACTAATCCCTATGGGCTATGGCCCTATCTGATTTCTCGGTTGCAAGGTAGTGTTGGACTGTTGGTTGCAAACCCATGTTCCATACTGAAAAATAGTACTAAAAATAGTACTAAAAAATAGATGTCTACATATAAATAGGTATTGGTGTAGCTTAAGATCAGTCCTAATATGTATCGGTGTAGCTTTGAATCCGTTTATCTAGCATTTCACTTACATTTGCTCGGGTGAGTTTACCTGGTCGATCTAAAGTAAATGAACATTATTTATCAATATACTTATGGGTCATGGCCTCATGGGTGGTTAAAGTTCATAATAAATTTACATTTCCATATCAATAATTTAAGCAAATGTGAAATCTATATATATCATCACGGCATATTATAATTCACAAATGATGAATCGAACATAGACATGAGTCATCAAAGAACATTAAGTAGAAAACATGAGTTGGGCTGTAATAAGAAAGAAGACATATTCTGATTCCATCCAGCAAGCATAAATATAAATTACTAATATTATTTACTAGTTACAACTCATCACCATTTAAACTTTGCAAACAATTTTAAACAATGACGTTTGATCCTCCATTGAAATTTATATTTAGGTGAGATGAGCAGGTAATATTAGTTCAGTTGTAACACAAACTACCCCACCAACTTAAAATCAATCAATCTCAATCTCGATCTTAATACAACCTCGAATACGTATAGTTACACATACATACATATTGTTTCACCACACCAGATCTGAAAATCACTTGAGAATGTCTCCAGAAAAGGTATCTAGCTAGTATTTTCTTTCAAGTCAATGCTTGTACATATATATGATGATTTCGTGTTAGTTTTTTGCTTATAAATTTCGGAAGTTATATAATATATATAGAATTATATGTAATACCATCATTTTACTTGTATTTCATTTATTAAAAGGTAACAAAAATGGTGGTGGATGTCGACCTCAAGTGCTCTGACTGCTACAAGAAGGTGAAAAAGGCCATCAACAAAATTCCTGGTCAGTAAATCTGAATCTGTATGTTATGAGTGTATATATAATAAATTGAGAAGTTTTTCTAAGAACCGCATTCCAATATATAACCACACATAGTGTAGTTATCTCGAACGAGACTTGAACCCATTTTAATTTAAATTCAAGATGGATATCTAAAAGTGAATATTGATCGACCCGTACAGATATAAGGGACCAGGAATATGATGTTGAGAAGAACAAAGTGAAGATCAGTGTGGTAAGCTGTTGCCCTGACAAGATTCGGGACAAACTTTATAACAAGGGTGGAACCTCCATCAAGAAAATAGAGATTGTCGCGGATAAGCCCAAGGAGCCTGCTGTTGTCGATAAACTCAAAACAAAGCCTAAGCCCAAGGAGCCCGAGACGCCCAAAGAAGACAACAACCCAAAAGCACCCCCTCCCAAAAAAATGGAGGTGGCGAAAATGATGTTTGAGCCTCCAGTTCAGGGATATCCGCAAATGTACCCACCAACTAGTTACCCTATGGTTGGATATGGATATGAGCCAGTTTACAGTATTGGAGGGCCATCGAATGGCTTCGTGGCACAACCACGATCATTGGGGTATGGACATGGATATGGACCCGGATACAATCAAGGACTTAACCCAAATTCTAGTCATTTTCCAACTAGTGATTACTTCAGCGATGAAAACCCGCAAGGATGCTCAATTATGTAACTAAACCCAGTCATAACGGAATATGATGTTAAATAGGGGTTAGTTAGTATGGTGATCGGTGTTTTTCCCCCCTTTCTTTTCGATTTTCATTAACTTATTATTAATTGATTGTTTGAGTCCCTTAGACGTCTAAGGGTACCTTCCAGCCTACAAGGTACTTACACTTACAAATAGGATGTATTACTATTATTGTTATCGTTATATACTTATATTGTTAATCAATAACATCATAATCATGGGGACACAAATGAAATAAATAAATTTGTTTGATTATATAGTGGGTGGAGGCCAGTTTATTGTAAGATATAAATAGATTGATTAGTTTGAATTGAAGTTGAATAAGTAATGAGATCGATGTGCTTGTTTGTATCTAGGAAAGATTGGATGAAAATTGAACCCATATGGTAGTCATTTTCACACAACACCTTCAATTCATCCTCTTTACTCATATATTTGCTTTGAGTAAAAGTTTTCTCTGTTTTTTCTTCTTTACTCATTAATTGGATCGACATCGCACAAAAAGGAATTCATAAACTAATATGTATATAAATGGTAGGTATTGGGTAGAGACCACAATTATACTTATATATATTGTTATATATATATATACTATATAATATGTGAATTGATTAATTTTTATGATATACTCCCTCCGTCTCACATTAATGTACATATATTTCTTTACACAATAAAAAAACCATGCATGTCACCAGACTCTATATATAAAAAATCACCAAACTGTTAGAACCAATACTTTAGACGAACAACATGTCCACCATATAAGCCTTGAGGTTCCACTCTTAGAGCATCCACACTCATACACCATGGCAACATTTAATGGAATGTTAATAAAGGTATACGAAGGTACATGGATTGTGGAGTCACTATTGTCAATGAGGGTTGCTCTCTGTAACAACCTCTATTGACAAACCAGTGGTATGCCAACCCTCTATTTTTCAACTAAAAAGTAATTTAATTGATTTAAAATGAGATATTACGTGTCAGTCAATAAAATCACATTAGGAACAATGCATTGCAAAAGTTTGTATAATGAAATATAATGCTTATGTGGCTATGTATTAAACTTTCAAAAATATATACATTGTGGATGCTTTTAAACAAATTAATATTAGAGGGGGTAGCCAGCTTATATGTAGACATAATTATCTTTCACTTTTTCGATGCGGGATTGAGTTTGCACCAGATACAAATTGACATAGGCATACCAATTTCGTCACTTATGTGACAGACGTCGGCCGTAGGGAGACGTCGGCCGTTACTCCAGTTCTGGATTCACGCCAATTTAAAAACCAACACGGAAATTATTAAAATCTTATTTATAACATCAAAAATAGATTATCGATGCGCTATCCTACTTTTATTTCTCCAGTTACGTATACAAATAGTGCGGAATAATCAGATTGGTAACCTATAAAATATGTTAAACGTAATTTGAATAATTGAATATGAACAAGAAGTATATATATTGCAAGCTACCACTTATTGAGTCTCCGATTATATTATAAACTACGCGAATATAATCCAAACAGCAAGTAGAATAAACTAAAAGCGTGATTATGGGAATCCCAAGACCATTAGACCAATTCTGCCACCTATGATACAAAATCAGAACGTTGAATACAGCCATTAAGGAAATAAAAAAAAATAGGTACCAGACTGGCAGACTTCTAAAGATAAGATTAATTTGTCAGTGATGACCCCTTTCACAATTAACTAAAAATACGATATAATATGACTTTGTAACTTGAAACTACATAACAGACTTGTTACAAATTAAACCATGACCAAAACTAAACTAAAACTTAACAAAAGTGATCACGATAACGGGCCGTCAATAAAAGTTTAGAATGTGCAATAATACTTGTATTCATGTCATAACAAACTCAACTCTGTGAATTTTGGTTGACCCCATAAATGTCAATTAAAGTACAACCAGTTTATACATGTTATTGACAAACACGTCATAAGAGAAAGATGTCGTTAACAATATCCAAAACTTAATGTTGTGAATGATTGCCAAATAACATAATCTAAAAACAACTTAATGTCGTACCATGTTATTTTTATTCTTTATTTAATAATAAAT
The DNA here is from genome assembly GCA_963422505.1 of Pseudognaphalium luteoalbum. NCBI lineage: Eukaryota > Viridiplantae > Streptophyta > Magnoliopsida > Asterales > Asteraceae > Pseudognaphalium > Pseudognaphalium luteoalbum. The sequence goes on from OY730192.1 coordinate 29,771,251, forward strand.
AAAATAAAATTAAAACTAGCAAGAGGCTAAAATGTATACACTTACCAAAACCAAACTATACTAAGAGAGTGTTTAAGATTGCATTTTGAAAAACAGCTCGTTATTATAAAACTGTTTTCTTTAGCAAAATGTAGATACGTTTTTGTTTGTGAAACATCTTTTTGTGGTTATTAGTTTTCTCAAAACCCTATTAAATAATCTCTTAGAAACGCAAACTCACACATCTTCTAAGAGCCTATTTAACAACCAAACATGTAAAACCCGACACTTAAATGAGATATCCAAGAATAGTCCGGTCCTTAAAAAGCAATGACGACAGCCCACAACTCCTATATGACAATACGAATAATGGCGCCATTCGATGAAGTAATTTGATCGCATTCGATGACCTTTATTTTTCGGTGAAGCCTTTTACCATTGATAAAGCAGTGTTTCATGATTTTGATGATTATGTATCTTAATAAACTCGAACAGATTCATTGTAATGCGGATAGATAAGTGTGGTGTTGGGAACAATGTTTTGAAAACCGGAAATTGAATCGGACCGGAATCCTTCAATTTCCGGTCGAACCGGTTGGACCGGTCCGGTTCAACCGTCCCAAAACCGGCCCAAAATCACTATTTAAAAAAAAATAATAAAAAAATCAAAAACCGGTCGGACCGGTCCGGTTCCCGGTTTTGACCGAACCATCCGGTTCGTTGACCGGTCAACTCGGGGTCAAAACCTGTTTTCAACCGACCGGAAAACCTCAAAAATCCGGTCGAACCGGTTGGACCGGTCCGGTTCAACCGGTTTTCAAAACATTGGTTGGGAATGTGAAGATTAATTAATTGAACAAAAGAAGAATTTGCTGACAGACATGAGATCCTTAAGCGATGACATGAGATCACGGCGCGACGACACTAGATCGTTAAGCGACGCTGGGGTTTTTATGTAGATCGTGATGCGATCCTACATGGTCACAACGCGATGTCTGAGTCAGGCAGATTTAGCTCTTTTTTTGTTTTGCAAGTTGTGTTTCTCTATATAAAGATACCCTGTATTTATAACCCTTGGACCCCCTACGAAAATAAAAGGAAAAACTCTCTTGATCCTGTGGACTAAACCAATCTCTATGTTGGAGATCGGACATAATCACGTTAAATCCTTGTCGTATTATGTTTATTATCTCGTTGCTTTGTTTTGATTGCTAAGTTTGCAATTATTTATCCCTTTATTGTTTGTGGGTGTACGCAATTACACGAGCGTTAATTGGATTTGTTTTTTTGCTAACAACAGGTTCTTGTTAATTGAATGTTTCCGTTGCAAATTCATAACATGTTTGTATAAAAATTGTCCTCGGTGCTCATTAAGGTTCTAAAAGGTGTGTAAAATAAAGAAAATGATTCCTACAAAAAGATGACATATTCCATCAAAGATGATTTGGTAAAACTGAAAGGTAATCAAGACTTTTCATTAATTAGTTGATTTTAGAAAAAGGTGATGTAACATGTTTGGATGATGTTTACTTATATATATCGTGTGTAATAATTGTACAACACCTAAATATATATCCATATACATCATTTATTGAAGCTAGGATGATTTATGTTGTACATAAGATTGATTGATTGATTAAATAAAATGGATCATAATTTGCTTTAGGAATATGAAAGAAAAGATGGTCTTCCAGAACTTGGAATAAAGTGTTGATCGAGTAAAATTAGTTGGTGAAAAGGGACAATCATATAAGTGGTTTGGTAAGAAATCTGGGTGGTATTCGATTTTAAAGTTTTTATTTTTCACAAACAAAATAGCATAGAATTCATGACATCTTTTATGAACCAAGCACGCAATCATAAGTGTTCCTCAAAAATTATGAAATAATATAAAATATAATTTTAAATTAGGGTTTGGTTCAGAGGGGATGAGATGTTTATAGAGGCTGGAAAAGCAGGAGCAATCTCGACCATCCATTCCATTTAAACGGCTTAAATTACATTAGTCAACAAGGATACACGTGCAATTAACTTTAGTCAAGGGACCTACTTTGTAAAAGGGTTAGACACCATCAGTCTCCATCGGTCAGCTTCTCATTTACTCACCTGCCCCATCTTCTCTCTACTCACCCCTACTCACCCACAGTTTTTTCTTTCTCTACTGCAAAAAAATGAAAAACTCACCTCCAAAACAAAAAATTACACCCACTAAACAATGAAACTCACACAATAAACCGACTAAAAAAGATCATCGTCAAACACCGTCATCGTTTTTATAAGGAAAAAACATGCCGAAATCAATTACACCTAAGATCTTATTTACTACAGATGATCGTGGTTTACAAAAGAAAAAAAAAATGAAATACCTCATAAGTTTTACTGATCATGCTAGGTTATTTCTTCATTTTTATAGCTATTTTCTTCTTTTTTAGTACTAAAATATTAGATATTTTTACTCGTCAGCTACTAGAAGAAGCCAACGACGACGAACAAGATACAGATTTGAAGGCAACAATAACGACCAATAGATGCAAGTGAACTTGTTATCGGACGGTAGCGATGAAGCTGGATCTGTAGTGAGAGGTATACACTTGTCTATATACATAAATCTGGTTTTATATATCTAAAAAATAATATTAGATCTGTAAAAATTTTAAGAATCAGAGATTTAAAAATGAAAAAAATAGAAAGTTACTTATTAACTGCATGATGTTAAATCTGATATTTTTGTTTTGATTCGATGATTTTTATGTGTTTATGAGAGTTTGATTTTATAGTTTATACTTGATGATGATATAATTACAAATATAAAATAATCTACTGCATGTTGAATATCGGTAACTGCATTTTATGAATCTTGAGTACTTAACCTATATTTTATGATTTTCTCTTTTACAAATATAATACATATAAAATAAACATAGTAGCTTTACTGCATGTTGTATATTGTGTTCACTGCATTTTATAAGATGTGAACATTCTCCATGTTGTATGCTGTATGCATTGCATTTTATGATTTTATAGATTATACTTGATGATGATATAATTACTAATATAAATAATCTACTGCATGTTGAATATATGTAACTGGATTTTGTGAATCTTGATTACTTGAACTGTATTTTATGATTTTTTATTTTACAAATATAAAATATGAATTTTATAAGTTGTGAACATTCTGCATGTTGTATGCTCTGTTAACTTCATTTTATAAGTTGTGAACATTCTTTTTAAACTGTTACTCGTTTTACTTTATTTTTATGTCATTTTACTGCATTTTATGTGTTGTTTTAACAAGAAACTTTACATTATTAATGTAGCTGCCCCTGGTAGTTCCGTCGCTATACCAAAAATGAAACTAGATTTTCCAAAAGATCTTCCGAAGCCTATCATTCCATTTCCAATTAGCAGGAGTTTCACACCTTCGAAAGACCTATCAGTTCTTTCAAAACCAGATGAAGCGAAAGTTAATACTCTTGAAAAAACTGATAATAAGGTTGATTTTTTGGTTAATGGGACAGTCGAGGTGGAAGTTGATGGCAAGACTGAGGTTGTGAATATTTTTGATGATCTTTTCTCTCCATATGTTGGGAACACGGTTTGTATGCAGTCAAAAGTAACTGTACAAGAGGAAAGATTGTGCAGATTTATCTTCAGTGCATACCCACCAGTCAAGTAAGTTAACTGATATGCTTATGAAAACAGTAAACTGTTTACTACATTTTAGATATTTTTACTGCATTTTAAATAATTGTTCACTGCATTTTATATATCCTTAGTGCATTTTTTATCTGTTTACTGCATAATATACATTTTTACTGCATTTTAGATGGAAAAAAACACATGTGTTTTGATTTATATTTTTTATAACTTTTTGTGTGTGAAAGTATTTCATATATGATTTTTATTAGGTGTTCTTCCCCATTTTGAAGATTTGTGAAACCAAAAGATCAACCAACAACCATTACCATCTGGTTTGCTTCAATCTAAAAGATATCAGGATTGATATCATTGATAATATTAAGATGACTGATCAGGAAGTTGACAATCCAAAACTGTTTTCAAACGATATGGTAACCTTCCAAACATGTTGGTAAGTTTGTTCTATAATATACTATTTAATTACGGTGTTTAAGTTCATAGTTACTGCATTTTAAAAATCACCACTGCAGCGTCACTTCATTTTACTGCATCCTAACTGCATTTTATGGCGTTAATGCAGAGGTCAAAGTTTTGTAAGTACTTGGCAGTCGAAGAACAACTTCAGTGCGCACTTCAATTGATGACCAAGGAAATACAGATACTGAACATAGGTTGGGCAACTCAGAGAAACATTTTAGATTGTGGTGTATTTATGATGCGTCACATGGAATGCTACAAAAAGGGAATGGTCTAGCTGATTTTGATACCCATTTGAATACTGAAGACAATGGCCAGCAAAGACAGTTGGATGATCTAAGTTAAAAATATGTAGCAAAGATATTACTACCTGAGTTCAACGATATTGCAGACCACACTCGTGAGAAAGTGAAGGAGTATGATAGATTGAATGATAATCTGAGGTTAAAGCACCAAAAAGCTGCAAAAGAAAAAATCAAAAAACGTATTGCAAGTACGTTGGGTGCTTAAGAAAAAACATGTCTCGTGAAAAGAACTTTCAATCGGTTATCTTACGTTTGTTCCAATGTAACTGATAACATATCATGGTTATTGTAAGACAATTAATTTACTATCTAAAATACCTTATGCATAAAATAGTTTGTATATTTGCTACTCTTTGAATTCATTGATTGGAATTATAATACTTTTTGCATGAAGATAGTTTTTACAGTAAATTAGATGATTAAGTGGACATCAAGAATTTGCTGCATTTTAAGAACATACTTTACTACATTATAAAGTTATTCTACTGCATTTTAAACATAATCTACCGCATTTTAAATAAAATCTACTGCATTGTAAACATAATCTACTGCATTTTAAATTTCTATTGTATTCTTAAATAGTATATCACAAAAATAATGATATGTTGTTCTACTGCATCAAAGTTAGTCTACTGCATTTTAAAACATAATCTACTGCAATTTAAATTTCTTCTGTAATTTTAAATAGCACATCACAAAAATGATGATATGTTGTCCAACTGCATTAAAGTTATTCTACTACATTTTAATAATCATCTACTACATTTTAAATTTTCTACTGCATTTTAACTTTACTGTCAGCATAAACTTTGACACTCAGTAAAAAACAAAACAATGCTGTTACAAAATTTAATAGGTGTAGTATAATGTGGCAACGTATATTTATTTGAAGTAAAACACTCGGATTTTTTTTTATACTTGAATAGATTCTATGTGTTGTAATTTGCTAATTCTAAATATCACATAATTAACTACATATATATAGTTCATTTAAAAAATATAAAAATATCACATGACTGCATATATATATAAAAAATTATATGAAAGTACTCAATGACAGCAACATCTCAAAAATGCATTACAAAAACACCAAAAACACAGAAAAAATAAAGTAAATCTTATGTTAAAAAACTAAAATGCAGTGATTGACATTTAAAATACAGCTTAAGGGATAGAAAATATAAAAATGTTTCAAATTCTCAGCTAAGACTCGGACAAATTATTGCACACATCTCCCACTGGTGTACTTTCAGGTGTTGTTTCTTTAGGTATGCTTGTACACTCAAAAATGAACAAATAGCTGCAGACTTGTCCGTTGGTACTGCTGTCGGGAATTCAGCTCTAACTTCCTCAAAAAATTTAAGCATTTGTTCTCTGTATTTAGCAAAGTTCCCTGGATTATGCATCAACCTATTTGTAGTTTCCTCCACCATTTGTTGTATCTCTCTAATTCCATCTAGAGTTGTTTTGGGTGTTTGAGGTTATTCCATAACTCCCTCCTTCTTATCAGGTATTGCCTCGATAGACCATCAAAAAAGAACATATTGTTTAGGGAATGCTTGCAGGTTCTCTAGACGAAACACATAAAAAATGTGTCGACATAACAAGCCATATAACTCAAACTTCTTGCATGTACATTCAGCTGTAATCTCTAAAGGTTTGTAAGCAACCTTTAAAAATGAAAAAAAAGTATATATATATATATATATAATGTGATTTTTGATGAATTTATTCACACCAAAATTTAAGTAAAAGTGGAATTTAAGTACATTATACCTTATAGATCCGTCCAGTTTCTCGATCTTTTATCTTTCTAATCACTGAATTTTCAAACTTTTCTTCACTCACTCCCTGATAATCATTATAGCTGGCTACAAAATCTTCTTGTACATCATAAAAAACAGATTGTGTATACATCATAGCAGCTTGCCTCTCAAGTGGATGATGAGTTTCAAATGCAGGAATTGTATACTTTGTGTTGTAATCATTTAGTTGCTGAACATACCTCTAAAGTTCATCATAGCAGGATCTGGCTTTGCTTTTTTCACATATTGTGACCCTTCTTTATTACATCTGAACAACTTATTTTTAGGATTTACCGACCTTCTTGGCCTCTAAGATGAACTTTTTTTAGCAACAAAACATGCCTTCTATGCATACTTCTGATAACAAAGAAATGCTTCTTCTATTGTATCATATACGGTACCAATCAATGGTTTGTCATCAACACAAGGATACCAAATTCTAGTACCACAAGGACTATAGAACAGTCTATCAGCTTTGTCTGAAACAGCTGCAACATACTTATTAAATTAAATATTACCGCATTTTCATATACACTAATGCATTTTAAATAGAATTTCACATTTCAGTACTTGTAATCTTAACATCACCATACATACAAATCAAACCCTAAAAACTGCATTTTATAAATCTCATGCTACACTTTAACACAAAAAAAACATCTTATAATCAAGTAAGATCAGAGAAAAAAACTAAAATTAAAGAAAACTACATACAGTCATATGGATGTATGTATACTTATCAATCAATAGAAGGTACTAAAATATTCCAATCCTTACAATTACACATACCGATTCATGTATATATATGTATAATAACGAAACAAGCAAAAACACATAGATTAAGACACATGTAAATACATATATATATATATATACACACACACACACTTATAGATACAACAGAATAAAACACACACATATATATACATATACAAACACATATAACCCTAACTTCTGTTAATAGCTTCGATAACAGGTGTGTGTTCTTCGACTGCAACGTCAACGGTAGGAGTTTCATCTACTCGATCGACAGAAGATGAAATAGTAATTACTTGCGACATTGTGACCGGATTTGACGATTATCGTAAGTTTATGATGATAGTAAGTAATTGCGCCAGAAGATGAAGATTTATAGAGATCGTACAATTGTGAGAACGAACAGTATAAGATGATCGTATATAACTGTATATCGAAACGAATTTGAGAAAATATCATGTTGATCAGATGGTTTAATCGAATATTTAGCTTATTAATCGTATGGATCTAAAACTCTTCATGGATTCCTTTCCTTAATTGTGAAAATCTGTATAATTTCTAATATTTTGAAGACTTTGCGGTCAGCTCCAAAACTTTAGAAGATGTGCAGAAACAGTCCATGTAGTTTCCTGTAGAAGGGGCCGCATGACACGTGGCAATCTACTATTGGGTGAAACCCTGCCCCACCTGCTCCTCCAAGAAGGAGTTGCTCCTCTTATCCGATTCTTTTAAATTAAGGTATTATAGCTATCTCTTTAATTTTTACAACCTTCAAAACCAGGGTGGCAAATGAATTCAAGAGGCCCCATACGATATTAAAAAAAAGGCCCAAAATCGACCAAAAAATAATCAAGCATATATATATATATATATGCAATAATATTAGGACAATTATATAAACTTACAAAAATACGAAGTCATAATCTAACGATTCGAAAAAACTAGCAATTTTCATTCTTTTTAAAAAGATCTATTCTCTGAGCATTCTTCGAAGCAAAATTGTTGATTAAACATTTGTATCAGATTGTCCACTCTTCATGAGAGCTTTTTCAAGATTACTACAACACGAACTAAGACTCTTGTCATCAAAAGAGTGCAACTTGTTAGAAGTAAACAAGAAACCAAAAGTTTTTTCATACTATTTGTATTGTTCGAATCTTTATCTTAAGTTTTAAAACTTTTTGTTGTCCGCATTGAACCTATACCAATTACAGCAACCCTCGTAAAATTTGGGCCTTCACATTTTGGGGGCCCTGTGCAACGGCACATACTGCACATGCCAATATCCTCCACTGTTCAAAACGTAAAAGCATAAACAAGTTTTTTTTTACCATCTCAATCGAATTTTCATGCCTCCGTCCCTAGGATCCCATGTACATATAGCATCAGTCATTGTCCACAATACAAGGATGACTCCGGACAACTCTTCTAGCACAGTGAGCAATGTTTTCAAAACCGGGTTGAACCGGCCGGTCGGACCGATTCAACCGGAAACCGGAGGCCATCCGAGCCGCTCAAAACCGGTTTTGACCAAGGTTTGATTGGTCAACGAACTGGGCGGTTCGGTCAAAATCGGACGGTTGGACCAGAAACCGGACGGTTCAACCGGGTTTTTGAACTTTTTTTTAAAAAAAATGATTTTTGACTGGTTTGGGGCGGTTCGGCCGGACCGGTCTGACCGGTTCGACCGGAGCCGGACCCCTTTCCGGTCCGATCCGGTTTTCGGTTTTAAAAACATTGACAGTGAGAGCATCTGAAGTTGGAATGAACATTTATCCAACAGATTCCTCAAGAGCCCCATGTGTTTTTTGGTGGTGGGTACCTAACATGCTAAATGTTTACCCAATGCAAGATTTGAACCACTGACCTCTAGAAAGCAAAAAGTCCACCCTACCACTTAGCCATTTAAACAAGTGGTCAACTCGTAAAAATTATAGGATAAAAAATTTCAATGAAATCAATATCGATCAGAATGCATTTGATCCAAGTATCTTAGTCTTGGTAAAAAGGATGGGTTTACTTGAATGTACATTGTCAAATAATGACTGAAGAATATATTCTTATTATAAGTTAAATGGACTAAAGTTGACAACATGTAAAAGTTGTTTGCTTTAGTCATCATTTGTAATTTGTTATTAGTACAAGGGACTGAAGTGTAAATAATTTGTTATCAGTAGTTAGATTAGTTTTTCGTTATATATTGTGATTGTAATTAGTTAACCTTTAACTTCTGCGAGTCGTGTCGAATTACGAGTTAAAATTCTAAATTACAAATCTCGAGAGAAGTCAGAGGTTAACAACTATGTGTAAACAACATGGGAATTGAATTAAGAGAGTAGAACTCGTATATACTAGTATATACTCTCTCCGTTCCTAATCAATTGTTCAGTATTCCTTTTTGATTGCATCAAATTAATTGTCCACTTTCACAAATAGATAAAAATAATGAGATAAAGTTTTTTTTACCTCTAATGTATATATGTTAGACAAAAAAGTAGGTAAAAAGTAGAGGGAAAAATTGTCATCTTACCAAAAAGTAAGAGAGATGATTATATTTTCTTAAACTGCGTATTTTTTGTCTGGAGACAATAAAATTGGGACGGAGGGAGTAATACATTTAACACGCTCTCTCCTAAAAAAAACTAAAACTAAGTAAAGTGGGTCCCACTTATTACTTATTCTTCACTAACTACTTTTTTCATCAATCAAATATTAAATCTACTCACTAAAGTCTTTTTTAATTGGTTAAATATCAAAATGGACTCTTATAATGGGATACCCCAAAATAGTATTGTGGACATTTTAAATGGGACGGACATAGTACAATATGTTTTTATTTTATTAAACATTAATTTGCACCTCCACTCACCGTCATCACTTTCACCGTTGCATTGTGCGGGTATAATGCTAGTTCTAATTAGAGGTGCACATACGAGCTTTAGCCCTAGCTCGGGCCTAGAAAAAGCACGAAATAGTCTGAAAAAGCCCGGCCTGAAAAAGCTCGGCCTAACCCGAAAGTCCTACAGAGACCTTGAATCATTTGAAAAAGCCCGGTCTGGCCCGGGTCCAGGCAAGGCCGGGCTAACCCAAAGCCCGAAAAAAGCTCGAATCCCCAAAGTCCGGGCTTTTTTAAAAAAGCCCGATCCTATTTTAAATTACATATTTTTGATATTTATATGTAAGTTTTTTATTATATAATATGTATATTACAAATATTTTGTTCTTACAAAAAATATCTTTGGTATATTATATAACTTGTGCCTTTTTGATATACGAAGTTTTCAATTCATTAAGTACGTATATAAGTATAGTAGCATATTACATTATTACCCATGCAATGCGGCTATTACAATCATTTTTTGTATTTTTGTTAAGTATAATAGTAAGTTCGTTAAATAAAATACGGAGTGTCATATTTGAATAGTTGTATAACATGTCAAATGCGTCACAAATAAGTATAGAATGTTCTCACCGATTATATATGAGTAATTTTGATTATTATTTTATTATTAAGATTTAACTTGTGGACATGCCTTATATGTATTTATGGATTTATAGATTATAGATGATAACCGTGTAAGTTTCCATAAATATAATTGTGATAATTAACTATAATAGCTATTTACTAAATTAAAATATAGTAATTAATTGTATTGAATATGATTTGGTTCCTTTTGATATAGAAGGTATCGTAGCTGATTATTAATGTAGTAGGGGCATTTTGGAAATATTAAAATTTTAAGACTATTAAGTATCAACAATGAACATGGTTTATAAGTATATATAGATATATAGATATTCATTTTATCTATCGATACTTAAACAACTACGATCATATCGTATATACATTATATTTGTATATCATAAAATGCAACAATAACAAATATATATAAAATTAGTAGTTATACAGTGTTAAACTAATGCAACAATTAATTAGTGATTAACAATATTAAAGTTTTAAAAAAACCCCGAAAAAGCCCGGTCCGGGCTTTTAAAAGCCCGGTAGACCGGGCTTTTAAAAGCCCGGACTAAGCCCGTTTAGCCCGTTCAAGCCTAAGTAGGCCTAGTTTTTTTATCAAGGCTAGGCTTTTTTAAACCGAAAAAGCCCGAACTTTTTTTGAAAAAAAGTATAGATCTACTTGTTTATACAACAATAACAGAATGATCTCAAGAACACAAACAATGAAATAATACTACTTTGTACCAAACCGGTCAAAGACCAAAAACAAGACAAAATCCTCACTACAAACTCAAAACTCTCAAGCTATTATTAATAAAAGGATGAATAAAGCTTCACACAAGAACTAGGGTTTTTTACAGAAAGAGAATCGAAAGAGAGATGTTAAAGATACAGAAAAAATGAGAAGATTAATTTCAAAGAAAAAAAAAACGATTATATAATATTTACACTTCTATAACTTGACACTTCTAGTCCCTGAAGTTTTCTTACATTTACTGCACAAAACTTCTCTTTAATCACAAAAATATCCTGCATATAAAACAACATATACAAACATAGTATCCAAGTAAGATTGTATTTAACACTTATATTTTATCACCCCCTTCAATCTTAGCTTGGAACAAGTCAATTAAACCAAGTTTCTTACAAAAATAATTATGCTGAGTAGAAGATAATCCTTTAGTAAAGATATATGCTACTTGTTCACTTGACTCAACTTTTATAGTTTGATGATACCTGCACTTACCTTTTCTCTTATGAAATGAACATCAACTTCCAAATGCTTAGTTCTTTCATGGAACACAGGATTAACAGCTATTTGAATAGCAGATTTGTTATCACAATACAAATGAACAGGTAATATAGACTTAATTTTTAAATCGTCAAGAAGTTTTAAAATCCACATTATCTCACAAGTAGTGTTACTCATTCCTCTATATTCAGATTCAGCAGAAGATCTAGAAACAACATTTTGTTTCTTACTTTTCTATGAAATTAATGAATCTCCAAGATAAACACAAAAACCATTTACAGATCATCTATAAGAAATAGACTTTGCCCAATCAACATCAACAAAAACATTTAAACTAAGATTTGCAGATTTCACAATAGATGCACCTTTACCAGGAGACAATTTAAGATATCTTAAAACATGCATTGCAAGTTTAAGATGTGATTGTAAAGGTGAATGCATAAACTGACTTAGACAATGAACAGCAAAAGAAATGTCAGGTCTAGTCATAGTTAAATAAATCAACTTTCCAACAAGTTTTTGATATTCGGATACATTATTAACCAATTTATTATTTGGAGTTTCTTCTAAACATATAGATAAATTATGTTCAATAGGAGTTGTAAGAGGTTTACAACCTAGCATACCAAACTCATTTAACAGTTCTAAGCAATACTTTCTTTGATTCATACATATACCATTTCTTGTACTAAGTACTTCAATTCCTAGAAAATATTTCAATTTCCCTAAATCTTTTATCATAAAATTAGAACTTAAATATTTCTTGAACTTTTCAATTTCCTCTCTATAATTACCAATAATGATTATATCATCCACATAAACAAGTAGAGCAAGAAACATATCTTTATCAGATTTAACATACAATGAATAATCATTAATACTTTGAGTGCTTAATACTTTGAGAGAACCCATTATTTTTAAGCACAGATGTTAACTTTTCATTCCACTTTCTTGGAGCTTGCTTAAGTCCATATAATGACTTTATTAATTTACACACTTTATTTCCATCATTCACAAAATAAGAGGTAACCCCCCTTGAAACATAAGACTTCTTGCTACATTGAGCAAATGTCTATGTTCATTTTGTTGAGGAGTGCAAGCACATGATGTTTGATTTAAAATCACATTAGTTGTACAAAAAATTTCCATTTTATTATTTACAAACTCAGACCCATTGTCACTTCTTAAGACTTTAACATTTACATTAGACAAAATTACGTGGATCGTCCCTGTGGTTTGCCCAAAATAACTAACCGAGTCCCTGTGGGTTTTTTTTTACCTGAGGCATCCCTAAACTTGTAAAAAGTTGCGTGGGTCGTCCCTGGACCTAACTTTCGTTAGTTCAGACGTTAAATGCGAGGGTATAATGGTCCTTTCATTAGTTAAAGGACTGCGAACGTAATTTTGCAAACCATAGGGACCGTCCGTGTAAATTTTCAAATTTCATTTAATATTTTTTTACTGTAAATCTAAATATTTTTTTATTGTGTTTAATTAATTGATTTTTGAAAATTAAATTTGTTTAATAACTAAAGATGTTCAATTTTTTTTAATTGTATGTATTTTTCAAAAAAAATTATATTATTGTATATATGCAATTCTTTTACTCCATATTTTTTATTGTAAATTTAATAAATTTCAAATGTTATTTTTAGGGGTGAGCATTCGTACCCACAGGAACTATCCGTGTAAATTTAAAATCGGGGCGTTTCAATTACATTTATCTAAGTGAATTACGATGTTTGAACAATTTTTGCTAGGGGACAATTTTATGGGACGGAGGAAGGAAATATTTAAGGTAATCATTTCAATTTGCAACAAGTAAAAATAAATGTTAAACAAATAAACAATATAATTAGCTTATTAATTTTAAAATTTACACGGATAGTTCCTATGGGTATGAATGATCACCCCTAACAATAAACTTTGAAATCTATTAAATTTACAATAAAAAATATGGAGTAAAAGAATTGCATATATACAATATTACAATTTTTTTTGAAAAATACATACAATTAAAAAAAATGAACATCTTTAGTTATTAAATAAATTTAATTTTCAAAACATAATTAATTAAACACAATAAAAAAAATATTTAGATTTACAATAAAAAAATATTAAATGAAATTTGAAAATTTACACGGACGGTCCTGTGGTTTGCAAAATTACGTTCGTAGTCCTTTAACTAATAATAAGGACCATTATACCCTCGCATTTAACGTCAGAACTAACGAAAGTTAAGTCCAGGGACGACCCACGCAACTTTTTGCAAGTTTAGGGATGCCTCAGGTCAAAAAAAACCCACAGGGACTCGGTTAGTTATTTTGGGCAAACCACAGGGACGATCCACGTAATTTTGTCTTTACATTAAACTGTGTTTTCAATAAAGTATGAAAATACTCAATGTTAGCAAACACTTGATCTTTGGTTTTAATTAAAAAAACCCACACTGCTCTAGAATAATCATCAACAATAGTAAGAAAGGATTTGAACCCCTCCCTACTTTGAACCTTATAAAGTCCCCACAAATTCAGATGTACAAGTTCACCTAAACAACTTGTTTTATGATCACTTAAAGGAAAAGGTTCCCTAGTTTGTTTTGCCTTGTGACAAATATCACAAGGTTTATCAATTAATTGATGTTTCAACTTAAGACTTGGTTTTAAAATATTTAACACCTGATCTGCAGGATGACCTAACCTACTATGCCAAAGATTTCTAGAACCACTATCAGAATTTACATTATTATTCAAGACATTTATACCTTCATGATCATTCTTAAAATAGTAAAGATCTCCAGACTCATTACCAATCCCCAGGAGTTTGTTTCTCCTCAAATCCTGAATATAACATCTAGTATCATCAAATCCAACAAACAATTTGCTATCCTTTGCAATACTATGAACCGATAGAAGGTTAACACAATATTCTAGTACAAAAAGTACACCATACAAAATAATATGTTCATTCAGTTTATAATTTCCAATCTTCTTAATGTGAGCTTGAGTACTATTGGGATGTCCAACAGTAATATTAAAAGCAGACACATCAACAATGTTATATAAATTATTTTCACAACAAATCATATGTTGATTTGCTCCAGAATATATAATCCAATCATTGACATGTGTATAAGCCTTTTTATTCAAGTTTGAACAAAAAAATTTATCAAAATTTTCATTATAAAACTGATTATAATTAACAAATATACCTGCCATATTCACATTGGCACTTGTTGCAGACTCATTTTTCTCATTTAAAAGACTCATAAGCTTCATAATCTGCTCATTAGAAAATGGAAGACTAGATTGCACACCAGAGTTAGCATTATCAGACAATGAATTATTATTATTAGCCACAAATTTTGGTGCAGTTTGATTGAAAGGTTTCCTTTTGTATCCAGGTGAATAACCAACACTTTCATAACATCTTTCAATAGTATGTCCAATCATGCCACATTTAGTACACTTCAGATTAGGATTTGGTCCTCTAGAAAATCTTCTTATGTTACTATTTTTGTTATTATTATTGTTGAATGTTTTAGCAACAAAAGAAGAAGTCTGAGACTTCGGTGAATTATCATTAACACTTATACCTCTATGTGACTCTTCTCTAGATATTAAAGCAAATGTTGTTTTTACACTTGAAAAAGGATCTCTACTTAAGATATTGCTTCTAACAGGTTGATAAACATCATCTAATCCCATTAAAAATTGCATAAGTTTCATTAATTGATTATGATCTAAGAATTGTTTTGCAGCATCACATGTACATGTAGGCAATTTAACCAAAGCATCATACTGTTTCCACAATGAATTTAACTTGTGATAATACTCAGAAACACTAGATCCATTTTGAGTTAATGAATTTATCTTATGATGTAAATTAAAAATAACAGACCCATCAATTTTATCATAAGTTTCTTTTAATTCTTGCCATACAGTTGCAGCATTATTAGAGAAGATTTATCCTAGATATAATTCATCAGATATAGAAGTTACGATCCATGTTAACACCACAGAATTACACCTATCCTATTGACCAGATAATACCTCATCAGTTTTATAATCTTCTTTTAAACAAGTCCCTTCTATAAAACCAAGTTTATTTTTAGTTGCAAGAGCAAGAGACATTGCTCTACTCCAAACATTATAATTCTCAGTTCCTTTTAGCTTAATTGAGATTAAGCAGAACCAGTTGTGTCACTAGCATGAAGATAAAGTGGATCTCCAAAGTCTAGTTTATTTATTAATGTTACAGATGTTCCAGTATCATCATCATTTGCCATTTTAGAGATCTAATTACCAATCTTGCCAAGTACAGATTAACAGATAGCAACAAGTAACAACTAATTCACACAAAACCAACCAATCACAAATAGAAATGCACAGTTACACACAGATGCCTAACAATAACAAACAAATACAAACCCTAGCAGGTTAGCCTAAGCAGGGATCCGTACAGGTGGTTTCTCAAAAGGATCCCACCCTAGGTCTTATGTAGGGACCTCTCTTCTACCAGACAAACAAACAAACGTTAGACAACTTAGGTAATCACACAAAGAATCAACAATAAAGCAACACAGATTGCAACTATCAAATACATATCAACAAGATAACACAGAATCACGTATAAAGAAATTTAAAAGAGAAAAGAAACTTCTCACAGAGCAATAAGAAGAAGAGAAAACCACAACGGAAGACAGATGAACAACTCTGGAACAACCAAGAGTTGTATGAAACCCTAATTTGAAAAATTAGAGTTGTAGCCAGAAATCACCACCAGATGTGGATAACAACACCACAAGCCACAAGAATAACCCGATCAGATCAAGAACGACGAGTTTTCAAAATAGAAAACCCTAAATCGCCACACTAAAAAACCCTAGCCGCAACTTCAACAGAAACTAACAAGAAAACGTCCGATCAAAGCCGAGTTGACTCTGATACCATGAAAACAAGTATAGATCTACTTGTTTTATACAACAATAACAGAATGATCTCAAGAACACAAACAATGAAATAATACTTCTTTATACCAAACTGATCAAAGACCAAAAACAAGACAAAATCCTCACTACAAACTCAAAACTCTCAAGCTATTATTCATAAAAGGATGAATAAAGCTTCACACAAGAACTAGGGGTTTTTTACAGAAAGAGAATCGAAAGAGAGATGTTAAAGATACAGAAAAAATGAGAAGATTAATTTCAAAGAAAAAAAAACGATTATATAATATTTACACTTCTATAACTTGACACTTCTAGTCCCTGAAGTTTTCTTCATTTACTGCACAAAACTTCTCTTTAATCACAAAAATATCCTGCATATAAAACTACATATACAAACATAGTATCCAAGTAAGATTGTATTTAACACTTATATTTTATCATTTTTAAACTGAAAAAGTCCGAGCTTTTTAAAACCGAAAAAGCCCGGGCTTTTTTAGGCCCGGTCTAAGCCGGGCCTGACCCAAGCTTTGTGCATCTCTAGTTCTATTAAAGCATTCAGACTGTTGAGAAGAAAAAAAGCAAAGAAGGTGGTAGTGTAGTTTGGTGGACCTGTGGTCACCAAAGGCTAAAATGTTTGTTTGTAAAGGTCATTCCAAAAAGGTATTCGTCCCTTAATTATTACACCATATTATTCCCAAAAGAAGCTAAAAGGAAGCTTTCAACACAATATATACATATATAATACGGAGTACATGACAATGTAATTAACCACTTCTTCCTGGATGGCTAGCATCCATAATTTTAATTGTTCTTACACGTTTACTTCATAGCCTTTTAAAAATTGCTCAAATAAACATAAAATCAAATTAAATACGACCGGATTACACATTTAAACACGAAAAAAATCGAATTCTCATCGTTTATATACGTATGTATGTGATGTGAGTACGTGAATTATCACGTCAGTCACAGAAATTAGTTAGATTTGTTTAGTTGCTAAAAGCAATCGGTTTTAATCAATAGATAGAATTTGGGAATATTGTCATGTGAATTGGCTAAACTAAGAGCTATTAATAATATTAATATAAACACAACTTAACGTAGTCATCACCATTTGTTGAGGCGCATATATACATGGTTAGGCTGGCATGTGGGATTTATAATAAAGTATACGGAGTATATATATAATGAAACATGCAGATTAATAAAAGTACATTGTATTCATTACACTATTTTACTAGGAAAGAAGTTTTTTGATTGGTTAGATATACACTAGAATTGGATAATAAATTTTGTGTGACTTGCTAAAAAGAAAAAAAATGAACTATAATTTTGGGATGGATTGATAAATTGATAACTAGTCGCACGCATATTTATAAAGTGGATTGGTGAGACCAACAAAGTAAGAAAAGCAGTCTTCGAGTTTTATTCTATTCTAATAACTATAATATATATACATATATATATATATATATATATATATGCGGTGTTCTCACCGTTCTTATTTTTGAAGTATTCTCATCTGATCCAAACTATATATATATATATATATATATATAGTTTGGATCAGATGAGAACACTTCAAAAATAAGAACGGTGAGAACACCGCATAAATGCACAACTAGCCAACAAAAATTATTAGATTCACAGTAATACATCTCAAATATGCAAAGAAAAACAAATGAACACTTATAAAAATGCACAAAAATCGAAAAAATGATTGATGCACGATTATCTCTATGACTGTGCATCAATCAATTTTTCGATTTTTGTGTATTTTCGAAAGTTCGCATCTATTCTAATCAATTTTTCTACACATATTTGAGATGTATGAGTATGAATCTAATGATTTTGTTGGCTAATTATGCATTTATAAAGTGTTTTTACCGTTCTTATTTTTGAAGTGTTCTCATTGAAACCTTACCCTATATATATATATATATATATATATATATATTATTGGTGGAGATTGAATATGAAAAACAAACATTTTTGTAATTAGTAGGATAAAGAAGGTATTGTAAAAGATAGGAATGTCAATTTGGGTCGGGTCAAGTTGATCCGTTCGGATTATCGGGTTGGCGGGTCAGAAGTAGTTGATTCAGATCCGACATGATTTTCTAATCGGGTGAGTATTTCAACCCAACCCTGACCCAACGCAATTGATCCAATTTTAAAACGAGATCAACATATTTTCGGGTCATTTTATGTTAATGGGTCAATTTCGGGTTAAATAGGTTACATGAGTCACTCTTTCAATTTATAATTCGTTATTAATAAAGATAAAAGTGTCTATTAAATCCCCAAACAATCATATTAGCCAGTATGTTTATCAAAATCTAGTAAAAACAAAAACAAAACAAAAAAAAATAGCTTGATTCATTAAATTAGAATAATACTTTTAAATTTTTAACCACATTTTTAATTTATTCTTGTCGGTTTCATGTCGGATTTCGGATCGTGTTGGAAATTGTCAGCCTTAATATGGTTTATGGACAAAAAGAAGTTCAAATATTTTATTTGAAAATAAAAGTGTAATAATTTTATAATTTTAAATTATTACTATTTTTTTATTTTCGGGTCATCGGGTTGACCTGATGACCCATCAGGTTACCTGAAACCGACTTGAAATCGGGTTTCGGGTTGGAGGGTTAATAGGTCAAAAAATCATGACTCAATCTGCTCATTTTTGAGTCGTTCTAGGATCATGTTTTGTATCGTGTTGGAAATTGCCAGCCCTAGTAAAAGATGATGATGAAACGGTACGTACGTATCTTATATTCTTACAGCAAGGTACAAAGTTCCGGCCAACAGAAACTAAATATAGCCTATATGAGTGTGTGATGTGAATGGTTGGGTGGGTGGGACCAAACTTCCCTTTATAACGTAATAATAATTACTAGATGAGATGATATTAAGATGGGATGGGTGGTTATGAAAAACAAGCAAATGAATGTGATGTTTATGGACTGTTATTATTATTATTATTATCATAAGTATTATATTATTTATTTATTTTTATATTTATTATTGTTATTTTGAGTGAAGGGTCAGCAATGTCTTAGTTGTTGTTGGTGTGGTTACCGACAATCTGTTGGTAATTTTTGTGCACATGAAATTAAATGTATTTCAACACCGGCCTCCCTCCCTCCCTCTCCTTTTTTCTTTATTTAGTTTTTAGCTTTACACTATCATCATACTTCTATCATATTCATATTCATAAATACTAATATATATGGTTACATACAAATCATCATAATCTCTTTCCACACCAGTTATTTATTTAATTCAAAAGTAAAAAACAAGTCGATTGCTCCGATCCTCTCAACTCCTTCAATTCAATTCAATCCGATTATTATTATTGGGGTTCACAATCAACTTTCTTCTTCATCTTCTTCTCAGTTCCAGGTCCATCTGGATCTCTCATCATTACCATGCCTTCTGATGAAAAGGTTGGTTTTATTTTGCAACAACTTTTTGTTTCATAATTTGTCCGTCCGTACATTTCTTTGAATAACTACTAGTATGTGTGTGTACCTATGGATTCATTATATTCCAATCGATTACATGAATCATTATATCATAAATGATACAGGTAATCTAATCTGATCTTCTAATTTAATATGTAACAGGTTACTGTAATGATACTGGAAGTTGACCTGAAATGTTCTTCCTGCTACAAAAAGGTCAGGAAACTGCTCTGCAAATTCCCTCGTAAGTTATATAGTAATTTATTATATTTATTCCCCCATCCAATTTTTAACTTTGTTAATTATACTTATTCCAATTCTTTAATCTAATTATTACTATTACATTGGCTTGGCTACCCATATACTACATCTTACCGTATCTGATCACTTGATGCCTTTAGTTTTTTTCACTACTCCCATATGCATATTCTAGTTGATTGTTCTCTTAATTGGTATGTTTTTTTTTATAATTGGAGTAACAGAAATTAGAGATCAAGTCTTTGATGAGGACAAAAATAAGGTAACAATCACGGTCGTATGCTGCGACCCAGAGAAACTGAGAGACAAGCTTTGTTGTAAAGGTGGGAGAGCCATTCAGAGCATCGAGATCGTTGAAAAGCCCAAACAACCGCCTCCCAAGCCTGCCGAAAGTAAACCAAAAGAACCCGAAAAGCCTAAACCACCACCACCACAACCACAACCTGAAAAGCCCAAACCGCTCGAAAATAAACCAAGTGGGAAATCAGATCCCAAACCCCCTCCAGTTGTCGTACCCGTACCTCCGCCTAAAGCAGATCCCAAACCCAATCCACCACCAAAACAACCTGACCCACTTCCAATGCCACCTGTCGTCCAACAACCTCCACCACAACCCAAACCCCAACCCCAACCTGAGCCTATCAATATGCCTATGCCGTATCCAACGCCAATGGATGGATACCCTTTCTGCCCACCTGTTTCAACGTGTTGTCAAGAATGCTACCAAGGTCTTGGAGGAGGCCCATGTCACTATGGGTATGGAAGGCCTGTACCACCTCCACCAGGCCCATGCTATGATGGATACCCATATGGTGGAAGCAGGCCCTGTTATGTGAGTAGGTGTGATTACTACTTTAGTGAAGAAAATCCACAAGGATGCTCAATCATGTAACAAGTCACGATATGATGGCGGCCATTTTTATTCTTGATGACCATTGACCATACCATCATCAAGATCTTAGTCGATAAACGTCTCCGATCCTCTACATGTGCCTAGCTAAACAATGAGAGAGACTCCGGTGTTTTTATTTTTTTACATATATATACTTGATAATAAAATGTAACAGTACATACGTACCATAAAGGTTTTTATGGGATCAAGATACATCAATATATAAAGCATAGAGGTTTTCATTTGATCAATGATATACAGTAATGTCCAAAATATTTTTGTAGTAGGGATTTATTAGATTTACATCATCTTTACTTTTCTAGCACATTTCTGGGTTTTTTTTTACTCTCTCACTATCAGAGGACTGAACGAATCAAACAACTAAATTATCAAACTCTTCGTCTTGGGCTCTTGGCTAGCTACATAAATTTGTAGTAGTCATGATTGTAGCTCATGTTTTCAGCTGAAATTAACAAGTTTTCCAGTTAAGCTTAGGCATATCCTGTTCTTTCAACCTTTCTCATGATTCAATCACATCATCATAGCACAACTGCACAAGTTATTAATCTACTTATATATAATTAGATTGGATTAGATCTGACTGGCTGGAAAACTTCACTAATATTAACTGCAGTTTGGCCTACTGTTTCCCATCCATGATATGCTAGCTTCTGAGACTAATATATAAACTTCCCATGACGTACTCCATGACTGTTCACCTCGATCTCTTTCAAAGGTTGGATCAGAGCCATCATCCATGATGGGGACAGGGGAGCAGCTGCTTGGCCCCTTGTTAGCTCTTCTAATCTAGATTAATTGAATATGTCCCACTAATAATAGGCAAAATATTTTCATTAACTTTCCTGTATTACCTTAAGTGTCATTACTATCACAAAGCTAAACTTAAGGAGTTTTTGGTTGCTGAATTGAGATTATATAAAGGATAAAGGAGAGGAGGTTGCATCAACGGCTAAACGCATCCATCAATCACACTTTGTCCTCTTCAGTCTTCACTGTCTTATGATATAACAACTATTTAAGACCAATTAATTCACCGCTTCCAGTTCCAGTGTAGCAACTATAATTTTCACTTATTCACATTTATTTTTTCACTTACATTTATTGTGGCTTAACTATATGTTGCAGGTGGATTTATGCCAAACAATTTTTTGGTTATATCTATATATGTGGCTTAACTATATATTGCAGGTTGACCATTATTGAAAAGAGGCTCGCTGTAAAGTTGGTTTGAGAGGAGAATTATAATGTGTATAATCCTCGACGACCGTTTCAAATGTTAGCATATACACGAAAATGATCGATTTTAAATTAGTGATTCATTTTTCGAAAAAATAATTAGTTGATACCCGAAAATGTAAAAAATGGAACTATTGATTCATTTTTCGGCAAAAAACCCATTGTTTAATCATCAAAGTTTCACTATTTTTTTCCGCTTTAACCACTCAAGTTTTTTTCATAATGATTTAATTCTTCAAGTTTGGAATGATTTATTGGTTTAACCCTTTGAAGGGTTAAACCGTAAAAAATTTGAAAGTTTGATGATTAAGCTAGAAAAACTTAAAAGCGTAAAATCATTATAAAAGATAAACTTTAAGGGTTAAACCATCAAAATGTTAAAGTATAATATACTTAAATGGTTAAACCAACAAAGTTTTGAAACTGTGAGAATTAAATTATAAGAAAAAAACTTGAGTGGTTAAAACGAAAAAAAAAAAATGAAACTTTGAGGATTAAATCGCCGATAAGATATACATAATTTCAAAAAGCAAAGTTTAATTACAAAGTATGCATGCCTTATCCTCAAAACGATCTCAGATCAGTATTGAATACCATAAAGCTTTGCTCACAAACACCAACAAGCAGCAACTGCAATTTGCATGAATTCACAGCTTAAAGGGAGTCAATATGAAGTAATTTCATGAGAACCAATTGAAACAACACACAGTCCAAGGCCTGCATATATGCATGCCATTAATGAATCCAGTATAGTAAGCCATTGATCGAGGTGGAGTTATTTATGGCTTTTAATTTGTCTATGATATGATCACCATTTAATCTACACGTACATCCGGGTTTACAATTTAAACTTGTTCTTATCATCTCAATTAATTGGATAATTAATTATTCAACCACATTAATAGATTTGCCCCAAGTCTGTTATATAAATGTCAGGTTAATTAAATAAGAACTGGACAAATTAAAACATTAAACTAAGAGAATTGAACTGTAAGTGGGTGCATGTGACTCAGCGTATGCATGCCACTGGTTGAATTTAAATTTATCTGCTCCAGGTCTCAGGATATGATTCAGAGGATATCTACTTTAAATGGTGTATATATATGATGATGATGACTGATGAGACACGTATATATGCATAACACTGAGTTAAGCTGTTTGTGTTCATCCATTTCAATCTTACTTCCTTTAATTTGTTCAAGCAGGTAATAGCTACCTGTTTAATGACTTTATTGTCAACAACTGTTGTATAGCAATCGAAGCAACGTACTGATTAATATAGTACCTCTACATATACACGTAGGACTTCATCTACATCGATCTGTGATAGCAGGTCTGTCTGTGTTAGTTACTGTATTTGTATAGTTATATTTGGAATGAAAGTAGTATAGTAGCAGCTGCATGCCATGAATAACAACCTAGCTTTCATTGATTTGTAGGTACCCATAAATAATTGAGCTGCTGATCGACTAGATCGAAGGAGCCAACGACTAAACGTAGATGGATATTACTTGCAAGAAATCTTGCATGGCTTTTGGTGTTGTTGCTGTATTCATAGGTATACATACATTTATAATTTCGATCTACTCAACTTTCTATATTTCCATCTCATGGAGATTAAATGTATCCTAGTGTTGGATGGTTACGCAGTCTTTTTATTAAGTATCTAATGTTAAAATTTAACAACATAAGATTTTATAATTCAAGCAGTAAGATAGGTTTGCTGAGTCGGTTTATTTTGATTTGATGGACAAATTATGGCATAAGATTGATGCTAGAGTAATTTATGTGAAACATGCAGTGGTTGTAATTATCAGTTCAAGAAGTGATGGTTTCCAAGATCACGAGTATTCAAGCAGTAGAGAACTTATTGGCTTTTCCAATGATAATCTCTCAACTATCACCAACAGAAGGTTGTTGGTCTCCCCTGCAGCAGGTAAATAAACAATATTACGGAGTACTAATTACTATTGTCAGTAGCTGTTAGCAAAATAAATTAAGTTAACAGTCTGAATGTTTGATTTCTATGATCAGTTTACAATGCTTATGTTGGTGATGATGGTAGTAATATTGATGATGGTAGCAATATTGGTGATGGTAATGGCGATGATGGTAGTAATACAAACGATCCGGTAAATAGAGGATGCTCCAAAGAAGATATTTACATATCTCAAGGGCAGACATCGCCACTTCCCAACGGGATCCCAACGTACACGGTTCAAATTCAAAACATATGCATGTCAAGTTGTAGCATCTCAGACATTCACTTGAGTTGCGGATGGTTCAGCTCTGCTAGGCTCATCAACCCATATGTGTTTAGGCGAATCTCTTACGATGACTGTCTAGTTAATGACGGAAACCCAATAAGCCCAGGCCAAACCATCTCCTTCCAATATGCCAATACCTACCCCTATCCTATGTCTGTCTCTTCGGCCTCATGTTACTG
Source organism: Pseudognaphalium luteoalbum (assembly GCA_963422505.1). NCBI lineage: Eukaryota > Viridiplantae > Streptophyta > Magnoliopsida > Asterales > Asteraceae > Pseudognaphalium > Pseudognaphalium luteoalbum. The sequence goes on from OY730192.1 coordinate 29,796,201, forward strand.
ATCCAACCCATGTATAAGTAATAAATTAAGTATGTAGATTGTGTATCTTGATTGATCCTGTATTTTGGTTAATTTGATAGTCGTGGACATAAGCTTTTGTCCCGCAAATAAGAAGACGTCTGGTTTTCAGTAATACGAGTCGTTTACTTAGGTAATGCGAGTGGGGTGGAGCTAAGGTTGTGGATTGGAATGTTCTTTTCCTCGCATGTACATACTATATGCATTCTAAACTTAATTTTATGTTAAACTAATATGTTCCTAGGTGATATTATGTCATGTGTAGAAATAGAATGTTCTATATGTACAAAACTCATTTACTTCCAACATCAATTATCACACAAACGATAAATCAAAAAATTATGAAAATTGCACCATTAAATTCAGCGTTTTCTCCTCTTCGATTTTCCGTCCATCAAGGCATACTTTCGACGAGTTTTTTTTTCCATTTTTTTGGTGGGTTTCACATTTACTAACACATGCATTAAAATGTTGTGTTTAAAGTTTAGGGTTTGGGGTTTAGAGGTTAGGGTTTAGTGTTTGAGGTTTAGGCTTTTTTTTCCCTTCATTTTTTCATTTTTTTCTATGTTACTATATGTATGGTTTACAGATGAGAAAACAGTATGATCTCGCATGTCAAAATGAGAGGATCTTAATCCGGAGGTAGTGGTTAGTGGGCTGACAAATGATCGATCAGCTGCCCCCTCAGAAAAATTCAATAGTACAATGATGTAAAAAAAAAAAATTAAGGGTAATAAAAGGTATTTTGTAATCTTTTTTATTATTTTACATCCCATCCCATCCCATTTATTTATTACTATAAGAAAATATTTATTACGTAGACATTAGACACTTTCAAGTTTTAACCTCCTAAATTAATCATCACCATTCATTAAGTTAATCCCCATGCCTAATTACCATCGATTCTTACCCCTTCAAATGTCCATAAGTCTCATTAGTGATTGCCATTGAGGTCACTGGTCATGGAATTTTTCAATATGTGGTTTCTTCCCGTTTTCTATTGCGGACGAAATAATATCTATGTGTTACTTATGGTTTAAACATAGAAGTAAGGTATCGTGTTTGTTAGCAAATTGGAATGTTTCTCCGTTTTTTATTTTTCTGTAATTTGTAATCGTATCCATTGCTTCTGTTTAGTTTCTTGCTAAGTCTGAAGTTTTTTAATATATATTTGCCGTTTTCAAAAAAAAAATGCGGTTTCTTCCCGGGGGTTACAAGTTCGAATCTCGCCTAAGGCAATTTTGCCTTGGGGAGGAGCGACTCCGATGCGCATTACCCATCTAAGACATGTGAGAGCAAACCCTTTAGAGCGTCGTTGAGATTGCGAACTTAGGTGCGGTTCTCATTTTAGGGAGTTCCGCATGGAGATGATCGGTTGGCTAATATGCATTTATGTGATCCAAATGCTGCCTTAAAAAAAGTTTCATTGGTGATTTATCAATGACCTAATTACCCCTCATCAAAACAAATTCATAATTGACTAATTTAAATTTAAATTATCATTTAATTAAGAACTTAAATTTAAATTGTTGACTAATTTAATTATCAATTAATTATTTTTTTTGACTTTCCACAAGTATAAGTCGACATCTTGTACGTTTACTTGAACCTTTACAAGTTTGAATATTAAAAACAATTTAAGCAATTAATAAGTTAAATGATGTACTTTTAAAATAATATAGATACAGATAGCCGATTGATTATTGATTATATATGTAAATATAGATCTTATGATGATACAATTTTCTTTTTACGATTATAAAATTCTAACTTGAGTACATTTCGAAATTGCTATTTTTATTGATATTATGTGGTACTATGTAATTAATATACTTTATCTCGAAAATAGAGTTTTATAATACACGCGTCAAATGTCAATTTTCTTCGCATTCAAAAATGAATTTAATCGTAACATACATACGTCAAAATATAAATGCATTACATGCATAATATTATCAAACTAATCTTTATCAAATATATCAAACCGGCAAATTGACGGAAGTTACATTGAAACGTTCGCATGGACTACTTACAACTCGACAATTAACAATTACTTCGATTGCAATAAATGACTACTTCGCAAGGCTACAAGCACTAAGTACTCTTTCAATTGCACGGGTCAAGAAATTGACAAACTAACTAACGTTTTAGTTGTTGATTGCAAGATCTAATTTTTGTGGAATTGATAACAAACTTACACATTATTAATATTTGTATTATGTTATCATCACAAATTTCAAAAAACAACTTACATAAAGTTGCGATTTCAATTTATTTAACGTATACATATATAATTTTACCTCGATTAGTCCTGCGAATTCGCGGGTTATGTTCATCATTGTGCTTAGTATATGTTCGTTATTGTTCATTACCTTGGTTCCTAGTATATGTTCATTATTTTACAGTTTTTTTTTCAAACTTTAGTAAAAGGTGGTGATAAATCTATTATGCATTAATAGGTTGTAAACCTGTTAATCCATAATAGTAGTTAATTTATGAATAGAATGGTAAAAATACCATGTGCCTTAATAAAAACCGTCAATGGTCAAAATTGTTATTAAGTGAAAAAAATAAAAAATTTAAAAAATTAAATGTGTGTTTTTATTTATCATTAAAATAGTTTCCAGTGCCTTGGTGATTTGTAAATAATGGTTAAACACCAATTAAAGTTGTAAAATGAAAGAAAAATAAGGTGCTTATTTATGTTGTTGTTTTTTTCTTCCAACTTAATAATGCAATTCGCTAGTTTACCTTTTCCACTATTTCTCATAATTAAATAGAATTTCCTTTGCAATTCATTTTAAACTTGAGAATTGTAACATCCATACCTCGGGTCTAGTAATATTTTAATATTTTCTGACCGTGAATTATTATTTAATGTATCAGAAAATAGGTTCATTTGTTATTTGAAAATAAATGGGTAAAAGAGTCAAATAATTTATTGTGTATAATAAATTATTAACTGTTTTAAATTAAGTCAGTTGACGGTAAAATAAAATAATATTTCCCCGCAAATGGTTTTTAAGTTCCAAGCAATGATAAGTACGGGGAATGAAAATTTACCAATTATATGTTATACTCTATGTTGAGTCGGTTTAAACTCAAACTTATCCCCTGTATACATACATATACACGACATACATACATACATGAAGAAACTTTGAATCAATTCATACAATTATCAAATTGGAGCTTCATAATTCGAATTCAAGCTTCAAACTCACGGATTATCATCTTCTAATCATCCTAATCAAGTTGTAAGTCTCAATTCTTGAATTATGAACCCTAGAATTTGGGGGTTTTAGTGTTCTTGGTTAAAATCCGAAATTAGGGTTTCAAAAAAATTAAGGTTAGTTAAGCTTCAATAACATGTATTAATCATTCTATCATCATTATAAACATGTTGTAATTGCTAATTCTTGAATTTAATGTAAACCCTAGAAAATGGGTTTTGTGTATTGGATTTAATTAGCATGATTAAAGTGAAATTGAAGCTTGAAATGATGATATAGTTGTTAGTTGATGCTTAAACAAGGATTATAATCTAAACCCTAACTTAGAAATGAAAGAATTGGAGTATGATCATGAGAAAAGTCATGGGTTTAGTTGATTTTGGAAGAATCAATGTTTAAGTTGATTGTTATTATGAAATGATTGATAATAATTAATTATTGATGATGATTAATATGATTTGAGCTATAAATTGATTATGTGTTCTTGAGGCTAATGATGAATTTAGTGATTATAATGGGTTATATGATAAAATTAGCATTGTTTATGGCTAAGAACACTTGATTTAGAATTAAAGAGTAAAGTGATAACTTATTTGGTTAAGTATTCATTTGATCAAATGTTAGTATTTTGATGAATTATTGATGGTAAAGATTGATAATCTTGGTTATGGTTAACCATGTTGATTAGTGATAATTGAAGTGGATTAATGTGATAAGATGGTCATGATGATCATAATTTGATAAATGATTTTGAATTAATAATGTTAAGATGGTTATTCATAACCTTGACATGATTGGTGTTAAAGTAATGTAAGTTAATAATCATGTATATGATTGAATTAAAAAGTGATTATCATGATCATTAATCATGACTACGTGAATAGTGAATTGAGTAATAATTCATTGAAATTGAGATTATGAATCATGTTGTACGACTTTAACATGAGTTGATTATTATAAATGAGTTACTAACTCGTTATTTATATTGTATTCTCAGATATGGAGAAAGTCTCAGTGACATTAGACTACTGAGTGGACAATTGAGGTGTCGGTGAGTGGATCTTAATCCTCAGTGTAATTTAGTTGTAACAGGTTTGGTTACAACGGGTAATCGTATTATTACTGCTTTTGGTTTGCCATGATTTAATTTGGTTTGATAGTAATAATACTGTTGATAGACTGGTTAGTCTGATATGTTGACCTGATTGAATATGTGAATACGTGATCACTTGATATTTGGCCTTCGGGCATCAGTATTGAGGTGAATCTATTGGTTGGGTTTGGTTACTATTGTAAGACGACAGGAATTTCCTGGTACTTATCGTTAAAGGGAAATTAGGTCGTATGAAATTAGTACCAAGCTATCGGTCTATTCTGTATTGGCCTTACAGATTGACGGTAAGTGTTCTTGGAGAATCCCCGGGTATTATGATATCCAAAGAACCACCGATCCTCATTGTATTGAGATGTTATCTCATTGATATTATGTGTTTACTGTTGGTATTCTTGGCTGAAGGTTTCCCCAAGAACCATCGATCTATTGTGATGTTATTTGTTTACGATGATTTGCTGTAAACAAGGTTGTTATGCTAAGTTAGGCTGTTGGTTATGTATTCCCTCACTTAGCGTTATGCTAACCCCACCACCCCACTTCTTGCAGGTTATGGTTTTGATATAACGGGATTGTCAAGAAGTTGTTCGGGACGGAATGTTTGACTAAGCTTACTATGATATTACTTTGATAACTTAAAGTTGTATTTGGAATTAAATAACACCCATTTTAGATATACTATAGTTTTTGAAATATTATTGTTTAGTTACATAATGTTCTATAACTTAATTGTTAAAGTTTGTTTGGACTTACGCTTTCAATGTAAAATACATTTAATATAATGTTGTAAAAGATGGGGTGTTATAAGAATGCAGTATAAGGGCATCTTCATTGGTAAATTTATGTGACATCCCTTGAATTTGAAAAATAATTTGAAATAATTATACTTTAGATATATCATTTTATGATGATTAAATAGATGACAAATAGTCAAAAATTATTTGTTTTATATATATGTATAGATTTTTTAATTATATTCAATAACTAACTAATAATTTATTTATTTATTTTTAGTTAATATAATATGACAATTTTTGGGATAAACTTAGAATTAAATATCAATCGTCGATTCATCAAAGGTTCAAAAATTTTCCACAATATTCTGTTTTAATTATATATAAAGATTATATTGCGTGACACAATAATTTCTTCTTAATCACATTTCTTTTAATAAAAGCTTAATTTCTTCAAAACTTTCAACTCCATCAGATTTTAATTTCTTTATAAAATTGTACTTCATCATAAATCATTTTGTGATGAAACAAGTGGAAGAAACCAACATGAAAAATGGAGGTTGCTTGAATTATTACAATATTGTTTATTGTGTATATAATATATTATCATAATAGTTAGTATTATTCTTTATATACGTCATTATAATTATAAATTATGATAATTATAATTATAATTGTAATTAAATTTAATTATATTACAATAGAAATAGAAATAATCTATTAAAATAGTTAATGAATTTATTTCAAAATGGAGATTAATTAAATCCCGCGCCTCTCTCGTGTGAAATGAATTCAAATTCCGACACACACCGCCCCCAAAATCTCTCTATCTCTTCCAAATTTCCTGTTTTTCAAAAACCCTCTCAAATTACAATTTCTTGAACGTTAAACACATCCACAATTCGCCTAAAATTTCGTTAATTTGTCTACATTATCATGTCCTCTTTTAGTATTAAGAAGAGTAGTAGTAGTAGTAGATCGGCGTCATCATCATCAGCAGCATCAGGCGATCGATATAATAATAATCGATGTTCGGATCCATCGTCAATCACCAGCATCAATCAAACAACGAATCGACGCCAATCTCCATCATCAGCTGCTATCGTTTCTAAATCCAAATCCACCAAAAACAATCAAGGGAATTTGAGTGGTATGATTAAAAAGTTTATCATGGAGAAGAAGAAGCAAAAACCAACTGTTGATCTCGTTATAGCTACAGATACGATTGTTGATGATTTCAGGACCAAGACTAGTAGTCGTTCAACTAGAACGAATGGCGGTACCACAAGTAAAGGTAATGGTAGTGGCTTTGGGGGTTTATTACATAACAAGCTTTTATTTGGGGGTAACAATAATACTAAAGGGAAAAACACTAGTAATAGCAGCATTGAGAATGAGAATAAGAAGGAGAAATTATTATTAACCGAAGTAAATGCGAATACCCGGACTTTGGGGATGGTACTCAGAAGTGAAAGGGAGCTGTTAAGTCAAAATAAGGAACAAGAGACCGAGATTACCGATCTTAAGTTGATGCTTCATCACAAGAACATAGAGGTACTTCAATCCTTTTCTTTCTGTAATTTTATTAATGAATGTGTTTCCCTTTTGAAGTCTTAATTTGGATATCATATACATTCTTTAGTATACTTGCATTTGAGCCTGTTCTCCTATTTAGTTTATGTCACTTTATCTTCATCTATGCTAGATGCTAGTACCAGTATATGCTTGTTTGTTTGCTTGGTTTTCGGATCAATATTTGAAATGTCGTGGCTGGGGTGAGGTGCCCCACTATTTAAACTCACGGAAAAATAATATTACGAAACTTCAAATCACGAGGGAACAAAAGAAGAAAATCAGAAACATTGCAGATGTACAACTAGCATCAGCCATGGCATCGTTTTACCCTGTTATACCATCATCATTAAGCTTTGTTAATTTCGTTTTGAGTTTACCTACCACTAGCTTGGGTGGAGCTAGAAATATTTCATGGAGGGTGATTAGATGATAAACATGTTTTTTACTTATTTTGATAGTTTCTCTTACCATTAGCCATAGAGTGGTAAATCAATCACACCATATAGCCCTTAGATACTACATGTCAATCAAATAGAAAAATCTGTTCACTTATAAGAGCCGGGACCAAAAATTACTTCTTTATATATATTTTTGAAAGGCAAGCACCCACACACAACTAGATCGAGACTTGAACTCACAACCTCATGGTTGGAAGGTCATCTTGATACCGCTAGGCCAATAGCCCTTTGGTTAAATGATAATTGATCTCTAACATATGTTCACCATACTCGCAGACCATTATCATAAACTTCTTCAAGGCATATATATACTAATGCTTGAGGTGGAGCCCATAATTCAGATGTTTTGTATACAGTATACATGTAGTCTTAAATGGTTCCTATTAGACTTTTGATTGTGTTAGAACTTTTAGCTAATTTTGATTTAATTACTTAACTAATTTATCTAGTTTCATTTTCATATTTATTGTATCTCTTATAAATAGAGGTCTTAGACCTCACAATGAGCAGGAGCAATAATATAAGGTCTGTTGCCTGTTTTCGCATGTTGATGTGGTACTTTTCAAACAGATACAATTTAGCTAGTGTGAATGATATTTAAGTAGTCATGTGTCTTGTTATGGTGCATACCTGCTTATGAGATGGTTCAAGTGTGTGGTCTACTGATATTGAGTTGTGGAACTTGAAAATAATTAAGGCACTAATGAGAAATGATTATTTTAACTCTCAATAGAACTAGTCGAATAATTTTAGTGACCAGAAACTTCTCATCATGGAAAGTAACATGCCGTGTACCATACTTTACGGGTGGTTTCTCATTAAAGTTCTGCAGAGGTGTCACTCATCATGTCTTTCATTTGTTTTGTTACAAACTATGGAAGCTGTAATCAAGAACTATTGCCAATAAATTTTTGATTTATAATCAAAGATCAATAAAGTCACTTTATTATTTGCTCTAAGAAGATTCAGGAAAATTACCTTAGTTCATCTGTATATTCTGTTACAAAGCTCTCTTATTATAGAAAAGGTTGTATGTGAATCATAAGTCACAATTATTGTCAACTGCAGATTGATAAGCTGAAAGATTTATGTTTAAAACAAAGGGAAGAGATAAAGGAGTTGAAGAGTGCCATTCTGTTTCCAGATGTTATGAATACACAATTCCAAGGACTTCTAGAGAAGCAGAATTCTGAACTTAAAGAGGCAAAACTAATCATCCCTACTTTACAGAGGCAGGTTACTTCTCTCACTGGCCAACTTCAGTGCCTGGCTGAGGATCTTGCAGAGGTAGCTACCTAAATTTTAATCTTACTTTCACCTTCTTAATGCCATGTTCATTTATATTTGTATTAGTCCGTGGTTGTGTATAATGCTGACAATTATATTTGTAAAAGATATACAAAGGTGTTTGGAACTGCTTAGTATTAAGTGCTTATCTGCTTGAAAAATAAGCATGTGCCAAGGTGCTTTCTTTAAAGTGCTTATTCCTTATAAAATACAGTCAGCAGACAAGCAGTTTATAGAAGGGTGTTTGATTATGCTTATTTGCTGTCAAAATTAGCAAATATACAGATACGCGCCTGAAATACTCAGTCCCAAACACCCGTTTATTTGGTAGAATCTTGTAGTTGCGTCCGTGAAGTTATATTGAATGCATGCACATATTGTCCTTTTGGTCAAAGAACAACCGGTGGTATCTTATTGGCATAGGGGACACAATGTAAATCTGGAGTTAGCACTTGGCATCTAGAACTTCAGTTGCCATGGTAATATATTTTAGACGTATCAGCATGTCTATTTATGTGTTGGTGATAGGTGAAAGCCGACAAATATTCAGCTGTGGGATGCTATAATAGTCTTGTGAACTCTTCTGAAAGAACACCAACATATGAGCAAGAAGAAGCAACCAATTCTCTGGTAAGCATGTTCCGGAGTGATATATACAAATATTACATAGCATGTTCAAGTGATTGAAATTTTAACGATCCAGGAGTTCAGCTCTGGAGATCGTACCACTCCTGGAAGTCCAGATGACATGTTCTTAAATGATTTAAATCCTTGTTTAACACCCTATGCTAAGTCTAAGTCCAAGGTAAGCACCTTGAACCAGATTTTTGGATCAAGACCTATCATTCTCTATTTGCATTCGCCTAAAACATATGAACAATAATGCAGGAGTTTGAAGCTATGCAATACCATTCTCCGTCATACAAGAGTACAACAAGGTCTCGTGAGATTGACTTTGGCTTTCATGGTAAAAACCTATCAAAAAGTTCGACCGACCAACAATATGGCTACTCAGACAATTCAGGCAAGATTTTTGGTCGCATATCAGATGAAAACAAATGCACATATGGCAAGCATATGCACTACTAGACGTATTCAGGGACTAGTTTTCAGTGCAATCATGCTCTCTTTCCTCCTGTAGTGCTGTCTATGGAATGTGAAATCGAAGGTCATCTCCTCATCATATATTAAAAACTCACTCTTTTATGAGTGATGGTCAACTTCTGTCCCATCATAATACTATAAATAAAACTTTTTTTTTTCTTCTTATAATGAATTACTGTCTTATGGGGTTGTTACATAAGTAGTAGTACTATTCTGTGTATCTGTAAACTGGAGAAACGAATTATTGGATGAAATCAAAAGGACATGGTTTTTCATTCTTTTCCAATATTGGAGAGTTTTGTCAAGTAAAGTCTTAGGTGACCTTTGATCGATGATCACTTTTGTGTTTATTAGGGGTGCCTATGGATGGAGTTCTCATCTTGTTTTCAAATGCTACCATAGGAAGTGTCAAGTTTTCATGGTGGTGTGGATGTATGGTGGTTCTCGTTCTCTCCATTATGTGCGTTCTTGCTCCCCATTATTTTATTTTTATTTTTATTTTTTGAGTGTGCGTAACTATGCAAGTAAATAAAATATGTGGGGATCAGTGGTTGGTTAGTGGTGGGTAAGCTATGATAGAGAGTGAAATTGGGTCAAGTAGTGGTGGGCGAGTTCTAGTAATGTGGTAGTGGCACCCAGAACTCAAGTCTTGAGTGTTACCGTAGTAGCCACTCTAAACAACCCACTTAGTTTCAACTCAAAACCAAGAACAATGGAAACCAGTAACTTGAAAACAATTGGGTCAAGTAGTGCTGGGCGAGTTCTAGTAACTTGAAAACCTGTTATTTACATCGGCTCAGTAAAAACAAGAACAACGGAAACCAGAAACATCTCTATTATTTTCAAAACAAATTGTAAAAACTTACAAACATATGACACACCCTAAAGGTTACAGCTAGTATGGTCACAAGCACCATCGCCTAAAAGCCAAAAGAAAAGGCTTATTTGTTGACACCAGTTTCACCATCCCGTGCTTGTCTTGCTTCCTTTAGTTCCACCATACAAACGAAAGAGGCTAAATGCTGATATACCAGAGACAATCACCATGCTTGCACAAGCAATCACTGAACTAGCTATTCCTTCTCCAACTTGATTGCAGAATTTTCCATACATATCACATATTTTCATCCATTGCAGTTCCGGTTCTCCTAATTTGGCAAATGCTGCTGATTGAGCTGCAGCCCCTATCGCGGCCACAACCATGTAAGCTATAAGCTGCAAGTTTTACAATTGTATAAAAGGAATTATATTTGGCCATGCATATAGCTTAACTTGATTCGTCTCTAGAGAAGATGATGATTTTGTACAGTTGAGTAGAAAACAAAATCAAAGACTGAAAATGGTACATCCTAGGATATGGGTCATGGGTCATTCTCCTATACCCATATTAGTATACAAAGTATTGGGTTGTACTAGAATACAAAAACACTGTCTGAATTATGCATTTAAGATGAATCCTTGGTCAAAGGGTAAAGTGACATTTGGAATCAACGACACATCATTATCATCATAGTAATTAAATAGATGGTACAATAAATGATGACAATGAATACAATAACAGAGTTAGGTATTTGGCACATGGAATATAATTTCAAATATGGAAATGACTGATATCAATTAGGCTGGGGATAGATTTCACTTCTTCAACAACCTAAATCTTTTCTATTCACTCTTGTGATGAACTAATAATATTCTTTTCACGAGCTTATAACCGTTTATGATGTTTAATGTTCATGTTATTTTTAACCTTTTTAAAGGATAGACAGTTGGACCACAATGTGGGATGCAAACCCAATCCCGCATCAAAAACCGAAAGAAATAAACATATGAGCATATAAGCTCATGAGCCACCAATTCATTTCAGACTGCGATTGTATATTGGACGTGTTGTTGGACTAAATTATGGTCGTACACACACAGACCATTTAAATACATCATAAACCCATCAATCAAATTAAACTATCAACAAGTCGAAAGTGCGAACCGATGTATACCTGATCACCAGAGAAAATAAGCCATGCCAACGGTTTATTGAAGAGAACATTTCCTCTAACCATACTCACTACACACCTCAACACCTGTACCAGTGAATAAGCTGCAGCTATCCCATTTGCTACCACCAAAAACCTGCATTTTTTATGAGATCGATCAATCATTCGAAATCGAGATATGTAATGGAGTGAGTGAGTATGTAAATTACATACACAAGGGCTTTCATGTCTGTATATTTGGCTTTCTTCTGAATGGTAAAGATTTCTTGAACTTGAGTATCAGTAGCTACAAGAAGAGCTGCAACCAGACCCAAACCACAAATCAAACTCCTCAATACTAACTCTGCAACTTTCACCCTCCGATCAACAACAACTCTTACTTCCATCTTATTATACACCCCTGCTCCCGGACTCACACCAACACCTAAATAACTACTCATTTCTAATTCCACTCCTACTACTAACTAATGATTCTGTTATATTTATAATTAATTAATATATATATACACAAAAGTTAAGCTAGGATATATAGTGGAGAAGAAGAAGGCCAGAAAAGCATGCTAAAAGTAATGATCATATATATAAGAAAAATCTCACATTTTTGACACCCGAAAGTTCCACCCCATACCATCATGTAAATAGGCAACCCACCTACTACCATTAATAACGTTTATTTATTACATGTTTCTACTTGTCACTCAAACATTTATATACATTTTATTTTTTATATATTTGCCTCGTTACATCTATATGACATCAACCAACGTATTAACAACCCAAAAATTGTTCAACCATTTATCGCATTCTTTATTCAGAGGATATATACACTAATGGCTTTTTAAGGATTACTTACTAAACCCTAAGCCCGACTATCTAACGAGCCAAACCTACTAACCCTATGCAAATATTAATATTAACATGTCAAAATTGATTTTAAAAAATTTCCCATTAAGCTTTCCTAGATAATCAAAAGTGAAACACTTTTACGGTTTTACGCATATCGTACAAGAACTTTCTGATTTATTCGCATAGTTATATCTCTGGTCACCAGATAGTCGTAGAAAGTTTCATATATCACTAGCTTTTGACAATCACATTCGGTTAGAATTATTCGTTTAATGTTGCTTCAGCTTTCAGAGAAAGATGATGCCATTTTCTCGTTCTTCTTTTCATATAATGTAATTAAAACATAGACAAATCAATAGGTATCCGGTTACCTAATTTATTAGAAGTATGATATGTGCAAATAATATAAAGTTGACGTACATGACATATATAAGACCTTAACTTAATTAGCCCTACTTTTTTCTGATATACAATGTAGCTGCGTAATAATAATACTATATAATGATGAATGATCATCACCCCACTTGGGTACGGTCCAAGCGATTTAGTCCGGTCCGTCCCAAGCCCAGGCCCGGATTACATCCGTATCCAACTTTTGTTACCCGCGGTGGGGAGTTCGACCCCAAATAAGATTCATGGGGCCGGATACGTTCCGTCCCGGACCAAGAATCTCGTCATCATAAATGCTCTGCTTACGGGCACAACGGCAAAACAACAAAACGATCCGTGCCCCACGCACAGAGCTGATATTCTCTGACATGAAAGGACAACCTGTGACCGTTATACCTAGGTAGGCAATGTGGCTTGGCCACTAACCTGGTCGGCCCATACGATTGGTCCACGTGTACACATGCACAGTAATTGTCGAGCTCCCCCACGACCGAATATCCACGTCAGCAGTGGACGCGGAGAATTGTCTCTCTCCCCCACGACCAAACCTTCCACGTCGGATTAGGGTTTGGCTATAAATACTAGTGTTTTGCTTCCATTTCAAAACAACACCTCATAAATCTGCAGAGTAATATTCCACCATTGCTCTCAACCAGAATCAAGCTTTCACCACCCTCGATTGACTTAGTCTCGACTCTGGGTTTGCACGTTAATCGGAGTGTGATAGGCTTGGTTCCTCATACATCATCACCATCTTTGTACTCAAGCGTTTTTACGCTTGAACATTTGGCGCCATCCACGGTTGACTTACCAGAAAACGACCACTTTTTGCTTTTCCGTACGCCGGAAAATCACCTTTCACGATGGTTGTTATTTCTCAAAATGACAACAACGGCGATGGTGCTTCTGCTAATATGCCACCACCGCCACAGAATCCCGATCAGTCACCTCAACCTACCGTCAACCCTAACACCCCGCATGCTTCGTTTACGGGGCAGACGGTAACACCGAGGATTGACCCAAGGCAACTATTTATTCAGAATGATTCGACCTCCGGCGCTGAGAATCCGGCGAACAATCGTCCTCCGTCGGAGAACAGCTCGAACACTTCTTCCGTCCCTAAGTCCATCTCCGCTGCTGAAGCCCAACGTATGTTGGCACAAATGGGTTTCGTAGTAACCCCTGAACCACGGGCTCCGTCCCCGCCGCGACAAATCGTACCGCCACCGCCGTCTCCGCCACGGCAGGCAGTGCCAACGCCCACCCAGGATCATGGACGGATGGACAGGGCAGCAAGTCGCAAAATGTTAGCCGATTTGCTCCTAAGTGCAGCCCCGCCGGGCTCGTTCTCAGCTCAGTCGGACGAGTCCACAGCGGACACATTGATTGCAAACTTCTATGCCACCTTACAAGGTGAGAAAGTGAGCAAGCCAGTGCCGGTCTCCACCACCACTGCTAGGTTTGTGGCAAAAGTCGCAGAACATCCGTTGCCAGCAAAGGTCACCATCCCACTCACAATCGGCACCTATTCTGGTGACTCCGACCCTGAAGACTTTCTGCAACGCTTTGAGGGCGCTATAAAAACCGAACATTGGGAAGACGCGGTGGCATGCCACATGTTCCCACAGGTTCTGCAAGGCAACGCGCGCGGATGGTTCGAAAAATTGCCGGCAGGGAGCATTACTAGCTTTCCTGACCTCCGGTTTAAGTTTTTGCAACAATATCACAACCTGAAGCAGCACACTCTAACACATCTTGACGTGTTTGAAATCAAGCAAACAGGCCGAGAGTCGTTAAACGACTTCCTCACGCGCTTCACAACTGAATGTCAAAAGATAAGTGAGCTTCCACCGAGTCAGCAGATCGCCGGTCTCATCTACGGCATCGATAAGGATCGGTATCCCACTTTGTACTACCGATTGAAAAGGAAACTTCCAAAGGTGTATTCCGAGGCCGTCTCCATGGCTCGGGATTACCTGAGATCCGGTGAAGACACCGATTTGCACAAGGCACCGGCGCGGGAGTCCCACCGCGCCGAGCATGAAAAACATCACGGCCGGGCCCATGAGGGCGGGTCCGGCTCCGGCCGGCGTGACAATAATCGACGTGATTTCCGTCGAGACACACGGCATGACAATCGTCGTGATCATCGTGAATCAGCACGCCGCCAGCCATATGACAAAAATTCGCTCCTCTTCTCACTCACCAAGTCTCCAAAAGAAATTTTGCTTACTGAGACAGCGGCGCGGAACGCGTTTAACCCTCCGCCCCCATTGGAGCACCGTGACATGCCCAAGAACGGAAAGTACTGTGACTTCCATGAAGAATACGGGCACGACACCGATGACTACAGGCAGTTAAGAAAAGAAATCAAAGCAGCCATCCAGGCCGGCAAGCTTAATCATTTGCTGCCCGGCAAGAAATTTAAGAAAGCTGATGGTGCGAAGACCTATGGCTGGCAGCGGAAGGATGAAAATCGTGATCCACCAGACGCGGCCATTCACATGATCCAGTCTGCGCGGACCAGCTCAAAACGGAAAGCAGACACATCGCAGGATTGACAGTTCGCCTCAATCTCATTCCCACCACTTCGGAGCATGGCTCCCCCGGAACCCGTCGTTATCATGGCGCGTATAGGGAACTGCCAAGTATCAAGGGTTTATACTGACACTGGTGCAGAAAAAGTTAAAAGAACCGCTGTCCCCGTTGTCTAGCTATGCAAATGACACCAAGTGGCCAATCGGCAGGCTCACCTTGGATGTAACTTTGGGCAACTACCCATACTGCAGAACGGCAGAGTTGGAATTTGTCGTGGTGCGGGCCCCATCGTGCTTCAACGTTCTCCTGGGCCGCACCGCTCTCTACCAGTTTGGGGCTATCACCTCCACAGTTCATGGGTTGATGAAATTCCCAACCCCTGCTGGAATCGCTACTCTACAGACGACGGGTACAGCCATACCCGTCTGCGCCCAAATCTCAAGGCCTACCCCTGGACCCTTCATCATGACAACTGACGAGCTAGTAACTGTCAATCCCAGATTTCCAGAACAAAAAGTCCGAGTAGATCTGGTCCTAAGCCCGGCAACACGGTTAAAACTATGTGAGATTCTGGCCGGCAACACAGACGTTTTTGCATGGCAAGACTCTGAAATGACCGGAGTACCGCGGTCAATTGCTGAACATAGGTTGAATGTAAACACCAATATCACTCCGGTCAGGCAGAAAAAGAGGGGCATGGCTCCGGACCGGAGTCGATTCATATGTGAAGAGGTCAGCAAACTTGTTCGCGCAGGTATCATGCGTGAAGTCCAGTATCAGACATGGGTAGCAAACCCAGTGCTCGTCAAGAAATCCGATGGCTCATGGCGGATGTGCGTTGATTTTAAAGACATTAACAAGGCGTGCCCCAAGGACAATTACCCGCTCCCCGAGATCGACTGGAAGGTCGAGTCTCTGTCCCGGTTCCGTTTCAAATGTTTCCTGGACGCCTACAAGGGGTACCACCAGATCCTAATGGCTGAAGACGACGAGGAAAAAACCGCATTTCACACGGACCAGGGCATCTTCTGTTACACCAAAATGCCATTCGTTCTCAAAAATGCCGGAGCAACTTATCAGTGCGTCGTGGACGTCGCCTTCAAATCCCATATCGGACGCAATCTGGAAGCGTACGTAGATGATATAGT
Organism: Pseudognaphalium luteoalbum; assembly: GCA_963422505.1. Classification (NCBI taxonomy): domain Eukaryota; kingdom Viridiplantae; phylum Streptophyta; class Magnoliopsida; order Asterales; family Asteraceae; genus Pseudognaphalium; species Pseudognaphalium luteoalbum. Next base: position 29,812,634 of record OY730192.1, read on the forward strand.
CATTAAAAGCAATGTCGAATCACAGTTGCTCACGGACATCTTAGAAACTTTCGCCTCATTGCGGAAGATAAATATGAAGCTTAATCTGGCTAAATGCTCTTTCGGCATGGAAGAAAGGAAGTTTCTAGGTCACATAATGACCCCAAGGGGAATAAAGGCTAACCCAAAGAAAATACAAGCCATCGCGGACATGGTATACCCGCGGAACAAAAAAGATGTTCAAAGCCTGAACGGGAAGTTGGCGGCCTTAGCGCGCTTCCTGTCCAAAGCAGCTGAGCGGTCACTTCCGTTCTTCGACACACTAAAAGGCTGCATCAACAAGAAAGATTTCTCCTGGATTCCCGAGGCGGAGCAGGCATTCCAAGACATGAAAGCATTTCTAAGAGAGCTTCCAACGCTCATAGCTCCTATCCCTGGTGAGACACTCACCTTGTACCTAGCAGCGTCAAAAAACGCTGTCAGCTCCGTCCTCATAGCTTTGCGCGACAGGACACAAATGCCCGTGTACTTTGTCAATCGTGCACTGCAGTCGGGAGAGCTGAATTATTCACCAATCGAGAAACTAGTGCTAGCGCTAGTCCACTCAGCACGGCGCCTGCGCCGGTATTTTCAAGGCCATCCGATTACCGTCCTAACGGATCAACCTATCAAGCAAGTACTTTCGAAGCCAGAAATATCTGGTCGGCTAGCCAAATGGGCCATTGAGCTTGGAGAACATGAAATCACTTTTTGTCCGCGGAGTGCGGTTAAGGGGCAAGTTATGGCCGATTTCCTTGCTGAACTTCCGGGGGGAGCAGAAGGCAGGTGCACCTCTGACACCCCCGCCCAGGAACAACAAGCTGTCTGGGAACTGTTTACAGATGGGGCTTCAAGCTCTGAAGGTGCCGGTGCCGGCCTCATACTTATTAGTCCTGACGGGGAGGAGCACACATTCGCCCTCCGTTTTGGCTTCCTCGCCTCCAACAACGAGGCTGAGTACGAAGCGTTACTGTCCGTCATCCGGATCACCGCCGAAATGAGAATCAAAGACCTCCGGGCATACGTTGACTCACAGCTGGTGGCAAACCAGTTCAACGGTGCCTTCGAGGCAAAGGACACGACCATGAATCAATATCTGGCCCTCACCCAGAGCTTATCAAAACAGTTCACATCGTTCCAGATCGAGCAAGTTCCTAGGAACAAAAACAAGAAGGCTGACACCCTGAGCAAACTGGCGTCACTCACATTTGCCCATTTAACCAAGAAAGTTCTGGTGGAGGTCCTGGGGCAGAAGTCAATTGAGTCGTCAGGAACAGTGGCCCAAATCGAAGAAGAAGGGGATAATTGGATGACCCCAATCACCGCGTATCTTCGGTCTGGAACCCTGCCTCAGGATCCGATCGAAGCAAGAAAAATTCGAATGAAGGCTCCAATGTACTTCATCGAAAAAGGCGAACTCATGAAAAAATCATATCTAGGTCCGAACCTAAGGTGTGTGGGTCCCAAACAAGCTGAAAACGTTATCCGCGAGGGTTCATGCGCCCTCCACTCCGGCCACAAAACCGTGGTGGCAAAAATCATGCGCATGGGTTATTACTGGCCTTCAATGTACAGGGATGCTTCCGCAGTCACAAGGAACTGTACCTCCTGCCAAATCCATGCACCCGTTGCACGCTCTCCTAGGCATGACCCGATTCCAATATCATCAGCATGGCCTTTCTTTAAGTGGGGCATTGACATTGTGGGACCGTTCCCGGCCGGACCCGGCAATGTCAAATTTCTCATTGTCGCTATCGACTACTTCACCAAATGGGTCGAAGCCAAACCGTGGAAAACTATTAACGGCAAACAGGTTCGGAACTTCGTATGGGATAGCATTTTCTGCCGGTTTGGCATTCCTCACGAAATCATCACGGATAACGGCAAGCAATTCGCCGAGAACCCTTTCAGAAGCTGGTGCGAAGAACTCAACATCAAACAGACCCTAACCTCGGTTTACCACCCGCAGGCAAATGGTCAAGTTGAAGTTACCAACAGAGATTTAGTAGCCGGTGTCAAGGCCAGACTTGGGGAAAGTCGCACTGGTTGGGTCGACGAACTCCCCAACGTGCTATGGGCTCACCGCACCACTCCCAAGGAAAGCACCGGAGAGACCCCCTTCAGTCTCGTATACGGCTGTGAGGCGGTCATCCCAGCAGAAATCAGCGTTCCCAGCGCACGAATAATCAACTTCACTGAAGAAAGGAGCCTCAAAGCGCACCAGCAAAATGCCCACATGCTAGAAGAACGAAGAGAAATGGCAGCCATCCGCCAAGCCGCAAATAAGCAAAAAATGGCCAGCTATTACAATAAGCGTGTTCGCCATCTTTCTTTCCAAGTCGGGGAACTGGTCTGGCGTAATAACGAGGTCAGCAAGTCCGAAAATGCCGGCAAGCTTGCGCAACGTTGGGAAGGCCCATACCGGGTCGCGGAAGCAAACACAAATGGCTCCTATGTCTTAGCCATTCTGGATGGCAAGTCCGTGCCTCGTACTTGGCACGCGACCAACTTAAAGAAATATTATATGTAATCAAACTTTGTAATAGCTCGGGCCGGATTGATCCCCCTGCCTTCGTAGCACCTATCATTATTAATGAAAAGTTTTGGTTGCATATTATTCTTCTGTATTGCATACTTGTCAATTCCACACGTTCAACAATGCAAAAAAAAAAAAAAAAAAAAAACCTGCCTCCAGGCGTCGTCGTTGTGGGCTCGGCATATGACGGCAGAAGTCAGCTAAGCCCGGAGCCACAGCGAGCCTGCCCCCATAAGGGAATGCCTTCTACCTTCCCAAAGGCAGAGGTCCCCCCGTGCCACAATTACTTGCCGGGGTGAGACCGGACTAATTGGTCGAGCCGCGGTAAAACCGCCGCCACACACCAACCCATAAAGTAGTCTAGAAATCTACTAAGTCATGACAACAAATACTAAATGTACGTACACAAAAATTAGCTTGAACATGTGCAATTAAGAAAAGAACGTTGCATTTATATATACAAAACAAATTTACAAAGTAATAAGGGATGCCAGCCTTACAAATGAACCTATCTACCTACGGCTGCATCTCTCGTCTATAGACAACACCTCACTACCTATTCTTTCTATGAAGGGAACGGTGAGTGTCTGCAACGCCTGGCTCGCCCGCTGCGCCCCTCGACGCAGTCCGGGTTGACCTTGGATGCGATTGCATCCGGAAGCGGAGTCGGAAGGTCGGGAACGTGCTCCGATATAAGTTTGATCGTTTGTAGCACCTCCACCTCCTGGACAGCGGTCAACAGTTCCTTAAACGGATCTGACACGCTATCCGATGCAATGACCCGCTTCACCAGGTCGGGAATGCCCTTCTGAAGACGCTCCAAATCATCTGCCAGCTCTTTGCTCTTAATCGTGGCATCATTGAAGTCTTTGATATGCAGCTGGCACGCCGTCTCCAACTCGGACATCTCCTTCCTTGAATCAGCCAGATCCGTTGTCAGGTCATCGAACCTGTACAAAACAACAGTTAGTAACTAAACGCATGAAGTTAGCAAATTAAAAAGCGGTCATCAACATACCTGCTCTTCAGCTGCTCAAACTCCGCAGTGAGCGCCGCCTTCTCCACCGCCGCAGCCTTAGCCTGCTCCTGCACCAGCGCAAGAGCAGCAGCAGCAGCCTCCCTTTGCTGCCTCTCAGCCAAAAGATCTGCCTCAGCCTTCGCCCTGGCTTCATTGGCAATCTGCAGGTGCCCCTCGAGCTGCGCAGCCCGTGCCTTGAGGTCGGCAATCTCTCCCTCTTGGCGGCTGACCACAACATGGCTTTGGCGTACCTGGTTATTCAGCCTCTCGGTACGCTCCTGCTCGTCGCATTGCAACGCAAAGTCCCAGAAGGACATCAGCAGACGCGCACTCGAGGCGTCATTGGCAGACAGCCTCGCCAGCTTTTCTTTGACGGCAGGCGGGATGGCGTGCTCGACGAAGTCCCGCAGCGACCGCCCGTCCACGGCCAAATTATCAATCTTTACATCCCAGGCCGGGACGAACACGGGAGCGGTAGAGGTGGATGCCCCAGAACGGGGACTTTCAAAAAACGTTCCGGCAGGAACGACTCCGGCAGCATGGACCTGAGAATAGCCATTCGGTCAGCCCTGTTTCAACACTTGGTCAAAAAAAAAAAACATATAGATACATATATGTATGCTTGCTGACACGCAAAGCAACGACGTCCTAAGACTCACCTCATGCTGTCAGTGCGAGAGGGCGAGGGCACGCTAGGAGGACTCGGAGGATGGGCACGGATGGGTGACGGCCGCAACGGACTATCATCCAGAGTCATTGGTTCCTCAGCGCGAGAACCCACCATACCAGCGGCGGTGGGGGGCAGTGGAGCACCGCTACGGCGCACCAACCGTTCTTCGGCCGGCTCCTCTTCCTCCTCCTCCTCGTCCCGAAGAACAAGTTCACTGCTGACGTACCCCGTCCCAGCCACGTGCGGGTCTGTCGCATCTGAAACACACAAAAAGAAAAGTTTTCAGAAAAACAAAAAAGACACTACCAATCGCTCATATGAAATAGAGCAAGATACCGACCATCCATAGGTATAATGTAGTGCCCACCTGTGCTGGGCACGGACATGAAATGTTGCAGATTGGCCTCGGCGACCTCCCCAGTAGTTTTCTTCTTTTTGGGGGCCGGCCCTGCCGCTTTCTTGACTTGCACCACCCCCTTACGTTTAGGGATGGCGCGGGCCCCGGACGCTTCCACCTCGGCGCCTGCTGTAAGAGGGCGAGCAACGGGAACCCTCCTCCCTGTAGGTGCCGGCTGCGCAACGGTCACCGTGGCACCGGTGACCTTGGCGGCGCTGCTGGAGTCATCCTCCACAGCCCTCCGGATATATTTGAGACCGGCCAAGCTGGGAGCCTTCAACACGGATTTCAAATCCATATCTGCAAAAAGAAAACACAAACACATGAGTTAAACTATGAATACTGCATAGTGACAACAAAGTAAAGGCAAACCACCCCCGTCCATACCATGGGCGTTCTCTCGAATGACGGGAACCTGACCCTTAAAAGCCTAGAATGAGCTGATGCAGCCGATCACGAGCACGTAAGAATGGTACTCTCGCATCTCAAGCTTTGCGTCACGGCAGGCATCCAGCAGCCCCTCCTCTGCGTCCGTCAGCTTGGGCGTAAGGCTGACGTTGCGTGGACGTTCGTATTGCCACACGAGCGTCTCCACAGAATCATTGGGGATGACCGCTTGGTCAATGAAGAAAAATGTATCCCTCCAGCCGTGCAAGGATGACTCTTGACACCCAACGAAGTCATTCTTCTTCGCAAATTTGTACCACCCCTTGCCGCTGGGCGTCAGCTTAAAGCACGCCTGAAAAACCTTCACAAGCGGCGTCAGGCCCAGCGACCGGAACCACATCTCAAAAATGGTCACCTTCTGCACGGCGAAGGGATGAAGCTGGCTAAACCCAACTTTATAATGCTTACAAACATCTAAATAAAACGGTGTAGGGGGCATGCGGAGATTCCCCTTCTCCATCGTCTTCCAGTATACCGCCACCTTACCCTCCGGTGGCGCGTCGGCGCGCTGCGCAGGGGTAGGTGCCACTGGATTAAAGCGCTCCAGACACTTAAACCGCCTTAATATAACCGGAATCATTTCCGGCGTCACAGAGCTCGCCTCAAGCGACACATTCGCGGCTCCGCCGCTGTTGCTGGCACCACCGCCGCCAGCTACGGTCTCCCTCACCACAACCTCGCCCTCAGTAGCAGCCATGGTATGGTGGTATGTATATATGAGAAAGAAGAAAAAGGGATGAAGGTTTGAATGACAGACCTGGGTTTATATGAATGTAGTCGGAAACTGGGTTGAGTGCCGGAACAGTGGACGGAATGTTTGAATGATAACTGATATCCTCTCAAAGATTTTTTACTAAGCGTAAAAAATAAAATAACCCCAACCATTTGCTATTTATAGGCAATTTCACGTGGGTCGGATCTCGTGGGCATCAGTGGTAGCCGTACACGTGTCGCAAGATGTCACGATCCAAGAAATTACCACGTATCGACCCAGTTTTCTGCTACACGTGTCGCCAGATCTCACGATCTAATAAATGAACAGTGAGAGCGAAGCGACGTGCATTTATTGCGCGCCGCAAGTGCCCCAAAAGCATCATCACAGCGCCAAGACGTCCCATCATATGCCAGATGGAAAGTTCGAAGGGACGGGCATTTATTACGCGCCGCTAATATGTTGCAGGCATCATTATGGTGTCACATCTTTACTCTAAGTCCGCCATCATATCCTCGGAACGGAATATGATAACGGACTGGGGGGACTTAATGATGAATGATCATCACCCCACTTGGGTACGACCCAAGCGATTTAGTCCGGTCCGCCCCAAGCCCAGGCCCGGATTGCATCCGTGTCCAACTTTCGTTACCCGCGGTGGGGAGTTCGACCCCAAATAAGATTCATGGGGCCGGATACGTTCCGTCCCGGACCAAGAATCTCGTCATCATAAATGCTCTGCTTACGGGCACAACGGCAAAACAACAAAACGATCCGTGCCCCACGCACAGAGCTGATATTCTCTGACATGAAAGGACAACCTGTGACCGTTATACCTAGGTAGGCAATGTGGCTTGGCCACTAACCTGGTCGGCCCATACGATTGGTCCACGTGTACACATGCACAGTAATTGTCGAGCTCCCCCACGACCGAATATCCACGTCAGCAGTGGACGCGGAGAATTGTCTCTCTCCCCCACGACCAAACCTTCCACGTCGGATTAGGGTTTGGCTATAAATACTAGTGTTTTGCTTCCATTTCAAAACAACACCTCATAAATCTGCAGAGTAATATTCCACCATTGCTCTCAACCAGAATCAAGCTTTCACCACCCTCGATTGACTTAGTCTCGACTCTGAGTTTGCACGTTAATCGAAGTGTGATAGGCTTGGTTCCTCATACATCATCACCATCTTTGTACTCAAGCATTTTTACGCTTGAACACTATATGACCGTTGGATTATATCGGTAGATTCAAATGGTGTAAACACATGCTAAAATCGAAAGTAAGATAAAAACGGAATCATTCAAACTAAAGCAGTGAAATGCTGAAATGAAATTATTTTAGTTCTAACAAATCGAGATCGAGAAAATTAATGACAGAACATGAATTTAAGTCCCGGATTTTAAATTGAGATATCGAGAGAGATTAAAAATTATTTGTTTAAAAACCACAAACGACTTTTTTTTTTTTTTTTCATTTGTCTTGTAAAAAAAATGGGATTATAATTTTGACAGATTTGTACAAATTTATGATAAAGAGACCGGCCCATAAGGATTGGGTTAGGTTGGATTGTGTGCATGTATACAATACAAGTCGGCTTATATTATTAGCTAAAAAACATCTAAATCCAATTCATTCTAATTCTATTCCAATATAAATAAAAAACAAATAAATGCTGTATCTGTACACATGCATTTATTTCGTTATAAATTATGAATGACAAAATAAAGTTCAACCATGAACTTTGGACTACTTTATCTTTACGTTGAATCACCAAATTAAACTAACTTAAAATTCAGCATGTAGCTAGAGATATGGATGACTATTGACGATGTAGAAACTTAGGGTATAACCATTTCGTGTTGGATAAAGAACAGGGTATGTATATAATCAATGACCAGATATAATCTATACGAATCGTGTTTGGAAATCACCTCCAAAATACAATATTTTGATCATGTAATCGTCCCGGGTTACACAAAATTTGTATTGGGATAATCCGAGAGATATACAAGATTTATGGCAATCAAAATCATGATCAGAGCGTTTACGTGTGTGGTTTATGTGTTTACGAGTATGTAGATTGAAAGATTGCAAGTAGAAAACGAAAGTTATAGGAAATAACTGTCCTTAATGAATCCGGGTCAAAATGTCCAAACACAATTTTTAGGGTCAATAAATATAGTCAAATTCCGGGTCACTAAATATAATAAAAAACTAACCGCACTCAGGGCTCTTCCTCTTGGACTCAACAAGGGGGCGCGGTCCCCTTGAACCCCACGATTTGGTTGTGTTTGGAATTTAGTAACTTAGCCGGATATGACTCCAAATCACCTAACTTGTGTCCACTAATCAGCCAATGCACTAAAAACATACAATTTTGTGACAATTATATCGCTTCTGGAGAAGAATTACGCTGTAACTATAGGATGATTATGATTGCATTGTTGTGCTCTCTTTTTATGAATGACAAAATGTCAAATAGTGTAATTTTGGGCCGATTGCCTTAGACTTGACGATAGCCCAAAGGATGGAAAGTTGGGTAATCAATTATTCATGGAAGCCGTTACCAACCTTAGTAGGCGCGTGCCATGATCCACATTGTCTATTTGGAGCCCAATTAATTAGGTTTGTGATAATTTAAATGGGTTGAAAATAGAGATGGTAATGGATCGGATGATGCCATATTCACATCTATATCCGTTTAAATATTTTCGTTCATATCCATATCTATATCCATTTAATTTCAATTTATCCATCCATATCCATATCCGATGGTAAATATGAAATGAATATTCAAAAAAACGTTATAAAATTCACTATTATGAAATGAAACCAACAAATGTTGTAACAAAAAAATAAATATAAAGTAACATACTAAAATATATTCACAAGAGTATGTTACAATTGTTGTCAATAAGTATATTTGGTTACAATTATAAGTAAACATAAATTATAACAAATGTATCTATATGTTTATCGGTTAATCACACATGTTTTGATTGTCATTTATTGTGAATTGTGACTCACTATATGGTCAGAAGTAAAATTTGACTCGGCGCGATAAATTTATGCATTTCGATTTGCTTTATAAATTAACAATAAATAAAACCCCTCAAATATACATTAAATTGATTTTGAAAATCTACGACTTTATACATTCAATAACAAATAGTTTATGGTTTATATTTATGTGGATATGTAAATGTATATGTGTACATATGTATATGTATATGTATATGTATATGTATGTGTATACGTATACGTATATGTATATGTATTATATGTCAGGTTAATGGATAAATCTATAGGTGATAAATTGTCATCCATATCCGATATAATATTCATTCAAATCCATATCCATATCAACTATTCATCCATTTAGATCATCCATATCCATTGTAAAATAGATAGATCGAATGGATATCCACCGAATCGGTTGAACATTGTCATCCGTGACTAGAAATGACTTTTTCCATTTTCCTCCTCTGCTCTAATGAATATATATGGAAACAAAATCACATATAGATAATTTTTATTATGAAGTGACTTACAAATTTCATCTAAAAACTTTTAGCTTTAAATTGAGGATTTGCGGTAGTTAACAATTTCTGAAATAAACTCAAACAATTAATATATCAACTTTTCATACATATACTATAAATCTTTAATTCATATTAATATTACTATATATATCATTAATTGTGGAATTTACATTCTAAAAATGGAATTTTATTGTTTAATTAGTAGTTTGAATTCACTTTCAAAATGCTTAATAGTGTCTTAAGGACAGTGATTATCAAATCTCATATTTTTAAGCAAAAGAGAATATCTCATTGTTGAGGCTCATATATATTAATATTAACCAAGATAATATCCTAAGCAATGAAATTAGAACTTGGATAACTAATTAATTACATGTTCTTGAAAAGAAAAAAGAAAAAACTAATTAAGGATAGGGGAGTCGGAATCCTTCCCACACACCTTAGGTTGTGTTTAATTGAAGAAAAATGTGAGTGTTTTCCAGAAAAAAGTGAAAAATGTGTGTTTTTTTTCCCTAGAAAAGTTTTCCTGGAAAATGAAAAACTCTATTTTTTATGATACTAGGAGTTGGAAAATCATGAATTTCACTTTTTCACGTTTTCCTTTATAACACTATCAGCACTTTTCTAAAAACTTTCAAACCTTTCTACCCTTAACTAGTTTTCCAAAACAGAAAATGCAATAACATTTGATCATATTTTCTAAATTTTCATCATTTTTCTAGAAAATTAGAACTCTTTTTATTTAAAAAAAAAAATAGAGATGAAAAATTGTGAAAAATTCTCTACAACTAAACACACTCAGATTCCCAGTCTTCGTTTCCATTAACTATATAGTTTGAGATATTTTTTAATTAAAAGGCCGTTTGATTGAGTCGCATGGTTAAGGTTGGGATGAACTTGAATTACAAGTCCAAGATTCTACCCGAGCTACATTTACATCACAATATCTATCTACAAAAACTCCATTGAATGGAAAAACTTTTTGACCAAAAACATCACTCCTATACCTCCAAGTGATCCAAAGTAATGTGTGTACCCTATCCATGCATGTATAAACACATAAACCACCACAACAATATTACTAATGAACAAAAATATTAGTTAACTGTTATTGGTGATCACATGAAGTTAATGCCATCCAAAAACAAGCCCCAAACAGGTAGCGACCGAATTTGGTGGTCAATAATTTTTTAATTGGAATAGTTCCAAATAGCAACGGGTATTGTAATTAGCTAGGGTGAGTGCTGTGCACCAAAACCAGTAAAGATTCTGATGTTTGTACTTGTTAATTTGGGAGTAGTTGACAACTTTAATCGGTACCACGTATAATATGAGGTGACGCGTTCAAATGAGCGACTTTTTGGTTATGAGTAAAAAAACTTCGAACTTTTACTACTGCATACTGTATTCTCATTTCTGTATGACTGCATGTCACTCTAGCAAAATTTGCTTCTGTAACATTTTTAGTATCCAGCCCATTAGACGAACAATGACCCATGTATATTCTAACCGTAACGTTGCTGAAATAAGGTCTTTTTTGTTACGTTTAGAAACATAAACTTCATTTTCATTTGGGTTAAAGGTACGGATTGCCAACGAACTTATTTTTTTGTTTCGAGTTAGGTAACGTACCCAATTTAATACCAATGTACATAACAAATTTTTCAATTTTGTTCCGATGTAGGTAACCAAATTAATTATTAGTAGTTACCAGTTGAAGATGCTGACGTGTATTTGACACGTCATAATATGGATGTTAATTGTACTGCCACGTTATTAAAAAAGGCACGTAAGCTTGTAGGTCATATTAAGCTGCGATATATACGTGTTATTTCCCCCTTTTTGAAACTCATTTGAAGCCCTAAATCAAAACAACACGATGTCTTCATGTTAATCGATCAACTCCAAAATACCTAGGGTTTGCAAATGCTCAGAACCGCTGCCATTAGAAGCATCCTACTTCGTGGACTGTTGCCAATCCTTGTAGGCGATTCCTTGAATTGTACGGATTCACTGGTAAGCATCCATGTATACATACACTGAAATTACCCCTTTTTTGATTCATCACCCAAAAGATAAAAATTACGGAATTAAGGTTTTCAATTTACAGTTTTGCAACTTTATACGATTAGCAACCTTCAAAACATATTTATGATAAATAACTTCGAGTAAAAAGGAAGTTACCTTGAAGACATTTTAGTGAAAAAGATGCATTTAGTGATGAACGGTGATGTGTGTGAAATTGGGAATTGATCGGAAGTAAATGAGGTGGGAGAACGACGATGAGGCTTAAATGAGAGGAAAGCCTTTAATTAAATATTTAGAGTTAACATAGCAAAACATTTCCACCGTGTATCTACAATAGAAAAAAACGGGTCAAAATTAGGACGTGTCAAATACACGTCATCAACGTGGCAGTACAGTCAACATTCAAATTATGACGTGTCAAATACACGTTAGCATTTTCAACTGGTAACTGCTAATGATTAACTTGGTTACCTACATCGGAACAAAATTCAAAAGTTTGTTATGTACATTGGTATTAAATAGGGTACGTTACCTAACTCGGAATAAAAAATAAGTTTGTGGATGATCCGTGCCTTTAACCATTTCCATTTATCAATATATGTATATATAACATGTGAACTTAACTTAAAACTTTACGAAATTTGAAATAAAGGGCATAAGTTGTTCCTAGTTTCTTTGATTAATCATATCGTTTCAGGTGAATAGACGACAATTCGGAATATATAGAAGAACATAACAGATTCAAATCTATTGGAAGAGACGTACACATGCTTATAATTTGGCGAACGTTAATAGTGATATCACAAAACATACAAATTAAGGCTGCATACAGTAGTATGACGTACGTGTATAGTAGCACACCACATATATACACACCCTGCTAATTCTAAATGTACATGACGTACAACAAAACCTAGCTAGATAGATAGGGTGCATGGTTGAGTTTCATGCAAAAAACGTACCACATTAACGCGTTAACTAAAATCACCAGAAAGAAAAAAAAAATGAAAATCTCATCATATATATTATATTATATAAATATAAAATTATCTATATGCTATTTTTTAAAATGGTAGCTTAGGTAGCTAGAGATGAAGAGTAGTATCAACATCAGGAATAACATGAGTTTCATTAAGAGTAGTTTTGATCAAGGACGGCGGAGCGGCCAAGGGAACGACATCGGTGAGCCAAGATGGGTGTTGCTTGGTTAAGTTTTGACTAGTAGTGTTTTGGATGTTGATGCCCCAATATGAAGTAGTATCATATTTTTTGTTATGTGAAGTTGGCCAAAGGGAGAGGGAAAGGGAGAGTAATTGAGAATCCAATAGCGGTTGATCGATAATATGATTATATGTTGGGAAGACGATTTCGGAATGGAAAAACAAGTTATTGGAAGTAGGGTTGGATGTTGTTATGAAGAGGTGATGATCATTATAGTTATTGGAAGTAGGCTTGGATGTTGTTGATGATGTTATTAGCTTCAAAAGCTCTCTTTCTTCTCTCATCTCTTTCACCTTCTCCAATTGTCTAAATCTCTCTTGCAACATTGCAATGGAGGAACAAACATCACTCTTTTCCATAACCATTCTATTATGTTCTATTCTATCTTTAAATTTTCACTACAAGTACTATCTAGAGATAGATAATTATAATTGGAGGGAACCGAGTAACTATGTGTATGGGGGAGGAAGCTTATAATAAAGTGGAGATAAACAAAGCACTTCAAGTGCTTGCCTTTATATAGAGTATACGTGGGAGACTAAATTGCTTACTTTGAATTTATAATAATATTTTATTCTATTGAGCAAGTTTGAATTTAATAAATAAGACAAGTTATCTATCATGGTACTAATTATCCTATAGTCATAAAAATAAAGACGGGTAATAATACATACATCACCATTTGATATTTTAATTGTTTTGTATATGTGTATTCAGTGTGTTAAACATGTGTAAAATAGTATTAAATAGTATTGTAATGGTATACAAGTTATCACCCTTCAAAATATAGTAACTTTAATGATATCCATCGATGAATTTCACTTTTAATTTTTACCAATTGTAATAATCATGTTATTAGAAGAATAAGTACAAACAAGAATTTGTTTATATATATAGAAAAATGATCATAAGGGTATGCTAGCTAGTGTTAGAAGCATAGTAATTGGTATGCAATCAAATCAATTAGCAAGATTAAACCTTTACATTTTCAATAGTCGAGCTACTTGTCCTTCAAAAACATACATAATATTACGTCACCTTGGCACCTTATTTATGTTCTATGTTATAGCATACATTTTTGTGCAATGTACTCCTTCCATCCCGTATCTATTGTCCAGTATTCCTTTTTAGGATGCTCTAATTTAATTGATCACTTCTATAAATAGAAAAGAATAATAAGATAAAGTTCATTTTTGCCTCTAATTTATATATGTAAGACAAAAAGGTAGGTTAAAGTAAAAAGTAAAATTGTCTTGTTACTAAAAAGTAAGAGAAAGATGTTGATATTTTTCTTAAACTGCGTGTTTTTTATCTGGGGATAATAAAATTGGGATGGAGGGATTATATTTTTGGAAATCAGAATAGTTTGAATTGTTATTTTGTGTACTTTGAAACTTAATTACGTAGAAGTATCCGTTTCGCTTTATATAAATGAATCATTATCTTGCCCATAAAAATATAATATTTTTTTAAGGAACTCGGGAGAAGTGGCGGATCTAGAATTTTAGGTGACTCATATAATGGGTATCTCAATTTTTCTTAACCTGTAGCAGAAAAAACAAATAATGCAAAATTTTATAAGAACTTTATATCTCTTATAACAAATTAACCTAGAGTTACGGTTAATCATATCTTCAACGTGACTCCGCCCCTACTTAAAGGCTAGCCTTAGGGTGTGTTTGGCAAGGGACTTTTAAGGGCTTGAGCTTCTATTTTTATTAAGTTTCAGCCTATAAGTCTTGTTTGGCAGCACAAAAATAATGGGGCTTCTTGAAAAAATAAACCCATAAACAAGAAGCTTGTTGAAGTGACTTTTGAATAGAAGCTCAAGCCTCAGCTCCAGCCACAAGCTCCAGCCTCTAGCTTCAGCCTCAACTTCAACCCCAACTCCAACTTCAGTTCCACCCCGTTGTTGTCAAACAAATCCTTAGCTTCTACCCCTGACGTTATTTATTTGTCTTGGAATGAATTTATTCCTACTTTACTACTAATAATTGTATTACACATATATAAAGCTACTAGGCAAGCATATTCTTAGATGTAATTGATTACATTTGTTCATAGATTTGAAACTGAAATGGTTAATAATATATACTTGACATTAAGTTTAAAAACGATTGATGCATGCTATCTAATCAAGTGAAATTCCACTAGAGAATGATTGAGTAAAAGAAAGAAAAGAATGTGAATAGGCAGGTAAGTCAGAAGAATCCAAGTATAAAACAACATAGAGGCCAATCTACAACAAGTACTAATGTGAAAAATTGAAGGCTAAATTGAGAAAAAAAGGTTTCCCATAAACTCCAAAACAAGAGTTTAGAAGGTAGTGATATGGAAGTATGTGTTTGGAAGAATATATAATAGGCAGGGGGCATGTCCCCTCCCCTCATAAGAACCCAACTCCAAAAAAGATAAAAAGGCTTAAAGCTTTAAAGCAAGCACTCCATTAGCTTAAGAATGGCGCCCTCTTTTCATGGACTTTTTCTTCGCCTTTTTTTCTTTTTTTCAAATTTTTTGTATTTTCTTTTTTATTTTTACATTAGAAAGGCTTTTTAATCATCATTTCATTCCTTATAAAGTTTTGTGGTTGCTGTATCATCAAGTTAGAAATTGGAATATCATCATATATGCTCTGTGTTAGGCATAAAATCTAGACCACTATATGTATCATGTACATCAGGGAGCTAGAATAATATATACGAGTGGACAAAAAAACATCTTAAATTTTCGATATATCATTTTAAGGGGTAAAATCATTAAAATGTCAATTATATATTGTAAATCTTTTACGTAACTTCAGAATTAATATCAATAACTTGTCTTTATAGTAATTATTAATATAACCTCTTACTTTCTAATTGGTTTAATTTAATGGCTACAAGTCCCTGTCTGGTTCTTGTTATATTTAATCTCAATTCAATGTAACATACCAAATCTAAACATGGGTATATAAATAATTATATACTTAACATATTATAGCACGTGACATCCACTATAAGTAAGAAGAAAAAACGACTATATAATATGATGTTTTTTCACAAAGAATTCGAAAATAGAAGAGCAAGACTATATAATTACATAATAATAATGATGCAACCTATAACTGAATTGTGCATATGAATGTCATTATCTTACTCCAATAAGCAAGAAATATATTAGATAAATAAAATTATATATTATAAATAAAGAAATAATATTATGTCCAACATTCTCCCCGATCTCTATTCTCCATACAAAAAAGTTACATCGATTGTAGTACCAACATTCTCCTTCATATCCAACTTCTTTTTCTTTTGTTTCTCATTCTCACTTTATTATTTATTATAATATATATAAAATCTACATTTTTAATGCGAAATTTGTCTTCAAGTAATTGGATGGAAATGGCATGCAGAGTTGAAAGCTGCATTTGCTAGTGTTGCCCCTAATACACTCTCTCCTCAATTATAATTGAATATTATTATTATTTTTATTTTTATTTTTATAAAATAAATATAAAATTATTTATGGGGGGAATTTTTAGTTTTTCGAAGAGATGAGAGTATTTGCATTTTGCTTATATACAAGGTCCAATCTACAAGACAAGGCGTGCTTCTATTGGGATTACTTTCTTTATTACTCACCATTTTTTGTTTATTTATATTTAATTATTACTAATATTTATTAATCATTGTTGCTTAATAAACAGAGTAATTTATCCATCTTGATTAAATTAATACAGTACAGTACACTTTTAAAGTATGCTTCAAAAAAGCATTCATGACTAATCCCGTCATCTAAAAGCCAGATAAGTACTACTAGCTCATTGCATCCCAAAATTTTGTTCATTTGTACATTTTAGTAAATTATTTTAATAATAATTATACACTCCTATAAAAAATAGTTATAGTTTAGACATTCTTCCTTTTTATTTATGATTTAGGTTAATAGTTAGAACCAGTTGCGGAAGTAGAATAAATTTCAGGGTTGCAAATTTTTTTACATACATAAGTTATAACTAAAACAAATTAAAATCGTAAAATTTTCACAACCTAGTCCTCCACACTATCAGATCAGAAGTCCATATTGTACCTAGCAATTTAGATTTTCAATTCTTTTTCCTTATACGTCAAGTATGCTAATGACAGAACTTTGGGCTTAAAGTATTTAACTTGGGCCTTCTGTAAATAGTGGATCTAATAAATATATATAAAAACTAGTAGTGGGTTTTAATTATGCATAACGATTGGGCTATATTAAAATACTAAAAAATCAATAATAAAAAAATACACAAAAAATATAAAAATCATATGTAGCATCTGCTACCCTTTGCTACCATACACATCCATCCCTAGTTAGAACAATCATACAACAATATCAATGTGACAAAGCTGCAGGGCGGGTTGGCGAAGTAGGAAATTAATAAAATACAATGCAATAGATTGATTTGGCTATCTAGATTAACAATGCGTATATTCATATTGAGCGTTACAAGAAAATCTACCATTTTTAAAGGAAATCAAGATAACTTAAGAATGACATAATTAAAAACTCCAATCTGTAACTCCAAGTTCTCTCATTTAACTAAATGTTTGTTTATTTATGTAAAACTCATTCAGTTTTCGAAAAAAATTCTAAAAATACTGAACAATTACAAAATAGTGTTAAACTTGTGATTTTCAGCAGAACTTTTTAAAAAGAATAAAATTAACGATTTATGATTTCTTACATTTCATATTCTAAAATATAAAAACTTGATCTCTTACATTTGAACATATTTTCTAGATTTTGCTTTAATTTTCAAGTTACACAAAACTCTCAAAATTTGACTATCACCCTAATATATATTTTATAAAAATACTTGATGAATACCACTCGATTAAGTGTATCATTATTTGTAGGAAAATATCCGTCAAAATCATGGTCCTGCTAGATGGATGATTAGTTACTTGCTTAATTACTAACTAGATTAATACTTGCGCAATGCATCAATAGAAAAAAAAAATTATAAGTTGTGAGTTGGAGATTTATAATACGATGATGAACGAGCATAATTACAAGAGTGATAAAGATAATATTAAATGTATGAAATTTACATAAATTAAATTTATAGATGTTGAATCTTAATTAAAAGGGCTTAGTGTCTACAAATGTATTCAACTTTTACATAATCTCTATTGTATGCAACGTCCTTTATGCGTCCCTATTAAATGTATTTAACTTGTAAAAACACCTAATCAGTGTATGCAACCGGATATAGCAAGTAATTTCAAATTTTTAGCCGGTTACCACACTTTTCCGGTCATCTTCTCCGGTGAGATCAAGTTTTCAGTCATCTTCTTTGACGGAGCTAATTTTCCGATTAAGTTTCCTATAACTTAGCTCATAATTTACTAATACACTGCGACTTTAAATATATAATACTAGCATTTATAGATTATGATCAGTTATGCGCTTCTGTAAACGAAAACAAATCAAAATCGTTTTATGAAATGATCGATGATTCCGGCAACTATAACACACAATTAGCGATCATTTCACTACAACAAAATGAATCTAAAGCAACACCCATAAAGTGTTGCATTAAGGCTTAAAAGTGTTGCATTATGCCTAATGCAACACTCTACCCAATGCTGCCTTAGGCAACGTCACCTTAGGTATAATGCAACACTTTTGACGAATATGCAACACTTTCAAAAGATGTTGCTTGTGTTTATTGAATGCAACACTTTGAAAGTTCGTTTAAAGGCAATACTATTTATGCACTTCCACCAAGATATGACAACGCATTTTTTATAAAACGCAACACTTAAGATATGACAACGCATTTTTTATAAAACGCAACACTTTCTACTGTTACGCACAATGGTGAATGCAACACTTTTCACTTACAGGAAGCAACACTTTTTTGTTGAAAAAATTATTTGTTTATGATAAATACATTCATGCTATTATTATCTTAAGAATGTGAAATAAAATTGTAATCACAGCAACAAGCAACAATATAGTAACATATAACAAGAATACTAGGAGTATATTAAACAGAGTAACTCCTGGAATAATATGTTCAGTATCTAAATAATTACTATGATATATATTGTAACATCCCTAAAATACGTAAGTTTTATATAATTTAATATACATTTATGTTTTAGTTTTATATGTATTTAATATGTAAATGTGTAAAGTAACTAAGTTGTTAAATATGGGTTAATTAGTAGGACTAACCAAATAAAAGAAAGTAAGTTAGAGGGATCAAAGTTGTAACTGAGCAAACTAGAAGGGATTGAAAGGAAAAATGATAAATTATATCTCCTGGAATATTCTATTTGGTTCTAGATGAAATACGTATGTACGTATGTATGAGGTTGAGAGGGAAAATAAGAACCAGGTGCAAGAATCAACAATCAAGTTAGGGTTTATGTGATTGAAGTTATTAATCATCAAATTAAGTGTTCTTAAGGTATGTATGACCCTTAATTGAGTTTAATTCCATGTTTGATTGAAAGTCTATGAACCCTAGAATCATGAAAGTGTATGAAAGCTAGTTAATTAGCTTAATTAGTGTTCTATGTATATAAATGAGATATATGCTATGCTTAAATCATGTTAGGGTTTGATTATCTTAAACCCTAGGATTGATAAAGTTAATGAAAGTTAGCTAATTTATGTAATAAGAAGTTATGTGGTATGTTTAATTAATGTTAATTTTGTTAAAGAATTCAAGTTCATATGTAAGTGGGTATGTATGAGTTATGTATGTATGTATAGTGATAAATTAAGATGATGTTGATGATGATCAATGATAATCATGATTAGAAAAGTAATGAATACCTATTTACATGTGATTAAAAAGTTAAAGTTAAAGTATGGAACACTAATGATTTAAAATAGGTGTTAGAGGTCTAGCACCTTAATTGTATGATTAAGTTAAAGTTATAAGATTAAGTGAAAGTGATGAGATAGGTGTTAGTGAATGGACACCTAAATGATGAGCTTTAGTAAAGAAAGTAAAGTGTTATGTTAATTGATCATGCTATGTGTTTATATGTATATGTGATCAAGAAAGTGAAGTAAAGTCAAGTAAATTGCTTTGTCAAGAAAAAGGTAAGTAGATGGATATGAATGAATGATGAGTCAAGTAATGAGCGAGTCATTAGCTTGACATGTTCCGAGTAATGAGTCATAAATATTAGCTCGGTATTAATGTTAACTAGTAGTAGTTAACATGATGATGATGTTTAAGGATCCTTAATATGATGATGTTTATGTTAAAGTTAAAGTTAAAAGTTTTCATTACTTACTAAGCAATTGCTTACGTGTCATGTTTAAAATGTTTCAGGTGAGCCAAGTGTGAATAAGGGTGATTTGGGCAAGAAACACGTTTAAAGCTATTGGTGGAGCTTGTTGCACGGTTTTGGTAACAAGCTAATCCCTCATGATTATGCTCTTGATATGTTACACCCCCGTTGTAAAGTTTAAGACATATGTTTCAAGTTTGAAAAAGTATTAAGTCTCACTTTTGGTGATAAATGATGTTTTGTAAAAGTCAAAGTGAAAGTCAAAGTCATTGGTGAGACTTAGAATTTTAGAAGTTGAATGTATATATAATAGTGTGTATGTTTGAAAAGTTATGTATAATAAGAAAAGTTAGTTTATGAAGGTTGAAAAGGTCAATTGTTGATGTTATGGTCCAATAAGGATGTTAGCAAGTTAGTTTGACTTAAATAAGTCAATTGGGTGAGAATTGACCAAGAAAGTGATCAATATGGTCAAAGACCCAATCGGGTCATTTTGGTGTTCAAATGGGCATCCAATGAGGTTACGAGTCAAAATTGAGTTATACTCGAGTAAAATCAAATGCTATGACACCAATAAGTTGTAAATAATGTGTTGAAAGTATGGTCAAAAGCTTAGAATCAGAATGTGAGTGGTTTGAAAAGTGGTAGAAAACAAGTTTACGGGTCAAATCCCCATAAAATGTGAAATTTGAAAAAGTGAAAATGATGGAAGTTACATATTGATATAGTAGAGGTGTCTGCTAAATTTCATGTCTTAATTCATAACGAGTAAAAAATTATGCGAGGTTGAATTTGGCCAAAAAGTTGACTTTTGCTGACTTCTCAAAATAGGCATAGCTACGCGATCCCAGAAATATTTCAGGATCGCGTATGATAGTGTATTTTTGTATCAGAAATTTTTTCAAATGCTTACGCGATCCCATTTCTTTCCAGGATCGCGTATCATAGTAGAAAATGAATATTTTGGTTTTTAAAAGCCCATTTTAGCTATGGAACTTTATTATAGATCAAGTATATAAATTAAGTAGTTGTGGGACATTGTCAAAAGTGTGAGGAAAAAAATGGTCATGTTTTCTGGGTGTTTCTTATATGTAATCAATACAAAAAGAAGTCTAAATTACAATCCTAGAAAAGTATTCAAAAGCTTCTTCCATGTGTATTCATCTTTCGTATGACTTAATCAGATCAAGACTTGGCTTATCTCCATCTTCCATTGCCTGAAACTTGAATGACAAATACTTACCGGTTAGTAAACTAAAGAAAAATGGTTAACAAAAGCAACTAGACTAAACTTATGCTACAAAGTACAAATTCGCCTTAAAATGCGTATGCACTTCCCATAGTATCCTACAAAACGAAAATTAAAACACAACATTAACAATTATCTAAGAGAATCCTTTGTAACGTCTCAGAGTGCTCTTCGAGGAGGCAAGGCGAACTGTTCAGACGGATCAAGTACTATGTCAAAACATGTCTTTATTCTAGACATGCAGGGGTAAAGTAATAAACAAACCACACATCTATTAAATGAGTTTAAATGCGTTTAGGCAACATTTTAATTTTCATTAGTAATTACTATGTTAAAAAATTTACAGATCTATATGGCTACATTACAATATTAATCCAAATATTGTACTAAGTGATTTGGGAGGTTAAATGGATTACCCATTTTGACCCATTTTCTTTCAATCTAAATATATTAATTATCTCATTTGGTTCATTAGAGACTAGCACTTTGTCCGTGCAATGCAGCGGTGATAAAATATGTTACTTATTCTAGGTCTGTTTAACGATATGTCGTATTTGAGTAAAAAGTAAAACTATAATGATATACCAATTTGTAAATTATTTTATATACATTACGTACTTCTCAGTGGTAATTCTCGCCACAACTTTAAATTTTACATGGAAATAAATGCGGAAGAATTGTATTTTCAAGTCTCAACCGGTCAACTGAATTAATGCTAACCAACACAATTAATGCAGGTTGATTACTTTTGACCCATTAACCCATTTATCAAATTATTATCAGATTTAGATTGTGAAAATTTTGACCTGCAAACCTAACTCGACACACATTGCAAACCCTATTTATAATATGAAAGTTAAATAAAATTAGAATAAAATGGGTAAACATAGGAGGTTTTTCTGTCAAGTTTACCTGTGGAGGGAGATTATAAATATAATTAAGTTACAAATATCTAATATAGCTATAAAATATTTGCAGTTATGCATTTGACATTGCAAATGGTCAAATCCTTTATATAGTATTGATGTATTAACTTTTATAATTACTTGGATTCACTTAATTAAATGTTTAAGCGTTTGAATCATATTTAAAGCATATAACAAAACTTTAAGTATCTCTTTTTTTTATAATCTAAAATTTAGTAACAAAATCTTTATAATTCGTAACTAATCACTACAACACAATATTTAAATATTCACATTTTTTAGGCAAATATTCACATTTAAAAGTGTGAGGAAATAAGGTGTTCACACTTAGGGTAAGTGTGAGGAAAAGCAGCGTAACAAATTTTTGCTGGATGTTCACATAACTAAGTGTAAACAAATCAGTAAATTGTTCACACATGTAAATGTGAACATGTTGATATGCTTATTCACTCTTTGAAATGTGAAGGATATTTAACATTTGTTCACATTTTTATCTGTGAACATAATACTCACGCTTCTAAACGTGAGGGTTTGAACTCGATCTTCACACCTCCAAGTGTGAGGTTTTAACATAACATAAAATCTTCACACCTCCAAGTGTAAGGTTTTAACATAACAAAAACTTTTTCCACGCTTCCAGGTGTAGTATTTTAACATGATTATTAGAATTGTCCTAAAACTAGAGATGCACCTGAAGAGGTAATACTCAAATAAAACAAAATTAAAAGTGACCCAGAAGTTATGAGAAAACAAAAGATAACATATATAAGATTAATCCAGCTTATAGTTCTAACATAAACCACATTCAACACAAAACTAAAGTTACACATATATGCTCTCCAAACCAGCAATAACATGACCCATGTCTAAATCTAATATATGAAAACATAGGTAATACCAAAATTAAAGATATTATCTAGACACATATGTACACTACATTAAAACTACATTAAAACTAACAATGATGTTGTCAATCGTGTGCTTGTTGAATAGCCTCTACTGATTCATGACGTGATGCCCCCGACGAGAGCTGCAAGATAGAATTTATGATATGAAATAAGATCATACACGTAAAAAAAAGAAAGCTAATACATGAAATAATACTTAAATTACTAACCTGTGTTCGAGACATATTTTCACGTGAAACACGAGGTGCAGCTAAAATCGTATCCCTAGATGTAGCAGCAGCAACAGGAACATATGAGTCTTGAAATACACTTTGAAGTTTTGTTGTAGTGAATATACGAATTTTCATTAATAGTTATATTAAAAGAATCTTAATATACATTAATTATTCATTAATATGTCAAATAAGTTATGAAAAATGATAAAAATTTATGGGGTTACACTTGTAACCGAAAAATGATTATAAGTTATTAACTTGTATAATAAAATGCATTTAATTTAAGTATCTCAAAATTGAATGAGACTAAAAGGGTAGAATAGCCTTTTGTTATTACTTTTTTTAAGACTATGACTCAAATCCTTTATTATATAGTATAGATAATAAAAATATGACATAAAATCGACCCATTCATAGCCAAACGTGGGTGAACTATACTTTTTTCCATGAGATAAAGAGCGCAGGAAACCATAGTGTAACATACAAGATAACTTATTTAACCTTCTCAGCCCATGACAATTAATTGAAGGCACTAACCAGATATCTTACGTTTCTCATACAATATAAGAAAACACACGTTCTACCACGCTTTTTACGAACCAGATAGATAATGTCATTACTGTTATACTTAGAACTACTTCAACAGAATACTAAAATGAAATAATTTTAAATAGAGAAAGTAAGTATTGGTCATACCAGCATTTTCAAATTCTATATTCAGTTGTAGTTGATTGGTCTTCTCAGCAAACACTGCACTACAAAGAGTACACATAAATTTACACGCTTAACTGGACAAGAAAAACAAGTGATTAAAAAAGGTTATACCAGTCTCAGTGGACTAAAAGGTAGCATACATCCAATCAGTAGAAACCACTATCTACTTCATCATCACAACCACCCTCAAGAAGTAAATTTCAAAACTTTCAACAACCTGGATGATCATGAAACAGAGATTCAAATAATCGGTATATGTCTAGCTCTTCAATGCAGCCTCGCATATGGATTTATTGTCATCTACATGAATCCGATGAAGATAGATGTTTCATGAGATAAGTGGTAAATCAATTATAGAACCTGGTATATTCTAAAGTGTACAATCCTACCGTGTTATAAAAAGAATATCGAAATAGTAAACACATATAGGCTTATCTAAGGCCAGCTTTTAACCAAAAATATTGAAACTATAAAAGAAAGAAGACATATCTAAGATAGATGGTATTACTCGTTGCAAGTAGCTTCGAAACTCTAATGTCAATACTACAAAAGAGAGAATCCTATAGGCTATACTGCTATAGGAGACACCAACAGCTACTACTAAAAAATGTGCATTTGTGCAATAAGTGATATATCATATGTGTACATGATCAAATAAATTGTCACACCCCCAAAATCGCTCATCGCGTTTATTTAGTAATTAGCGGAAGCATTTGATTATTAGCGGAAGCATTTTAAGTTTACAGTTTAACAGTGGGGGTGCTGACGTTACAATAGTGCATTCACTGTATCAGAGCATATGATCATATAAAACATATATATTTAAGATGCCATAAGTTTAAAAGTTATTACAAAAGAGTACGACTTATAAAGTCGTACAACTAGTGGTGTTGTAGAACAACATAAGTTTTACAAAATACAGGTTTATAAAAGAGGGATTTCGTAAGTATAACCAAAGGAATTGGTAATACAAAGGAAATCCAAGTGTCCCAAAAGTGACATCATAAATAGTCTGGGTTGCCTACGTCCTTTATGCATGCAGAAGTACCTGAGTCCTAATTCCCTCAAAAAACTTAGTAAACCGTCAACATTGAATGTTGAGTGAATTCACAGGTTTAGTATAAGCGTAGTTAAACCAAGTTTTGTATAAAACATTCATGTACACAAACATAATGTCTATATGTATAGCAGGAAACACGAGTATTCTTTTTAAAGAAAACATTTCCTATTTTACTGTAAGAATGTCATTCTTACTACAATTCAGTCGATGTGTTAGGAAACACAAGTTAAATCAAAAACATCTCCTAATAAATAGTTGCAGGAAACACAGGTTCAATAATCAAGTAAACATTTCCTATAAGAGTTGTTTTGTAGGAAAACCAAGTTTAGCCAATCAAGGTAAACATTTCCTAAAAGTAATCGTGTGTAGGAACACCAATCCAAGTTGTCATAGGGAATACCAACGTTTCCTAAAAGTAATCGTGTGTAGGAACACCAATCCTATTAGTTGTCATAGGGAATACCCTTCCCAAATCAAGTTGTAGTTTAGTTGTTTAGTTTATGTGGGAAATATAGATGATGATCCCTCTAAGGTGAGCTAAACCTTTAGAGTTAAAGTAACGATACCTAGTACTATAACCAATCCACGACTAGTTGATGTTGTTGCCTCAGTAACACGGTAAGTATACACTCCTCGTTACGACTGCCGTCGTGTGGTTGGAATGACCAACGAGTTATATCCTGGGAGGGTTGTCAAATCGATAGTACTATCTGTATACTCAGTGGCTAGAGTCACCTAGCTAATGGTTATAGGTTGCAAGCACTGGGACTTATGTGCACTACAACTACCTCGCGTAAACCTAGGATCGTACCAAGATTCGTTGTCTTATTCCCAAAAAGTTATGAAAACGTTTCATATAGTTAACAATTGAATATAAAGCATATAGCATTTATATAAATCAGTTTGATATAAAAGCATGTCGAACAATTATATAAAACAAGTAGCATGTAATAACACATAGTTCTATGTTTTCCACCCCTGGTTTTAAAAGCATTTAAAACAAGTAAAAGGTAGGGGCTGTGAACTCACTGGTAGCGGTCTTCAGCGAAATATAACAGCTAGTAATAGTAGTCGTCCAAACAGTGTACTTCAAGGCCCTAGACGCAAGAAGTATACTTATATAAGTATTCGACTAATAGCATTTAGTTGTTGGTGATAGATGAGTTGAGTATTTCATTATTGTAAGTGTATACCTATATATACTCATTAGTTGAATATATATATTCTTATATATATTAATTGTCGTTGTCATGTATATATATACATTATTCATTTGTTAATGTCGCGTATATATATATATATATATTATTTATCGTTGTTGTTTATGTTTTAAAAACATAAGTACATTTGTTATAAAAATAACTTTGTTTAATGCGATTGTCGTAATCCATTTATATAACTATATATAAATTATAATCGTCGACTATAGATATAATCCATTTGTCATGTTACTAATATCATTCGTCTCGTTTAACTCGTCACTTATATATAAACCGGTTTGAGTTTGCGTTTTGGGATCACGTGGCCCGTTGGGCTTGGTCCGATTGGTTTGGCCCAATATCAAAGTCAAATAGTTTGGCCCAACCATGAGGCCCAAATAGATGTGGCCCAAATTAATTCGGCCCAAATACGTTTAATATTTGCATAAAAATATTGTCCTGCGGTCGTGCAAAATTTTAGAACCAAATTACGTGTCGTAAAGTTTTAGGACCATATTATGTATTGTATATATCTCCCAAATATAAGTTTAACAAAAATCTTGAAGTCGTGAAATCGTTATAAGTTTGTACCATTTATTAGTTGTGAAATCGTTATACTATAAAAAAAAAAGACACGATTTAGTGACAAAAATACACGCGATCCATTTGGTTCAATACGAGATCTGCGTGAAACAATAAATGACGCGATCCGCGTGAAATTTCACGCGATCCGCGTAGTTTTCGAAATCTGGTTCCGGGTTCACTAAACCACGCGATCCGCGTGATTTCTAAATGGATCTAAGCATTAAAAGGACGCGATTCGCATCATTTGGTTTTGGTCATTTGGTTCGTTCCGCACAGCTTCTGTATCAACTTACATATATATACACTAGTTTGATTCTTTTGTTCCAATCATTTTTAACAACTAATATTAACGTATTAACAAGTTCCAATCTCATAATAACTTATTTACATGTCTCAAATTTGAATTTAAAACTTTGGTTTCTAAAAATTTATTTTCAAGAAATCACTAATCAATCTTCACATTAACAATATATATATACGTAAATTATGTTATATAAACACAATATATATCGAAATTTAAGTAAAGATTTTAGAAATGGATGTTTTTCCTTACAATGATGATTATGATGTTTCGATGATTATGATGATCGCAAGCGATGATGATGATGATATTGTGTAAGTGTTTGTGTGTTTGTTAATGGTAATTGTTTGAAGATAAAGAAGACACCAAAAATTTTGGTGTTGCTATGCTCTTTTTACTTCCTGTCGATGGCTGCTTCCAGAGAAAGAAGAAAGGGGAGCACAAATAATTGAAAGTGGTTGTGGGTGTGTGTACTGAGAAGGAAAAGAAAAGTGGGAGTATATAATATTGGTTTGTCTCAAATTTTCAACGGAGGAAATACTAACAACAGTGTATTGTCCCTAGATATTTTTGGTGGTGTAATACTATAGGTTTTTAGCCCGTTAATTCCGTGTACGGGTATAATTAGTGGTACCCCGTGTACCAAATCAATTATTCGTTAGTTTAATTTATATTTTAAACTTAATAATTGATAATTATAAAAATAAAATATTTTATTAAAATGACTAATAAAATTATTCACAGTAGCGGTACTGTATAGTTAAATTGCGTGTCAAATTCTAGTTGAATTTGGAAATTTTATTTTGAGGTAATGTTCCAAATACTAAAACGGGAATGAGCAAAATAATACTTTTACTATTTTTGACCTTTAGGTACATTTTGTAATTGTTTCTGTTCTTGTATAACGCGTCCTAAATCGTCTTCTAAAGGTTTTCGTTTTATTTTTGTTCTAACTCTTTTCCATAATAATTTCAAACAAAAATTATCCGAAAGTATTTTGAAGTTCTTTTTTTGAACTTTTGTATCGCGCTCGGTACGTTGAATATAAAACGTATAATATAGTATATTATTTTAATAATGTAAGTTAGTAATATTTGTAATTAATAATTTTCGAATTATTAATTATTTTGTATTACCAACTTTATTGTATTTAGTTTGTCGAGTTCGATACGTTCATTTAGTACAGTAATTATATAATAACTACTATTCAACTAAATATAACACGTATTATAACAATAAGTTTCAAAAAACTTAACACGCAATTAGTTTTAGAATTCACTAATCAGGGAATTACTCTAGATAATGCATGTAATTAGGTAAAAATTAGTACCCTAATTTGAGGATTGTCACACAAATACATACATATAATGCCATTAAAGCATTCAAATAACTGACTCACCATTGAACTTACATTATCAGTTCCATATACAGACTGGGAAGGGAGTTCTAAAAAGACCCTGTTCTAATATATGCTAATGTAACTCCGTTTGCGCAAGGGATTTACTTAAGATCACATACTATCTGAATAAAATCAATAAAATAATAGTTCAAAGCCTGGAAAGTTAGTAATTTAATATATGTTGAATGTGATGCCCTCCAAAACGATTAGATCTCTAATCTATAAACAAAATTATTTGTTTGTGTATTGAGTTGAGTGTATGTAACATCCATACGCTAATATATACGTGCGTGTTCAAATAATTTAAGTTAGTAGAATACGCTTTTACGAGGGTATACCCATTTTCTTTGTATGGTGCAAAACTGTAAGTCATGGACACATTTTACGATTATAGTAACTTAAAGAATGTACGCACATATAATATATATGTAATTAATAAGGTATATATGTTGCAAGATGAGCATATAAATTACGTAGTAGAATTTATGCATGCGTTACGATTACTAGATGTCAATTCTGTTAATAAAACTACGTGCGATCATTTTATTTAATTTGGGAACTTAACTTTTTGAAACGATCTACGTTTGCAATAATTATGAAATTAAACAGAAAGAAGAGAAAATTAAAAATCATCACGTAGCACTTTCCACGTGGGCTTATTTATTCATTCATAAAATATTTATATTACAATCACTTATATTTCCTTTAATACATTAAGCATGTTTAAAGGAAATAAGCTTCTTGTATTGGATCCATGGCTTGGAACAAACAACTGCTTCGTAGGTATGTGATATACCACCGTCTGTAGCCGCAATCGTCAACTTGTGATTGAACCCTGGATGCTTGTCGAACGAGATCACCTTCTCAAAAGTCAGGTGATGTTTGGACACAAGGTTATGAGCTGCTACCGCGTACTCTCCCAATTCTTTCAAGCATTGCTTTTCAACGTCCCAAGCCCCAACTCCGTTCACTGGGTCACCGTTAACATTTGGGCTATTACGAGCTGAGGTGGCACACACCGCGACTAAGGCTACAGTCACAAGAAGAAGCAACTGGGATTGAGAGTACTTGTGAGCCATTTTGGTTAAGTTTGTGATACCAAATGAACTTGGGTTGCGTATATATAGTGATGATCACCGTTCGCACTTATTACATTCTCAACCATAACCTAGCCAGCTAAATGTATAACGTCAAGCAACCGGTGAGTAAATTAATGTGATCGAAGGTTAAATGCATACGGCTTCTTATAATAGTATAATTAAGCTATATATACTATAATTATAATCTCGTACATGTAAGTCAAATTACATGTGATGATCTACGATCAAAACTGAACAACTCACGCATCAACAACCACCTAAATAGTAGTACGTGATCGTCATATTCACGTCAAACTGTATATACAAAGCTAGCGTTATGAGCGGATAAAAATGTGATTACTTGAGTATATCAAATTCATATATCTTCCTAACTAGCTATACTCACATAAAAAACATGTATGATGCGTATATGGTAAGATAGATTATATTGTTAAATGGCCATATCTATATATAGTTCGCAACCAATTAGTATGTGTCCTGGTAACTGAGTTTTCAAGTACTAATTAAATAAGCTTTGGTACACCATATCGCTTATAACCTTTAGTTAAAACGTTTGTATGTATGATCAAAGTATATACATATTCATGAGCACATTCAATTCAATTAATCTAATATAGAAAAAATACTTGGATTATCAGATACTCCATAGTCCATATTATATATAAATACAGTAAATGTGTTAATAAACAAACGATAAAAGATACACAGCCAGAAGGAATGAAGAAATAAATGAGAGGTATGGTGTTGCAAATGGTGAAGTTTGGATAGATGATATTAGTTGGGAGTAAGGGGGTTGGTGTAGTTGAAAATAATGATATGATCGATCCTGTGACATTCTACAATAGATATGTATCCTGGAACTCATATTTCGATACTA
Organism: Pseudognaphalium luteoalbum; assembly: GCA_963422505.1. Classification (NCBI taxonomy): domain Eukaryota; kingdom Viridiplantae; phylum Streptophyta; class Magnoliopsida; order Asterales; family Asteraceae; genus Pseudognaphalium; species Pseudognaphalium luteoalbum. Next base: position 29,843,044 of record OY730192.1, read on the forward strand.
CCTCCATCCCATTTGAAATGTCCATGTTACTATTTTATGATGCCCCATTATAAATATTCAATTTATATTTAACCAATCAAAAAAGACTTTATTGGGTAGATTTAATATTTGATTGGTGAAAAGTGGAGTTAGTAAAGAATTCTAAAACTATATGAAAAGTCAAAGTGGATATTTTAAATGGGACGGAGGAATATTAGTTTATCCCACTTTTATTATCAAACATGTATTAACCCCTCATTTATCAAAATATGATGCATGTAATTGAGACGAACAAACTCGGGAGCTGCTTGAGATATATTAAATCGTAAAATAATTGAGATTAAATCGGTACAAGTCTAGCTCAAGCTACTCAAATAGAATTTCGAGCAAAGCTCAAGTATTATCATGTCTCGCTTAAAAGACTCGCAAGCAAAGGTGGATTTGGTGTTGTATAACATGGGTCTCTCTACCCACCTTAGGATTGGTTTTTTTTATTAAGTAGCGGTTACTCCGTAATTCACAAGGAACTAGTTTAAAAGATGAATATGACCCAGCTACCTTACTAATTTGAGGGTTAATTACATTTGAATCTATATAACTATGTGTTGACTTTCATTGTATGTATATAACATATTAAAATTTATCTCGATTGTATGTAGGAAACTATCTATTTTATACATTGTGTGTATTTTGGTCACTTATCAACTTGTAAAGATGTCAGTTGTCACCTTATAACTGATAACACATCGTCAAAATACACACAATATACACAAGGACGGAGGATACTGAGGGCGGGGAGGGGTTGTGGCCCCCAAAGAACTGAGCTAGTATCAATCTACGTATATAATTTCTTCGGAATAATGAAACAAACGTGACAGTAGCAAAGTTTCTGAGACAAGTAGTGCTCAGTCACATTCCGTGATAACGAAGGGCGAGGGTTCAAACCTCGATTTGAACCAATTTTTTATGTTTGGTTTATTATATTTTTTGGTTAGATATGATGATAATAATATAGGGGAATGGTTCGGAGGGGAAGGGAATTGGAGGGGCATGGACTATTTTGCAATTTTGACATAATTTTGGACCTGTTCGAAAAACTGCTCAAAAAAAATCAAAAAAATTTTTCAATCTGAAAACTTTTTAATATGCAAGATTCATTCAAAATGTTAAAAAACATAAGATGTAATAACAAATACACAAGATGCAGTAACAATAATACATGATGCAGTAAACAAAGTAAATACTAACTTTTATTTAAGGGCATATGTTAAGACAAAATACATAAATTCCCTTTATTTAAACATAAAATCAAGATTTTAAACACATAAAATATCAGAACAACGAATGTGACTTGGCAGCTTCAAACGATAGGTATTAGAATTGATCTTCTACAGAATCTCCACTGGACCAATCTTCTTGGATGACAACTTGTTGTAATCACCACCTGAAAAACGATCTTTAGTTAGAACTACCCAAACAAAGTCACCCACCTCGAAGTCAACTTGTCTGCGCTTTAGATCTGCATCCTTCTTGTACTTGGCATTGGCTTTGTCCAAATTATCACGAACACTTTGATGAATTCCATGCAACCCTTCCACAAAATCCTGCATTTTTTAGGAACATTATCAGAAATGGACTTTGACATTAAATTGAGCGGTCCCCGAGGTTGAGCAGAATACACCACTTGAAATGGGCTAAATCCAGTACTGCGATTGACAGCATGATTATGAGCAAATTCAGCCTAACCATAGTAGAGGATGGACGTCAAGTGGTTGATATTATCCCTCCGGGGCCAAAACTTCTTGTTTCAGAAGGTGAATCTATCAAATTGGATCAACCATTGACAATAGCTTTTGATCCCAAGATTTCACATGATCACCAAACAAACACCGTAAAAGATTACCAAGAGAGCGGTTAATAACTTCAGTCTGCCCATCTTTTTGAGGATGATAAGCACTACTGAAATTAAGCTAAGTGTTAACCATCTTCCACAAGCTACACCAAAAATGACTCAAAAATATGGTGTCTCGATCAGAAACAATAGAAGATGGCAAACCATGCAAATGATAGACATCCCGAAAGAAAAGTTGAGCGACATTAACTGCATATGTTGTCTTTTTGCAAGGAATAAAGTGCACTATCTTAGAAAACTGATCAACAACTACAAAGATGGAATCATTACCCCTTTGAGTACGTGGCAACCCCAATACAAAATCCATACTAAGGTCCACCCATGGCTGCAAGGGAACAGGTAAAGGCATATAAAGTTCAGCATTAGTAGCTGTGCCTTTGAACACTGGACAGATCCGACATCGCTTAATATACTGATCCACCTCCTTTCTCATAGTAGGCCAAAAATAAGATGATTGCACTAACTGTAAAGTGCGATCACGACCAACATGCCCTTCACCATGCAACTACTTGATAATTTGCAAACGAATACTGGAATCAGGAACACACAACTGATTTCCCTTAAAAAGGAAACCATCATGCACCAGAAAATCTGACCTCTGCCCAGATTGAACATCCTGCATAATAATAGAAAAATATGAGTCAACAGAAAGCTGTTGCTGTAGAACATCCAATCCTGGCACACTGACCCTCATAGTGACAAACAAATTACTCCTCCTGCTCAAAGCATCTGCTACCCGATTTGTGATTCCAGACTTGTGTTTCACCACAAAAGTAAAGTTCTCTAGAAATGTCATCCAACGTGCATGCTTATGAGACACTTTATCTTGACTGCAAATGTGCCTTAAAGAATCATGATCAGTAAACAAAATAAACTCCTTATGAAACAAAAAATGGCGCCAATGTTTCACAGCTTGGACCACAACATAAAACTCCAGATCATAAGTGTTATATCGTAGCTTTGGACCTGTCAACTTCTCACTAAAATAAGCAACGGGTCCCCCCCCCCTTGGCTAAGAACTCCTCATATTCCAACCATAGATGCATCGGTATGAAGTTCAAAAACTTTAGAAAAATCAGGCAATACCAGAATTGGTGTTGTTGTAAGCTTCTCCTTTATTTTATGGAAAGTTAACTCTGCATCCTTAGTCCACACAAATGTCTTCCCCTTCATACATTCTGTCACTGGTGCCATAACAGAACTGAAATGTGGAAAGAAACGCCTATAAAGTGAAGCAAGACCATGAAAACTACGCACTTCAGTGATTGTAATTGGAGTTGGCCACTGCTATATAGCCTCTACCTTAGACTCATCCACCTGTATACCATCACCAGAAACAACATACCCCAAAAACAAGACTTTAGGGGTCATGAACACACACTTCTTCACAACAGCATAGAAACTATCCCTGCGAAGTAATGTCAACACCTGTCGCACATGACTTATATGCTCATTAAAAGAAGCACTGTAAATAAGAATATCATCAAAGTAAACAACTACAAACTCGCCAATAAAGGGCCCTAATAATTGGTTCATCACACGCATAAATGTACTAGGCGCGTTTGATAACCCAAAAGGCATCACCAACCATTCATACAATCCTTCACGAGTCTTGAATGCTGTTTTTTCCATTCATCCCTGAGTCTAAGACGAATCTGGTAATACCCACTTTTCAAATCCAATTTTGTGAAAACAGTAGCACCACTTATTTGATCAAGCAAATCATCAAGTCAGGGAATAGGAAACCTGTACCTCATAATTATTTTATTGATGGCACGACTATCAACACACATACGCTACATTCCATCTTTCTTTGGAGTCAATAGAGCAGGAACAACACAAGGGCTCATGCTCTCACGAACGTGACCCTTTGAAATCAACTCCTCGACCTGTCTCCGTAATTCCTCATGCTCTACTGGACTCATTATGTAATGTGGTCTGTTTGGTAATTGGGCACCAGGTTCTAAATCAATGTGATGTTGGATGTCACGCAAAGGTGGCAACCCATCAGGTAATTCATCAGGGAACACATCTGCAAATTCCTCTAGTAAAGGAATCATTATATCAGGAATATCAACATGAACATTAGCTACTTCCTTCCCTATCAATACAAACACATCATCCACAACTTCCAATTCACTTTCAAACTGTGCAAGAGTCAAAAGAGTACCAGAAGGCTTGGTGACTAATTCCTTTGGTTTATTAGGTACCAAAGTTATTTTCACCCCATCAAATAAGAAACTTTAAGTATTTGTCTGCCCATTGTGAGTTACACTATGATCATACTCCCAAGGCCTACCTAATAACAAATGACAGGCATCCATGGGAACCACATCACACCAAACATCATCCTTATAAGACATACCAACAGAAAAATGAACAAGAGATCGTTTGGATACTGTTACCTCACCACCTTTTTTAAACCATTGCAATTTGTAAGGTTTGGGACGACTTTCATTTATCAAACCCAACTTCTGAACAGCCTCTTTAGATATTAAATTATCACAACTACCAGAATCAATAATGAAGGTGCAAACCTTACCCAAAACAGTGCAGGTGGACTGAAAGATGTTGTGCTTGAGCCAATCATCACCAACAACTTTTGTTGTAAAGCAAGAGCGCCTTACAACTAAACTAGTTCCCACATCACCAGTCACTACCTCTTCTTCGTATTCAGGCCCTTCATCATACACTGGAGCCTCCTCATATTGATCATCATCACCATCACCTTCCCATCCATCGGGTTCAACAAACAAATGTCGTTTACCTGCTTTCTTACATTCTGCTATTCTGTGACCAGTCTCTTCACAATTGAAACACTTCAAATTACTACGACCGACTCTCATAGGAGGTGTGCCAGTACTGCTACCCCCTGTTCTTGGCTGATTTGGCACAAAAAGAGATACCACATTACCCGTACTTGAACCTCCAGTAACCGTGGTAGAAGTAGATGAACCACCCACCCGGCGATTCTGTTTCTCAAATGTTAGTACCCGTTGGTATGCCTCGGAAACTGATAATGGATCAAACATATTAACAGCATCCATAACTTGAACCCTCAAACCCCCAATGTAACAAGAAACTAGTTGTTCCTTTGTTTCTTGAATATCATTACGCGCAATCTATTGATAAAATTCAGTTGTATAATCCTCAACTGATTTGGGTCCTTGCTTCAGATTTTGTAACCGCTGGTACATCAACCGTTGGTAATTATGAGGAATAAATGTATCCCGCATGCACTTCTTCATCTTCCTCCAAGTCACGACCTTTGATTTTCCAAGTCTGGCTCGTGTTAGTTTCAATTGCTGTCACCATGCAGATGCCCTACCACATAATTTGGTGGCGATTAATGAAACTCGTTTGTTTTCAGGAACCTCCTTGAATTTGAACACTTCTTCAACAGAAGCTAGCCAATCAATAAACGCCTCTGGATTCAAAGTATCCCCATTAAATTCGGGAATATTAGTTCTCAACCCAGATTCCCAACGTTTGTTATCATCCCTTTGATTCTGCTTGGGGTGTCTTTTCCGGATTCCCTTCAAAATCTTCATCCTCATTTGTAGGAGGAGTTTGTCCACGCCCCCGACAGTTCATCAAACCCGCCATCTGATCCGTCATTTGATCCATAAACTGATCAAATTGTTCTTCCATTCGGGCCATGATACGTTGCTCTATCTCCTGTCCATAGACTTCATTGAGTGGTCTGTTTCTTCTCGGAGGGATTACGAACAGAAAATTTTAGCTATGATACCAACTGATGTAGTGTATAAATGAGATAATAAATTAAGCATGTTGATTCCTATGAATACCAGGAAAAATCTCTTCCAAATGCACGTTGATTCACAAAGAATACCGTGGAATGGGTATGGTTCACAAAATTGAGAGCGAAGTCAAAATTCTTCAAATTAAAAACTAACTTCAAAATAATATCAAATGACCCCTAATAAACAACCAGCAATTTAAATGGGCCAACCAAACATAACGGGCCAAACCATAAACCCAAAACAAAAGTCTAAGTTGAAAAGAAAATGCATTAAATGGCCCATATCTTCCAAACGGGGGCGTTTTTGGGCTTCGAGGGTGGGCCTAACCGCCTTTGGCTGTTAACGGCTTGATTGGCCTCGCTTCAAGCTTCAAATCGCCTGCTCATGGGCATCAAACAGAGCCCGATAGCCCAAGTTATGCCCTTTTTCGTGCAGCCCGTTTTGTTACACGGTATTGGACCTCTAAGAACATTAGGGCTTGATCTTACACACTTGGGCCTCCATCACTAAGCTAGCTAAAGTTGTGTATAGGTGCCTTCACACTTATATGTCATGATATTATAAACTATAGGTAGTGATAAATACAACAAAAATGTGATTCATACATCAAACATATGCTTCAATCTGATTGAGCTTTAATGATTGTACATTTTGATGTATGAATTAATTTGTTTGTTGTATCTATCAACTCCTTTAAACTATACGATACGTATAGTAAAAGTTACTGCATGGCCGAATTAAGATTGGAAGTGCTACAAAATTTGTTTAATTGCTTTGTGAGCAAAAGAATCGTACTGCAAAGTATTTGAGGAAATATGGACCAGATTTACAAAACTGTCCTAGTAAGTGTACAATACAGATGAATATAACAAGTACAAAAACAAGTAATAAATGAAAATGGTAGACTTACAATAAACAAATAAACAATTATACACATTTTTCTGTATATTATAAACATTGGGGAAAAAATTGGATCTTGTATGTTTGGCTTGCTATGTATCATATTTGGCCACTTGAGTTCTTCACAAACACGAGTGCTCCTGCAAATTAAGATGAAAGGTGTGTTAAGTTAAGGGAATAATGAGAAGAATAGACATAATTAAAGTAGCTATAATAAATTTATCAAGTTAATTATATACCAAGAGTAGGCATTAGAAGTGACAATGCAAGTGTTCCGGCAATTTTGAGTGGTAAACCGGTTTTTAGCATATCAATGATATCAATATGTCCTGTCGTGAATCCAACTATATTTGAAGGGGTGCCGGTAGGAAGCAAGAAAGCAAATTGAGCACCAATGGCTCCTGGAATCATAAGGAGGAGGGGATGGACATTTATATTATGTGCGATTTGGATGAGTAATGGGATTAGAAGAGTAGTTGTGGCGTTGTTTGATGTGAACTCAGTGATGATTCCGCTTATAACACAAATACACGGGGCAAGCGCCAAGTATGGTATTTGCCCCAGAAAGTCGAGCATTTTGGATAACTCGTCTGCAAGGCCACTTGTTCTTACTCCTTCCGCTATTGCAAAACCAGCGCCAAGTAATAAGACGATATTCCATGGCAATTTCTTGCATTTGTTCCAATCCATTAGCTTTTCTCCTTGTTGTTTTTGGTTAGGGATTATGAAGAGTAAAGTTGCCATCATCACCTACAATTAATATAAATTCCATCTACTTAATAAGAACCAGCATATACTCATTCATAGGCCAATTAACCTAAATGGCCATGGTTGAAAAACACTTACACTAACGGTTCCATCACCTACTCGATCGTTGAAAAGTGCTCCCCATCCAGGAATATCATCCGTTATGCTTCTCGTCATCCATAAAACAATTAACATCTACATAAAAAGACCTCCCTTTAATAACCATTTGATCTTCAACATATAAACTTCAATTATCCAAATTCACCCAAAATCGTTCTTAAACTTACCGAGAACACACTTAAAACCATCTTTTCCGCGAATGCCATTGGACCTATGCATGTAGATACAAATAGCAAGCAAGAGATTATTTGCAATAGAAGGGAAAATATTTAAGAAATGGTCGTTTAAAATAGTCAATTCACCAGCAATATTGGGCCTGGTCCAAATACATTTCAGGCCCGGGGAAAAGTATACTATACGAATTTGGGCTTATATTTCAATTACCTAATATATCAAGCTCTCTCTTTAAATGGGCTTTATCCAGATAAGCTGAGAGGGTATCATCAGACCCAGTTGGGCAATACACAAGACAAAGTGTAGCCCACAAAGCAAAAAACAGCAACAACGCCAATGGGAACCCAAACAAGATCCATTTACTAAAGCTTATTGGATCAGCTTCTGGAAAATAGCTCTTCCACATTCCAACCAATATGAGGTTGACACCTGTCCCTGTTAGTGTGCTCATCCCACCTATTGCTGCAGAGTATATGACTCCCAGTACCACCGCTTTGCAAAACTTACTCACAACCGTCGTCGATTCAACCGACGATGACGACGGCAGTCTCTGGAGGATTCCGGTGGCTACCGGCATCATCATGACGGCGGCCGCTATGTTGTGCATCCACATGCTGACAAATGCTGTCGTGGCACAGATTCCAAGTAGAAGGAGCTGTGGGTTTAGTGGCTCCCCACAAAATAGCAATGTTATCTGCAGGCCACATGACACGTGACAAATTTTCAACAAAAGTGTATTGTATTACTCGTACTTCGTATAAAATTTAAGGGATATTAATAAGACATTTAAACATAGCTTTACAATTTGTATACACATATTAAAATTAATTAAATTCAATTTTTTGTTACTAGTTATACCATGGGCAGATATTGAATCGGGCCGCTATTTACTCAGGGGCAGAACTAGGATATTTCGTATATGGGCAAAAACATATTTTTGCTTTTTCCGATCATTTTAGGGGGCAAAACTTCAAAACTATCACTAATAACCATAAAAAAATTATTTTTTCTCACAATTCTAGACTTTTATGGGGGGCGACTGCCCCCATGCCCCTCTTTAGCTCTGCCCATGTATCTACCCAAGAAATTTAAAATTACATAAAAAAAATAATTTTTTTAAATATATTTTAAAAGATTTTATCTCCTCAAAATAACAAAGTTGAATAATATAAAAAAAAAATTACCACATCCATTTGAATTTTCTAGCTCTACACCTAAGTTTGACCTAGATAATATAGGTTGATATACAATTATTTTATGAATACCTAAAGTTTTATCACACACTTAAAGTTGTTAGCAAAACTATCAAATTAATCGAAATTACTAAAGAAAAAATTAAATGTGACATGATCACATGAACATGTGTCTACTATATACAGTTCATGACGTATAAATCATATTTATATGTTATCTTTTTTTTCACTAGTCATTTTATCATTTACTAATCAAATAAGTCTATATTTTATCTAAATGTATCAAGCATTGTTCTCTAAAGAACACAATACAATCTCCCTTCAAGTTTAGTTAATAAATTAGACTATTAAAGTACTTTTATGAGTTTATCACCCTTAATGTGATAGATAGATTAGAATTAGATATAAAATTTAAAATAAAATCGTCATTCAGCTTGTTAGTCGGGGATGCCCTAGACCTCCATTCTAGTGCGCTTAATTGTACAATACATAATTGGATTTTTATAACGGAAGCCTTTAGGGTTTTCGTTAAAAATTTCAGACATTTACCATTATTAAAATTCATGGATCAAAATAAATTCAAATGTAGACAAATAGTTGGTTATGTTTATGATACAATATTTGATGTATGTATGAAATCCTTAACAAAAGCTGTAAGTGCTTCCGTAATCATAACCTTATTTAATTTTGAAGATACCTTACTTGGCAAGCCTTTGTATTTTGTATTTTTGTTTTGAGTGTGGACATAGATAACAAATTTGAAACGTAGGTAGGATTTGTTTTTCTCTATCCAAGCTTGGGTTAGATGTTACGGGTCAAAACTAACGTTTATCTTAAACGAAAGTAGTGTTTTGGATTGAATTTTTTTTTTATATATATTCTTGGCAAGTAAAATACAAATATACATGGACTATTATTTTTTGTGTTATTTGTTGTAATATTATTTTTTTGTTTTGTTTTTTTATATATAACGAAGATGACATTATACATGTGATTTTCAAATTTTATATGGATATATATGTAATTCTACAAATTTTAATCATGAACAAGATGAGGATTGAAGTAATAATACATAATAGGTACTATTAAAACGAAAAGAATTCAGAAAGTGAAAGGTAGGGTTGTTTATTCCTAATGATTAGGTAGACGTGTAAAACTTTCTACTTGTTTATTTAGGTCGATCATATTAATATGACTTATCCACAATTATAGAAAAACCGATAAAATGACACAAATTCGTTTTTTTTTTCTTTTTCCATATCGAGAAAAATCATGAATCACAATAATCACCACAATTATTATTTTATCTAATTATAAACAAAAAACAAAAGAAAATAATAATAATTTATATGATGCCAAAAAAACTATTTCAATTAGAGATATGGTTGTATGTCATATTATATTTTCCACAAAATCCATATAATTTTCCTTTGATTATGACTTACCTAATACCTATTATGTTTTTTTAATGACTCATTAATTCCACATATCATCATTAATAATAATTAGTTAGGATAAATAAATATAATACAATTAGAAATCAAGATAGGCTTACATTCAAGGCTAATCTTCTATGAATATTGTAATGCTCAACCGCAAGAGCAAGTATAAAACTTCCAAGAACAAGGGAGATGACATCATCCATGTAAGAGTGCGCCACGTCATCCGCTGCTGCTATACCAAAAACAGGGAACAGAAACAAAGGGGACATGGATGTTATCGGCATCGGAACAGCCTCGGTTAACCACCATGCAAACACCCATGCAAGCACCCCCAACATGTTCCGGCTACTGCTATTCTCATCAGCACCCAACTTAACGAATACACAAATTATACCGCATAACAAAGGACCCAACAACACGAATAAATTTTTAAGTGTGAAGATTGATTTGATCTGGGTGTGGAAGCTGCTGCTTAGAGACGTCGACCGGTAAAGTAAATCGTCACCGCCGGCGTGGAGAGGGAGGAGTGGGGATGTCACGTTTTCATCCATTTTTTAATATTTTATTTGATTAATTGGAGGGTGGTCGAGGAAAGAGAATATAGACAGAGTTTGATCATCCACCAAATGAAATTTTTTTAAGGTTTATATATACGGGCAACATAAGTCATCAGCTGATTGTTTTATTTATTCAATAATTTAAATGTATTAAATATAATGTGGTCCATTCGACGGTTATGTTATTATTCTGCTTCATTTTTCATTTTATTTTTTTCAAAATTAATGTGATTAATTCGATAATAAGTTGTTGTAAAATTATATTTGTAGCAGTGATTGAATCAAATATTTTGAAGTTTTGTTAACGGAAGTTCTAAATGCTTTCGGTAAAATTAAATATATGTATTCAATAAAGATAAACATTTTTTTTTATTCACATTTATATCTGATAAATTTAAACTTTGTATTTAATACACTCAAATTTTCCTTTTACAACACATGTATTAAATGAGATTTATATTATTTATAGAAACTTAAAAATATTTATGACGTCATATTATTCTTAACGAAAGCCTTATGAGTTTCCGTTAGCAAAAGCCAATAGTTTATTTGGTGATGCTAATGGTAGAAATGATAGTAGAACAAAAGGTTGCAATTTTATTACCTATCGAGAATTTTCACAAATCGTCGTGATTTTTCTTATATCTAGTTAACATAAAACGTTAGGTAACCAACAGAAATAGTCAAATAAAATACAAAAATAACATACATTTACATATGACTCATTGGTGAGTAACTAAAACACTTATTGATCAGATTTTAATTAGGTGAGTTATACAAATAGGTTATTGTACTTCAAAAATGTTCATCTGAATTATTAAACTTTTTAAATGTTCAATTGGATTACTGTACTTGTAACACATGTTCAATTAGGTTATCAAAATTTTGACATAGTTCTATTAGGTTAATTTACTTGTAAAAATGTACTTAACAATGTGCAAATTGAGTCACTAAACTTTTAACCAAAATTAAGTAAAATATGTGGAATGACACTTTTTACATGTACAGTAACCCAATTGAACATTTTTAAAGTTTAATAACTCAGATGAACATTTTCGCAAAATACAATGACATATTCGTATATTAACCCTTTTAATTATAGGATCACACAACTGGGATTACAAACACAAATCAATAGAATTTCTTTGTTTATCTCAAAATCCATCTTAATTATCATTATCCTTAAGGGTAAATGGCGAATATAGGCAATGTACTTTCACTTTTGTTCACATTTAAGTATTGTACTTTTTATATTACCAATTTAAGTAACATACTTTTTAGTTTTGTGTTGACTTAGGTAAGTAAGTTGTGTTATACCGGTTAACATTTTTTGAATGCTGACATGTTTTTGCCAGGTCATGAATATCGGTGATGTGGCTGCCACGTCCATTAATTGTGTACACGTCAGTTTCCACGTCATGAATGAGATGTTTTAAAATACCCTTTTTCCCCTTTCTTCATCCCGTACCCTTCACCATTGAAACCCTAAAATCATTTTTTTCTTCAATGGCTTCATCAAGCTCATCCGTTAATTCTCGAATGCCAAAATTATGCAAATGCACCGAACCGCAACCCTTGAAGCTGCGCACTTCGTGGACGATTACCAACCCAGCTAGGCGATTTTTGAATTGCCTCGATGCGTTGGTTAGTGTATTTTGATTATTTGGTCACGATTATTTGATTCGTCATGTAGTTCTTGAGTTGTCCGCATTGTCCGGTATATTTGTATTTTGATTATTTGGTCACGCTTTGCATTTTTTTATTAGATTCCATGGAAGAGGTGCAAAGCATATTATTGGGTTGATGAGGAAGTAAAGAATGCGTGGTACAAGATGAATCTGTACGAGTTGTATCAAAGTTTGAACCGTAATCAACGGGATTCGTATTACGAGATGATGAGCTACAGAGAAATAGTCACAAAAATGAAAGATGACTTTGCATTGTACAAGTCTGAGATAGAAGCTATGGTGGAACTGCTCCAAAATGAAGTGTTGGGCTACAAGAAAAGGAGCAAGTTTTACATGAAGCTAACTCTGTTTCTTGCTGTGATCATAGTTGGTATGTTGTGTTTAGGTTAGCTGCAGTATGTTTAGGCTAGTTGATGTAGGTGCACTTTGTAATGGTTAGGTTAGGTTGCACAATACAGTTTGTAAGCTTTTGGTGCAATTGGTAATGACTCAAGCTTCACAATGTAATCTTTTGGTGTAATTGCTAATGAACGAATCTAACATTTGGTTGTAGTTACAGTTTCTTGTTGACATTTTTTACATATTTCCAGTTCTTGATAAGTGGCATAAAACACCAATGGGACAAAACATAGAGCATCTCAATGTTGTCAAAACATATAAACAATTGCCAATGCATTGACCCAAGAACAACAATCAATATAAAAATGACCCACTGCATTACTTCAATTGAAAATTGGATCATTTGTTTGTTACAGTAACTGCATACATATTGCATACCTACTTAGTTTGTTTCTTAGGCCTACTGCATACACACAAAATACATGATGAAGTCTGCATACAAACTACAAACACACAAAATACATCACCAAGTCTAGATACATGCTCTAACCATTACATCTACTTTGAACCATCATCTTCATCACCCATCTCAGGCACCACAAATGGTCTCTCTATGCTCAATCCTGTACCATACTTATCTGGCTTGAAGGGCTTCCCTATCAGTGCAATTCTTTCAGATTTTCTCCTCTTTGGCTTCCTTTGATAACTTAACCACCATTGATCAACAGGTTGAACAGGTTCTTTGGGTTCTACATTGGACACATGACTTGACTGTGTTATTGGCTCACCATTTGGCTCACCCACATCCATTGGATCATACCCTTCACCATTGTCATGCTCATCTCCAGGTTCTTGGTTTGGCTGTCAATACACATGTTGATAGTTAAATAGCTATCATGTATAAACATATGCAACATAATGGAATCTTAACATTTATACCTGATGCTTCCCACCATAAGCAGACCCCTTAGTATCCCCACTTGTTCCTTCACCACCAGTTACTAGACTTGATTCACCTGTAGTCATAGTTGACCTCCTACCACCACCTATAGACCCTCTACCACCACCTCTAGACCCTCTGCCACCACCTCTAGACCCCCTGCCACCACCTCTTGACCCCCTACCACCACCACCAGCTTCACACTCATCACCACCACCTCTATCACCACCACTTGTGCAGGTTTTCTTATTGTGCCCCTTTTCTAAACAGTTTGAACAAGTCATTTGCCTTCCAACTCTAGAAACCTCATAGTCATTCTCAGTAGGGTGCCTTATTCTTTTTTTCTTAGGCCTACCTGGCATCCTCCTCACCATAGGTGGTACAATAACTTTCTCCTTACTATGCCCCCACATGGATGTTCCAGGAACAGGCCTAATGCTATGTGAATAAGTATTCTCCCAACACCCCTTAGTATATCAAGGATTCACACCATCTTCTGGATCCCTTTTACAGTACACAAATGATGCAACAGCATGAGTACAAGGGATACCAGACAGGTCCCACAACCTACAACCACAAGTTCTGTTTTCCAAGTTGACACTGAATGAATCATTTGCATTTCTTACCTCAAACAATTGATAAGAAGAGGGATATACTGTCCACTCCCTGCAAAAATAATAGTTATACATAGACAAAGTTAAAGTGTATATACATAGCAAAAATAATAGTACACAAATGGACTTACTTTTGAACAATTTTATGTCTTTCTAGATACTTCCTTATTGATGGACAGACTTCATCTATGCCCCCCTTGGCTTTTTTACTCATGTCAAACACTCTCTGCATCAGGTATACCCTTATTTCCTCCAACATGGTGATAATAGGCTTGTGTCTTGCATTAATGATTGTTTTGTGATAGCTCTCCGAAATCCCATTCTCATATGCTGCACATGCTCTATCCATCTGGAAGAAAGCTCTACACCAACTCCTTGGATTCTTCTCAATCAAATAGTTATATGCAGCCTCATCCAACGCTTTGATTTGTTCCATCTTAGCTTCAAAACGTTCTACAACAACTGATGCAGCTGCACCCCAGAACAAACTCCTAAAAGTTAGGCCTGACCACTTCTTCTTGAAATTTTGGTAAATATGTCTTGTACACATTCTGTGTTCAGCATGTGGCAACCAAGTAGACACTGCATCAATTAGTCCCTACAACATGACAATCCATTTAAATAAGCCAATAAGCAACTAAAAGATTATAACAGATTATAAAAGAATATGCTATGGAACATACCTTATGTCCATCAGAAATGACTGTTAAGTATGCACCATTATATAAATGTATATCTTCAGAAAGGGCAGCTAGGAACCAACACCAATTATCCCTGTTTTCAACATTTACCACAGCCCATGCTATAGGATACATTTGGTTGTTTGCATCCCTGCCCATGGTTGTTAGCAGTTCACCTTTCACTGTTGACTTTAAAAAGCAACCATCTAATCCTATAACCCTTCTACAATTACCATTCCATCCATCAGCTAAGCCTTTGAAGCATATGTACATCCTACTAAAGTATGCCTCTTCACCCCCTTTATCATCCACCTCAAGCTTCACATTTGAACCAGGATTACTCTTAAGTATAGCATCCCTATAGTCCCAAAGTCTGGTATAGTGTTCCTTCAGCCCACCCTCATGATCAAATAGGGCCCTTTGCTTGGCCCTTTTACACTGCCCTATGCTAACATTAATCAGAAAATGTTTTTTTATCTCTGCTCTCAACCCTCTATAAGTCATCTTAGGATTAGACACTATTTCAGTTGCATAATGTTTAGCAATCCATTTGAAGCTAACCAATGGGCTTAAGTCAAAATTCCTAACACAAGAATGAGTTGGAATAAGTGATTTAATCTGAAAGGATCTCTCACTAGACATCCAGGTAGCCAACAATCTAAAAGGGCAATCCAGAACAAACCTCTTTTTTTTTGGTGTTGCTTTCTTGGGAATACTTCTTTGATTACCCTTCTTTTTTGGTGTCACCTTTCCTTTTCCTTTTCCTTTCACACTAACACCCTTCTTGCATGGTGTCCCTTTCTTCTTAAGAGTCCCTTTCTTTATTGGTGATCTTTTCTTCTTTGCACCTTGTTCACTACTTTCTCCCTCTTGAGTTCCTCCCAACTGTCTAGCTAGTTTTCTTGCCCTTCTAGCTCTCCAATCACCACCAGCACACCTACCAGATTCTACACACCTTCCACACTTTACTAACAAGCTTTTCCTATCATTCCTAGCATACCATAGTTGGAGACCGTTTGCTACACCGTAGTTCACCATCAATTGTTTCACTTGTTGTGGATTCTCAAATCTCATTCCTAGAATTGGTTCTTGCTCCTTCCAATGAATGTTGGGGTTGTGAATAGGATATTGAATACCAGGTTGCACTTTATATTGCTCCTCTATATCCTCTTCTTCAAGCTTATACTCATTCAGTTTCTCACCTGAGCTATGTGGATCAATAGGATCATAAACAACTGTTTCATCAAAAGAACTAATAAAACTGTCAGTGCACAACTTCATTAGGAATGGGTCCTCTATGCTTTTGTGCTCAATAACAACATCATCTTCACCTTCATTATGCAAATCAACATAAGGCTTAACATCATCCTCTAATTCTATTTCACTATCAGATTCACTACAATCATCTAACATGTCCCTATGCTTTATCCAAGCCATAACATCATATCCATGGTGTTCCACATATATTCCTACTATACCCCCCTTTAAATTCTCCACTTGCATAGCATCAAGTAAATGGCCATCATTTGATAGCTCTCTTATACCAATGTGTAGTGGTTGATCAGGAATAGCATAGTATAACGTACGAATAGGTAATCTAACACACTTTGATAATTTAGATAACACTACCTCATATTTCAGCCCGGTAAAATCAACCTTGACGATTTCATCGTGTACACCATTCACGTACTTCAACAGATCCCTTTTAAACGTGAAATTACCTTCGTGATAGAAGCTTACCTTCAATTTGTTGAGCATTCTGACCAAATTACAGAATAAGGGTTTCAAATTCAAAAATTGGGGTTTTAAAATATAAACAATGATCAAACAAGATTAACATAAAAAAACGTCAGAATTAACATAACTGAAACGATTTCAGAAAATAAACGACATTAACGAATCCTTTGTCTGTGTATTTTGGAATTAATTGAGAGTGGAACTGAATGAGTATGCGGTTGAAGCTTTTGATTTAAGATGGAGACGAGGAAATGAATTAAAAAGCCATGTCATTAATTATTGGAAAAAAACATATTTAAAAAATGGAAAAACCAGCTATTAATTCGTATGACCGGTTGCTTCCGGTCAACCAAAGTGACAGCGTGGCATTTTACCTAAGTCAACACAAAATTAAAAAGTATGTTACTTACATTAGTAAGATAAAAAGTACATTACTTATATGTGAACAAAAGTGAAAGTACATTGCCTATATCCGTCATTTACCCTTATCCTTAAACATATCATATACAGTAAGTAATTTTGATCAGACGTGTTATGATAAGGGTCATGATGTAACATCATGATCGAGTGGCCAGATTACTTTTTCAATATGAGCCAGTATTAATTATTGAACATGATTTATATATAAGCATATCTTATCGGTGCTTGTTGGCTTGTTTCATATATTCTTAACACAAATAGTATATACTTAAAGATTCATACATAGTATGTTTAATTTATTTATTAGATTATTGGAATTTTCTTTCCTTTTTGGAAACATTCGTTTATAGTTGTACGTTTCATAAAACTAGCTTAATATTTATAGCTAAAACTAATAGTTTTTCTTACAAGTGTTTGACAAATTAGTTGGGATTTAATAATGGAAAATAACACAATAAGATATACAAGAAAAACAAAACACATAAATAAAAGTATCTATATAAATTCAATAACTTTAAGCTCTGAATTTTTTAATAAGCTCTGAATTTTTTAATAAACTACTTAAAGTAGCTAATTTGTTTAGATCTTATTTTTTTCAATAAACTTCTAATAGCTCCTACGTCTTTCTATAGCAAACAAGCATCTATTTTGAGCTTCTAAAAAATTTAACCTTAACCTCGTATAAGCTCTTATAAGCTTGTACCCTCAAAGTAATTGTTAAAAAAAGTAATGAGCATTAGCTTTTATATAAAAACTTGTTTGTTTTTAGTATATATTACCATACTAAACAAATTTCTACTAGACACAATTACCACCCATATCATGATTAGATCCATTTCAAACGAGCGGCAACTGCTACTGCGGTATGGTCCAGACTGGAAATGATAGTAACTAAATAAAAGTATTAAATATGCCTAAAAATATAAGCCTCGATTAATAGTTTTTGACGCATGAATGTGAGTTATTCTCTTTTCATTATATT
Organism: Pseudognaphalium luteoalbum; assembly: GCA_963422505.1. NCBI lineage: Eukaryota > Viridiplantae > Streptophyta > Magnoliopsida > Asterales > Asteraceae > Pseudognaphalium > Pseudognaphalium luteoalbum. The sequence continues at coordinate 29,861,232 of OY730192.1, forward strand.
CGACAATTATTTTAACATATACATCCAACCAAATTTAAGTCTCATTTTAAGTTTTATAATTAGACACGTCGCACACTTTTTTTCCCCCAAACCTCTTCTAACTTCTTGGTTTTCAAATTTGTCTTTATTTGAATTTGGAAGGAATTTTATTAAATATAAATGGTTTTTTTTCTATACTACCGTAATTAAGTCTTTAGCCAAATCTAAAACATGATGCAATTAAAATATAGTAGAAAGTAAAGAATAATGCATATGGGTGGGTCCTTGCAATGTCTTGGTAGTTATGCGAGACAAGTACATCTGCCAACGCGATAACTCATCGACCTGACATGGACACCCGATTAACTTGTAGCCATAATCTCATCCGAATAATGCACTGAGTAGTTGAATTATTGTATCATATATATAAATATTTCCATCGCATTAAACACCCATAAAAGCACAGGATGTGAAGAACGGTGTTCTGAACAGTATTCTAGAGAATGTTGAGATTGAGGATTTTGTGATGTGGTGAAACTGAAATCACAGTGTTCTTGACAGAGTTCTGAAGTTTTTTATTATTTGTTTTATTTGATTTTTTAATGATGATAATTGTATAAATTAATATATTAAAAACAAATTAATTAAATAAACAACATTTTAATCAACTAAAACATATAAAAAAACTTACTAAGGGGTCTTTTGTTTGAGCTTAAAATGTCTTGAAAGTGGTAGTTGTATTAATGGATAAGCTAAATGTCCATTAAGATGTTTTGATATATTTTTCTAATCAGGTCTTAACCTAGCTGAAAAACTACTTATTCAATAAGCTATTTACAATTGCTTAAAACTTCTAATTGATATATAAATCCCATAACGTTCTGTCTTTTTTCTCGTATAAATTAATTATCGTATGTTAATTTATGTAAAAAATATTTCTTTCAATTTTTGGTTCATTTATTTTAGTTTATTTATTATTTCATGACAAGTTATTTATTTATGTTATTATTGGTATCTAGAAGTCTCGAAAGTTATGTCGGAACTCGTGTAAATTTTATTTGTTCTTAATTTAAATCGTTTGAAACTATGTTATATTCATTCAATCTGTATCACGTCAAAAAATAGTGAAACACGTGCATTCAGATGTTTTGTACATTTTATTTATCAAACGATCTTAAAAATTATGTATTCAGATTTCAGATGACATGTCTTATTATTCAGAACTGGTTTTCAGATTTCAGCTATCTGTAATCAGAATAAACAAAAGACCCCTAAGTCTATTTTCTTAAAATAAATGTTATCATCTTTTTAACCCATTTAATAAAAAGAAAAACAATAGATCTCAATAATACAAAGTTGGTTCCACTAAATTTTTTACCATTTAAATCTTCATCTTCCTCACAGGAATAATTTGCTTCACCTGCTACTTCATCAACGGTGCAAAACACACTCGCATACATGAAAAACAAACAAATTATACGAATTAAACAAAAACATATTAAAGAAAAAAGGAAGAAAAAAAAGAGAAAACGTTGAAGGTTGCGGTGTTTGGATTCGGACGGTGACCGTTGAACGCCGTTGGGAATGGCGATGAGAACGCCGGCACAGTGCGGCAAAACGTCGTGGGACAGCGTTCTCATCGATGAACGGTGATGCCACATCACCTCACACCGTGTGCTCTAATACTTCTTTCTTCTTATTTTTATATTTCTACAAAAATAATACTATACTAACAACAATAATAATAATACTCAAACCTCAAACATAACTATTAAGTGCATCATATATTCATATCATATAATATATACATCACACGGATTTAAACCTGAGGACTCACAATCATAAACATCGTGATGTTCATTTCATGGTTAATATAAGTTTAAATCATGTCATTTATGATTGTCAGTTTTGTTGTCATTTAAATTTTCAAAGTTGAAGTACTTTTTTTACTAGATTGAATAATGAAATTGAATCACCTCATACCAAACTTAAAACATGACATTTATGTTCATTTCATGGTTTATATCACAACAAAACTTATCCTATAACAATGGCCTACGGAGCGGAGTCAAATATATATTTGTGGTAACAAGTGTTACTGTGACCCGTTTGATATATGGAATGTAAATTCTTTTAAATTAGTTTTAAAAGAATTGGATACAGGTCAAACAAATTGTGATATACTATGTTCTATAAATAATTAGCCTTTTTTTATGTTATAATGTAAAGACCTATTAATTAGATCCCTTTCTTATAATATCATATTATTTCATATATGTTTTGTTTATTTGATAGTATAATAAAAAATGTATTACGTATCACATTAACCTTTAGATCCGCCACTAATAATAGCTATGCAAGTTATCATTTTGTGTATATTTTTCTTTTTCATAGCACATGTTACACAATAAAGTTAAAGAATCGGTGTATATGAGGGAATACAATATTGGAAAATGATTGGTAGAAGGGGGAAAAAGATAATGTGAAAAGCACCCCGTAGAAAGGAGAATGAAGGAGAATGAAGAAGGTAAAAAATGTAAAATTATCTCTCTAAGAAATTAGACATATGACCTTTATAAATAAATCCTTATAAAGCATTCGAGATTTTTTTTTTGTTTATTTCTTAATTTTTAAAGTTTTGTTATATCTAAACTACTTCTAACACTTAAATAGAATTAAATCTGTCAATCATAAATTTCGATAACAAATAAATTATGGGCCAATGTCAAATGTTTAACTTTGGTAACAACCTAAACCATACTCTCTCTCTCTCTCTCTCTCTCTCTCTCTATATATATATATATATATATATATATATATATATATATATATTGTATTATTTGGTTCCTTAAATATTTAGTTAAAAAAATTCATTTCTATAGGTATCCCAATAAGTCACCAACATAATTTAATGTCACTTTTATATTTTTATGTTAGTTATGTATTCACATAAAAACATGTTTAAAAAAAATGGACTTTTTCTGTAATTTTGAGTAAACATAAATTTATTTTCAAAATAGTAAATATAACAAATCACGTTATCTTACTCATTATTAAAATGCATACGACTATCACCATTATAAATAATCGTATAGCATCAACAGAAAAAAATTAATCCCGTTGTTTTGCCTTGTTTGCTAGTATGTTACTGTATTAAATTATTTGCTAGTATGTTATTAATCCCTACTTTTTCTATCTGAATGAATGTATAATTTTGTTCTATCACTTATTTATTCTTTGGTACCCATATTGATATTCCATTATAAATTTTCAAGTTGTAATTAAATAATCAGATAGAAACATCAATATCAAATTGGATATCTATCATTCTATAAATCTATGGCATACAAGTGTGACGCGGGTACTCAATTGTAAGAGAATACGGAGAATAAACGTTGCCACTCGCCGACGGATACACAAGTCCTCGTCAATGACTCGACCAGATTGAATGGTCAATATATATTTGTCTAACAGCTAGTCGATCAGCTACAACTTTTATCTTTTAGCAGCTACTTGTTATATGTGTCTTTGATCTGCTTTATGTTGGGGAGATTAACCAATAAGAACAAACGTTTATATATCTTTCACTAGCTACTAGTTGTCATTGGTTAATAATATCTTAGTTTTTATATTTTCAAACTTTTTTGTTTCATTTTAACAATTAAAATTCCTTTCCTCGTAACTTAATACTTCGAACTTACAAAGTTTTGATGGCTTAGCCATTTAATTATGAGGATATTGATTTTATACTTTAAAAGTTATATCCCTTAAATTTTATTTTTTTCACTGATTTTACCCAGGGACTTTTACCCTTACAGGTTTATCTAGTTTAATTACATAACTTTCAAAAGTTTATAGTGGTTTAACAAAGGTTGTAAAAGTCGTAGTCGGGGACTAGTTAGTCGGGATCTCGTAGGACTAGTCGGATTTAGACTTTTGTTGACTTATTTACATTTAAATAATAAATTTCAAATATTATTTGTAAATATAGCTGGGAACTTAACATAAAAAGAACTTATAGTTTGGTTCAAATTTCACTGTTAGTCATTTGATTATTTTAATTACATTGGTCATCATTTCTTTTGAAACTATCACACTAATGGTCCTTTACACTAACAGTCGTTAAAAACTCAGTTAAGTGAAGTCACGTGTAATACGCATGAGGGTAAATTAGAAAATTAATAATAAAGGACCCTCTAATTACTTTCTCCCATTGACTTCCCCATTATTCTTTTTCTTCGTTTTTTTTTTTTTTTTTAACTTTTACTCCTACAGGAAATCACTTTCCTTTACCCTTAATTAAATCATCGGAGTGTATATTTCATCGTGATCAGATTCAAACCTTTCACCTAAAACTAATACAACATACATTGTCTCATATATGCATTTCAAAGATATTTTGCAAAATTCAATTTATGTTTGGGTTTTGCTAATGTCTACCACACATTAAGGTGCATTTAATGAACATGTAATTTCCTTAAATAATACAGCGTATATTTTATACTACGTAACTAATATATGCATAAAAAAGGAAACTGTTATAGTGAATTAATGAGTAGTAAATGTAAATATTAATATTTAAGGAATTTTTAAACTTCATTAAACGCACTTTAATGCGTGTCACAGAACCACACGTTAACATAACTCTATATTTCACCAAATTAACATCAAAGTTATGGACAAGCACACATAGAAACATGTGAAACACGTAACAATACGTACAAATTGAGTATCAACTCGTGTAGTGGTAGCGGTAGCGGCTACTACGACGACGAACTCTGATATTGTGATGGATTTACCGATGATTAACTACCACCACCATCGATTAACTGGTGAAGTTTCAACAAGGGTTCTCCATATCTCGCAATAGCCAGGGCACAAGGTAGCGGAATAGGCGGCAATGCCAACCGATTTCTATGGTGGCGACTGTAGTCTCTGTGAATCTGCCGAAAAACCTAATCGACTGTTACGCCACCATCACGAGTCCGACACCACCATTACATCACAATCTTCTTTCCGTCAAACCACTGCATCCCTCAAGTGACGATGGTTGCTTTTGTATTGATTTTGACTTTGCTTGTTTTTGTGATTAGATTTTATTTTGATTTGATTTTGTTTGTGTTTGGTTGGTTTTGCTTTTGATTCTTTGTGTGACGGTGTTTGGGATTGTTTTGTGTGTAATAAATCAAGATCAGGGGTATGTTGTTTGGGAAGTGATATATACAACCAAATTGTTTTATACAACAAACTGTACAATAATTAAAGCTTGCAGTACAAATATATCATTACACAAATTTGGTGTATGAATAAATTATTTTGTTGTATTTATCACTTCCCATGTTATTTTGGTGACCGCATGATTTGTTTATGAAAACAAATGAAAGGACAATTCTACCCTCATATGTCTCACTTACATTAGTTTTCTAATGACCGTTACACCACTCGTAACGCTCCTATGTAGCAGGCATTCTCGGGCTTCAGAACGCTCCTAACGCGATGTTTTGTAGGGGCGTTCTGATGGCGTCATCGGGGCAAAAATGACAGGACGGTCGTTTTCGTGGGCCCCACTCCCTTTTTCAATTTCTTTTCTCTTTTTTTCGCGGTTTTAATTTGATTTAAAAAAAAACCTTTTTTTTAAACTATCCCTTTTAAACGGTTAAAAATAAAGTTTTTTTTACAAAAAAAAAAAAAAACACGCTCCTCCAACAGCATTATTCCTAATTTTTTCAACCCACCTTGTGACACCTGCCAAATTAGTACCTAATTCTCTCTAATACATGTAATTAGTTCTATGTTAGGCTAATTAATGTAATCTATTTATATATATTGTTGAATATATATCTATACGATTTGATTAAATCGTACTTATTTTAAATCGAATGAAATTTGATTCAATTTATACGAACGTTGGTGAACAAACTTATTAAATAATATAACATTATCTAATAACACTATTATATCACAAATATTATTTTGATAATATTTCATACATGTTTCGTATCGTACAAATAACGTCTACGCGGCTGAAATAAATGAACGTGCATTTAATAGAAACAAATCTAAGTTATATTTGTATAACTCATTATTAAGTATTTTGACTAAAATACTTCAAGTAAATATCGAATATTTATTCGTATTTTAAACTCGTATTTAAAACGCGTATATAACATTAATTATACGTTTAAACAACCAGGAAACGAACACCGCATATAGCACGAATTCGGGGAAACAAAAATTGGCGAAGCCCACATATGGTGGACCTCACCAAAACCAGCCCCCAACCCCCTCCCCATGCTCTTTTGCATCTTGACTTCACCAAATCACCATCACCTTTTTCATTTTCATCATCATCTCACCCTCTCTCTATTTTCTACTATCTCTCTCTCTAAAAACCCTCTCCAAAACCGCCACCGTATACCACCAAAATCTACCATCAAACCACCTTGGATTGTTAGGTCCGTTTGGAAGTAAACGATCATCACGACGAGAGCTACACACCCTTCTTTTCGGTTTCTCCTCACAACGATTTGTAAGAATTCCGACAACTTTCGAAAACTCTTAGATTATGTTTATTTTTCATGATTGTTGTTCATCTAGCTTAATAATGTCCAAGGAAAGCGTTAAAGCTTGATTACGAAACATTTGTCAGGAATTGTGGTTTTGGCCATTTTATGAAATCGACACTTCGAATTACTCTTGACACAAACTAACAATTTTTGCACACTCTATAAACCAAAATAAGGGTTGGGTAAAAGTTTCGGACCGAATGGTGGTCGTTAACCACGGTTTTGACAAAATCGAAAACCATCAGGCTCGTTATGTCGCAGAGGCTCTGAGCCACCTGCGACATAAGACCTTATGTCGTACTAATTCACAATGTCGCACATAGCGACGCAAGACCCAATGTCGCAACGCTTGCGGATGTCGCATATAGCGACACAACACCTTATATCGCATTAAATTGTGGACGTCGCATAATGCGACACAGACACTCATGTCGCAGTCATGACCTGCGACACAACAGCCTATGTCGCACAACTATTTCAACTCGAAATATTGCGACACAAACAACTATGTCGCCATTGGTGTCGCACCCAGTGTCGCACAAATCAGAACCTTGAAAACACAGATTTTTACTAAGTGTCAAGATTTGAAATTTTATCACTTAACGATACCCAAATTCAAATTTTAGATGTGTTCTTCACTAAAACAATATAGTAGAAATAAAATTTTCCAAGCTGACCTGGCAGCTCGAACCCAGCCAGGGGCTCTGCCCCTTGGACCCCGCCAAGGGTTACTGATCGCGCCCAAACGGTCAGTCGGGTTTGTCACCCCGTCGTCGGACCTTCCGTCTAGACGCGGATCATGAGGTAAATGTTTTATTTTTATGCTGGGCCTAAGTATACTAAAGCTATGGGTAAGTATAGCGATAGGTATGACCTAGGGTCGTTCTTCAAACTACAACGGGCATGGGATCTAGGACCTTAGTTATCTACGGGAATTTAGCTAGGGTTTAAAAGAGGTTTTGTTTTGGTTTGGTTTTAACTAACTACTAATTATCTAAAATTAAACTAAATAAAAGTAAAGTGGGGTGGAGGTGGCAACGAGAACTTATAGGTGTAGCGAGTGTTTACTATGATAATTACTCATGCTATTTAGGGGTAGTTAATGAGATAAAGCCTTAGTTAAGATGACATTAATATTTCCTAATGAGCCATAACTACTAGCCTATTATCTATCTAACGTAGAGTTGTCCGCAATCAGATAAATAATATGTCACATGGATAACAGTTATGGAATGTAAACTACACCGGAAGTTGTCCCAAATGTAGCAACCAATTTAACCAACAACCATCCTCGAGTCTTGTCCCCCAATCTCGGACATTTGAGATATCCGAATCATGGCATGAATTGTTGAATAAACAAAAACATGAACAGGGGTTTCCCACCGGGACAAGTTGGGATGGTCTGGTCTAACGGCTGATTAAATTGTTCATCATTATTCCATATAAATCATTTTAACTATTCTATGCATGTTAAACTGGCATATGCAATTAATAGATATTCAAAAACCTAATCATGTAACTAATCAGCATAACAGATACTAGCATGCAAACCCTAAGCAACAATCAAACAAGAACATGCAGAAAGGTAGCATAGCAGGGATCACTTTATGCAGAGTGACAGGGTACATGGTCAAGTCACAAGTGCCCCGAAAGTTCTCTCTAAGACACTTGTTAAATGGCATGAATCTAATCTATCTCTAATCCTACGCTCTGTGTCTCCCTCCGGTAATATTTCAACCAGGAGAACACCGGCCATGTCGAGTTCAACGATCATCAGACACAGAATAATTAGTGGCATACAACTAGCAATTGGCCAAGCCTAGAAGGATGTCCCTAACCACAGCATAAGTTGGATAGATAAACACTTGAGATTCACTTCATAGATTCAAATATATTTCAACCGCATACAAACAGAGTAACAGCATGATTTAAGTATAACTACCCTAGCATGGCAACTATCATAGCAAACACAGATTTGTCTAGCTAAGCATGGTAATAATTCTAGCAAGTAATTCTAAATAAGCATAGCAACAGTACAACATTATTTAAAATAACAAGATAGAGATTATAATAAAACCTGACAAAGCTGTATAACAAATCGTGCGACACCGCAGTCTCGGAGCACCTCCGTTACAATTAAGCTACTAATCTACTAGCTTAACTAATCTAATTAACTAACTAACTAATTTAGAGAGAGAGTAGTGAGAGAAAGTGTGTGTATTGTAGGATGTGTGAAAATGAGGTGTGTTGGATGTGTGAAAATGATGAAATGAGGCTAGTATTTATAGAGAACGCTCAACCGTATCCGTAGACCGTATCCAAACCACAAAATGCACAACCGTATCGCAAGGGCAAATAAAAATCAGATTTTTATCGCCCAAACACACGATACGGCTGAGTTAGGGTGAATACGGGCAAACTGGACCGTATACGGCTGTGCACAGGGTGAATACGGGCAAACTGGGCCGTATACGGGTGGGCACAGGCCGTATACGGCCTGCACAGACCGTATACGGTCTGTGTCCAGCCGTATACGGCCTGGACCAGCCGTATACGGCCTGGTTAAGCCGTATCCAGCTTCTTCGGTTCTTCGTTTCTTCGTTCGGGCGTAACTTCTTCGTCGTTTATCCGTTTTGAGCGTTCTTTATATCCACGCGATCGTATTTTCCTAACGAAGAAAATGACATAAGTTAGAGGTCATAATTCCTTGTGGAACTCAAAAAGTGCTAGAACGAGTGAACGAGAATGCTTGTGATCGTATTCGTTAGATTTATCGTGTTTTTCGACCATTTTAGATGACTTTTGAAACATTGTCTATATTTTGGCCCATGTGATGAGTTTTAATGATAAAGTATCTATTTTGATTAGTTTCGTCAAATATTGGGCCAAAAAGGCGAGATTAATGCACGCAAAAACATGACTTTTTGCGTATCATCAAATATCCCACACTTAGACATTTGCTTGTCCTCAAGCAAACTTACCCCCTTACCATAAAAAATATTTGATTTCTAGCCACAACAAAGAATCCACACAGATTGGAAACAAGCATTTGCCCGTTAGATAAATAAGAGGTGTTCACATGACGTATCTAAAAGTTTTCAAGATGATTCACTTGGGCAAACTTTCAATTCTCAATTTGTGGAATATACACGACTGGGCGATCTCACTGGTGGTCACTCAATTCACTCAAAGTGTATCGGGGTTCCTATTATCCTAAGCCAAATGAAAAATCGCTCAAATACCAGTCGCGCAACATTCGTCGTCATAGGCTTGCCCGAGGATCAAATCTTCATCACTTAGACAGGGACGGTACTGATTATCCCAGGACATTCAAATGGGTTGTAATGTTTGGTGTGGGTTTAAAAAAAGTATGGATAGATTGGGGGTATCTAGGTTTCTAAGGGTGTTTGCTTATCTTGGCACTTTTCGAAAAAAGTTTTATCTAGATATCCTTTCTAATGAAAACGGAAACGGATAACTCATTTGGGGATAAGATAGCTATTTTGACTTCTATCTTTTGAAAACACATAATGATATTTCTTTTGAAGAGTCGAGTTTTTCGAGAGAGTCGAAGCACTTAGCTTTATTTCAGCTATTTTCTTTTCTTTTTCTTTTCTTTTTCTATTTCTATTTTTGGGCTTAGATTTTTCTTGTCAAGAAATTTCTAAGGGATTTTCTTTTATTTCCCTTTTTTGAGATCCCTTCTTATCTTCATTTCTCAATCCTTTGATGATTTTTGAGTTTACTTTGGTGCCAATTTTTCGCACCACATGACTATCGATTTCTTTTATATAGATCAATAAAACGCACACGAGAAGTTTTAGTAAACATTATTTGTGATTTTTGGAGTGAAAGCAAAAAGGAATATCCAAATATCTCTTTTTTTTCAAAAATACTAAGATAAGTTTTTGGTGGGTAGGGGAATAAGGGGTTTAAAAATTTTGGGTGAATGAAAGAAAAATAGGCTAAGGCTCAACAGGGTTTTCTAAGAGGATCATCAACACTAAGATTGAGTGTTGGAAGGGTTTTTGGCTTGAAAAGATATGTGAAAAGGGGTTAAAATCCTAAGGAATGTCAAGGTCCTCTAATCGTACCTATGTCACGTATGACACCTGTCAATGTGATCTCGAAATGTATACCTGGGGCAAGTTCTAATTCAGAAATGCGTGCACCGGTCACACACAACAAACGAACAGTGAAGCATTTAAAATGAATGCTTATAAGGCTCAAATTCCTCACCGCAAAAATGGGTTATATGTGTCCAGTCGTGCGATGCTCCTCTTAGATCCTCATCTTAATTTGTTTAGGATCTGTCATGATTTCGACCTTATATTTACCAACTTTTGAAATACTTGTAAAAAAAATCCGTATTCATTCTTGAAAAACTCATTGGTCAACTGAATGAGTGACAATTTCACTGTCGAAGTAAGACTGTTTAGGTTTTACTGAATGAGTGACAATTTCACTGTCGAAGTTTTAACCAATTTGCTTTTATTGTGACTAAAAATAGTTTAAATTTTTTGAAAATTTTGGCAAAATAAGGGTTTGAAAATTTATTTTGAGGACTAGCATGTTTCTAAATCAACTTAAACAGATATTTTGACAGACGAGAGATATACCGCTATCCCACACTTAGAAATAAACATTGTCCCCAATGTTTCTACACTAAGTAGGGAGAAAATCCCACACTTAGGGTTTTGGTTTAGGAAAAATGTGAATTTAAAAGTTGTAAGCGAGGGGGATCCCACACTTAGAGATTTAAGTGGTCAATAGGCATATCGAAGTTGTATTAAAATAAGAAGAACGGGTTTAGGAGAGATACTTCCCTACGGACAGTGGGCACTGGATGTAAGACCATATTCGTGTAGGGTTGGTGTAAATGATTTGCTGGATTGTGAGGACCAGTTTCTTTTCAAAGCTCATCCAATTCCTACGAAGATAAGGTCTGCAATGTAATACAATACCATCATAATCATCAGTTTAACAACATAATAAGTCTAATTAAAAATAAAGATAACTAAAGATAAAGATAAGCTAGAAATCGTCTAGTAAATCATCCATGTCTGGATCAAATGCTGCAAGTGCGTCAGGATCTGGATCTGAAGTGCGAGATACGCAGCAGTGTGATCAGACACCATGGGTGCCTCAGTGGGATTCTGAGGTGGCCTAGAAGAAGCAACAGCAGTGGGAGGAACAGTCTGTGGTGGGGCAGCTGGGAAGAAGGACAACGGTGTGAGAGCTGGCCTGGGACCCTGACCAAGCTGATACGGCTGGTCGGCGAGTTTCGGCAGTCCCATCGCTTCTCTGATCTCGGACTGAGAGCTACGCTGAATCGAAAGCTCACTGAGCATCGCCCAAGTCACTATCGGATCTGAAGTTGTAACTCCGAAATCAAAAAGTGGGGCAGATACAGGAGCAGCTTGAGCATGCTCATCAGTCGTGGTGGTCGTCTTCTTTCTTTTTCCTCTGCGGGTCCTCTTTTTCTGCTGTTTCTGAATAGCTTGTCCTGAGGTCTCAGCTGAAGCGTCCATCCTGAAACATAAAGATAAACAGGTAATGCTATAGTTTTAAAATGGGTATACAAATGCAAAATAATCAGATGACTTCGAGAAATGTTTGTTTAGATGTTAAAGCTTTGCGAGGTCATCTGTTCATTCGCGTTTGTATACTATGAATAAAACTTATCTGATGTGTATGTAGGCGTGTAGTATTGTCAGATACTTGGGTTATCCTGCATCGTTAGTTTAGGGATGATAATACTAAAACAAAAAAAATAACTAAGAAATAAAATAAGATAAGCAATGGGGTGCCTCCCAAGAGCGCTTGTTTAGAGAGTCTCTAGCTTGACTCCTTGTACCTACCAGTCGGCTCAAGGTGGTTCAAAGATATAGACTTCCTCACCAGGGGGGAAATCTTCGATGTAGTGCTTTGTGGCCATTGACTTTAAAATTACCGTCCAGGGCTTCTAGTTCGACAGCTCCGAAGGTAAAGACTTTTGATATAACAAATGGTCCGCTCCACCTTGATCTGAATTTGCCGGAGAATTTCTTGAAGCGCGAATTGAAGAGAAGAACTTTGTCTCCGGGCTTGAACTTAGAATATTTGAGTTTTGCATCATGAGTATTCTTTGTTCGTTCTTTGAAGTGCAGAGAGTTGTCATATGCTTGGTCTCTTAATTCGGCTAGTTCATTCAGTTGCATTTTCCGATGTGATCCAATTGCAGAAGGGTCTAAATTACAGCCTCTTAGCGCCCAGTGAGCTTTATACTCCAACTCTATCAGTAGATGACACGCTTTTCCGTAGACTAGTCTGTAGGGCGTGGTTCCTAGTGGTGATTTATATGCGGTTCTGAACGCCCACAGAGCATCGTCTAATTTTTCAGCCCATCTTTCCCTATGATTAACCACGGTTCGTTCTAAAATTCTCTTGAGCGCTCGATTCGTCACTTCGGCTTGCCCATTCGTCTGCGGGTGGTAAGCCGTAGAGGTCTTATGGGTGACACCATAATATTGTAATGTCCTCATAAACTGAGCATTACAGAAGTGCGTGCCTCGATCACTGATGATCGCTTTTGGAGCACCGAAACGTGAGAAGAGCTGCTTTAAGAATTTTACAACTACTCGGGAATCATTTGTAGTAAATGCTTGGGCTTCGGCCCATCTGGAGACGTAGTCGACAGCAACCAGAATATACTCTTTCCCATATGATTTTGGGAATGGTCCCATAAAATCCAACCCCCATATATCAAAGATCTCGCAAGCTTGGATGTTAGTAAGTGGCATTTCACTTCTCGATGAAATACTTCCAAACCTTTGGCAAGCATCACAGCGTTTCACCAAGTCGTGAGCGTCTCTGAATATAGTAGGCCAGTAGAAGCCAGAGTCATATACCTTTCTTGCAGTCATATTTGCTCCGTGATGTCCTCCAGTTGGTCCGTGATGACTTTGGTGAAGAATGTTCCTTGCCTCCTTCTCGTCTGCGCATCTTCTGATAATTTGGTCCGGGCATACTTTGAATAAGTATGGATCGTCCCAATAGTAGTTCTTTACGTCTCTAAAGAATTTGCTCTTCCTAGAAGTGGGCAATCCTTTTGGCACAATTCCTCCAACCAGATAATTTGCGTAGTCTGCATACCAAGGGTTGTAAGTGAATTGAGATCCCTTTTGGTATCCTCCGATATTCATGAGTTGTTCTTCAGGAAACTGGTCTTGAATTTCTCTCTCATCAAGCTTTTCCATCGATGGATTTTCCAGTCGACTAAGATGATCTGCTGCGACATTCTCGGCTCCCTTTTTATCCTTGATTTCTATGTCAAATTCTTGGAGGAGGAGAATCCATCTAGGCAGTCTTGGCTTAGCGTCTTGCTTTTTGAAGAGATACTTCAAGGCTGAGTGATCTGTATAGACAATAGTTTTGGACAATATTAAATAAGAACGAAATTTATCAAAAGCGAATACTACCGCAAGAAGCTCTTTCTCTGTCGTGGTGTAATTCTCTTGTGCATCAGTGAGTGTCTTGCTGGCGTAGTAGATTGGCTGAAACTGCTTCTCCTTCCTTTGCCCTAAGACAGCTCCAACAGCGAAGTCACTAGCATCGCACATGATTTCAAACGGAAGACTCCAATCGGGGGCGACCATGATCGGTGCATGTGTGAGCTGATCCTTTAAAATGTTGAAAGCTTTAAGACAGTCATCTGAAAAGACAAACGGAGTGTCCTTCTCGAGAAGGTGCGTCATAGGTCGAGAGATCTTAGAGAAATCCTTGATAAAGCGACGGTAGAATCCGGCGTGACCTAGAAAACTGCGAATGGCTTTAACAGAAGTAGGTGGCGGAAGTTTGGCAACAGTCTCAACTTTGGCTTTGTCAACTTCGATTCCAGATTTTGATATTCGATGTCCTAAAACTATTCCTTCTTTCACCATAAAGTGGCACTTTTCCCAGTTTAAGACAAGATTTGATTCTTCGCATCGGGTTAGCATCCTTTCAAGGTTGGAAAGACAAGATGTGAAGGAATCACCAAAAACTGAGAAGTCGTCCATGAATACCTCCATACACTGTTCAATCATGTCATGGAATATTACCACCATACACCTTTGGAATGTTGCAGGCGCATTGCATAAACCGAATGGCATGCGGCGGTAGGCAAATGTACCATATGGGCATGTGAATGTCGTCTTTTCCTGGTCCTTTGGATCGAGAGGAATCTGAAAGTAGCCGGAGAAACCATCGAGGAAGCAGTAATATTCATTCCCCGATAATCTTTCCAACATCTGATCGATGAACGGCAGAGGGAAGTGATCTTTCCGAGTGGCTTCATTTAATTTCCGGTAGTCGATACACACCCTCCAGCCGGTGACGGTTCGTGTAGGAATCAATTCATTGTTTTCGTTAGCGATGACCGTCATTCCTCCTTTCTTTGGGACAACCTGAACTGGGCTGACCCATGGGGAATCTGAGATAGGATAGATCAAACCAGCATCCAAGAGTTTGATAACCTCTTTCTTGACCACGTCTTGAATCTTCGGGTTTACTCTCCTCTGTCTCTGTATAGAAGGTTTGAAGTCGTTTTCCATGAGTATCTTGTGCGTGCAGTAGTTCGGACTGATCCCTTGTATATCAGAAATCTTCCATGCAATCGCTTTCTTGTGTGACTTCAAAACCTGGATAAGTCTTGCTTTCTCTTTTGGTGAAAGACCTTTGGAAATTATGACGGGTAGGTGTGAGGTTCCTTCGAGAAAAGCATATTCCAAGTGAGAGGGTAATTCCTTCAGCTCCAATTCTGGTGGTTCTTCGATAGAGGGTTTCATTCGAGCGATCTCATCTCTTTGTAATTCGTCATACTCCTTTTGGAACTCTAATTCTTCTGGAGATGAGTCGGCTGTAGTGGCTGATGCTATTTCTACTAGTTCTGTCTCATTGGAAAGCACGTTCTTGGCGATTTCTGGATCTACTTTTGCACAACCTTCAGATAGTTGTGGCAAGGTACCGGAATCCATCTCCTCGAAAGATTTGAGAATTTCAGCTACAGACGGAGATGATTCGGGTATCGGAAAAAACTGATTTCTTCTTAAAAGTGGAATAGGGATGCCTTCGCCTAAAGGAACAGCAACAACAGAGTTGTTCGTGGAAGAGTAGTTAGGCGGTGCTAAAGGATTTTTCATTTCAGGTAAAGGAAATAGCAGCTCCCCGGAAGGTGCTGATTTGTCAGAGATAGCTGAGCAGAGTCCGATGTTGTCCGGGCAAAGTCTTCTTTTGGTGATGACAGTGCTGGAGAAGGGTTCGTAACTGCTGATTGCTAGAATCTCCTCCAAATGCTCATCATATATTTCCTGCATGGAATCCACAAAACCAAGATCCTCTCCCATAGGGTGCTTCATCAACTTATCAATATTAAAGGTGACTTCCTCCGCTCCGACCCTCAGTTTTACTGATTTTTCGTTTACATCAATCACAGCCTTGGCAGTGTTTAGGAAAGGTCTGCCAAGGATGAGGGGAACGTGGGCATCTTCCTCAATATCCATAATGATAAAGTCAACTGGGAAGATAAATTTACCGACTCGGACCATTATATCTTCAGCAATTCCTCGGGGGAGTTTAACTGATCTATCAGCTAATTGGATGGTCATTTGAGTTGGTAGCAGTTCACCTAATCCTAGTTTCTTATAGAGAGAGTAAGGCATAAGATTGACACTAGCTCCTAGGTCAGCTAAGGCGTTACTAACTTGGATATTTTGAAGAAAACAGGGGATAGTGAAACGGCCAGTATCTCCTAGTTTGGGTGGAAGGCCATGTAACATGACTGCTGAGCATTCAGCATCTAAGGGTAAACTAACTATTTGTCTTAATTTTTCTTTATTTGAAATGAGTTCTTTGAAAAACTTAGCACAGCTAGGCATCTCTACTAAAGCGTCTAATAATTTAACGTTTAAGTGCAGGCTTTTAAACATTTCAAGATATTTCCCAAATTGTGCTTCCTGTTTCTCTTTCTTAAGCCTACCAGGGAAGGGTATCCTAGTTCGCGGAATGATTTCTGGGGCTTTAGGTGATACTGGATCTGGTGCAGTGACAGGGGTGTTACTAGGCACTGGATCAGTGGTCGGTTCAGAGATAGGAAGTTGATTTGAAGAATTATCTGAAGACTTCTCATTTCTGGTTTCTTTACCTCCTCTAGTGATGACCATGATTCCTCCTTGGTTCTCAACTTTTGAAAATAGTTGTTTAAGACTGACTTCCAGGTTTTTGATCAAATCTTCTGATATTTTAAGTAAAGCATCAATTTTATCTTGAAAATCTATTACTTGTCTGTTTATGTTTATTTGATCAGCCATGAAATTAGTCAAAGTTTCATTATAGTTTTGTTGAGAATTTACGGGAGAATCTGACATATTAGAGGATAAAGGTTGCAGAAAATGAGTATGTGGGTTATTGGTTGGCCGCTGAATGAAAGGTTTAGAATGAAAGTTCGATTCAGGGCTTTCAGTAGTGATAAGAATTTCTTCCGTACCTTTACAAGGTTGAGGCGTAGAAGATTGAAGATCCTTGAAGACTCTGGAGAGATTGTCCACTTGAGTTTGCAGAGCTTCAAAGGATAGGCCTGAAGTACTAGTTACTTCCTTAGCCGGTTCGCCAAACTCCCAGTCATGTTGATGCATTGCTATCGTCTCAACTAGCTCCCAAACTTCTTCAGAAGTATGTGACATGAAATTCCCTTGAGAAGCAGTATCGAGGGTTGACTTGTGCTGAGGAGTCAGACCATTGTAGAATATGCAGATTAGGTTCGTCTTACCCATTCGATGATTCGGACATCTGTTAAGCATCTTCTTAAATCGTTCCCATGCTAGAAAGAGGGAAAATTGACGATACCTATCGCGCCCAAACGGTCAGTCGGGTTTGTCACCCCGTCGTCGGACCTTCCATCTAGACGCGGATCATGAGGTAAATGTTTTATTTTTATGCTGGGCCTAAGTATACTAAAGCTATGGGTAAGTATAGCGATAGGTATGACCTAGGGTCGTTCTTCAAACTACAACGGGCATGGGATCTAGGACCTTAGTTATCTACGGGAATTTAGCTAGGGTTTAAAAGAGGTTTTGTTTTGGTTTGGTTTTAACTAACTACTAATTATCTAAAATTAAACTAAATAAAAGTAAAGTGGGGTGGAGGTGGCAACGAGAACTTATAGGTGTAGCGAGTGTTTACTATGATAATTACTCATGCTATTTAGGGGTAGTTAATGAGATAAAGCCTTAGTTAAGATGACATTAATATTTCCTAATGAGCCATAACTACTAGCCTATTATCTATCTAACGTAGAGTTGTCCGCAATCAGATAAATAATATGTCACATGGATAACAGTTATGGAAATGTAAACTACACCGGAAGTTGTCCAAAATGTAGCAACCAATTTAACCAACAACCATCCTCGAGTCTTGTCCCCCAATCTCGGACATTTGAGATATCCGAATCATGGCATGAATTGTTGAATAAACAAAAACATGAACAGGGGTTTCCCACCGGGACAAGTTGGGATGGTCTGGTCTAACGGTTGATTAAATTGTTCATCATTATTCCATATAAATCATTTTAACTATTCTATGCATGTTAAACTGGCATATGCAATTGATAGATATTCAAAAACCTAATCATGTAACTAATCAGCATAACAGATACTAGCATGCAAACCCTAAGCAACAATCAAACAAGAACATGCAGAAAGGTAGCATAGCAGGGATCACTTTATGCAGAGTGACAGGGTACATGGTCAAGTCACAAGTGCCCCGAAAGTTCTCTCTAAGACGCTTGTTAAATGGCATGAATCTAATCTATCTCTAATCCTACGCTCCGTGTCTCCCTCCGGTAATATTTCAACCAGGAGAACACCGGCCATGTCGAGTTCAACGATCATCAGACACAGAATAATTAGTGGCATACAACTAGCAATTGGCCAAGCCTAGAAGGATGTCCCTAACCACAGCATAAGTTGGATAGATAAACACTTGAGATTCACTTCATAGATTCAAATATATTTCAACCGCATACAAACAGAGTAACAGCATGATTTAAGTATAACTACCCTAGCATGGCAACTATCATAGCAAACACAGATTTGTCTAGCTAAGCATGGTAATAATTCTAGCAAGTAATTCTAAATAAGCATAGCAACAGTACAACATTATTTAAAATAACAAGATAGAGATTATAATAAAACCTGACAAAGCTGTATTACAAATCGTGCGACACCGCAGTCTCGGAGCACCTCCGTTACAATTAAGCTACTAATCTACTAGCTTAACTAATCTAATTAACTAACTAACTAATTTAGAGAGAGAGTAGTGAGAGAAAGTGTGTGTATTGTAGGATGTGTGAAAATGAGGTGTGTTGGATGTGTTGAAATGATGAAATGAGGCTAGTATTTATAGAGAACGCTCAACCGTATCCGTAGACCGTATCCAAACCACAAAATGCACAACCGTATCGCAAGGGCAAATAAAAATCAGATTTTTATCGCCCAAACACACGATACGGCTGAGTTAGGGTGAATACGGGCAAACTGGACCGTATACGGCTGTGCACAGGGTGAATACGGGCAAACTGGGCCGTATACGGGTGGGCACAGGCCATATACGGCCTGCACAGACCGTATACGGTCTGTGTCCAGCCGTATACGGCCTGGACCAGCCGTATACGACCTGGTTCAGCCGTATCCAGCTTCTTCGGTTCTTCGTTTCTTCGTTCGGGCGTAACTTCTTCGTCGTTTATCCGTTTTGAGCGTTCTTTATATCCACGCGATCGTATTTTCCTAACGAAGAAAATGACATAAGTTAGAGGTCATAATTCCTTGTGGAACTCAAAAAGTGCTAGAACGAGTGAACGAGAATGCTTGTGATCGTATTCGTTAGATTTATCGTGTTTTTCGACCATTTTAGATGACTTTTGAAACATTGTCTATATTTTGACCCATGTGACGAGTTTTAATGATAAAGTATCTATTTTGATTAGTTTCGTCAAATATTGGGCCAAAAAGGTGAGATTAATGCACGCAAAAACATGACTTTTTGCGTGTCATCAGTTACCACCCCTTGGACCCCGCTACCAGGGGCGCTGTCCCCGGACCCCCATCAGCTAGGACTCAAAAATACTTTTCACACTAAGTATTGAACACTTACTACCACAAAACCTTATACGATGATACTCGTACACGATATACATATACTTTGACAAGTATACAACGAAACATAATGATAATAATACTTTGACGATTATTATTACAACCGTCACCAACGGGCCGTACATGTTTTCAAAACGCAAACAAACAATCAAACAAACCAATGTATTTGGACATAACTAGTTGAATGAACAACTAGCATGGGTGATCTTTTAAGATACCTACTCACGTTTATAACCATCGCTCGTCTTGAGCGCCCACAGGTTATAAGTCTTCGGACATCGCTTACTTAACTCGTAGAGTTTAACGCTTCAGACTCAGGTGAGTCTCATAGCCCCTATTTTATTATTTTCTCAGGGGTGTGATACATTGCTCGTTTTATTTACAATATGAACGCAAGTACGAAACTAAACTTATGCTACATGAGTTTTCACAACTATCATTTCATAGTCATTCACAACATAGTTTGGTAATACTGTTGTAGCGTGAATTCTAGTGTATTGTACCATACATGATTGACAATCCTCGTTCGGGTTAGCACGCACTAACTGGGTAAACAGACGCATTAGTATTTGTTCAGGCGAGTGTAGATTAGGCACTCGTGGGAGACACCTCGATCGGATCCTTGAATGTGGATCTGACACCTCAAGTTAAGCTCAGACTATGTGCTCATGGATGTATATTCTCTTTAATTTTGTTGTTGCAACTTAAATACAATTAAAATCTTGCGGTTAATACAATATGTTTTGACATACAAACTTGTGAGCTCATCAGCGTTTCGCTGACCATTTTTAGCATGTATCACAGGTACTCAGCAGTAGGTTGGACTGCCCACACAGGATACTTTAGCTCGAGTCATCATGCAAACAAACCAGAGATTTAGTTGCATTATTATATTTTGTATAATTAATTATGTGTGTAAATCTCTTATATCAGAACACGAGCTAATGTAAACAGTACTAGTGATATAAACTTTTATTATATCAATACATTTTGTAAAATGATGTATATAGAGTCGTTCATTATATCTTTGTGTTGTGATTACCGTAATTAGTCGCGCCCCAACTCGAACCGCTTCCGCATCATAATTCGGGGGTGCGACACACCTAATCTATCTATATATATACCACACCACCTCCATCTATTTTTCATCCCATTTTCATGATCCATTCCAAAAAATCATCAAACACCACCACCCCCATTTTTTTCCCTCAACCCATTTTCACCACCTTCGTCACCATGTCGAATCCAAATCCCGACCACAATCAATCCCAAAATCCAAATAACATGTCATACGCCAACCTAATATTATTCGGAACACCCAACACACCCAAATCAAGTGGCCCTACCCCAAATTTACGTCCGAATATGCCATCGGGCGGGATGTTTCCACCATACGGAATGCTTTAATGACAATTTGATATAAACAAACAACAATACGTATATTTTCCTAACCCGTATTTTCAACAACAACCTTTCCAACAATAACCGTTCCAGCAACAAACTTTCCAACAACCCGAACAACCGGATGAATAAACCTCCCAACGACCCGGAAAGTAAGTATCGTCATCCCCTCAAAAAAGAAGCCACAAAAAGAAAAGTGACGGGGGGAAAAAGTCGTGCAACAAGCGGCAATGGGCGCCAAACGAACTGGCGTGGTTAGGAACTTGTTGGTGCGACACGTCCGAGGACTCGGCCGTCGGCAACTCTCAAAGGAGAGGAACTTTGTGGGTTACGGTTGAAGAAAAGTTTTTGTCCAACAATTCTGGTTGGGTTCACGGTGCCGACCAACTATCATCCAAGTGGTGTGTTGTTAATAACACTTGCAAAAATATCAACGGTATTTATAATGAGGTGGCCCGAACTTAGGGAAATGGTCGAGACTTGGGAATGATGTACGATCAAGCCGTAGCCGAATACTACAACGCGTACAGAAAGACATTCACCATGAAGGAGGCTTGGAATGCGGTCAAAGATCACCGGAAAAGGAAAGCACCACCGCCAGTTGGCGGAACCGGATTACGCGACGAGGAAGATTACTTTTTTGATCAATCTGTTGATCTCCCTGCCGACCAATCAAACGAGATATATGGGCCCGACCCGCTTCCAAGGCCCATGGGCCGAAACAGATCCCGAAAAGCGGCTATTTCCGATGCGACGACATCATCCCGATCATCTACCCCGAACGAAAAGGTGGACGAGGCGATAGAGATAATGGCCAAATATTAGGCCGAAATGTTAGCCGCAAGAAAAGCATCGATTGAGACTATCACCCGCCAAGAAAGACTTCGAACTGCTATGCAAGGTGTTCAATTTCTCCAAATCAACACCGTTGACATCAGGGATCCAAGTAACCGCGCAACAGTTGCGAGAATGAAAAAAACATTTCTGAATGAGTTTCGGGAGTTCTACGAAGCCGAAGATGAAAACGAGGATGACGACGAGTAGATTTTATTTGTATTATTATTTCTAGGACATAATCGCAATCTTTAATTTATTGTATTTTTAGCGTTTTCATTTTTAGGATTATAACTTTTGTATTTTTAGGATTGTAACGTTTTTAATTTAAGGATTGTAATATTTTTAATTTTAGAATGTAATCGCAAATTTTTATTCCGTATTTTTTTTCTATCGTAATCTATTTTAATTTACCTCTATTTATATAATTATTATATTGTATTTTAATTAAATTATATTTGTTTTGTTAAGTAAATGAAAATTAAATTTAGTTAGTATGTGGGTGGGTGGGTGGGTCTCGGGGGAGGGGGGGGGGGGGGTTCTGATTTATGGGTTACAAAGGTGAAAGGGGCGTTCTGGTGTAAATGCTGACGTGGCGCGTGGAAAATGGACGTTCTGGTGTTACGGGTTACGAGTGGTCTTAGCAACAAAAATACACAGTTTAAGAAAACAGCAACTTTGCTCTTACTTTTTGATAAGATGACAGTTTTACCTTATTTTTTTACTTGTTTATTTGTCTTACATATATAAGTTAGGGGTATAAAAGAATTTTATCTCATCATTTTTATCTATTTATTGGAAAAACGATATAATGGGCCCTCTGATGATTAAAGTTTGACTCTAAAGTGCTAGTCCTAGCCGGGACTAAGTTGATATGCGCAAGATCAGTAGTCTCATATAGTCAATATAATCGGAGATCGGAAAACATATATGTATCTTGAGATTGATTAAAATCCATGACTCGATTCATAAGATATCATGAGAACAAAGGGATAGTTGATCATTTATCTAAAGGGCTGACTCTAAGATAAGATTCAGAGTTCAGTAGTTGCATTGGAGAAGTGAATAATTAATTTGGGACATCCCAAAATGTAATACTGGACTATAAATTTGGGACGGATGGAGTAATATTAATTACATAATTATTTTCTACTTTTTAATTTATAATTTTTAAGTTATAAGGATAACATACAAATAGGTCATTATACTTTAGGAAAAAGGTCATCTGGGTTACTAAAATTTAAAAATGTTCAATTGAGTTACTGTACTTTTAAAAATGTTCAATTAGGTTACCAAACTTTAGACATAGTTAATATAGCCAATATGTCACCCTTTACTAAACTTAAAAATATTCAATTGGGTCACTATATTTTTAACCGAAATTAAACAAAATAGGTGAGATGACACTAATCAACAACTACAGTAACCCAATTGAATATTTTTAAAGTTTAGTTCCCAGATAAACATTTTCGTAAAGTACGGTAACCTATTTGTGTGTTATCCCCTAACTTATAAATAAGTTCATACTAGAAATGTGCATTGAAAGCAGATAGGCATGTCAAGTGACCACACGTTGACGAAAGAGAAGGCATGAAAACCAAAATCATAATAATTTGGAGTCTAATAATATGATCCTTAATTCCTTACTTTAACTTCTTCCTTTTCTATTAATAAAATAATGAATTAAGATAGAATACAAGTCAAGTCCGAGTCACTTGCATTTGCGGAATTGCGGTTTTGTAATCTGTACAAATTCCCATGATCTTAGATCTCGTGAGTCACTACTTCAGAGAGAGTGGGCTTTTATACAGAAAGTTCAAATGCATGTTAGATACAAGTAAGTCCAACTAAGCCCACCACATTCTAGAGTTGTACTTGTGGGCTGAATGAATTAATGGAGTTTCTTATTGGGACGGCCCTAGACATGAACATCAAAAACCGGTTTATTAAAAAACCGCTCGAAAAACCGAAACCGGTTTTTATTAAAACCGGTTCTTTAAAACCGAAACCGGTTTTGGGAACCCGAACCGGTTTGATCGGTTTTAGGTTTGCCCGTCAACCGGTTTCCTTCCGGTTTAATAACCGGTTTTAACATGTTGTTTAAAAAAATCGGTTTTAACCGGGTTTTTTTTCAAAAAAATCAAAAACGGCTAGTAGCCGTTGGAGGAGCGGTTTTGGGCCATTTTTTATTTTTTGGGGTGTTTTTGCCACCTCACTCACACTATAAATAGAGGTAGTTAGTTTAGGTTCAAATCACACCAATTTCTAATATTTTCTTTCATATTCTCTCTAAAACTATATATATATGTATATATATATACACTTTTCGTTTGCGAAATGGAAAATATACAATCTCAAGCTTCCGGTTCCGGTTATGTTGGTAGCAATGTACGAACGAAAGATTGCACAAACGGTGATATCGTGAAAGTTAAATTAACGAACCGGAATCCAGAAATTTGGGTGAATTTTGATTTGTGCGTTATGAATGATGGGGCGAGTAAGGCTCGTTGTAAGAGATATGAGAACTTTTATAACGCCTTAGCAAACTCCACATTACGAGCTCACATGACTGTGGCTTGTAGATCGATTAGTCAAGATGTCTTACAATCGACACTTGGTTCGGATGGTGGGGTATTTATATACGACAATGATGCTATTCGAAAAGATTTCATGAAGTTTGTCATCCAAGAGGCGCTTCCATTCAACCACTTTGACAACCAACGGCTTGAGAGTATCATCAAAAAAAGACTACAACCGCGATATCAACAAGTAATGCTGCATTAAAATTATGGAAAAATGCTAAAAAGGATATAAATGATGGTTTACTAAACTATAAACATGGCGTTTCTATTACTTGTGATGTTTGGACCGCACCACATGGTACGGCAAATTCTTATTTAGCCGTTACGACCCATTGGTTTCATCACGAGTCTTGGTTATTGATGAAACGTACAATTGCTTTTAAATTGTTTGGTTATCCACATACGGGATGTAACTTGCAAACAATTTTAAATGATACTTTAATTGAATATAATTTAGATGATAAAGTTTTTACATTTTCACTAGATAATGCGTCAAATAATACGAGAGTTATGACTTTAGTAAAATTACGTTTAAAACCATGGCGCTTTTTTCATTCTCGTTGTGTTGCTTATATTATAAATTTGGCCGTGCAAACGGCATTAAAAATATGTGATAATTTACATCAAAAATTTAAGAGTCTATTAGTAACTATATATAGTTCTAGTAACGAACGTCAAGCTAATTATAGACGTTTTCGTGTACAATGTGGTGAAACTCCCCTAGAACCATGTTATAATAATAATAATAGGTGGAATTATACTCACACTATGTTTTTATAATGACCGAAAAATTAAAAGAATTTGAACTTTCTTCATTTCCATTTTTTAGAAAAATGGTTAGAGCTATAAAAAAAATTATAAAATATTTTGGTAGCATGCATTTGGTTTTTACTTTCGCAGAAAGGCTCGGTCTTTAATCTATCTCAATAGCAAACCAACCGAATCGCTGCCTTTAAGAGAGAGTATTGCTTATGGCTTTGTACACGTAAAAAGCAGTATTCTACAATCATGCGGGCTAAGCTTGTCGTAATGTACCGGAATTGGGTATTTCAGGGGATGGTGAGTCATCTAAAGGATTTGGCATTTGAACAAGAACCTTTGAGCATTTCCCAATCAATAGGAGTTTGATTTATGTATCCAAATGAGCTCGTGAAAATAGTAACTCGTCTTTCCGCCCTGGTCTTGCGAAATAAGTAAGACTTTTTAAGTCCAATGGAAATAGAATAGGTACCGGTATCCATAGGCTTGTAGGTATGAGTTCAGATGTAGGCTGTTCTCTAGCCATAGAGAACAGTCGTCTCAGGAATCGTTTAGAGTGTTAGCAGATTTCCTTAGCGAAAAAAAGGGGAAGTATAAATGATGGTGGCATATAACATATACTCACAACAATTATGGAAAATTTAGAATTAAACTTAACCGACGACCCGAACTATATTACAATGAAATTACTAAATTTGAAAATGGTTTTACACAATTATTTGATAATTATGCAACAAAAATTGGTTACCAACCAAACCCAATTGTTGACTCCATCTGGACGGGAACATCTCGAGCATCATTGAGTAAAATAAACATAAACCTTTATATTGCTTTACTTGAAGACGCTATAAAGCATCAACGAACATCGGCTCCAATAAGCGAGTTGGGACACTATAAGTCTACAAACTTTTTAACCACTTTCAGTGTTGAGGATTTTCGAATATTTGACATTTTGAGTTCGTGGAAAGAAAGAGAAGTACAATTTCCAATTTTATTTGCTATGGCTCGGGATTTATTAGTCTCCAAGATTCGACGGTAGCTTCCGAATCGGCATTTTCTACTAGCGGTAGAATCATATCGGAAAGAATGTTAAGACTAACCGCTGCATCCGTGGAAGTATGCGTATGTTTGAAAGATTACTTGAACGGGGTAGATAGGATACAAAATGTAACAACGTTGGAAGGCCCACTATTAGGTAACATTGAAGAGATTATCGAAGATGAAGAAGTCGCATTAGGGATATCACCTCCAACGATTGAATTAGATGAAGGTGAATTTGAAGAACTTGAAGTTGAATCCTTGGATGAGGATGAAGTTTGGGACGACATAAGTAGTTAAGTGTATCTGGGTGATGGTCATGCTGAAGCTCGATATACTTTACTACATGATTACATTTCTGGGTGATAGTCATGTCGAAGCTCGAAATGTATTCGTATTTGTATTTTATATTTTTAGTTGTAATTGTATTATTCAAATAAAAATTATGTTTGTATTTTATATTTTTAGTTGTAATTGAATTATTTAAATAAAAGTTATGAAGACTTTTTCGATTCAATAATATTTTTAAGAAGACTTAGAGGTCTTTTGTTTAAGTTAGTGTTCAATAGGGGTGTTCATAAAATCGGAAAGCCCACAAAAACCGGTCGGACCGTGTGAACCGGTCCGGTCCGGACCGGTTTGATTCTTGACGGTCCGGTCAGCGGTTTCAAAAATACGAAACAGAATTGAACCGGACCGTTTACTAATTTAATATATATAATTATATAATATTTGTATATGTGTGTGTATATATATCTATACTACTATATAATACATTTAACTCCCTCCTTCCTCAAGTTTTTTTAAGACTAAGTAAATTGGTCCCACTATCCCATTATCTATGATCTATTACTACTTATTATCGATTAACAACACACTTTTCATCAATCATATATTAAATCAACCAACTAAACTCTTTTTTAATTGGTTAAATATCAAAGTAGACACTTATAATGAGATGTCTCAAAATAGTAGTGTGGACATTTTAAATGGGACGGACGAAGTACAATATGTTTTTATTTTAAAACTTTCGTTCCCATCCACCGTCACCACTTTCACCGCTGCATTGTGCGGGTATAATGTTAGTATATATGTAATATATATAATGTTAGTTTTTAAAATTATATTTATCACATAAATTGAGTGATTTGTAATTTAGACGACAACGACAAGATATAAACTATATAAATATTATGACTACTTAACGAAATCTTCTTATCGGTTAGAAGCTAATTATACTATATTTATATACATTGTTAGTTATAATCTATTAAGAATCTATAAGGAATAATTAGTTTCTAATTGTTTTATCTAATTAATTATTACATCGTTATTGAATATTAAGTAATAGCATTACATAATTTACATTTATTCAAAAGAAAATATTTTTTAAATTTTCTCACAAAAAGACAAAAAGCCGCAAAACCGAACCGAACCAGACCGGTATTCGTGGATTGGTCCGTTCCGGTTACATAAGTTAAATGGTCCGGTTCGGTTTGGATTTTACCAAACTGCCAAACCGCGGTCCGGTTTCATTTTTTACGAAAAACCGGCCGGACCGGACCGTGAACACCCCTGGTGTTCAATTATGTGTCCCTTACTAATGTTCTACGAATTCAATAAAAATAATTTGACCCAAACATTGTTTTTCCGTAAAAAGCTTAACCCTCAAACCACTTGGAATTGAGAGCTGATAAATGCAAGGAAGTTTTTACTAAATTCACGAAGAAGTACAACTTTTTATGCTTACAATATTACTTTTTATGCACATGTTTCCTTGAATTTAGTAAAAATTTCCTTGAATGTATCAGCTCACTTTGAATTATATAGATTTTTTAGATTCAATAATATTTTTAAGAAGATTTAGAAGCCTTTTGGTTAAGTTATCGATCAATTTTCCTTAAACATCAATTTTCTTTAAAGCCGCTTAACACTCGAACGTGTTTGAATTATATAGACTTTTTAGATTCACTAATATTGTTAGGAAGATAAGAAGCCTTTTGGTTAAGTTATTGATCAATTATGATTCAATTAATAATGTTCTACGAATCAATGAAAAAAATTTGGACCAAACATCGATTTTCCTTAAAACGCTTAACGCTCGAACGTGTTTGAATTACATAGACTTTTTAGATTCAATAATATTTTAGGAAGATTTAGAAGCCTTTTGGTTAAATTATTGATTAATTATGTTTTCCATTACTAATGTTCTACGAATTCAATGCAAAAAATTTGGTCCAAACATCGATTTTCCTTAAAACACTTAACGCTCGAACGTGTTTGAATTATATAGACTTTTAAGATAAAAGTTATGTTTGTATTTTTTATTTTCATTTGTATTATTTAAAATTTGTTATACAATTATACCGAATTCGAATCCGGGAAAAAATAAAAAAAATAACCAATTAAAACCGGTTCAAAATCGAAAAAATTGATTCCGAACATTTAAAACTGAAAAAAACCGACTCCGAAAAACCGAAAACCGAAAAAATCAAAACCGATAAAAAATCGGTTTTTTAAAACCGGTTTTTAAAAAACCGAAAAACCCGATTTTTTTACACCTCTAGACGGCCCTATTTGAGGTTGATTATTGATACAAAATAATCTTACTCATCTCTTTAAAAGTTTTTATTGTTAAGAGATGAATGTTGATAATTACCACTACAATTCTCAATCATCGCAAGCTAATAATATTTTCAACAACTAATTGCGAATTCTATTCCAAATATGAATTATTCATCGGTGAACTCGTCTTCCACATCTCGATTGCGCAATCCTTCCCCTAGTAATTTTGCACAATTTACACCTATATCCAATCCATTTCCAATCCCAATCGAAGAACCACAATCTTGATACCAACATCAAGAATAGTATAGTTCACCTACACATCAACAATGGTATAATCAACCTACACAACAACAACAACAATTCGGCCATCATCGACAACAACCATACTACCCACAATCATACCTACAAACACCACTAAATCAAAATCAATTCGAAAATGTCCAAACATCATCACTACCACCCAGTGGAGGATCTAGAAAATTTGATGACCGGGGGCGTAAAATTTTCCTTCCGTCCCACCAGAAATATCACATTACTATTTTGGGATATTCCAAATAAGTGTCAACTTCCATATTTCAACCAATCGGAAATTGTAGCTAGTGGAGAATCATAAAATGTGTGCAAAGTCAAGTGAAAATTTTGAATGAAACAAATAGAGTACTTTAAAAACGGGATATTACATCGTACAAATCAGTAATAAATGTTTTATCGAGAATAAGCACCTTATTGCGATGATGATGATGATGATGATGATGATGATGATGATGATAATAATAATAATAATAATAATGGAGTAACAATAATAATAAGACCGGAAAACATATCTACAAATTTAAAACATTTTAATATACATATAACAAACAAATAGAGTTAGGTGAGATTTATGAATTTAATAAGAATTCATGTACACTTACAAGAAAGATGAAAATAAATTCACAAAATCATGGTTAACCCGACAAGAAAACCAAACGAAAAACTTATATAGACTTCTAATTTTATATTACATGTTTTAACTTATAAAAATCACACATCATTTGTTGATAACAATAAAATATACTCGTATAAGATTCTAACAGTTTAGCAAACATGGTCCAAAACTATAAACCCTACATTTTTTTAGAGACCAAACAACTTAATTTAAATGTGAGAGACCAAACAACTTAATTAAATGGGAAAAGTAGATTGGCACATTTTGGGGATTATATTTTCGTAGACTGTATGTGAGATAATGAGGGAGTCAGTTTCAATATATCTTTGGACCGAAGGCTCATTCGGTTCTGGGCTGTGGGCTTGACGAAACAGACATCAAAATTTCCACTAAAATCTACAAAAACTTGTTGGGTCATTGAGGGCACATGCCCCTACTTGCTCTCAAAGAGATCCGCCTCTGCGCCACCCAATCTCATCCAAGGCAGCACAAAGACATGGAAAAGAGAAGGAAAAGCAAAAAAATTGTGGAACCAAGCGATAGGACAAAAGGTATAAGAGTTGTGTGGACCCCGAAAGAAGAGAAGATCTTGGTGCAAGAGTGGGTTGACTGCTCTGAAAATGAATTTATCGGGAAATCACAACCAGTCGACTCTTTATGGAGACTCATATTAGAAAAGTACAACAATTGTATTCTTGAAAAACTTACAATGGATAAATTAACCGGAAAATGAAAAAAGCTTCAAAGAGGTCTTAAGCTTTTAAAATCATCTATGAACCATCTGTATATCATGATAAGTGGAAAAAAGTGGAATGAAAAGTACGGATTTTATATTGGCGGATCGTGAAGAATTCAAAAATCGAACAAAAAGGACATTATTTATGAGTAGGCATGGAACGTTTTAAACAAATGTCCCGAAGTTCTTTTTTCGGACGATGTTAGTGACAACAAACGACCTTTGAAAGATTTTGAGGACAATGCTTACCGCTCGATCAATCTTAAAGACAAAGAAGATGACACCTCGAACCCGAACCTGAATCGTAACCTAAACGATGACCGTTTATTCGTAGGCGACCCGATCCGTCGTCCACCTTTTTGGGCTTTAAATCGCAATAGTCAAAAGATTTCGAGTTTGTCGGATGCTACTTCATCACGTTGTTCGGCCGACGACATTTGAACCCAACTTTATAGAAGCACATAAACTCAACAATAAACAACGAAATAAATTAGCTTCTGAACGAAACTTAATGATCAAGACGTTCAAGGTTTTCAACAACTCGATCAATCCAACTTGCCACCTGAAGAACAAACATTAATCTACGGCTTTTCAGAGGGAGTGAAACGCAAATATCTCAACAACCCCATCATTCCAAGTACTACGAACAAAGACATGAACGAGGCCTAGACTACCATTATTTTTTCATTAATGTAATATATTCTTTTTCACTTGTTAATGTTATAATTTAAATTGTGTTTATATAATATAAAGTGTATTTGTGTTTATTAAATTAAATATAACATAAAATTAATTGGTGGGCTTAAAAAAGTTCAATCAATCTATCATCATATGTAAAATTCAGTCTTAGCTTATTCCTTCTATTATAGTGCTGACGTGACGTTGAGCTAAAAGTTTAGTCTTTCAGTCTTACTTTTTACGATAGTGAGTGTTCTTTGATGGATTAGTATTTAGCTTATTTAAATTGGGTTATTGTATTTGGATTAATCAAATTGGGTTTAGGAGAACATTTAAAAGATAAAATGTTAATTTGAGTTTCGGGATGAGGTCCGATTCTAAATATTCAATATAAAAACTAAAGCAAATACTATTATACAGTTCAACCGATAACTAAACTAAAATCGAATAATAAAAATCGATTTTGTTTTTCGGAAGTTAAAATAATGTAACACCCTATAGTTTTTTATTTATAAGAAGAAGTCAACAAAAAGGGAATAAGAAAAGGTTAAACAAATATGGATCGGAGTCGAATCCAAGTAGGAGAAATGAAACCGGGTCAAAACTCAACAATTTCCCCAAACTCTCACTCTACCGGGTCACACTCTCTTTTCCCTTTGCCCTCACGTCTTCCTCATATAAAAATGAACACAGACACATTCACACACTGTGTACCTAATAGCTCCTAAAACCCAGCTCAATTTTCCATTTCCGTTCACAAGTTAAAGCTGTTTCAAGCTACTATTAATTTATGGAGTCTTCCTCCCACCGCCCCTAGACGACGATCATCATCAATCAATCAATGACTCTCATCGATTGTGGCGTTCAACAACAACAACAACGCATCAAACGGAAACTCGACGACGATGATCAACAATTGCTGCTGTTATCATCTGACACCGTTATCAGGATGAGAAAACCTAATCCCCTTTCCTTCACTTCTTTTTCTGATACTGATGTTATTTCTAATAGTAATCATCAAATTAGTCACACCAGCACCTGTTCTAATTTCCAGCAACAATTTGCTAGAGTTTCTTCTTCGTCTACCCAAAACCCTTTCGTTTATTTTCCTCCCAGTCATATCCAATTCTTCGTTCGTACCTTCTCCGCCTTCAATAATAGTAATTATAAAACCCTAGTTCTCCATGCTAAACCTACCGACACCGTCAAATCCATCCACTACAAAATTCAGTCGATTACTGGAATTCCAGTTATCGAACAGCGCTTAATTTATGGCGGGAAGCAGCTTCAGTTGGAGGACAGTTTGTGTCAGTGTAGGATCACTAACGATTCTGGATTACAATTGGTCGGTCGTATGCGAAGCGCCATGCTTCCTGAAGCATGGCAACTCATTGATGATTTGCAATCCATTATTTGCAGGTTGTGTAAAGGTGAAACGTTAGGTGTTTGTCGCAAGTCTGTAGGTGTTGAACTCTCGAAGTACTATCAGCTGATGGCCATAGACAACATTATTATCGATAGAGCTATCAATTACCTCTCTATATTCCGTACTTCTTCTCTTCCTGCAGCCCTTGTCATGCTTTACGTCTCACCTCTTTACGCTAACAAAGGCTGTGCCAACGATGCTATTCAACAGTTTTTTACATCCTGTAGGGAACTCAAGCCTGCTGTTTATATAGAATTTGCACCTATAGTGTTACAGTTTTGTAAATTGCTTGCTACAGTTGTTACACATGACGATCCTTTATATACATTCTGTCGCAGTAGTTTAGCATCAATGATGGAACGTGTTAAGTTGGGCATGAATTTAAAGACTTGTGATGCTACTAGTTCTAGTTATAAAAAGGCCGGCATTACAGTTCAAGATATATTTCCTTTTGTAAATCAACTTGCCAGTCAGTTGTCACAGGCTCTGGTTTCCAGCATGGAATCTGTTGTCAATAACGGTCCTTTGGAGAGTGATGTCTCTGATTTTTCTTTGTTTCTACGGCCTCTTAGGAATGCAATCATTGACCAGGTATCTTTTGGTGGGACACTCGAACCAATGCAACATTATCACAAGTTTCCTTGGTGCAGTGATGAAATCAAGTGTCTATATACGCTCTTTATGGATTTGTTGGCAAAGATGCAAATGTGCCTCAATAAAGTTGAGGACTATATCAAGGTCAGGAAAGAGAAAGGAGATGGGGGATGGGATCAGTACCTTTTTATTTTGAGGGAGCTGCTTTTTATTGCTCAAATATATCAGGGTGCGGAAGAAAGCTTTTGGACAAGTTTGAGGCATAACAAGGTTGCTCTGTGTTACCTAATTGTGACGTATGCCAAGAGGGGCGAGGATTATCATTGGATTCTTGAACATAAGGAAGTCACTGACTTTGAATCTAGAAGGCATTTGGTTATGATGTTGCTTCCAGATGTGAAGGATGAGTACGAGGACATCGTCGAGATGCTTATCGACAGATCGCAATTGTTGGCTGAGTCTTTCGAGTATATTTCAAGTGCAGAACCTAAGAAATTGCAAAGTGGATTATTTATGGAGTTCAAAAATGAGGAAGCTACCGGCCCTGGTGTACTACGGGAATGGTTTTTCTTGGTGTGCCAAGCTATCTTCAATCCCCAGAATGCCCTTTTCGTTGCTTGCCCCAATGATCGAAGAAGATTCTTTCCTAATCCAGGTAATTTTCATCCAGTTTTATATTTTCTGAACAGAATGTACATCTTTCTTTATATTCATATGCTAAAAAATTCACTCATGTTGCAATGGAGTCTAGGCAAGGAAGTGAGTTACATACTTGCATTGTATAAAATTGACAACAGTTTCTTAAATGGTTACCATTAAAAGATTTAATTGCTCTGGAAACAGTTGATTGGTAATATACAACGCAAACTAAAGTTGTATGCATATTTATCTGAAAATTTCCATTTAAAGTCAACATCCAAAACTTGTTAATTTAGCGTTCTGTCTTGGTGGCTTGGCGGATTGTTTATATTCTCTATTATGCACACCTCGGCTGGTATCTACAGATTTAGAGTAATGAAGACTGTATTCAGTTATATGATCTTATATATGTTGCTACCATTTTGGGTCTTTTATATTTGAAAAAATATTGGATAGTGTTTGCCAGGGTAGCTGAGTACTATAGGGAGTTAGTTACTCTTCTGCTCATGTTTATTTTATTTGTGTATAAACAGAGTGACAGACAAGGAAGTTAAATAATTTAAATGATGAATGAGCATAGACAGCTTGAGTTGAATTGGTCAGGTGAAAACCTAAATCAATTGTATGAGTTTTTATGCTGCATGATGACTTCGAGGAGTTTGGATGTCCAACACATTACTTTGAGCTTATTAGTATATGTTGCAAATGAATTAATAATGGTTTTCAACTGCTGCACTTGTGCATGAAGCTCTTTGACTTGGTAACATTGGCCACATTGTTGTCTACACTTGTTGCATCTGCTTAGATAAATTATGCTATATTTATTGTGGGGGTGATTATATTGCTTTATAATGACACTTTTAACATATTATTAGTTTCCATAAATGTTTGTAACATAAGCCTTCTTATTTATCACAAGTCACATTCCGTTGTTGAACATTTTTTCATGAACTTACGAATTTCTGTAAGTGTTTGGGCTGACATGGCTAGTGAGGCTGCATGTCAGAAACACCCTATGTTGCACTCTTTTTGGGGAAGTATAAACCTCAGTGGACAAAAAGGACTGGACATTGTCAACTTACGGAGTTCCAGATCTTCTTTTCCCATGCTTAACTGTCAACCACAAATTTTCTAGCACTCATCAACTATGCACCCCTGCATCATCTTCAGAATTCACTATCATTCTTTCTTCGGAGAAGCGAGAGATTTGCACATAAATATCTGATCGATGCAGTCCATCGTCTCTTCTGTATATTCTTCTATAGCTAAATTCTCTTGCTTCTGATTATGTGGTTTTGTGTTTTCCCGGACATTGGCAAGATGCTATTATTTAGAAATGAAAGCATATTGTGTTGTATAATGACGATGCACAACATGTTACTACTTACTTTTTCTGATAGGAGGCTTAATAATAATTATATTTATTCCTCGAGGCCCTATAAACCACAAGTAAACAGTCTCAATTTAATGTTAGAATTAAAAATTAAAGCATCATATTCTTTCGACATGGTTGTATCTTTCGGAAAGTGAAGGGGCATTGAAGTGATATTAATGAGTTCTGAGAGACTGGAAACCTTTTACATCTTTCTTTACCATCTACACTTTAAAATTCCAATATTGACTTCTAAAACGTCTCCTTGGTTTTCTCGTATGCTCCAAAGGTATGCAACTTGACTTTTTGATGCTAAAAGATTTAAGTGGGCCTCACTTTTGACCTATTTTCGGTTATGCTATCTACTTTTATAGTAGATGAAATAGTAAAGTAAGTTTATTAGTAGTGGAGTTGAATATTCTCAAATATGTGAAGCATGCTTTTCAATTTGACCTTTATATCTTCTTATGTAAGCTATATACTAGAACTTCTACTCATAAATGACAAAAACTATTATGTCACATATCTAAGAAGGGTTTTTTGTTTCATGTGGTAGTGGAGTATCAAACCAATCAAACTATATATTGAAAATCACGTGTTGTTTGTAAATGGTGTTTCTTTATAGTCGGTCATATCGGCATATCATAACCTCTCGCCAGTTCTAACCCGAGACACACACAGTTTATATTGTAAAGAATACGATAGAAGGAAAGCTTTGGTTCCAGGGTTGAATGCATGGTACTTTTTAAAATTAAAAATAAAATAGCAATAACATGAGAAGGTGCATATGGGATGAAAGAAGAAAGAGAAAAATCGAAGAAAGGAAATCATCTTTGTTTGTCTTGCAATATTTTGCTTTCTTTCTCAACTGCTTAGTTTTTTTGGAACATAACTTAGTTAAGTCTGGCTGATTTAAACTTTGGGACTTTATATTTGCTGTGAAACAGGTTAAATGTTTTATACTTGAAGCTAGGCTAGTTTTGAACTGGAATCTGTATATGTGATCAGCCTGCCTCCGGCCTGTTCAAACATTAGGTGGCTTCCAAATATATAGAATGTTGAGTGATTTTTGGTTTATTTTCTCTTTGCAGCATCTAAGGTGGACCCAATGCATCTTGAATATTTTAAGTTTGCAGGCAGGGTAATTGCCCTAGCCTTGATGCATAAAATGCAAGTTGGCATTGTATTTAGCCGGGCATTTTTTATGCAATTGGCTGGACTCGAGGTTTGTTTGGAAGATATAAAGGATGCAGATCCATATTTGTATAAAAGCTGCAAACAGATATTGGACATGGATCCTTGTGCAGTGGATGAAGACGCCCTTGGTTTGACATTTGTTTGGGAGGTTGAAGAGTTGGGATCCATGAAAGCTTTGGAGCTTCTCCCTGATGGAAAACACATTACAGTGAATAGCAGAAATAGGAAAGAGTATGTTGATCTTCTCATCAAACATCGGTTTGTGACGTCTATTGCCCAGCAGGTAGGCGAATTTAGTCAAGGATTTACAGATATAGTTACAAACCAGAAGTTATGTTTCAAGAGCTTAGAGCATGAAGATCTTGATAGAATGTTGCGTGGGAGTGAAAGTCCTATATCTGTGGACGATTGGAAGGCACATACGGAATATAATGGCTATAATGAGACTGACCCTCAGATATCCTGGTTCTGGAAGGTATGTGCTTGAAGATTTCAGTTTTTTATATCCTGAATATTGCTGATAATATGGGTTCATTAGTGAGTCAATTAACATGAATTTGCTAAGTTTATACTCTACCATCAGAAAATTACTTATGCTGCAAAGTATCATTAGAATGTATGTGAATTTCGGTAATCCGTTATCTGGTTTTGTACCATTAATTTACTCTTAGGGACTTCTGTATACATCTTTGTGCTCTTAAATCGCTGGTGCATGCCTGCGCTGATGAAGTCTACTCCCCTTTAGTATCTAATTCGCTTCCTCTTTAACTTGTAATGACCAATCTTGCTTCCCTGTTGCTGGTATCTTAACGTCACCTCTCTTGGAATGGATAGAAAATCCTGCTTTCGCTATGATGAAAGTTAATTATAGTCTATTATTTTGCTTGGATTGTATTTTTCCAGCAATAACGGTGAATAATGATGATGTCATGCGTTTAAGAAGGCATTGCATGGTTGTAATAAAATCAACTGTTTTGGTCAGGTTACTTGCTTATTAATGGTAGTATGGTACTTCTGTTGTCACCTACCGGAGTGACTTAGTGGCTAAACCATAGTGACAATGCTGCTGATATGCATTTCCAGCCTAATGCAGCTTTGACTAAACTATGATTTTGGGGGTGCCCTCTTAAGGTTGTTAGGATCTCTGCTCTGTCAACAATGTCACAACCTGGTTGTAGGTGACAATGTTAAAACACTGTGTGGGCCTTGTCTAGCTTTATATGACGGCTTTGATGATACGAAACGGATTTTTTTCTTTCTATTTTTTTTTTTAAATAATAACAAGGGAATAATTTAATCATACCAATGCAACAACAGTATTCTTTTTTAGAAAGGTAGACCTATAACCTATTCCATCGATTATGTACAGTTCCACATATATACACATTGTCTCCAATGAGACTTGAACCCAAAACTGCTTGGTTGATGGGTTCCTCATTTAGTGCTAGGCCAAAGGCCCTTTGGTTATGGTATTTCCATAAATAGTGTAACTATATATATAGGAGATTAGAATCACACTGTTCGTCCTTGATCTCTTTATAGATAATGAAGATTGAATTAGTTTTAGGAGAGAGCTATTCTCGAAAGTCGGCAATTTTGTACTGTATTTTGTTTGATCTATATAAATCTTGCTGGGTTCTATCTATTTGTCTCGGAACAACTTTTGGGACTAATAATGGCGAAACTAGTCTGTCAAACATAGGGAGGTATATATATCATTGTCTTAATCTTTGTGTTGAACATGTCTAGCAAGTGGACTTGCTAACTGTTACTCGTTCTTGAGTGATTTATTTGTGGCACATCTTTCGCTTGGCGTCGATAGTGATGCAGCTGATGCTTGAAGAGTAAAAGGAACTAGGCTAGGAACAACTGATACTTGGGACCACGTGGTTTTGATAACTGGTTTATGCCCTTTAGCAGTTCTCCATGTTGCCACTGGAGTTCAATCATTTGAGGTTTGACCCTTCGTCGCATGCATTTTTTTGTTTTGGCTCCTAAAATGTGGCATGAATCAGCTTGAATCATGTCTTTCGTTGTTTCTCCTATTTGGTAAGGTTTTTGTGTCAGTTAATGTGCCCGTGCTAAGGTATTCCGGCGTTTGTAGGGATTTTAGTTCAGGATGGATTGACAACTCAGAAAGGGGGGAGGGAAGGGGGAGGAGGACTGGAGATGTACTCTTTTAAAGCCTTTATGTTAAGCCAGTGTGAGTCGTTTGGAGACCAGCAATATTTGCACATTGCTTATAAATTCTTTCAGCTCCCAGATGATGAAAGCTTCCAGAGTCTATATTATAGGTTTAATAATTAAGTTCCAATTAAATGGTTTAGTATCCATGATTTACATCAGTCACTGCTGCATGTTTGTCATCCTGTTTAGCATCAAGATCTATGTTTGTCATTCTGTTGATCAGCAAGTTATTTCCTAGTGAAATGATCATGATGTCATTAGTTTCACCATAGTATCAATGATTTACATTAGTCACTGCTGCATGTTTGTCATCCTGTTTAGCATCAAGATTTATGCTTGTGATTCTGTTGATCAGCAAGTTATTTCTCAGGGAAATGATCATGATGTCATTAGTTTCACCATAATATATATTTCTTCTTCTACAGATAATACTTTGGTTAAATTTGTCCTTATGGCAATGTTAAATCTTACAGCAAACACTGCAATTAGAATAAAGCTGCTGAATTTGCAACATAGTATATATACCAATACCAAATATTAATCCACCAAGCTTATGTGACTTTAATTCATTGGCTATTATTCCTTAGTAACTGGTTTATGGTGTGCTCTAACCTGAATTGGTAGCAGATTGTTGCGGAAATGACAGCCGAGCAACGAAATGTTCTTCTCTTCTTTTGGACATCAGTAAAGTATCTACCAGTAGAGGGCTTTTGCGGTTTAGCTTCAAGGCTATACATTTACAAGTCCAATGAAACTATTGACCGTCTGCCATCTTCTCACACATGCTTCTACCGTATTTGTTTTCCTGCTTACCCATCAATGGCCGTAATGCAACAACGCCTAAATGTCATCACTCAGGAACATGTTGGCTGCAGCTTTGGAACATGGTGAAACACTTGTATCCGCAATTTTGAGACATATCCATTGCTCTTGGACTGAGTTTGTACAGAATATAGGGTAAATTATCATGAAGAAAGTTTCTGATTAGACTTGCATCTACTGCTGTTTGTGGCCTTCAGTTGCTGTTAGGTCCTAGTCTCTATCTATGTTCAAATGTTTATATTATATATATGTAGGTATATATCGTAAATAAAGAAGGGCGTTTTCTTTGCATAGTTCATCATTGCTTGTTTACGTGTTCTTATATTTTTTGGATTTGAGGTGGTTGGCTATGGGCTCTGGTGATGATGTTAGTATAAACCTGAAGGTGCTTTAATTCTTAATTCCTGCTATTTGAGAAAGAGGAAATTTGCTCATGATTACACAAAGGTAAACATTATTATTAAAACCCAGAGAATAACATTTCCCTTCACACATATAATAATGATGATGATACTCATATAATCATACATAAACATCCCCTTGGATCTTGCATATGCAAGCCCATAAAAACAACAATCCCATTTTCAATCAAGATATAAATAAATAAATAAAAGTTGCACCACTTTTATTTCATTACTTTGTAATCTCCTCTGCCGCTTGAGTGGCGGCAGCTGGCTTTTCTTCTTCCTTTACAGGCTCCTCTGTCTCGGCATCAGCTGCCACTGGAGTTCCCTCCTCAACAACAGCGGCAGTCTCTGCCTTTACCTCAGCCGGAGTCTCTTCTTCCTTTGCTTCTTCTTCTTTTGCTTCTTCTGCTTCCTGTTGTACAACATTATCACTAGCCTTTGGCTCCACAACCACATCCTCCTTGGTCTCTGATACTTCCTCCTCCACAGGTGGCGGAGGAGGAGCATCCACCACGGCGGTGGTTTCCTCCTCTGGTGGTGCAACTACTGCCTCTACTGCTTCTTTTGGGATGGCTTCAACCTCTTTTTTATCAACCACTGTCTGTGCTGCAGCTGCTGATTCAACCTGATTCATCATTTACGCTCTAACTTTAGTGTTTACCCTTTCTAACATTTTCCACTTTATTGTACGCATTGTGTTTATATCTGTTCGTGTCTTCTGCTAACAAACTACACATCCATATATCTAAAAATAATTTCTGTATCCATTCTTTCTCATTCTTGTAAATTCTTATATATGTTTATAAGTAAAATCGACACATAATATAAACTGCAAACTAACAGATTTAATTAACATGGTACTCTAGAGATGGCGATTGGCGAAGGATATATACAAACAATCAATCAGGTTCTAGTTAGTAGAACGGAAGTGAGTAATACAATACATGCATTCATGCATGTGTTCATATATACATCACCTATATTTATCTATCCATCACTAAATTCGCTTACAGGGTATAAAGCATCTTTAGTGTTGAATGACTAAAAAAAGACGGCGTAGGAATCACTGCCTATATACAATTCTTCAATATGATCTTAACATATGATAGGAGTATATAACTGTTTAGAAAAAGTGTCATTATGATTATTGCCTCTAAATTTGAAACAACGTAACACTTGTTCATAGTATTAATGAATGGTAATTGCAACATGATTCGTGTAATAGGAAACAAGTAATGACATTAAACTTACCTCAACGCTAGCCATTGGGACTGGAAATACTTGATAAAGATAGGGAAAGAATATATTGAACGGATGATGGTATTGGAGTTTGTACTTTGTAGTCAAGTGAAGAAAATAGGAAGGGATGTGAGACTATTTATAGATCCTCGATTCATCATTTTTTCTTTTTTCCTTTTTCTTTTTTCTTTTCCTTTTTCAAGACAGATATGATGCTTCAAATATTATATGAATATATTTATTGTTTTATAAAAAGACTTAAAATCAGTAATATTTAAAATATTGGTGACAAAAATTCTTTTGCATTATTACAATAATGTTATGTGATAATCATATAAAAACAATGAAAAAAAATAGAAAGAAGTTAATTTTTTATATAGTTTAAGGAATTATGTATGATCAACATATGATAGGTGCAAAAAAACAATACATTAAGTCAAGATATACACCACTACACCAGTAGCTAGCAATAATGTTACTCGGCAAAACTCTAATAGTTAGTGTAATTGTTATTGTTTTGTACGTCTTTGATGTAAATTAATAAAAATGTTCGTATCACCCCAACTAGGGTGGAGTCAGAAAATCATTCAAGGGGACGAAAAATATCAAAAATATCTTTGTATATACTGTATTATTTAGTATCTTTCATTTCCGAAGGGTAATTTATAAAAACATCCTAATTAATAATATATATATATATATATATATATATATATATATATATATATATATATATATAAAAAGTTTTGTAGTGATATAATATACTCGCCCTGTGTCAGCCCTGGCCTAACATTTTTCTTTTTGGTACTCCCCCTGTGTATGCCTTTAATGATTTTATTTGTTATAGCATAAATGGTATTATTCATGAATCATGATAGCATGAGATAATTAAGAAGCATGAATTAAGATGATGTTGTCATATGCATGGCATTAGTAATATGACATCTCATTTCCATAACATGAAAAAAGGGAGACATTAATAAGGTTGTCCAGTTGTAAATGCATTAACTTTATCCAAAAAGAACCTTATATTAAAATTTTAAGGATTACTTTTGTCCTTCTAATGTAAATAATTTCTATTGAATGGACAAATCCACATGGTTGAGACCTAATTGTTATGGGGTGTGGATCATACCTTTATTTTGGGTGTGAGCACTCATATTTTTTGGATTTTTTTATAGAATTTTTGGGGTTAAATCTAAACATACCCGTTTAGATTTTTGATTTATTTTATTGTTACCTTCTTATCTTTGTAAGAACTCAACATAATTTTAAGTGGTAATTCTAAACAAAAGTAGAAACTAGTGACTATAAATGTTTGATAAGGTGTTTTCAATAACTCATGTTTTACTAACAGCATGTGTACTAGATATATAACATTTCATGACGTTTATCTCAGAAAGTTCATAAAATGATTGATCTTATTGCATTTGATCTTGTCTGTAATTACCCTTACATTTGCTTTTCGCGACCACACAAGAACTTTAGAATGGATCAACATGACTACCTAGCAGCTACTGTAGTTCTCTGCCACAACTATGAAGTACGATTGACTATGGAGTTCTCTAATGTATTTGTGACCAACATAGTCTGTATCTTGTAAGACAAAAGATTACTTGCTAAACTAACATCTATAAGAGAGCACGGGGAGTGGACAAAGGCAAGAGTCAGCTTTCAGCAACTTGAACATCGGATCCTGACGTTCAGTACAGTGGACCAGCGTCCACGAGCAAAGTTTAATCATGAACAATGTGTTCACCGGTTTTTCCAATTTTTATTTGATTGGTTCAAAATCATTTTTGTGAGACAATTTGAACTCCTAGTTGAACATTGAACCACTCACCTTAAATTTGTATCCGTGTTATATTTCAGTTTTTAATTGAACATCGAGCACAAGGATAACCACTCCTTGTGCTGAAATATTCATGATCTAATAACGTGTTATTTTGCCAAGTGTTACATACGATTGAGCTACTTGTATCTATTACTATTATTATGGATTATTATTATTATTATTATTATTATTATTATTATTACTATTATTATTATCATCATTATTATTATTATGGATTATTATTATTATTATTATTATATTTTGTTGTTGTTGTTCACCAATACAAATGATAATGTCTGTGTTGTTGTCCGTTAACGTGGTAACAATACAACTACAAAAAAGATGTCAACTTTCATGTAGAAAAGTTAATGTCTAGTTAACAAATAGGAACAACGACATGGTGACGATTCTCATACTAACAAAAACTGATTGATTTTAACATCGAAAAAGGTATACGAATTTTTTCAATGATGTAACCATTATCTTCTATTTTTAATAATAAAAAAACGAAAAAAGAACGAAAACGAAAAAAAGAAGACAGAGCTGCAAAACTCTCCTTCCATGCATATTTTTTGGCTAACAGAACTTTGATTTTACAATGGAGTAATAAGTAGGGAAAAGTAAAGAAAATGTACATTTTTAAGGTATCGAATTTTCAATTTGTAATCAAATTAGGGACATGTTTACGTGAATTTGTACAATGACGAGTTATCAAATCTCTTCTATAAGTAACATATCTACTTAATCGTTTGATATTCGTTAATCAATTTTGAGAAATATTGAGTGAAAAGAGAAAATCAAAGTTGAAAGTGATGATGGGTTTTTGTTAATTTCTCTCTTCTCGTCCAACATTTTATATAATGTATCGAGGAATACTAATCGATTAAGCTGATATGATATTTAAAAAGAAGAAATTTGGTGACAATTCATCATTTGTGCAATTCCTCCTAAAACACGTCAGTAACTTGATTACAAATTGAAAATTTGAGACCTTAAATTGATTTTTTTAAAAGTTGTGTACCTTATACCGAAATAGATGAAAATTATAATATTGTTTTCGGTATTTTTCCTAATAAATACTTAAGTGTTTTTTTTAGATATGTAAAGTTTCAACCAGCCTGTT
Organism: Pseudognaphalium luteoalbum; assembly: GCA_963422505.1. Lineage (NCBI taxonomy): Eukaryota > Viridiplantae > Streptophyta > Magnoliopsida > Asterales > Asteraceae > Pseudognaphalium > Pseudognaphalium luteoalbum. The sequence goes on from OY730192.1 coordinate 29,905,310, forward strand.
ATCCACGAATTATGACGGATGAGGCTTTTCATCGAATTCAGGAGTTCTCTGAGATTGCTATTTGAGCGCTTAACTGCTTATTTGTCTATTTTGATAATAGATAATCAAATACAAACACCCTTATAAAAACTACTTATGTGCTTATTTATAAGGACAAATCACTTAAACATAAACATCTCCGCACATACGCATATCTATTTATAGATAATTAATCTCAAACATCCTCTCAATTTCCTTTCTTATGCGGTAGTATACAAAATGAAATCCATGAAAGACGTATAATAAATTACAATCATGTCATTTTTATTTTTATCAAACCAAAAAGTGATTGAAATATGAAAAGTTAGGGAGATGGGATGAGTCATGAATATGATGAAGAGTGTTTGATAGGCCGGTGGAACCATGACCCACGCTTTTCATCATATTACTTCAACTTTTTTAATGGAGGACAAGAGAATGCATGTCTCTAATATTCTCATTCTTCTTTTCAATTTAGACTGTTTTGTGTAGTAATTGCCTAATTGGAACTTTGTTAAAGCTAAAATTACGCTGAGTTTCACATTACTTATTAATGTTCCACAAACTAGCTTACCATGTAGTTGAAAAATGTAAAATGAGAATCACTAAAGTAAAACTGGTATAAGAAAATCTTATAAAATGTATTTATGTATTTAAAAGTTTCATAAGCTCTACAAATATTCTAAAAGCTACTTGAACTCTTGAAGTAGTAATTTATTTCGAACTAATTTTTAGTGTAAACTCTAAAATTTTGTGTCTACTAGTAATGATTTCAACTATTTTTTTTCCTTCAAAACAACGTAAATTTAAACTCGTGTAAACTTCATAAGTTTTGTGTTAAGACCATCATTAATGGTGTCTAGAGCTGGTAAAATGGGCGGGTTGGATGGGTATGGGCTACGGGTCAAAACGAGCACGGGTTTAAACGGGCTTAGATCTAATCGGGTACGAGTCTAAACGGGCTCAAGTCATAACGGGCTATTTAAAAATTTCATAATTTTTTTTCTAATTCACTAAGATATATATTTCTTACAAAATAAGTTATACATTTTTAACTATATAATATAAAAAATATAGCACGATGGCCACTCATTTGTATCTATTCATTATTTGAGTTTTAACCAATTAAGTTCGCTCCTAAAATTTCTCTAGTCCATAAGAGCTCAAATTTTATGTCATTATACCAAAATTGCTCAGATGTGAAGCAAATGAACAGAATTTGCCATCATTAATGGTGTCCATAGAAAGGGTTTATAGTGATATGGAAGGAGATGGAGTGACATGGAGGTTCGTACACATGGACACGCATTATAGTATAATGTCCATGAGAGATTTATAGAAGTTAGATACTACAAGTCCATGCCTATTGACTTCCATGAGTTTGTGAAAGAAGGTAATTGTGAGAACGATCAGTATAATAAATCAATTAAAAATACACAATATGTGTAGTTATGGACTTCTTAAAGTTGACTAAAAAGGTAAGTTTATAGAAATATAAGTGGTTTATAAAATGTTGAAATTAGATAATGTGACTGATATAAACTTGTGAAAGTCTATAAAACCATAGATGCTCTAGTTGCCAAAATTACCCAACATTCTAACACCATACCATTTTGGTTATGACTAATGACTTTCATAGTTTCATTGTTGAGTCATCGACCCCACTTTATTTGAGAATCTTTTTCAGGTAGTACACCTCGTGAATTGGGACCCACATGATCGCCACTTGGAACTACAACCCGTTGATCGATTGGCCCCTACCAAATATTTATTAGTACATCAATCAATCAATAATACCCTTTTCGTTAGGAAATAAAATTAAAAATGTTAATACATACATGGGTCGGGTTCAAATGAGAATAGGAATTTGTGTGAGAATGATGGAACAAATGATATCATGCCATGTGTACAAAGACAATGCTCCACATGTACAAAACTCATTTACCCCCAACATCAATCTCTCACAAACGATAAATCGAAAAATTATGAAAATTGCACCATTAAATTCAGCGTTTTCTCCTCTTCGATTTTCCGTCCATCAAGGCATACTTTCGACGATTTTTTTTCCATCTTTTTTTGTGGATTTCACATTTACTAACACATGTGTTGAGGTATTGCGTTTAGGGTTTAGGGTTGGGACTTTGGGGTTTCGGCCTAAACTCCAAACCCTAAACCCTAACCCTAACCATAAACCCTAACCTTAACCACAAATTAAATGTACAACCAATAACACGTGTGTTACTAATTTGTAAAACCCACCAAAAAATAGAAGGAAAAAAGTTGTCGAAAGTATGCCTTGAGGGACGTCAAATCGAAGGGGAGAAAACGCTGAATTTTATAGTGCAATTTTCATGATTTTTCGACTTACCGTTTGTGAGATATTTAATTTTTAAAAATGTGGAGGAGAGAGAATAAAGTGACACATGACAGAAATCTGTTGGTTCTCTCATTGTCACCCAAAATTGATATACTCATTTGAACCTTACTTTAATATATATAACTGAACAAAAAACAAAATGTCACCAAAGAATAACATAATTTTCAGAAAAAGTCCTAAATAGAAATGGTTAGAGCACACGGTGTAGAAACGTTTTCGTCAAAATCCTAACTCAAGAACACTGTCGGACGACGTCCTCCCACACCGCGACGGCGTTCTAGACAGCGTTTTGGAGCGCCATCCGAAATGAGACGTTGCTTTCTTCTTTCGTTTTCTTCTTTTTTTCTTATTCCTCACACACAAAAACTAATTAAAAAAATAAAAAAATAATTTTGAGAACACTGTAAACTCAACATCCTCCACACCTCCACTTTTTCAACAACAACATTCCCGTAAGAACACTGTAAAAACAGTGTCACAACACACTGTTTGTTTATTATGTTACAAAAAGGTAACGTGTTAAGTTTATGTAACAAATTAACCATCAATTACTATCATTGAGCAATATGATCGATCTCTGGTCGAAAAGCGATTTATCATCCTACTTCTTTGGGGTGTTTGGGGGAGCGTTAGCTTTTTAGCTTCTGCGTTAAGAAAAAGTCTCAACATCTTGATTTTTGACTTTTCGGCTTTTATATCCTTTAAATCGGTGATAAACCATAAACTTCTTCCAAAAAGTACATTCAAACACTTACAAAGAGCTTTTTTACGTTATGATACCATAAAAAGCTAAAGAAAAAACTCTCAAATAAGCTCCCAAATGCCCCCTTTAACGGCTTAACCTACTAATCCTCATATTCTCCTAATCATAGGAAATTACGTCATATATTATGCATTTATTCTCCTTATTCTATCGGTTAATTTGTCATATGACATGCCTTGATAATTAAAGGATGGTTATGATGAATAACAGAGCGGATTCTTATGTTAGCTTTTCCTAATGATGAATTTATGTTATAAAGGAAAGTACATAGGTGGAATAAGAATCGATTTTTTAGTATAAAAATGGCATGATATAACACAATCAATCAAATGTATGACACGTACTGGCATGTGATGTAAAATGTCCCACTGCTGATTTTATAGACACATAGCTTATAAATTGCCAACCAAGTTGTATTTATCATTTCAAGTATTCATCAAGACCAATTTGAATCTTGATGAATCAATGTTGTGTGCGATTTTGCTCCACATATAAAACAATTTGGCCTCTCTTACCCTAGATTGAATTTCCCGCATGTGTCGAAACGTCATTCGGCATGTTCATGATGGAATATCGAGCAATGTACTATAAACAAATATAACGAAACAAGGAACATGTCGTATTCTAATAGTAAAACACGACAAGCACATCAAGACTCGTTACAACATATTTAGAAGAAATTGAGCTCTCACTATCGTCTTTATAAGTATGTGACAAGTTTTGATAAGTAACGAACGTGTACATCTTTTTATTAATTCTAATAAAAACGAAAAAGAAAATCACATTCGCTTTCATAAGGATTGTCGACAACCTTGTAAATCGCAAAAGTAAACATGAAAGCATGCAATGGAAGGTGATGATGGTGGTTGTTCTTGGAAACCCTTTGTAGATTAAACATGCTTTGATTGCTTGCACCTATTTACTGTGACTGATTCTCTTTTTCACTACTCAATTCAAAAACTCCTTTTGGTCTCTACAATCATAATTGTTCACTTTAGACCAGATGGTTTTCAAAGATACCAAAGCTTCTACTAATTTAATAAAGTTGAATGTCCCATGCTAATATGAGGGGATCAAAGGCGATTCTTACCTTTCAAGATCTTGTTTAACCAAAACTTTTGCTTTGTGTTTGGGATTTCGTTTTCAAAAGATTATTGTATCGCGTTTGCAAAATGTGAATAATCAGAAATTTAAATGTTTGGCAAAAAAAAATGGTTAAATACATTTACGTGTTGCTAGAGCGAAAACGCAGTTTTATAAAAATAGGTTGGAACATTCTTTTCAAAACGCAATTTTACAAAAAGCAAAATATGTTTTCATGACATTTCCCTTCATACGTTCAACATTTTCTTTTGTAGATAGGAATCAGTGCTGCATCTTTCTTTTGAAATGAGACTTGCAGGCCTCGACTCCTCCTTCACATCGTTGTAGGATGTCAAGGGAATACTACCTTGGATCACCCACATAACTCCAGAAAAATAAAAATAAAAGGTCAAGTAAGAAAAATCCCAAACCGAAGTAGGCAGGCAGGCCTAAAATTATAATGAGTAATTTTTAGCAACTCCGTACTAAGAACTTAACATCACTTATATCAAATTCTATTGAGTAACATATCGCATTCTCCACAGGATCAAACTCGATAAACCTCAAAGGGTCACTACTATGATAGCAACAGTAACTCCTAAGTCAAAAGCAGTAGAATCACCCAGAATATTCAAATAAGCCAAAAGTAAAAGTAGAACATACAGGTACCCATTTTAGAACTTAAGAAGGACTCGCAGTTCGGAACAAAAGTTTGCCTTGTATAGAAAAGACGTGCCGTTTGGAGCATAGTTCATGTTATCAGTACTAGTAACAACTAACAATGACATGCAAAAGGTTGAAGATATTTAAATGTAACTAGAAACATGCAAATATGTCACAAAATGTTAATGAAATCAATCAAGTATTGGTAAACATATTAGTACATGTATATTCCTACAGTACATACTCCGTATTACATTCATACGGACATAAATTTACAGATATATACACGCACACGCAAGACACTAATCTTGGAAATAACTCCACAAATTTGTTTTCTGGTTTGGTCTTGGTGTCGTTAGATTATGAAAATCCTTTTGATCATCCGCAAAAGGATTTTACATTTTGATGATTGAAATTATGCCAAACGAAATGTTTAGTCGGAATGCTCAGATTGTTGACGAATGCGGCAACACATATATTGTTGAATTAGTATTAAATCACCATCAAATCTTATTGACTTGAGAATGTATATCCGTTAAAACCCCGTGTTTTCTACAAGTTTTTAGTTATAGGTTTTTGTTGATTCGGAGTGTAAATGGGTCAATCGGGTTGATCTTTATAACTGGACATATTCTGGGCGAATGCGGTTTGTACGAATCATATGAAAATTGAACTCAACTCCTAATGATTTAAAATTACGATTAAAACTTGATGAGTCTGTGTTTAAGCACACATGCGACATTATTTTATATTTGGATGGTTACAAGTGGGTCAAACGCATTGAATATTAGAAAGTGCATGTTGCTAAAATTATTCAATAAACGAGTTTCGAGTTACTTTTACGAGTCAATAAATGGTCAAACCATTTGAGCTTTTTAAAATGATTATAAGATCAGTGTAAACATGCTTGAAAAGAACTAAATTTGATTAAAAACGGTTTAAGAGCAATTAGTATCAGGTTAGGTTGGATAAGAACATACATTCCCGACATGATTACTAAAATATGTCATCGTAGTATTGTACTCTTAAAATTAGACACACCCTTTGATTGTATGCTAAGAATCTTAGCCTAAGATACTCTAACTAGCATACAGGTTAACTGAACACAATAGAAGAGGAATAACTGGATAATAATAGTCACAACGATAAACCCTTGTAATATATAACTAAACTTCTACTGAACACAATAGAAGAGGAATATCAGGTTAGGGCATACAGACTATGCAATTAATTTACTATACCTGCAGTGCTCATAGTTCTAAATTTGGCTGCTCGTACAGAATGTAACAGGACTGACGAACAAGTTTCAGCTTCCAACATGTGCCCCTATCTACAAAAAAGAAAATAAATATATATATTATTTGAGCTTCAAATGCTCATATGATTGTATGATACAACAAGAACTGCAAAAAGCACTGATAACTAAAATAATTACCTAGTCCTATTTTATTTTGAGATGTCTTAATGGTTCATTGGTTCATAGGGTACAACAAAACCACGAGGATCATGCACGGTTCCAGGTTCTGTATGCCCTCCACTTGTAGTTTATTCTATCGTCCAGAGTAAATCAGAGGACCTTAATCCCTTCACAATCATAATGCCTTGGAATCAGGATACCTTTAGAGCAGCATGCAGCTATGAGATCTAGCATCTTCACATTAAAATAAAAAGGTTATAAAAAATGATAAAGTATAACACCTACAAATGATAACAAAGTAAGAAACTTGTGTACCTTCAGAAACACATCAGAGCCTTGTGATCTACACATGTGTTGTCGATAGAAGAAATTCGGGCTGCAACCTTTGCAGCAATATCCCACAAAATGGACAAAGTGGTTTTGACAATACTTTAACATTTGAAGAATAAGTTGCATTTTGTAAACTCTTGTAACCCAAGGTAGGCCTTTTCTTTGAGCCACCAGTAGGAGGGTATCTGAGCAACGTAAAGAGGCTATCTGGAGGCAAATTCGAGACCCATCTGTTACAAGATACACAAAACCATGATGGAGAAAGAGGGCACACAATCATAGAAACTGCACATCTTGCCAATTTATGGTTTTGATTGACTCCATTTTCGCATTTGTCAGGTTGGCAAAACGCAACTTCTATATCCTCAAATGGAACAGCTGCTGAACAGTAGCTACACTCCTCTTCTGCGACATATCTGTGTACACAACAAAGGATCCAACACTATAAATAAATTGAAAATAAAACCCCTCTTAATTACAAAACACCCGATATTTACCTTTTCTCAGTCTTCTTAAATTCAGAAGCAAGACTTTTGACATGATCTTTAACTATATGATCATTATTTGCGACCCACCATCTCATTTGTGCCAATCCAATCGGCTGCCAATTACCATCAAACTCATTGAGCATAGCAGAAAAACTACAACCAATGAGCCTTTCTCGAAGTTCTTTTTCACACATTTCAAGAAGCTTAGTCCATGGTCTCTTCTCAGATACTTGTTCTTCATCATTGACATTATCTAACTTTGCATCCCTAAGTATAACATGCCTACTGATAACATTAATTAGATGCAACTGGCGCGATGTTAAGTTCGAGAGACATTCGTAAATATGCGGCAAAACAATTCCAAAAGAAGGACCCCACTCAAATCCAAGATTTGAGGTCAGCCACTTAACCAGTATCTGCTCTACATAGTTAAGTTCATATTTCTTGAAAGCGGATATTGCAGCTATGACGTCCCATAGAACCAAAGGCTTATCAAGATATTCATACCGGCTTAAAGACCATAATATGTTGTGCCCCCAATTAACCAAATCTACATTAGGAAAACCAGGGAATTTTTCATCATCAGCTTTTAAATCTTTTTGCAGATCTTGCCCCCCAATCCAGAAGAACTCAACAGCAGCCTTCTGTGACCTGACTCATTAGAATAACAAGAATGATCATAACCAAAAAAAGCTTATCAAGAAGAAACATTTTGTTGTGTGGCAGAGTTTAAGTCCAAGGAAACAATTGATTAATGGGAATATTAAAGCTTTGCTTTCAAGATTCTAATAACACACATGTGAAACGATATAGCATATCATCAGACTTACCTTGCCTGATACATTGGATTTAATAGATTAACATCAAAGCTCCGAACCTGAATTTTTTTTAAGAAATCTAATTTAGCAATAGATATACCAGTATCTGGACTTGGTTGCTAATCATTTTATTATATAATTTTCAAATTCAGTAATATCAACGAGCAATGACTGTAAATGTAAAGATGTAAAAGTGATTCTTCTGATGTGTCACCAGCAATAAACTAAAAAATTTACTTAAGCAGGGAATTAGTTCTTGGCACTACTATTTTCACCTTAATAAATAATTTAAAATTTCTTCGCAGATTAAAAAAATTCTCTAATTGTTTATCCATCTAAAATTATGTTGGGAGATGTTTCCACTCAAAAAGTGACTAATACTCCATCAACATCACATATACGTGTGGATCCCAAACAGGGTGCAAAATAATCCATCTTCCTGTGAGACAACTTTATTCAGTTGCAAAATGTTTCCTAAAAATGAATAAAGTCCATGGCTAGCAATATTAATAGACATTCAACCCCCACTGACAAGACATTGCACATTAATTAATCATGTACAGATGACATCTCAACATAATCATATTTTTTCGGGAAGCAGATTTAAAGGAAAATGAATCATACCACAGCGACCACAAGATTGGCAGGGGATATTGCTATACCGAAACATGCATCAGACACATTAGGGACCTGGCAAAGAATTATTGCCACAGTCAATATACTGTTCATCTAAATATTAATGCAAAATCTCCATGTTGATTGTCCCAAAATAAGGTGACAATATATTCGGCTTTAGTAGTCATCATAACAAGATCCCTCCATTGTGTCCATATCAAAAAACTATTTTAGATATTTGAATAATAAAGAAACTCTTCCATCATGTCACAGGCAAACACTGCTTTTAACTTGGGAAGCCAAAGTACAACAAATTACGAAGAAAGAAAATCTTACATCAGTGGAGATCTTAACACCAAGAATATTTAAAGGTAAAGGTACTTCATGGAGGGATACTCCTTTTATGATCCAGCTACGCAAAGAATTATCCTGTGAAAAATGAAGAAGAAAAAATAACATAAGTTTTGCTTTTGCTATGTAAAAGATAAACAACACAGGCTGGAAGATGGGATAACTTGTGCAAAAAATAAAGAGAGAATCGGTGGTGGCATCTGGTACTGGAAGGACTGGAATAGTATCTGGGTTGGACCGAACAGCTGAGCAAATAAGTCATCCTGGTAATACAAATGAGCACTCGTCTAATGGAAGTGTTGCCTCTGCATAAGCTCAAGCTGGTCAAATCTGCGGGTCTGACGGAGGTCCATCTGTGCAAGCTACTGCTGTAGCTGATCAAACTCAGCAGCATAACCCCTGTTGCGGCCTCGACCCGCAGCTCCTTTACCTGCAGCTGCAACTCTAGCCTGTCTGGGCTGCAGCACCTGTCCCAAAGGAGTCATGGCTACCCAATAAAACTGCTCCGGATCACCATCATAAATGTTGCACGGCTCAATGATATCCAGACTCTCCAACTTCCTTACCGACAACCAACTCATCCCAGGCTGCACCACCGTGCACGTACCCATCTCATCAAGAGTCTCCAAACCGAAATGCCTAGCTAACCTCGTCACAAACTGAGCACCACATAGGCTACTCGAATCCCTCGTCCCCGTGGCTCTCTTTGACATCCATCGAGCCAAACGCCAAGGCACATTCACCAGCCTCTTCCTGATAATGCTACTCAAATAGAAAAGATCAGGTTGGTGCACCTTCTCGCACCCCTCGCGACGTCCCACGATAGTATAAGTCAAAAACCGGTGGATTAGACGGTATCAGGGGTCACGAATCACCCTGTAGGACGGAGATCTACCACCATAAGGGCCCTGAGCAATGAACTGCCACTCGTGCTCAAGATCAGTCAGCTTCTTCGTTGCACCTGCTGTAAGATGAGCCAGAAAATAAGGGTTGTGGGTCTCATCACGCTCATATAAACCCACAGCCACATAAAACTCCACCAGCAACATCTGTCTAAGAACACCCCCAACTGAAAGAATACGGTGTTCTCAGTCCAATTCTTGTTCGCGTGCTCAAAAATGAAAGTGCTGTAAAACTCTACCACCAGCTCCGTATACAGCTGCTCTCTGATACCAAACATCTTGTACCAGGCAAAAGAAACAAAACCAACAGCTCCACTATCCAACATGTACGGAGCAGAAAGCAAATTCCGCATAGTATCGTGCCCCATATCGAAACCTTGTCTCTCGACCACCTGCTCCAAAGCTGCCCAGCTGGCTGCCTCAAATGCTTCGATTGGCTGATTAATATTCTCAGCCAATCTATCTCTGAATGAGCCCTGGTGGCCTCCGAGTACGATATGAATCGTTATAAATGCACTTTTAAACATACTCGCGAAATGACAATTCATCACACAATGTAGTCACAAACATTCGCAAATACAATCATACGACCAGAAAATTAACGACATTTAATCAACATTCATAGCAATTGAGACGAACGTAGCAACTGCATAATATATAAACCAACAATTCAAAATATCGCATATCATACAATTGGTCGCAAAATCGAGCACGACATTTTATCACATAGTTAATAACCAACGTAAATTAACTAACACATTCATAAAAACATGCTCAAACACGAAATCCCCAATTCGCAATCATAAACCCTAATTATCAAACGCGCTTAACCAACGAAATCGAAAATAGCGAGTCATACCTTGTAGAGGGGGTTGCGAATAACAAGAAAACACGAGAAATTGGGTGCGGGAGTGGCCGAAATAGGCGTGGTGGCAGTCGTCGGCGGGGGTGTGGTTTTTGAAATGAAAAAGAGGGCTGCTGGAATCGGCCATATAGATTTCGATCCAATCGGCGGTTGGATTAGGCCCAGGTCAAACCATTAACAAGAGCCCAGTCAACGCGGCTCAATCAGCCCGATTCCATCCAACCGCTGGTTGGAACTTCCATCCGGCGGTTGGAATGAAATTCCAGTAACTTTTAAAATAAAACCTCACCACTTTTTAACGCTTGCCACGAAACTAAATTCAAACTTATAAACATACCTGGAGACGCAAAATGACTTCTTTGCTTTTTAATTCCAAACTAAACACATTAACAATAAAAATTCATCACATTCACACAAATAATAATGTCAAGCACACAATAACTAAACACCAACAAACAAAAATTCAATGAAATAAAAAGTTATGATATATGAAAATCAACGCATTAGGTAAAGGGCTAAGAAGCGCTCCGTGACTTTTGCGATTACATTAACCACTCCATTACCAAAGCATGAGAAATTAGCCAAATGCTCACTAGCGACAGGCTGAAGATAAACCAAACACCAGCCGATTTCCCTTACCGCCTTATTTACCGCTCCATCAGTAGCCCAAACCACTTTATCGCCTTCCAAGGTCACCTCACGGTCCGGATTGTTCTCTTCTAGCTCACTTATGAATTCCAAACAAGCATCAATTATCCCATGATGTTTGTCTACCAGCGGATCCTTCCTCAAGTCCCTCACCCTTCTCTCAATTTTTTGAATGACTTCCTCTTGTAGGTTGCTAAACTCCAACCCCGATTTCTTGAATATCTCAACAAACTTAGTGTAGATTTCCACCATCTCATAGTGGAAATGCTCTCTCAGAGTGAGTACCTTACCTAAATCAACCAAGGCATCCAAATTTACCCAAATAAATAGCCAAGTTAATCATGCTATCCGGGTGACGTCTTCCTCCTTAGTTAGACGATCCAACTTCGTCACCATCTTTCGAAGGTAGTAATGTATGGTGTTAGTCACCATTATTGTATGAGGTGTCGGGTCTCAAAGATGGTCATCCAACTGCAACAATCGGACCAATTCTCTCAAACAAGTCACATATACCTTATCTGCTTCAGAACCCGGATGTCCGGTAACTTCATACAATGCTCTCACCATACGATTAAGACATGTTGCCTGATTAGCCGAGTATGGAAACGAAGATTGCCTCAAAATCTCATAAATCTCGGTATACCGCATTTTCTGCTGAGTGAAAAATGCATTCTCATCTTCAATCCTCAAATCCAATGATTCCTCAAAAACCTTGAACGTATCATAAAACTGCTAGTCAAATCTATACACCCTGTCCAACTCTGCACCCTCTAACTCATCTTTATCAAAACTAACTGATTATCAATAAAGACATTCAGTTAATAAAGACATTCAGTTAACTGCTGAAATTATAAGGAAATCTATTGTTGCCTTTACTGATAATCAATTAGTTTTGAGCCAAGATGTGTTAGAGGGTGCAGAGTTGGACAGGGAGTATGGATTTGACTAGCGGTTTTACGATACGCTCAAGGTTTTCGAGGAATCATTGGATTTGAGGATTGAAGATGAGAATGCATTTTTCACTCAGCAGAAAATGCGGTATACCGAGATTTATGAGATTTTGAGGCAATCTTCGTTTCCATACTCGGCTAATTAGGCAGCATGTCTTAATCGTATGGTGAGAGCATTGTATGAAGTTACCGGACATCCAGGTTCTGAAGTAGATAAGGTATTTGTGACTGGTTTGAGAGAATTGGTCTGATTGTTGCAGTTGGATGACCATCTTAGAGACTCGACACCTCATAGAATAATGGGGACTAACACCATACATTACTACCTTCGAAAGATAGTGACGAAGTTGGATCATCTTAACTAAAGAGGAAGGAGGGAGGAAGACGTCACCCTGACTTTATTCACCCGGATAGCATGATTGACTTGGATATTTATTTGGTGGTAAATTTGGATGCCTTGGTTGATTTAGGTAAGGTACTCACTTCGAGAGAGCATTTCCACTATGGGATGGTAATCAGCCACCATGGCTCATTTCAGAGATAGATTGGCTGAGAATAGTAATCAGCCAATCGAAGCATTTGAGACAGCCAGCTGGGCAGCTTTGGAGCAGGTGGTCGAGAGACAAGGTTTCGATACTGGGCACGATACTATGCGGAATTTGCTTTCTGCTCCGTACATGTTGGATAGTGGAGCTGTTGGTTTTGTTTCTTTTACCTGGTACAGGATGTTTGGTATCAGAGAGCAGCTGTATAGGGAGCTGGTGGTAGAGTTTTACAGCACCTTCATTTTTGAACACGCGAACAAGAATTGGACTGCGAACACCATATTCTTTCAGTTGGGGGGTGTTCCTAGACAAATGTCGCTGGTAGAGTTTTCTGTGGCTGTGGGTTTATATGAGCGTGATGAGATCCATAACCCTTGTTTTCTTGCTCATCTTACATACAGCAGGTGCAACGAAGAAGCTGACTGATCTCGAGAAGGAGCAGGAGTGGCAGTTCATTGCTCAGGGCCCTTATGGTAGTAGATCCCCGTCCTACAAGGTGATTCGTGACCCCCAATACCGTCTAATCCACCGGTTGTTGACTTATACTATCGTGGGACGTCGCGAGGGGTGCAAGAAGGTGCACCAGCCTGATCTTTTCTATTTGAGTAGCATTATCAGGAAGAGACCGGTGAATGTACCTTGGCGTTTGACTCGATGGATGTCAAAGAGAGCCACGGGGATGAGGGATTCGAGTAGCCTATGTGGTGGTCAGTTTGTGACGAGGTTAGCTAGGCATTTCGGTTTGGAGACTCTTGATGAGATGGGTACGTGCACGTTGGTGCAACCTGGGATAGTTTCTTAATATTTGTCTTTAGAAATAACAGGTTTTTAAATATAAATGTTTGTGTTGGAATTGGGTGATATTGTGTAAAACCTTTGTAGTTCTTTAGATTAGTGGTGATGACTGTTTTCCTAAGAATTTTTAGATCTTTGAATCAATTGTCTACTTGAGGACAAGTAGGATTCAAGTGGGATGTTTAATAAACGCATATAAGTATTATATTTAAGTAGTATTTTACCCCATTTCTTGTATGTTTCTATTGCAATTAATTAAGTTTAGGTACTTATTTCGTTCATATCTGCAATTAGAAGTGAAAACAGAACTTTGTGAAGGAAGAGACGGAAAACAATCAATAAACGAGTGGAATGATACATTTTAGAAGATTGGAATAAAGCCGGAAGATCAAAGGAAGAAAAGAGTGAAATTAGGCTGGAATTTACATCCAACCACCGGTTGGAATATCCAACCGCCGGTTGGATCATGGCGGTGGAGGCCCAGTGTACGCGAGCCTGGGCCGGGTACGCGAGCCTGGGCCGGGCTTAGTTCCCGGCCCAGGCTCGCGTACACTGGGCCTCCACCGCCATGATCCAACCCCAGGCTCGCGTACACTGGGCCTCCACCGCCATGATCTAACCGGCGGTTGGATGTAAATTCCAGCCTAATTTCACTCTTTTCTTCCTTTGATCTTCTAGCTTTATTCCAATCTTCTAAAATGTATCATTTCACTCGTTTATTGATTGTTTTCCGTCTCTTCCTTCACAAAGTTCTATTTCCACTTCTAATTGCAAATATGAACGAAATAAGTACCTAAACTTAATTAATTGCAATAGAAACATACAAGAAATAGGATAAAATACTACTTAAATATAGTACTTATACGCGTTTATCAATCGGCCTCTTCTACATTAACAATCTTTTCTCCTTTTATGCGCTTGATGTCTCCCTAACCCGTGGTATGACTGACAAAACTATAGGAGCCAAGATACAGACTCAACTCAATGGGAATACTGAATCCCGTTAAAAGAACAAGAGTCCATCTATTTTGCCATCATCTTAGGTAATGGTGTAAGCAAGGCGACCTACTTGGGCTCAGCTCATTATAAGCTTGACTCAAGCTTGAGCTGAGATCAAGCTTAATTTAGAGATCTTTTAAACCAACCAGAACGAGCTCGAGCTTGAGATATTGAGCTCTTTTAGGAGCCTAAAAGAGCTTATATATAACTACGTAAAAATACTCCTATAAACATTTTTTATTATTAACTATATCATATATAAAATATCAGGTATATACCATTTTCAAACTACATTTTTTTTTCCTGTTGTAATTAGAGTTATGGCTTATGGACTTCAAACAATTAAGTAGCTCAACGTTTCATTGCTTAAGAAGCCAAGCTTAGGCTCGTATGACAAACAAACCTAGCTCAATCCTGTAAAATCAGTAATGACCCGAGATCCACACATAAGGCTAGATCTGAGGGAAATCGGGTGAATATTAATTCTGGTTATCAGTTATTATTGCATTATGGTATTTTTAAAGTACATATATTCAATAAATTTAATGGAGTTGGTGTAATGTTGAAGGTTCATCGAGCTAACTGTATCATATACTGTGTAACAAATTTTGAAGTAAATTTCTATATTCCGTGATATGATTAGAAAATACGTACTAATAAAAAAAAAGTAAATTTCTATTTTCCGTGATATGATTAGAAAATACGTACTAATAAAAAAAAAAGTAACCACCTACGGTTAATTTAACCATCTGAGGCTGTTTCTAATGGTTGGTAATTGGTTGTGGGTAAACCTTACAGATGCACAAAACACCCCTATAATGTCTAAAAATCAACGGTAGGTTTTTTTAATCTCCTTTTCAATTATAAACATCATATAGGTTGGCTTAGAAACAGCTGAAGCAAATCTATGAGCTGTTCCAATTGATAAAATGCATGCATGAGTATGTCAATGTTTTAAAACCCGGGTCAACCCGCCCGGGCGACCCGGTTGAACCGCGAATAGGTCATGAGAACGGGTCAACTAGCACCGGGTTTGGAGCAGTTTTCGGCTCGGATCAAACCGCCAGGTTTACCGGTCGAACCGGCGACCCGCTGACCGGTGGAGTATGTTGGTTATCAGCATGATTCATAGAATTGACATCTATAACCAAACCATCCTTTATAAGAGCTATCAGATCTGAAAATATAATATGATAAGCTGGCTCATCAAAAACTTGGCAACCCCAAACCTAGGAAAGTGGGCTCTTTTGCTATCCAAGCCAACCTTGAACCTAGTTTGGCACAGGGTCAATAATTCTGTGAGCCTATATTAACCGATCAGCTAAGCATAATGGCCATATATGAGCCGCAATGTAATCTATATTTCTTTGGTCCAGTTTTCTTGACTCAAGTGAATAACTTGTTGATTATTCTTAATATAAAGTCTCGTTAATTTTAAAATATAGTCTAATGAACCAAGAACTGTGTTAGGCACGCCTAGACTCGGACTTATACAAACTCAGCCTTGTTAGGATTGGCAAACCACAAAGCGGACTCAAGTCTACATAATTATTCACTGCAAATCATATTGTATTGTTGTGTCACGATGAAAAGGGCCATGCATATGTCATACTCAAATTCAGTACCTGGCTACAGCTGTACAAGCATTGTCCATCATAAGCCCAAGCCAAACCTGTAATCTGATTCACCGGCAACAGAATAGGAGAAAATAAAAGTAGTTCGTGAGTGATAAACTTTATGCAAGTTAATGATTATTATAAAGAAAAGGGAGTTACAAAAGCTTACAATCTGGTCATGAGCGTAATGTGGACCAGATACCTCAAATTTTTTGATGGATGTGTCATAAGTCAATATTTCTAAAGAGCCAGAACCTTTGCCAACAGCCAGGTTTATCTTGTGTGGGGAAGTATCTGGAACAAGAAGTGAAAGTACAGAGGCAGGACCAGACCCTACATTGATAACCTATTTACATTCAAAAAGAATATTAAATGGAGCTCGTACGAAAATAATAGAAGTTATACTAGCACAATGCACTGACCTCCTTCAACAGCGAAAATAAAGTATGGCCAGCTTCAGTGGTCTCGAGCAGGTCATCAGTACATCCCAGCCAGAGTTTCACACTTAAATGGCAAAAAGACAGCATAACTTGTGAATTTGGGCTATTTAACCCAAATAAATAAAGGGCATAGTTGAGAAGAAAAGACGAGATAAAGACTAAGCATCTACATAAAAAGCTTGCTAACTTACCTCCCATCAGAACATCCTGTAGATAATAGAAGCTGCGGTGATCCATCAGCTTCACACGTTGACAAACTGATTGCGGTGATCCAAGAATTGTGCGCTTGGATTAAACCAACAAGTGATGCAGCTGGCGGATTGCTTCGTTGTGTTATGGAGTAGCATTGGGGTTCATGGACTCTCCAAAATGATATAATGCCACTTTTAGCACCAATAGCAAGTATAGAACAGCTCACTGATGAGTTACTATGAAGCATTGGGGACCACGCGACAACAAGTGATGAAAGCATTGCACTACGAGAAGCATACTTTGCTGCACTTATTAAAGGAAGGTTGCTGTTTTCTTGAAAATTTTGTCTTCTGTCTTTGCTTTTTTTTGCTGGTCGATCGCCATTATCCTCTTGCTCTACATCAAGTTGGCTAGCTTGACACTACAAGAAACAATAATTGACCAAAGGCCATTACAATAAAACTAAGAGCACTTAAAAGGGCAATTTAACACGTATTCAACTTACATCTTCTGGAGATGAAACTTGAGCCTCCCCATAGTTAACTTTCGCAAAGTAAGTATGCAACACTTCCGATATATCCATAACCTACAAAGAGAACAGGAAACACGACTTAATTCCCATATTAACTGGAAACTATTTATAAGAAAAAAAATATTAACCACAGAATGAACCCAACCGAAATTACACAATCATCTTTAATCATACAAGAACTATTAGGTCAGCGCATAGTCGCATACCTCTACCCACTCTGCAGAAAATTCACAAAATGGGGAGCGATAGACCTTGACTACCCCTCCTGTGGTGCAAACAGCAAGCAAACATCTATACAAAAATAAAAGACACACAGTTAAGCATTTCTTAGAGCTTAGTTTTTTAAGAAAGTTAAACCTAAGTGTCTTATACATAAAGACATGTGCTAATGGGTCATATATAGTTCATACCCAGCATTAGGAGCCAATCCAAGAGGAGACCAAGATATCGACCGTACACAAGTGCGCACATCACGAGACAAACAAGAAGACAACATACAGCCAGAGAGCAGATCTGTAAACGTTCCACATTGTACAAGTAAGTAGAAGTAACTGAAAGTTGGTAACAGAACTCCAAACCAATAATCAAAACTATAAGATAATCATCTTCAGGGGGCTTTGGGATTACTTATTTAAGCGCTCATTTGCTTATTTGACAGTTGAAAAGTGAATACAAACACCCGTATAAAAACTGCCTATGTGCTTAGTATTTCTTAAGAGATAAGCACTTAAAAATAAGCATTTTGACACCTGTTAATCTTTTAAGCAGATAAACACTTATAAATAAGCAAATCCCAAACACCCTCAAACTTAGCATTTGTCAATGGTCAAGATTGATAATGATTTCAACACAGCTATGATGCCAAAATTCGTATATTGGAGAGTTCAAGATATCAGTTTAAGCTCAACATAATTACTTATAAAAAACAGCATTATGGATTTGAACACACGCACCTTTCCTATCGATAACGCCAATTGGAAAAGGCTTGCTGGCAGGGATTGTGATTAAACCTTTAGGTCCAGAGGGCATAGCAGGGTTCTAGCAAAAGTTATCTATGAATTAGCTAGGGTTAAGTATTAATACTAAATAAAAACACAAATTAATTACTTTACTTACCAATATAGTAACCAAGTGTCCAGAGGCAACTGCGAGCAAGTTATCAGGGGACCATGCAATCGCATTTGAGTATGTAGGTGAAGCAACGAGTGGCACTGCCTGAAACCTTGACGCCATTACTACTCAGGGCAGGGCCACTTAAAACCCTAATTCAAGAACAGGAACCAAGTCCAGTGGGAAGAACGGAAAGAAGAAGATGCCTGGTTTAAGCAACTTTGTCGTTAGTGCGTTTGGTGGTAGGGAGAATGGAGTTGAAACAGGGAATGAAAATCTCAAAATAGGGAGAAAGAGTATTTGTTTCGGGTATAAAAATCAATTCAACAAAAATATCAGCTTGATACTAAATTAACAGCATTTAATTAATTAAGATAAATAGGCTACAAAATCAACCCAGTTTATCTAATTAGTTTTTGGATTATATACATATATATACTAGCACCTCCAGCCCCTAACAAATTGCAATAACTGACTACTTAGATATAAGACCCGCGGTAACGCGGGTGACTCTAAATTCTTTAATATATAGAGTGGTTTGTTTTATGTTATTTTTGTTTGTATATATTTTTATAAGATGTTAGTTTTGTAGTGTGATTATTATAGTTAATAATAATTTTACATTTTATCCACCGATTACATTTAAGTTAACTGAACTATATTTTTATATATATATATATATTTTGAAGTTTCTATTTGAATATTTTTATCTATAGCTTCAAGACTGACACGAACAACTAAATTTATATTTTTAAAAATATTAAATTATTAAGGTTTTTTTTGGGTTTTAATAAACAATGCTCTTAAGGCAATCGTTAAACTAACCTTAAATATATCCAAACATTGAATTATAGCAATGGTCACATTAATTTAATAGCAATGTTATCATAATAAGATTAAACGTGTGAGTTATATTTAGAAAGTGATATTAGAATTCATTATTAACATGAGAACGTTAGAGCTTTATTAAATGTTTTGATTTGTAGCTATAGTTAGCTTAACCATTTTTTCTAAAAGCGAGGTAAGATAAAATAGAATCCATTAACAACCTGACATTATAAAAAGACATAATGCCTGAAACATTTTAGATTAAATTTATGACGACTACCATTTTTTACCACAAAACTTCTTTTTGTTTTTTAAGGAGAACGCATAACTATGGAGAGATAATGTTTATTACATTGCAAACATTTGTTATGTAACCAAAGTAAATTCCAGCTAGCCAATATGGAATAAGAGATGTGTAAAAGAATAAAAACGAATCAATAAATTGTAAAAATGTAGGTAACACATGTGTAACACCCTCAAATTTAATGTTTTGTGAAAGCACAATTTGGGTGTTACTAATCAATAATCAAAGCACACAGGTATATAGCAAACGACTTTATATGCGTCATTTTACAACTTGTATTAATAAAATCAAAGTTTACATCAAAATATAGTTTACATTAGCTCAATTCCTGGATTGAGAGATTTACATACATAATTAATCTATACAAAATATAATAATGCAGCTAAATCTCCAAATGTTTTGCATGATGACTCGAGCTAATGATATCCTGAATGGCAGTCCAACCTACTGCTGAGTACCTGTGATACTTGCTAAAATGGGTCAGCGAAACGCTGGTGAGCTCACAGGTTTGTATGTCAACACATATATCGTATGAACCGCAAGTTTTAGTTGAATTTAAAATGCAATTAAGCAAAATAAAAGTTTTACAGCCATGAGCACATAGTCTGAGCTTAACTCGAGGTGTCAGGTCCACATTTAAGGAATCCTGATCGAGGTGCCTCCCACGAGTGCCTAATCTACACTCGTCTGAACAAATATTAGCACATCCGTTTACCCAGTTAGTGCATGCTAACCCAGACGAGGAGGGTCAATCCTATATGGTACCATATACTAATATTCACGCTACAACGTATTACCAAACTATGCTGAGGAGGGCTTTAAAAGATTAGTGAGATAACTCATGTAGTAGTTATTTGTTTTCGTACTTGCCTTCATATAGTTAAAATAAAACGAGCAATGATATCACACCCCTGAGTAAAACAGTAAAATATGGGCTATGAGACTCACCTGAGTTTGGAGAGTTTAACTAATTAAACTTGAGTTGATTAGCCGAGAATCGATGTTCGAAGACTTGTAACCTGAGGGTGTTCACGACACGCGATGGTTATAAATGTGAGAAGGTATCTATAAAGACTACCTTTGTAGTTGTTCTTTCAACTAAAATGTCCAAATTACTACAATTTGGTTATGTTTTGACAACGTGTACGGTCCGTTGGTGATTTGTTTGTAATAATAATCCCACATTCTTATTTTGATTTTTGAAAGGTGTTATACTTAGAAAGTATTTGTAAACTTTAAGTGACGGGGGTCCGGGGGCAGCGCCCCTGGTTAGCGGAGTCCCAGGGGTGGCAACCCCTAGCGGGGTCCAAGGGGCTGGCCCCTGGTTGGGGTCGAGATGCCAAGTCAACTCGAAATTTTTTTATTTCTACTATATTGCTTTGGTGAAAAACGCATCTGGACTTGAATTTGGGTGAAATCAAGTGATAAAATTTTAGGTCTCGACACTTAGTAAAATCTGTGTTTTCTTGGTTCTGTTTCATGCGACACAGTGTGCGACATACAACTTTGTGTCGCTAAGTGCGACATAGGTTGTTATGTCGCAGATCATGACTCGACATAAGGGTTTGTGTCGCTAAGTGCGACGTCCGCAATTTAATGCGACATAAGGTGTTGTGTCGCTATGTGCGACGGGAATAAGTTTTGCGACATAGTGTTTTGTGTCGCTATATGCGACGTTCGTGATTAGTGCGATATAGTGGCTTATGTCGCTATATGCGACATAAGACCTGATTTAGCGACATAAAAGCTTATGTCGCAGGTGGCCTGGAGCCTCTGCGACATAACGCGCTGTTGGCCGGAAAATGAGCCGAAAAGGTGTTTTCCGGCCTTCGTTTGACTTGAAACTTTTACCCAACCCATATTTGAACATTATGAGCTTAAATAACCCATAAACAAGTAAAAATAATGAAAAGCGGAGTGTTTTGGGTTTTGTCGGGAACTTATAAAGTTAATGCCGGAGAAATCCGAAAAGATGAAAGTGTAGATCGTGATGAGGTGATCGTTTTTCTCTAAAGGAGCGTGAGGATCCGGGGTGGTTTCGTGGTGTTTTTTGGTGGTTTAATGGTGGTGGTGGTGATAGTGAGTTGAGAGAAGAAAAGGAGAAGAAAAAGAGAGATGGTGAGAAAGTGACAGAAAAGGGAAAGGGGAGGGGGTTTTCCCCCATTTTTGGGCAGATTTTTGGTGGGGCTGAAACGCCCTGATTTCGTAACCATTTTTTTTTTTTTTTTACTACACTACCTTGAATGTATACATATATATATTACTCATAAGATTGTAAATGAAACACAAAATAAAAAAAAAACTGATTTGAACCTGTTGTGGACCAAAGCCGATCTGCTATGCCATAGCCGATCTGCTTCTTCAGTTAATTTCAAGCTTTTTCAACCAAAACGAGTTCTGTCGTGTTTTTACACTAACTTAGCCGATCTGCTAAGCATAGCAGATCTGCTATCATACTAAAGCCGATCGGCTCAGTAACCAAAGCCGATCTGCTCAGCTTCTGAACCAATACTATGTGCAGTTTTTCGATTTTCAAACGGGCATATCTACTAAACCGTAAAGAGTTAGACTCTGAAATTTTGCAGGCACTTTCATCTAACCAATATGAAACTTTCCCTTTTTACACTTTTTCAATTTACATATTTTTCGAGAAAACGAAGGTGCGATTCATTTTAAGCCATTTTTGGCCATTTTGGTTGACACGCCATAATCCAAATGGCTTGGTTTTTGACTCTAACCTTTTAACCACAAGTTTATACATATAACCATGACGTGTGTCCATATTCGTCACCCCGACATACCCATTCTATCATGTTTTAACTCATTGACCCGTTTAGGGGTCCAATTGGTCACTTTTATCAAATTCAACTAGTTTAACTACTTTAACACTTTCAATTACTACTATTATGCATCATATATATTCAAACAATAATCTACATAAGTGTTTACATCAGTTGACTTACGAGGTCAACTTATACCAAAACCACATTTTCATGATTTACTATGGTTAACTTACAAAACATGTTTTAAGGGCGACTTATACAAGTTTGATACACAACGATAATTACAAAGAGAAGCTTGCTACTTACAAACTTGCAAGCTATCATCCACGCTAATTGTATAAACCGTCCTTCCAATCAATTTCTCACTTACCACCTACAACAAGTAAACACTTAAACAATAAGCACAATGCTTAGTGAGCTCATGAGCAATTAATTAAGTAATCCATCATAACACATTATCAAGTAGAAGTAGATTACTTCATTCACATAGTTATCAACAAACAACTACTGAGTACTAAGTAGAGGTCAAATCTCTATGCGGATCCGCGGCCAACATCCCTTAGTACCAAATCACGTCGAAATGGATACTAAGTCAACAACACTCTATGCTAACATCGTTAGCAACCTCTACTAAGATGCTCAATACACGAAATCAACAATTATCATTAACTAAACAACAATAATCAATGATAATTAACAACAATCACTACTCGATCATGTGAACCTCTTGCTCGTAAGCAATCCGGAACCCATGACCATTACCCAATTAATCCCCACAACACTCACCTTGATGTTTAGATGAAGATTACAACAAATTGATTACAAGTGCTCCAAGTCTTTAATCACCTAAACATATATCACATAATAATATAACAAGTAATTAGAACTTTCTAATTATCAACTATTAACTAGAAACCAACACTATACTCCCCCACTTAGGGTTTAACTAAGTTTGATTCCAACCAAACCAATAAACCCAATTACTTCCATATTCAAAATCAACATAAGTTCTTGGTTTCTAATTAATTTCTTATTCAAACATCATAATCACACTCTAATATCATTTCTAACATCATTCTAGGCCAATTAATCTTAACCTAGATGAATTCACACAAAACCACTAATTAGCTCAAGAACATAGTTAGTGATTTTAACTAATACAAGTGATATTATGATTACAAATCATCACAATAACACTTAATAACACTATTTAAATCATTATTAAGGTTTAATTTCGGATTAAACCTATCAATTCATCAAACCCTTAGTTAAAACCCAAAATACCCATTTCTAGGTTTAAAACTAAGATGAGAAACACTTACAATCAAGAAAAGAAGAAGATGATGATGATTATCTTGAAGATTGAAGCTTGAATTCGAATTTAAAGATGAAGATTTGATGAGGTCTAGGGTTCTTGCGATTTTGGTTCCTCTGCTTTTGAGGTTCTGGAGTTTTTAGAATATGATAGAATGTTCCACGTACTGATTTTACTTCACTTAATTGATTCCCACAGTCTGGAACTGGAAAACCATTTACGATTTCTATTATTTTAATTGTACTTCAAGTTATAATAATTTAAAACAATTATTATTTTATATTCCAGAATAATACCTCAAAATTTGGGGTGTTACAACTCTCCCCCACTTATTCTGTTCGTGTCCTCACGAACCACTCTTGGTGCACCGCAGGATAGAATGCCATCATCCAATCCTCGGGCTCCCAAGTATATTCAGAACCTTTTCTGTGCCGCCATTGCACTTTGACAATAGAAACCGATTTGTTCCTAAGTTGTTTAACTTTCTGATCAAGAATTTTGACAGGTTCTTCCACGTAACTCAATTTATCATTCAACTGGATTTCATGAAGCGGAACGTAAGAAGCTTCATCAACTAGACATTTCCGAAGCTGAGACACGTGGAAAGTATCATGAATACCACTGAGTTCATCAGGTAACTGTAACCGATAAGCTACCCTTCCAATTCTCGCAATAATCTCAAAAGGACCAATATACCTTGGACCCAATTTTCCTCTTTTTCGAAAACGAATGATACCCTTCCAAGGAGAGACTTTAAGCATAACTTTATCCCCCACTTGGAATTCGATTGGTCGTCTACGTTTATCGGCATAAGATTTCTGACGGTCTTGTGCCATTTTCAACCTTTCACGGATTTGGTCAATCTTTTCAGTGGTTAATTGGACCACATCAGTGCTTCCAATTTCCTTTTGACCGACCTCACCCCAACAGATAGGAGTACGACACTTCCTGCCATAAAGCATTTCATATGGTGGCATATTTATGGAGGAATGATAATTGTTGTTATATGAGAATTCTACCAACGGAAGATGAGAATCCCAACTGCCACCAAAATCAATAACACATGCTCTAAGCATATCCTCCAGGGTCTGAATGGTACGTTCACTTTGACCATCAGTCTGAGGGTGGAAAGCCGTACTGATAAGTAATTTAGTACCCAAATCCTCCTGGAATTTCTTCCAGAAACGTGAGGTAAAACGAGTGTCCCTATCAGAGACAATAGAAACAGGTACTCCATGCCTAGAAACAACTTCACGAATATAGATATCAGCTAATACCTCAGAAGATGAGGCTTCCCGAATAGGTAAGAAGAGAGCACTTTTAGTCAAACGATCTACAATCACCCATATAGCATCATACTGTCGAGGAGTTCTCGGCAATTTAGTAATCAGGTCCATTGTAATGTGCTCCCATTTCCATACCGGGATATCCAAAGGTTGGAGTTTCCCGTATGGTTGTTGGTGTTCAGCTTTCACTTGAAGACAAGTAAGACAATTCTGTACATGTTTAACGATATCACGCTTCATGCCAGGCCACCAATAGTCTCGTTTTAAATCCCAAAACATCTTAGTAGCACCTGGATGTACAGAATATCTAGATTTATGGGCTTCATTCAGTAATAATTGTTTGACTTCACTCGTCCTTGGTATCCAAATTCTACCGAAACGAGTCTTTAGACCACGTGAGTCATCAATTAAATCAGAAATTTGACCCGTCAAACGTTGTTTATTTGTGTCATTAGAAGATAAAGCCTCACTCTGAGCAGTTTTAATATAATCAAACAGTTGAGGGGAAACAATCATGTTAAGAGAATGCACTTGAAGGACATAATGAGTAGCCTTCCGGCTAAGAGCATCAGCAACGACATTAGCTTTACCAGGATGGTAAAGTATGTCACAATCATAATCCTTCACTAAATCAAGCCACCTCCTTTGTCGGTTATTCAAATCACGCTGATCAAAGAAGTATTTTAGGCTTTTGTGGTCTGTATAAATAGTAAACTTAACTCCATAAAGATAATGTCGCCAAATCTTCAATGCAAAAACCACGGCAGCCAATTCAAGATCATGCGTAGGATAGTTTTGCTCATGTGTTTTTAACTGACGTGAGGCATAAGCAATTACTTTCCCGCGTTGCATAAGAACACAACCCAAACCAAGCTTAGAAGCATCACAATAAACAACCATATCCTCAATACCCTCAGGCAGAACAAGGATAGGTGCTTGGCTGAGTTTTTCTTTCAATAGCTGAAATGCGTTAGATTGTTTTTCACCCCAGTTCCAAGGCACATTCTTTCGAGTTAACTGGGTTAAGGGAGTAACAATCTTTGAAAAATCTTGAATAAATCGACGATAATAGCCTGCCAAACCGAGAAAACTCCTAACTTCAGTGGGACTCGTAGGTGGGTCCCATTTCATAACAGCGGCTATTTTCGAAGGATCAACTTGAACACCGTGAATATTGATCACATGTCCAAGGAATTGGACTTCACGTAACCAAAATTCACATTTAGAAAATTTTGCAAATAACTTCTCTCGACGAAGCATCTCCAGGACTTGTCTTAAATGAATTGCATGATCATTCTCACTTTTAGAATAGATGAGAATATCATCAATAAAGACAATTACAAACTTGTCCAACATAGTACGACATACCCGATTCATTAGATCCATGAAAGCAGCTGGGGCATTAGTTAAGCCGAAGGGCATAACTACGAATTCATAGTGCCCATAGCGAGTACGAAAAGCTGTTTTTGAAATATCTTCATCCCTAACCTTTAGCTGATGGTACCCGGAACGAAGATCAACCTTGGAAAAGAAATTGGCACCCTGTAGCTGATCAAATAAATCATCAATTCGAGGAATGGGATATCGATTTTTAATGGTCACCTTATTCAGCTCCCGGTAATCAATACACATTCTTAAAGATCCATCTTTCTTTTTCACAAATAAGACAGGAGCTCCCCAAGGCGAACTACTAGGACGAATAAAACCTTTGTCCAAAAGCTCTTGCAGTTGATTCATCATCTCTTGCATTTCAGTCGGAGCTAATCGATAAGGAGTTTTAGCAATTGGAGCTGCTCCAGGAACAAGATCAATTCTGAATTCCACCTGTCGCTCAGGAGGAACACCAGGAAGTTCATCGGGAAATACATCGGAAAATTCCTTTACAACAGGAATATCAGAAAGCGTCGGTACAGATTTGGAGTTATCCACCACATGTGCCAAAAAGGACTGACATCCGTGTGATAACAATCTTTTAGTACGGGCAAAGTTACATATAGGAATAGATCGGTGGAGGCGTTCACCATAAACGGTAATTTCCCGTCCGCTAGGTGCTTTGAGGAGAATCACTTTATCATGACAATTAATTACACCATTATTATCTCCTAACCAGTCCATTCCTACCACCACCTGAAACTCTCCCATTTTCATAGGAATTAAATCTATTTGGAAATTTTCATCATCTATCTCCATAATACACCCTTTATAGACATCATTAACAATTATTAATTTGCTATCAGCAATTTCTACTTCTAAGGGGTAATTCAATTTAGAAATAGGATTATTCAATAGAGCACAAAACGACAAGGATACAAACGATTTGGTGGCTCCAGAATCAAATAAAACGTGGGCAGGTCTAGAATTAATGATGAAGGTACCTGTCACCACATCATGTGACTCTTTCGCCTCCTCAGTGGTAATCTGGAAGGAACGACTCTTGGGCCTCGACCCACTAGAAGTCCCCTTTTTCTCTGCTTCTTTCTTTTTCCTTTCCAAATCCGCTTTCTTACTAGGACAATCCATCTGGAGATGATCATCCTTAAAACAATAATAACACAGTTTGTATGGACTTGGACAATTTGGGGCCATATGCCCGGGTTTACCACAGTTAAAACATTTACATTCACCTGTATGCTTTCTCTTGCATTTCTCACAGAAAGGTACATCACGAAATTGAGATTGAGATTGATAAGTTCGTTGGGATTGGGATTTCTGATCGGATTGGGATTGTTTATCTTTGGAAGTGAAACGGAATTTCTTAGAAGGTGGTGATTTGGAAATGACTGTGTGTTCAGCTTTCCTCTTACTTGCAGCTTCATCAGCTTTAGCCCGCAAGTCTTTCTCACGAATAATTCCCTTATTAAATATCTTGGGAATTGTATCACAAATTTCAGGATCAACAAACTCACGAATATCGGTATTCATGTGTCTGTAATAGTGGTCAGTTAACAGCTTGAGATTCGAAGTATATTCAGGACAAAATCGAGATTTTTCATGGAAAACCTTATTGTATTCGATCATCGACATGTTACCTTGTTGAATGGAAAGAAATTCACCTTTAAGTTTTTCAATTTCAGCCGGTGGTGAAAATTCTCCCATAACAAGTTCCTTGAAAACGTTCCAAGAAAACTTGGTAGCATTCTCGAATCCAACAGTCTGCACTTTAGAGTTCCACCATTCATGTGCATCATCCTTCATTTGATGTGCAGCAAATAGCACCTTCAAACGTTCAGGACAATCACATAGCATAAAAACTTCTTCCATCTCGCTTAACCATCGGGAACAAAGGATGGGATTTACTTCCCCATGAAACTTTGGTGGTTTACAATTTGAGAAATTCTTATATTCAAATTTACCCTTTTCTTTATCAAACTCCTGCTGATTTGCAAGAATTTCAGCATTTATTGTAGGATTCTTTAGAATAGGATGCTTTTGTTCGAATTCTTCAAATTTTGAAGATACTATTTGTTCCACTCGGGAAATAATTGTTGGAGTGAACTGTTCAAGGGCTTGACCAATCACATGTTTTAAAACTGCTTCATCCTCGGGGTCGATGTTCCTTTCATGGTCTTCTTCCTCACGAGGAGAAGAATTTCTTTGGGAACCTTCCCCTTGGTTAGCAGTAGAATCAACCATTTTACTACATGAATTTAATATATTGGTCAACCTTATATATATAACAGGAATTAAATCAAATAAACCTTCCACTACAACTAATTCGTATTTAACAACCTTGAACTTCCCATGTGCATTAGTGTAATAGAACTCCGTTGGCCAGACGTAGTCATATTAAACTGATAACACATTTCTGTTCAATGTTCTTAAACACAATCACTTTAAGACAAACTCATTCCTGAAGTTACAATTAAGCAGGTAGTATAAACTACTAACTAACAACAACAATTCATAATCATATAATCAAAGTAGTTTAAGATTAAACAATCCTAAAGTGGATTGCATAATTCTCTTAAACTATCGCTCTGATACCAACTTGAAACGCCATGATTTCGTAACCATTTTTTTTTTTTTTTTACTACACTACCTTGAATGTATACATATATATATTACTCATAAGATTGTAAATGAAACACAAAATAAAAAAAAACTGATTTGAACCTGTTGTGGACCAAAGCCGATCTGCTATGCCATAGCCGATCTGCTTCTTCAGTTAATTTCAAGCTTTTTCAACCAAAACGAGTTCTGTCGTGTTTTTACACTAACTTAGCCGATCTGCTAAGCATAGCAGATCTGCTATCATACTAAAGCCGATCGGCTCAGTAACCAAAGCCGATCTGCTCAGCTTCTGAACCAATACTATGTGCAGTTTTTCGATTTTCAAACGGGCATATCTACTAAACCGTAAAGAGTTAGACTCTGAAATTTTGCAGGCACTTTCATCTAACCAATATGAAACTTTCCCTTTTTACACTTTTTCAATTTACATATTTTTCGAGAAAACGAAGGTGCGATTCATTTTAAGCCATTTTTGGCCATTTTGGTTGACACGCCATAATCCAAATGGCTTGGTTTTTGACTCTAACCTTTTAACCACAAGTTTATACATATAACCATGACGTGTGTCCATATTCGTCACCCCGACATACCCATTCTATCATGTTTTAACTCATTGACCCGTTTAGGGGTCCAATTGGTCACTTTTATCAAATTCAACTAGTTTAACTACTTTAACACTTTCAATTACTACTATTATGCATCATATATATTCAAACAATAATCTACATAAGTGTTTACATCAGTTGACTTACGAGGTCAACTTATACCAAAACCACATTTTCATGATTTACTATGGTTAACTTACAAAACATGTTTTAAGGGCGACTTATACAAGTTTGATACACAACGATAATTACAAAGAGAAGCTTGCTACTTACAAACTTGCAAGCTATCATCCACGCTAATTGTATAAACCGTCCTTCCAATCAATTTCTCACTTACCACCTACAACAAGTAAACACTTAAACAATAAGCACAATGCTTAGTGAGCTCATGAGCAATTAATTAAGTAATCCATCATAACACATTATCAAGTAGAAGTAGATTACTTCATTCACATAGTTATCAACAAACAACTACTGAGTACTAAGTAGAGGTCAAATCTCTATGCGGATCCGCGGCCAACATCCCTTAGTACCAAATCACGTCGAAATGGATACTAAGTCAACAACACTCTATGCTAACATCGTTAGCAACCTCTACTAAGATGCTCAATACACGAAATCAACAATTATCATTAATTAAACAACAATAATCAATGATAATTAACAACAATCACTACTCGATCATGTGAACCTCTTGCTCGTAAGCAATCCGGAACCCATGACCATTACCCAATTAATCCCCACAACACTCACCTTGATGTTTAGATGAAGATTACAACAAATTGATTACAAGTGCTCCAAGTCTTTAATCACCTAAACATATATCACATAATAATATAACAAGTAATTAGAACTTTCTAATTATCAACTATTAACTAGAAACCAACACTATACTCCCCCACTTAGGGTTTAACTAAGTTTGATTCCAACCAAACCAATAAACCCAATTACTTCCATATTCAAAATCAACATAAGTTCTTGGTTTCTAATTAATTTCTTATTCAAACATCATAATCACACTCTAATATCATTTCTAACATCATTCTAGGCCAATTAATCTTAACCTAGATGAATTCACACAAAACCACTAATTAGCTCAAGAACATAGTTAGTGATTTTAACTAATACAAGTGATATTATGATTACAAATCATCACAATAACACTTAATAACACTATTTAAATCATTATTAAGGTTTAATTTCGGATTAAACCTATCAATTCATCAAACCCTTAGTTAAAACCCAAAATACCCATTTCTAGGTTTAAAACTAAGATGAGAAACACTTACAATCAAGAAAAGAAGAAGATGATGATGATTATCTTGAAGATTGAAGCTTGAATTCGAATTTAAAGATGAAGATTTGATGAGGTCTAGGGTTCTTGCGATTTTGGTTCCTCTGCTTTTGAGGTTCTGGAGTTTTTAGAATATGATAGAATGTTCCACGTACTGATTTTACTTCACTTAATTGATTCCCACAGTCTGGAACTGGAAAACCATTTACGATTTCTATTATTTTAATTGTACTTCAAGTTATAATAATTTAAAACAATTATTATTTTATATTCCAGAATAATACCTCAAAATTTGGGGTGTTACAACTCTCCCCCACTTATTCTGTTCGTGTCCTCACGAACCACTCTTGGTGCACCGCAGGATAGAATGCCATCATCCAATCCTCGGGCTCCCAAGTATATTCAGAACCTTTTCTGTGCCGCCATTGCACTTTGACAATAGAAACCGATTTGTTCCTAAGTTGTTTAACTTTCTGATCAAGAATTTTGACAGGTTCTTCCACGTAACTCAATTTATCATTCAACTGGATTTCATGAAGCGGAACGTAAGAAGCTTCATCAACTAGACATTTCCGAAGCTGAGACACGTGGAAAGTATCATGAATACCACTGAGTTCATCAGGTAACTGTAACCGATAAGCTACCCTTCCAATTCTCGCAATAATCTCAAAAGGACCAATATACCTTGGACCCAATTTTCCTCTTTTTCGAAAACGAATGATACCCTTCCAAGGAGAGACTTTAAGCATAACTTTATCCCCCACTTGGAATTCGATTGGTCGTCTACGTTTATCGGCATAAGATTTCTGACGGTCTTGTGCCATTTTCAACCTTTCACGGATTTGGTCAATCTTTTCAGTGGTTAATTGGACCACATCAGTGCTTCCAATTTCCTTTTGACCGACCTCACCCCAACAGATAGGAGTACGACACTTCCTGCCATAAAGCATTTCATATGGTGGCATATTTATGGAGGAATGATAATTGTTGTTATATGAGAATTCTACCAACGGAAGATGAGAATCCCAACTGCCACCAAAATCAATAACACATGCTCTAAGCATATCCTCCAGGGTCTGAATGGTACGTTCACTTTGACCATCAGTCTGAGGGTGGAAAGCCGTACTGATAAGTAATTTAGTACCCAAATCCTCCTGGAATTTCTTCCAGAAACGTGAGGTAAAACGAGTGTCCCTATCAGAGACAATAGAAACAGGTACTCCATGCCTAGAAACAACTTCACGAATATAGATATCAGCTAATACCTCAGAAGATGAGGCTTCCCGAATAGGTAAGAAGAGAGCACTTTTAGTCAAACGATCTACAATCACCCATATAGCATCATACTGTCGAGGAGTTCTCGGCAATTTAGTAATCAGGTCCATTGTAATGTGCTCCCATTTCCATACCGGGATATCCAAAGGTTGGAGTTTCCCGTATGGTTGTTGGTGTTCAGCTTTCACTTGAAGACAAGTAAGACAATTCTGTACATGTTTAAGGATATCACGCTTCATGCCAGGCCACCAATAGTCTCGTTTTAAATCCCAAAACATCTTAGTAGCACCTGGATGTACAGAATATCTAGATTTATGGGCTTCATTCAGTAATAATTGTTTGACTTCACTCGTCCTTGGTATCCAAATTCTACCGAAACGAGTCTTTAGACCACGTGAGTCATCAATTAAATCAGAAATTTGACCCGTCAAACGTTGTTTATTTGTGTCATTAGAAGATAAAGCCTCACTCTGAGCAGTTTTAATATAATCAAACAGTTGAGGGGAAACAATCATGTTAAGAGAATGCACTTGAAGGACATAATGAGTAGCCTTCCGGCTAAGAGCATCAGCAACGACATTAGCTTTACCAGGATGGTAAAGTATGTCACAATCATAATCCTTCACTAAATCAAGCCACCTCCTTTGTCGGTTATTCAAATCACGCTGATCAAAGAAGTATTTTAGGCTTTTGTGGTCTGTATAAATAGTAAACTTAACTCCATAAAGATAATGTCGCCAAATCTTCAATGCAAAAACCACGGCAGCCAATTCAAGATCATGCGTAGGATAGTTTTGCTCATGTGTTTTTAACTGACGTGAGGCATAAGCAATTACTTTCCCGCGTTGCATAAGAACACAACCCAAACCAAGCTTAGAAGCATCACAATAAACAACCATATCCTCAATACCCTCAGGCAGAACAAGGATAGGTGCTTGGCTGAGTTTTTCTTTCAATAGCTGAAATGCGTTAGATTGTTTTTCACCCCAGTTCCAAGGCACATTCTTTCGAGTTAACTGGGTTAAGGGAGTAACAATCTTTGAAAAATCTTGAATAAATCGACGATAATAGCCTGCCAAACCGAGAAAACTCCTAACTTCAGTGGGACTCGTAGGTGGGTCCCATTTCATAACAGCGGCTATTTTCGAAGGATCAACTTGAACACCGTGAATATTGATCACATGTCCAAGGAATTGGACTTCACGTAACCAAAATTCACATTTAGAAAATTTTGCAAATAACTTCTCTCGACGAAGCATCTCCAGGACTTGTCTTAAATGAATTGCATGATCATTCTCACTTTTAGAATAGATGAGAATATCATCAATAAAGACAATTACAAACTTGTCCAACATAGTACGACATACCCGATTCATTAGATCCATGAAAGCAGCTGGGGCATTAGTTAAGCCGAAGGGCATAACTACGAATTCATAGTGCCCATAGCGAGTACGAAAAGCTGTTTTTGAAATATCTTCATCCCTAACCTTTAGCTGATGGTACCCGGAACGAAGATCAACCTTGGAAAAGAAATTGGCACCCTGTAGCTGATCAAATAAATCATCAATTCGAGGAATGGGATATCGATTTTTAATGGTCACCTTATTCAGCTCCCGGTAATCAATACACATTCTTAAAGATCCATCTTTCTTTTTCACAAATAAGACAGGAGCTCCCCAAGGCGAACTACTAGGACGAATAAAACCTTTGTCCAAAAGCTCTTGCAGTTGATTCATCATCTCTTGCATTTCAGTCGGAGCTAATCGATAAGGAGTTTTAGCAATTGGAGCTGCTCCAGGAACAAGATCAATTCTGAATTCCACCTGTCGCTCAGGAGGAACACCAGGAAGTTCATCGGGAAATACATCGGAAAATTCCTTTACAACAGGAATATCAGAAAGCGTCGGTACAGATTTGGAGTTATCCACCACATGTGCCAAAAAGGACTGACATCCGTGTGATAACAATCTTTTAGTACGGGCAAAGTTACATATAGGAATAGATCGGTGGAGGCGTTCACCATAAACGGTAATTTCCCGTCCGCTAGGTGCTTTGAGGAGAATCACTTTATCATGACAATTAATTACACCATTATTATCTCCTAACCAGTCCATTCCTACCACCACCTGAAACTCTCCCATTTTCATAGGAATTAAATCTATTTGGAAATTTTCATCATCTATCTCCATAATACACCCTTTATAGACATCATTAACAATTATTAATTTGCTATCAGCAATTTCTACTTCTAAGGGGTAATTCAATTTAGAAATAGGATTATTCAATAGAGCACAAAACGACAAGGATACAAACGATTTGGTGGCTCCAGAATCAAATAAAACGTGGGCAGGTCTAGAATTAATGATGAAGGTACCTGTCACCACATCATGTGACTCTTTCGCCTCCTCAGTGGTAATCTGGAAGGAACGACTCTTGGGCCTCGACCCACTAGAAGTCCCCTTTTTCTCTGCTTCTTTCTTTTTCCTTTCCAAATCCGCTTTCTTACTAGGACAATCCATCTGGAGATGATCATCCTTAAAACAATAATAACACAGTTTGTATGGACTTGGACAATTTGGGGCCATATGCCCGGGTTTACCACAGTTAAAACATTTACATTCACCTGTATGCTTTCTCTTGCATTTCTCACAGAAAGGTACATCACGAAATTGAGATTGAGATTGATAAGTTCGTTGGGATTGGGATTTCTGATCGGATTGGGATTGTTTATCTTTGGAAGTG
Organism: Pseudognaphalium luteoalbum; assembly: GCA_963422505.1. Lineage (NCBI taxonomy): Eukaryota > Viridiplantae > Streptophyta > Magnoliopsida > Asterales > Asteraceae > Pseudognaphalium > Pseudognaphalium luteoalbum. The sequence continues at coordinate 29,940,270 of OY730192.1, forward strand.
AAACGGAATTTCTTAGAAGGTGGTGATTTGGAAATGACTGTGTGTTCAGCTTTCCTCTTACTTGCAGCTTCATCAGCTTTAGCCCGCAAGTCTTTCTCACGAATAATTCCCTTATTAAATATCTTGGGAATTGTATCACAAATTTCAGGATCAACAAACTCACGAATATCGGTATTCATGTGTCTGTAATAGTGGTCAGTTAACAGCTTGAGATTCGAAGTATATTCAGGACAAAATCGAGATTTTTCATGGAAAACCTTATTGTATTCGATCATCGACATGTTACCTTGTTGAATGGAAAGAAATTCACCTTTAAGTTTTTCAATTTCAGCCGGTGGTGAAAATTCTCCCATAACAAGTTCCTTGAAAACGTTCCAAGAAAACTTGGTAGCATTCTCGAATCCAACAGTCTGCACTTTAGAGTTCCACCATTCATGTGCATCATCCTTCATTTGATGTGCAGCAAATAGCACCTTCAAACGTTCAGGACAATCACATAGCATAAAAACTTCTTCCATCTCGCTTAACCATCGGGAACAAAGGATGGGATTTACTTCCCCATGAAACTTTGGTGGTTTACAATTTGAGAAATTCTTATATTCAAATTTACCCTTTTCTTTATCAAACTCCTGCTGATTTGCAAGAATTTCAGCATTTATTGTAGGATTCTTTAGAATAGGATGCTTTTGTTCGAATTCTTCAAATTTTGAAGATACTATTTGTTCCACTCGGGAAATAATTGTTGGAGTGAACTGTTCAAGGGCTTGACCAATCACATGTTTTAAAACTGCTTCATCCTCGGGGTCGATGTTCCTTTCATGGTCTTCTTCCTCACGAGGAGAAGAATTTCTTTGGGAACCTTCCCCTTGGTTAGCAGTAGAATCAACCATTTTACTACATGAATTTAATATATTGGTCAACCTTATATATATAACAGGAATTAAATCAAATAAACCTTCCACTACAACTAATTCGTATTTAACAACCTTGAACTTCCCATGTGCATTAGTGTAATAGAACTCCGTTGGCCAGACGTAGTCATATTAAACTGATAACACATTTCTGTTCAATGTTCTTAAACACAATCACTTTAAGACAAACTCATTCCTGAAGTTACAATTAAGCAGGTAGTATAAACTACTAACTAACAACAACAATTCATAATCATATAATCAAAGTAGTTTAAGATTAAACAATCCTAAAGTGGATTGCATAATTCTCTTAAACTATCGCTCTGATACCAACTTGAAACGCCATGATTTCGTAACCATTTTTTTTTTTTTTTTACTACACTACCTTGAATGTATACATATATATATTACTCATAAGATTGTAAATGAAACACAAAATAAAAAAAAACTGATTTGAACCTGTTGTGGACCAAAGCCGATCTGCTATGCCATAGCCGATCTGCTTCTTCAGTTAATTTCAAGCTTTTTCAACCAAAACGAGTTCTGTCGTGTTTTTACACTAACTTAGCCGATCTGCTAAGCATAGCAGATCTGCTATCATACTAAAGCCGATCGGCTCAGTAACCAAAGCCGATCTGCTCAGCTTCTGAACCAATACTATGTGCAGTTTTTCGATTTTCAAACGGGCATATCTACTAAACCGTAAAGAGTTAGACTCTGAAATTTTGCAGGCACTTTCATCTAACCAATATGAAACTTTCCCTTTTTACACTTTTTCAATTTACATATTTTTCGAGAAAACGAAGGTGCGATTCATTTTAAGCCATTTTTGGCCATTTTGGTTGACACGCCATAATCCAAATGGCTTGGTTTTTGACTCTAACCTTTTAACCACAAGTTTATACATATAACCATGACGTGTGTCCATATTCGTCACCCCGACATACCCATTCTATCATGTTTTAACTCATTGACCCGTTTAGGGGTCCAATTGGTCACTTTTATCAAATTCAACTAGTTTAACTACTTTAACACTTTCAATTACTACTATTATGCATCATATATATTCAAACAATAATCTACATAAGTGTTTACATCAGTTGACTTACGAGGTCAACTTATACCAAAACCACATTTTCATGATTTACTATGGTTAACTTACAAAACATGTTTTAAGGGCGACTTATACAAGTTTGATACACAACGATAATTACAAAGAGAAGCTTGCTACTTACAAACTTGCAAGCTATCATCCACGCTAATTGTATAAACCGTCCTTCCAATCAATTTCTCACTTACCACCTACAACAAGTAAACACTTAAACAATAAGCACAATGCTTAGTGAGCTCATGAGCAATTAATTAAGTAATCCATCATAACACATTATCAAGTAGAAGTAGATTACTTCATTCACATAGTTATCAACAAACAACTACTGAGTACTAAGTAGAGGTCAAATCTCTATGCGGATCCGCGGCCAACATCCCTTAGTACCAAATCACGTCGAAATGGATACTAAGTCAACAACACTCTATGCTAACATCGTTAGCAACCTCTACTAAGATGCTCAATACACGAAATCAACAATTATCATTAACTAAACAACAATAATCAATGATAATTAACAACAATCACTACTCGATCATGTGAACCTCTTGCTCGTAAGCAATCCGGAACCCATGACCATTACCCAATTAATCCCCACAACACTCACCTTGATGTTTAGATGAAGATTACAACAAATTGATTACAAGTGCTCCAAGTCTTTAATCACCTAAACATATATCACATAATAATATAACAAGTAATTAGAACTTTCTAATTATCAACTATTAACTAGAAACCAACACTATACTCCCCCACTTAGGGTTTAACTAAGTTTGATTCCAACCAAACCAATAAACCCAATTACTTCCATATTCAAAATCAACATAAGTTCTTGGTTTCTAATTAATTTCTTATTCAAACATCATAATCACACTCTAATATCATTTCTAACATCATTCTAGGCCAATTAATCTTAACCTAGATGAATTCACACAAAACCACTAATTAGCTCAAGAACATAGTTAGTGATTTTAACTAATACAAGTGATATTATGATTACAAATCATCACAATAACACTTAATAACACTATTTAAATCATTATTAAGGTTTAATTTCGGATTAAACCTATCAATTCATCAAACCCTTAGTTAAAACCCAAAATACCCATTTCTAGGTTTAAAACTAAGATGAGAAACACTTACAATCAAGAAAAGAAGAAGATGATGATGATTATCTTGAAGATTGAAGCTTGAATTCGAATTTAAAGATGAAGATTTGATGAGGTCTAAGGTTCTTGCGATTTTGGTTCCTCTGCTTTTGAGGTTCTGGAGTTTTTAGAATATGATAGAATGTTCCACGTACTGATTTTACTTCACTTAATTGATTCCCACAGTCTGGAACTGGAAAACCATTTACGATTTCTATTATTTTAATTGTACTTCAAGTTATAATAATTTAAAACAATTATTATTTTATATTCCAGAATAATACCTCAAAATTTGGGGTGTTACAACTCTCCCCCACTTATTCTGTTCGTGTCCTCACGAACCACTCTTGGTGCACCGCAGGATAGAATGCCATCATCCAATCCTCGGGCTCCCAAGTATATTCAGAACCTTTTCTGTGCCGCCATTGCACTTTGACAATAGAAACCGATTTGTTCCTAAGTTGTTTAACTTTCTGATCAAGAATTTTGACAGGTTCTTCCACGTAACTCAATTTATCATTCAACTGGATTTCATGAAGCGGAACGTAAGAAGCTTCATCAACTAGACATTTCCGAAGCTGAGACACGTGGAAAGTATCATGAATACCACTGAGTTCATCAGGTAACTGTAACCGATAAGCTACCCTTCCAATTCTCGCAATAATCTCAAAAGGACCAATATACCTTGGACCCAATTTTCCTCTTTTTCGAAAACGAATGATACCCTTCCAAGGAGAGACTTTAAGCATAACTTTATCCCCCACTTGGAATTCGATTGGTCGTCTACGTTTATCGGCATAAGATTTCTGACGGTCTTGTGCCATTTTCAACCTTTCACGGATTTGGTCAATCTTTTCAGTGGTTAATTGGACCACATCAGTGCTTCCAATTTCCTTTTGACCGACCTCACCCCAACAGATAGGAGTACGACACTTCCTGCCATAAAGCATTTCATATGGTGGCATATTTATGGAGGAATGATAATTGTTGTTATATGAGAATTCTACCAACGGAAGATGAGAATCCCAACTGCCACCAAAATCAATAACACATGCTCTAAGCATATCCTCCAGGGTCTGAATGGTACGTTCACTTTGACCATCAGTCTGAGGGTGGAAAGCCGTACTGATAAGTAATTTAGTACCCAAATCCTCCTGGAATTTCTTCCAGAAACGTGAGGTAAAACGAGTGTCCCTATCAGAGACAATAGAAACAGGTACTCCATGCCTAGAAACAACTTCACGAATATAGATATCAGCTAATACCTCAGAAGATGAGGCTTCCCGAATAGGTAAGAAGAGAGCACTTTTAGTCAAACGATCTACAATCACCCATATAGCATCATACTGTCGAGGAGTTCTCGGCAATTTAGTAATCAGGTCCATTGTAATGTGCTCCCATTTCCATACCGGGATATCCAAAGGTTGGAGTTTCCCGTATGGTTGTTGGTGTTCAGCTTTCACTTGAAGACAAGTAAGACAATTCTGTACATGTTTAACGATATCACGCTTCATGCCAGGCCACCAATAGTCTCGTTTTAAATCCCAAAACATCTTAGTAGCACCTGGATGTACAGAATATCTAGATTTATGGGCTTCATTCAGTAATAATTGTTTGACTTCACTCGTCCTTGGTATCCAAATTCTACCGAAACGAGTCTTTAGACCACGTGAGTCATCAATTAAATCAGAAATTTGACCCGTCAAACGTTGTTTATTTGTGTCATTAGAAGATAAAGCCTCACTCTGAGCAGTTTTAATATAATCAAACAGTTGAGGGGAAACAATCATGTTAAGAGAATGCACTTGAAGGACATAATGAGTAGCCTTCCGGCTAAGAGCATCAGCAACGACATTAGCTTTACCAGGATGGTAAAGTATGTCACAATCATAATCCTTCACTAAATCAAGCCACCTCCTTTGTCGGTTATTCAAATCACGCTGATCAAAGAAGTATTTTAGGCTTTTGTGGTCTGTATAAATAGTAAACTTAACTCCATAAAGATAATGTCGCCAAATCTTCAATGCAAAAACCACGGCAGCCAATTCAAGATCATGCGTAGGATAGTTTTGCTCATGTGTTTTTAACTGACGTGAGGCATAAGCAATTACTTTCCCGCGTTGCATAAGAACACAACCCAAACCAAGCTTAGAAGCATCACAATAAACAACCATATCCTCAATACCCTCAGGCAGAACAAGGATAGGTGCTTGGCTGAGTTTTTCTTTCAATAGCTGAAATGCGTTAGATTGTTTTTCACCCCAGTTCCAAGGCACATTCTTTCGAGTTAACTGGGTTAAGGGAGTAACAATCTTTGAAAAATCTTGAATAAATCGACGATAATAGCCTGCCAAACCGAGAAAACTCCTAACTTCAGTGGGACTCGTAGGTGGGTCCCATTTCATAACAGCGGCTATTTTCGAAGGATCAACTTGAACACCGTGAATATTGATCACATGTCCAAGGAATTGGACTTCACGTAACCAAAATTCACATTTAGAAAATTTTGCAAATAACTTCTCTCGACGAAGCATCTCCAGGACTTGTCTTAAATGAATTGCATGATCATTCTCACTTTTAGAATAGATGAGAATATCATCAATAAAGACAATTACAAACTTGTCCAACATAGTACGATATACCCGATTCATTAGATCCATGAAAGCAGCTGGGGCATTAGTTAAGCCGAAGGGCATAACTACGAATTCATAGTGCCCATAGCGAGTACGAAAAGCTGTTTTTGAAATATCTTCATCCCTAACCTTTAGCTGATGGTACCCGGAACGAAGATCAACCTTGGAAAAGAAATTGGCACCCTGTAGCTGATCAAATAAATCATCAATTCGAGGAATGGGATATCGATTTTTAATGGTCACCTTATTCAGCTCCCGGTAATCAATACACATTCTTAAAGATCCATCTTTCTTTTTCACAAATAAGACAGGAGCTCCCCAAGGCGAACTACTAGGACGAATAAAACCTTTGTCCAAAAGCTCTTGCAATTGATTCATCATCTCTTGCATTTCAGTCGGAGCTAATCGATAAGGAGTTTTAGCAATTGGAGCTGCTCCAGGAACAAGATCAATTCTGAATTCCACCTGTCGCTCAGGAGGAACACCAGGAAGTTCATCGGGAAATACATCGGAAAATTCCTTTACAACAGGAATATCAGAAAGCGTCGGTACAGATTTGGAGTTATCCACCACATGTGCCAAAAAGGACTGACATCCGTGTGATAACAATCTTTTAGTACGGGCAAAGTTACATATAGGAATAGATCGGTGGAGGCGTTCACCATAAACGGTAATTTCCCGTCCGCTAGGTGCTTTGAGGAGAATCACTTTATCATGACAATTAATTACACCATTATTATCTCCTAACCAGTCCATTCCTACCACCACCTGAAACTCTCCCATTTTCATAGGAATTAAATCTATTTGGAAATTTTCATCATCTATCTCCATAATACACCCTTTATAGACATCATTAACAATTATTAATTTGCTATCAGCAATTTCTACTTCTAAGGGGTAATTCAATTTAGAAATAGGATTATTCAATAGAGCACAAAACGACAAGGATACAAACGATTTGGTGGCTCCAGAATCAAATAAAACGTGGGCAGGTCTAGAATTAATGATGAAGGTACCTGTCACCACATCATGTGACTCTTTCGCCTCCTCAGTGGTAATCTGGAAGGAACGACTCTTGGGCCTCGACCCACTAGAAGTCCCCTTTTTCTCTGCTTCTTTCTTTTTCCTTTCCAAATCCGCTTTCTTACTAGGACAATCCATCTGGAGATGATCATCCTTAAAACAATAATAACACAGTTTGTATGGACTTGGACAATTTGGGGCCATATGCCCGGGTTTACCACAGTTAAAACATTTACATTCACCTGTATGCTTTCTCTTGCATTTCTCACAGAAAGGTACATCACGAAATTGAGATTGAGATTGATAAGTTCGTTGGGATTGGGATTTCTGATCGGATTGGGATTGTTTATCTTTGGAAGTGAAACGGAATTTCTTAGAAGGTGGTGATTTGGAAATGACTGTGTGTTCAGCTTTCCTCTTACTTGCAGCTTCATCAGCTTTAGCCCGCAAGTCTTTCTCACGAATAATTCCCTTATTAAATATCTTGGGAATTGTATCACAAATTTCAGGATCAACAAACTCACGAATATCGGTATTCATGTGTCTGTAATAGTGGTCAGTTAACAGCTTGAGATTCGAAGTATATTCAGGACAAAATCGAGATTTTTCATGGAAAACCTTATTGTATTCGATCATCGACATGTTACCTTGTTGAATGGAAAGAAATTCACCTTTAAGTTTTTCAATTTCAGCCGGTGGTGAAAATTCTCCCATAACAAGTTCCTTGAAAACGTTCCAAGAAAACTTGGTAGCATTCTCGAATCCAACAGTCTGCACTTTAGAGTTCCACCATTCATGTGCATCATCCTTCATTTGATGTGCAGCAAATAGCACCTTCAAACGTTCAGGACAATCACATAGCATAAAAACTTCTTCCATCTCGCTTAACCATCGGGAACAAAGGATGGGATTTACTTCCCCATGAAACTTTGGTGGTTTACAATTTGAGAAATTCTTATATTCAAATTTACCCTTTTCTTTATCAAACTCCTGCTGATTTGCAAGAATTTCAGCATTTATTGTAGGATTCTTTAGAATAGGATGCTTTTGTTCGAATTCTTCAAATTTTGAAGATACTATTTGTTCCACTCGGGAAATAATTGTTGGAGTGAACTGTTCAAGGGCTTGACCAATCACATGTTTTAAAACTGCTTCATCCTCGGGGTCGATGTTCCTTTCATGGTCTTCTTCCTCACGAGGAGAAGAATTTCTTTGGGAACCTTCCCCTTGGTTAGCAGTAGAATCAACCATTTTACTACATGAATTTAATATATTGGTCAACCTTATATATATAACAGGAATTAAATCAAATAAACCTTCCACTACAACTAATTCGTATTTAACAACCTTGAACTTCCCATGTGCATTAGTGTAATAGAACTCCGTTGGCCAGACGTAGTCATATTAAACTGATAACACATTTCTGTTCAATGTTCTTAAACACAATCACTTTAAGACAAACTCATTCCTGAAGTTACAATTAAGCAGGTAGTATAAACTACTAACTAACAACAACAATTCATAATCATATAATCAAAGTAGTTTAAGATTAAACAATCCTAAAGTGGATTGCATAATTCTCTTAAACTATCGCTCTGATACCAACTTGAAACGCCATGATTTCGTAACCATTTTTTTTTTTTTTTACTACACTACCTTGAATGTATACATATATATATTACTCATAAGATTGTAAATGAAACACAAAATAAAAAAAAACTGATTTGAACCTGTTGTGGACCAAAGCCGATCTGCTATGCCATAGCCGATCTGCTTCTTCAGTTAATTTCAAGCTTTTTCAACCAAAACGAGTTCTGTCGTGTTTTTACACTAACTTAGCCGATCTGCTAAGCATAGCAGATCTGCTATCATACTAAAGCCGATCGGCTCAGTAACCAAAGCCGATCTGCTCAGCTTCTGAACCAATACTATGTGCAGTTTTTCGATTTTCAAACGGGCATATCTACTAAACCGTAAAGAGTTAGACTCTGAAATTTTGCAGGCACTTTCATCTAACCAATATGAAACTTTCCCTTTTTACACTTTTTCAATTTACATATTTTTCGAGAAAACGAAGGTGCGATTCATTTTAAGCCATTTTTGGCCATTTTGGTTGACACGCCATAATCCAAATGGCTTGGTTTTTGACTCTAACCTTTTAACCACAAGTTTATACATATAACCATGACGTGTGTCCATATTCGTCACCCCGACATACCCATTCTATCATGTTTTAACTCATTGACCCGTTTAGGGGTCCAATTGGTCACTTTTATCAAATTCAACTAGTTTAACTACTTTAACACTTTCAATTACTACTATTATGCATCATATATATTCAAACAATAATCTACATAAGTGTTTACATCAGTTGACTTACGAGGTCAACTTATACCAAAACCACATTTTCATGATTTACTATGGTTAACTTACAAAACATGTTTTAAGGGCGACTTATACAAGTTTGATACACAACGATAATTACAAAGAGAAGCTTGCTACTTACAAACTTGCAAGCTATCATCCACGCTAATTGTATAAACCGTCCTTCCAATCAATTTCTCACTTACCACCTACAACAAGTAAACACTTAAACAATAAGCACAATGCTTAGTGAGCTCATGAGCAATTAATTAAGTAATCCATCATAACACATTATCAAGTAGAAGTAGATTACTTCATTCACATAGTTATCAACAAACAACTACTGAGTACTAAGTAGAGGTCAAATCTCTATGCGGATCCGCGGCCAACATCCCTTAGTACCAAATCACGTCGAAATGGATACTAAGTCAACAACACTCTATGCTAACATCGTTAGCAACCTCTACTAAGATGCTCAATACACGAAATCAACAATTATCATTAACTAAACAACAATAATCAATGATAATTAACAACAATCACTACTCGATCATGTGAACCTCTTGCTCGTAAGCAATCCGGAACCCATGACCATTACCCAATTAATCCCCACAACACTCACCTTGATGTTTAGATGAAGATTACAACAAATTGATTACAAGTGCTCCAAGTCTTTAATCACCTAAACATATATCACATAATAATATAACAAGTAATTAGAACTTTCTAATTATCAACTATTAACTAGAAACCAACACTATACTCCCCCACTTAGGGTTTAACTAAGTTTGATTCCAACCAAACCAATAAACCCAATTACTTCCATATTCAAAATCAACATAAGTTCTTGGTTTCTAATTAATTTCTTATTCAAACATCATAATCACACTCTAATATCATTTCTAACATCATTCTAGGCCAATTAATCTTAACCTAGATGAATTCACACAAAACCACTAATTAGCTCAAGAACATAGTTAGTGATTTTAACTAATACAAGTGATATTATGATTACAAATCATCACAATAACACTTAATAACACTATTTAAATCATTATTAAGGTTTAATTTCGGATTAAACCTATCAATTCATCAAACCCTTAGTTAAAACCCAAAATACCCATTTCTAGGTTTAAAACTAAGATGAGAAACACTTACAATCAAGAAAAGAAGAAGATGATGATGATTATCTTGAAGATTGAAGCTTGAATTCGAATTTAAAGATGAAGATTTGATGAGGTCTAGGGTTCTTGCGATTTTGGTTCCTCTGCTTTTGAGGTTCTGGAGTTTTTAGAATATGATAGAATGTTCCACGTACTGATTTTACTTCACTTAATTGATTCCCACAGTCTGGAACTGGAAAACCATTTACGATTTCTATTATTTTAATTGTACTTCAAGTTATAATAATTTAAAACAATTATTATTTTATATTCCAGAATAATACCTCAAAATTTGGGGTGTTACAACTCTCCCCCACTTATTCTGTTCGTGTCCTCACGAACCACTCTTGGTGCACCGCAGGATAGAATGCCATCATCCAATCCTCGGGCTCCCAAGTATATTCAGAACCTTTTCTGTGCCGCCATTGCACTTTGACAATAGAAACCGATTTGTTCCTAAGTTGTTTAACTTTCTGATCAAGAATTTTGACAGGTTCTTCCACGTAACTCAATTTATCATTCAACTGGATTTCATGAAGCGGAACGTAAGAAGCTTCATCAACTAGACATTTCCGAAGCTGAGACACGTGGAAAGTATCATGAATACCACTGAGTTCATCAGGTAACTGTAACCGATAAGCTACCCTTCCAATTCTCGCAATAATCTCAAAAGGACCAATATACCTTGGACCCAATTTTCCTCTTTTTCGAAAACGAATGATACCCTTCCAAGGAGAGACTTTAAGCATAACTTTATCCCCCACTTGGAATTCGATTGGTCGTCTACGTTTATCGGCATAAGATTTCTGACGGTCTTGTGCCATTTTCAACCTTTCACGGATTTGGTCAATCTTTTCAGTGGTTAATTGGACCACATCAGTGCTTCCAATTTCCTTTTGACCGACCTCACCCCAACAGATAGGAGTACGACACTTCCTGCCATAAAGCATTTCATATGGTGGCATATTTATGGAGGAATGATAATTGTTGTTATATGAGAATTCTACCAACGGAAGATGAGAATCCCAACTGCCACCAAAATCAATAACACATGCTCTAAGCATATCCTCCAGGGTCTGAATGGTACGTTCACTTTGACCATCAGTCTGAGGGTGGAAAGCCGTACTGATAAGTAATTTAGTACCCAAATCCTCCTGGAATTTCTTCCAGAAACGTGAGGTAAAACGAGTGTCCCTATCAGAGACAATAGAAACAGGTACTCCATGCCTAGAAACAACTTCACGAATATAGATATCAGCTAATACCTCAGAAGATGAGGCTTCCCGAATAGGTAAGAAGAGAGCACTTTTAGTCAAACGATCTACAATCACCCATATAGCATCATACTGTCGAGGAGTTCTCGGCAATTTAGTAATCAGGTCCATTGTAATGTGCTCCCATTTCCATACCGGGATATCCAAAGGTTGGAGTTTCCCGTATGGTTGTTGGTGTTCAGCTTTCACTTGAAGACAAGTAAGACAATTCTGTACATGTTTAACGATATCACGCTTCATGCCAGGCCACCAATAGTCTCGTTTTAAATCCCAAAACATCTTAGTAGCACCTGGATGTACAGAATATCTAGATTTATGGGCTTCATTCAGTAATAATTGTTTGACTTCACTCGTCCTTGGTATCCAAATTCTACCGAAACGAGTCTTTAGACCACGTGAGTCATCAATTAAATCAGAAATTTGACCCGTCAAACGTTGTTTATTTGTGTCATTAGAAGATAAAGCCTCACTCTGAGCAGTTTTAATATAATCAAACAGTTGAGGGGAAACAATCATGTTAAGAGAATGCACTTGAAGGACATAATGAGTAGCCTTCCGGCTAAGAGCATCAGCAACGACATTAGCTTTACCAGGATGGTAAAGTATGTCACAATCATAATCCTTCACTAAATCAAGCCACCTCCTTTGTCGGTTATTCAAATCACGCTGATCAAAGAAGTATTTTAGGCTTTTGTGGTCTGTATAAATAGTAAACTTAACTCCATAAAGATAATGTCGCCAAATCTTCAATGCAAAAACCACGGCAGCCAATTCAAGATCATGCGTAGGATAGTTTTGCTCATGTGTTTTTAACTGACGTGAGGCATAAGCAATTACTTTCCCGCGTTGCATAAGAACACAACCCAAACCAAGCTTAGAAGCATCACAATAAACAACCATATCCTCAATACCCTCAGGCAGAACAAGGATAGGTGCTTGGCTGAGTTTTTCTTTCAATAGCTGAAATGCGTTAGATTGTTTTTCACCCCAGTTCCAAGGCACATTCTTTCGAGTTAACTGGGTTAAGGGAGTAACAATCTTTGAAAAATCTTGAATAAATCGACGATAATAGCCTGCCAAACCGAGAAAACTCCTAACTTCAGTGGGACTCGTAGGTGGGTCCCATTTCATAACAGCGGCTATTTTCGAAGGATCAACTTGAACACCGTGAATATTGATCACATGTCCAAGGAATTGGACTTCACGTAACCAAAATTCACATTTAGAAAATTTTGCAAATAACTTCTCTCGACGAAGCATCTCCAGGACTTGTCTTAAATGAATTGCATGATCATTCTCACTTTTAGAATAGATGAGAATATCATCAATAAAGACAATTACAAACTTGTCCAACATAGTACGACATACCCGATTCATTAGATCCATGAAAGCAGCTGGGGCATTAGTTAAGCCGAAGGGCATAACTACGAATTCATAGTGCCCATAGCGAGTACGAAAAGCTGTTTTTGAAATATCTTCATCCCTAACCTTTAGCTGATGGTACCCGGAACGAAGATCAACCTTGGAAAAGAAATTGGCACCCTGTAGCTGATCAAATAAATCATCAATTCGAGGAATGGGATATCGATTTTTAATGGTCACCTTATTCAGCTCCCGGTAATCAATACACATTCTTAAAGATCCATCTTTCTTTTTCACAAATAAGACAGGAGCTCCCCAAGGCGAACTACTAGGACGAATAAAACCTTTGTCCAAAAGCTCTTGCAGTTGATTCATCATCTCTTGCATTTCAGTCGGAGCTAATCGATAAGGAGTTTTAGCAATTGGAGCTGCTCCAGGAACAAGATCAATTCTGAATTCCACCTGTCGCTCAGGAGGAACACCAGGAAGTTCATCGGGAAATACATCGGAAAATTCCTTTACAACAGGAATATCAGAAAGCGTCGGTACAGATTTGGAGTTATCCACCACATGTGCCAAAAAGGACTGACATCCGTGTGATAACAATCTTTTAGTACGGGCAAAGTTACATATAGGAATAGATCGGTGGAGGCGTTCACCATAAACGGTAATTTCCCGTCCGCTAGGTGCTTTGAGGAGAATCACTTTATCATGACAATTAATTACACCATTATTATCTCCTAACCAGTCCATTCCTACCACCACCTGAAACTCTCCCATTTTCATAGGAATTAAATCTATTTGGAAATTTTCATCATCTATCTCCATAATACACCCTTTATAGACATCATTAACAATTATTAATTTGCTATCAGCAATTTCTACTTCTAAGGGGTAATTCAATTTAGAAATAGGATTATTCAATAGAGCACAAAACGACAAGGATACAAACGATTTGGTGGCTCCAGAATCAAATAAAACGTGGGCAGGTCTAGAATTAATGATGAAGGTACCTGTCACCACATCATGTGACTCTTTCGCCTCCTCAGTGGTAATCTGGAAGGAACGACTCTTGGGCCTCGACCCACTAGAAGTCCCCTTTTTCTCTGCTTCTTTCTTTTTCCTTTCCAAATCCGCTTTCTTACTAGGACAATCCATCTGGAGATGATCATCCTTAAAACAATAATAACACAGTTTGTATGGACTTGGACAATTTGGGGCCATATGCCCGGGTTTACCACAGTTAAAACATTTACATTCACCTGTATGCTTTCTCTTGCATTTCTCACAGAAAGGTACATCACGAAATTGAGATTGAGATTGATAAGTTCGTTGGGATTGGGATTTCTGATCGGATTGGGATTGTTTATCTTTGGAAGTGAAACGGAATTTCTTAGAAGGTGGTGATTTGGAAATGACTGTGTGTTCAGCTTTCCTCTTACTTGCAGCTTCATCAGCTTTAGCCCGCAAGTCTTTCTCACGAATAATTCCCTTATTAAATATCTTGGGAATTGTATCACAAATTTCAGGATCAACAAACTCACGAATATCGGTATTCATGTGTCTGTAATAGTGGTCAGTTAACAGCTTGAGATTCGAAGTATATTCAGGACAAAATCGAGATTTTTCATGGAAAACCTTATTGTATTCGATCATCGACATGTTACCTTGTTGAATGGAAAGAAATTCACCTTTAAGTTTTTCAATTTCAGCCGGTGGTGAAAATTCTCCCATAACAAGTTCCTTGAAAACATTCCAAGAAAACTTGGTAGCATTCTCGAATCCAACAGTCTGCACTTTAGAGTTCCACCATTCATGTGCATCATCCTTCATTTGATGTGCAGCAAATAGCACCTTCAAACGTTCAGGACAATCACATAGCATAAAAACTTCTTCCATCTCGCTTAACCATCGGGAACAAAGGATGGGATTTACTTCCCCATGAAACTTTGGTGGTTTACAATTTGAGAAATTCTTATATTCAAATTTACCCTTTTCTTTATCAAACTCCTGCTGATTTGCAAGAATTTCAGCATTTATTGTAGGATTCTTTAGAATAGGATGCTTTTGTTCGAATTCTTCAAATTTTGAAGATACTATTTGTTCCACTCGGGAAATAATTGTTGGAGTGAACTGTTCAAGGGCTTGACCAATCACATGTTTTAAAACTGCTTCATCCTCGGGGTCGATGTTCCTTTCATGGTCTTCTTCCTCACGAGGAGAAGAATTTCTTTGGGAACCTTCCCCTTGGTTAGCAGTAGAATCAACCATTTTACTACATGAATTTAATATATTGGTCAACCTTATATATATAACAGGAATTAAATCAAATAAACCTTCCACTACAACTAATTCGTATTTAACAACCTTGAACTTCCCATGTGCATTAGTGTAATAGAACTCCGTTGGCCAGACGTAGTCATATTAAACTGATAACACATTTCTGTTCAATGTTCTTAAACACAATCACTTTAAGACAAACTCATTCCTGAAGTTACAATTAAGCAGGTAGTATAAACTACTAACTAACAACAACAATTCATAATCATATAATCAAAGTAGTTTAAGATTAAACAATCCTAAAGTGGATTGCATAATTCTCTTAAACTATCGCTCTGATACCAACTTGAAACGCCATGATTTCGTAACCATTTTTTTTTTTTTTTACTACACTACCTTGAATGTATACATATATATATTACTCATAAGATTGTAAATGAAACACAAAATAAAAAAAAACTGATTTGAACCTGTTGTGGACCAAAGCCGATCTGCTATGCCATAGCCGATCTGCTTCTTCAGTTAATTTCAAGCTTTTTCAACCAAAACGAGTTCTGTCGTGTTTTTACACTAACTTAGCCGATCTGCTAAGCATAGCAGATCTGCTATCATACTAAAGCCGATCGGCTCAGTAACCAAAGCCGATCTGCTCAGCTTCTGAACCAATACTATGTGCAGTTTTTCGATTTTCAAACGGGCATATCTACTAAACCGTAAAGAGTTAGACTCTGAAATTTTGCAGGCACTTTCATCTAACCAATATGAAACTTTCCCTTTTTACACTTTTTCAATTTACATATTTTTCGAGAAAACGAAGGTGCGATTCATTTTAAGCCATTTTTGGCCATTTTGGTTGACACGCCATAATCCAAATGGCTTGGTTTTTGACTCTAACCTTTTAACCACAAGTTTATACATATAACCATGACGTGTGTCCATATTCGTCACCCCGACATACCCATTCTATCATGTTTTAACTCATTGACCCGTTTAGGGGTCCAATTGGTCACTTTTATCAAATTCAACTAGTTTAACTACTTTAACACTTTCAATTACTACTATTATGCATCATATATATTCAAACAATAATCTACATAAGTGTTTACATCAGTTGACTTACGAGGTCAACTTATACCAAAACCACATTTTCATGATTTACTATGGTTAACTTACAAAACATGTTTTAAGGGCGACTTATACAAGTTTGATACACAACGATAATTACAAAGAGAAGCTTGCTACTTACAAACTTGCAAGCTATCATCCACGCTAATTGTATAAACCGTCCTTCCAATCAATTTCTCACTTACCACCTACAACAAGTAAACACTTAAACAATAAGCACAATGCTTAGTGAGCTCATGAGCAATTAATTAAGTAATCCATCATAACACATTATCAAGTAGAAGTAGATTACTTCATTCACATAGTTATCAACAAACAACTACTGAGTACTAAGTAGAGGTCAAATCTCTATGCGGATCCGCGGCCAACATCCCTTAGTACCAAATCACGTCGAAATGGATACTAAGTCAACAACACTCTATGCTAACATCGTTAGCAACCTCTACTAAGATGCTCAATACACGAAATCAACAATTATCATTAACTAAACAACAATAATCAATGATAATTAACAACAATCACTACTCGATCATGTGAACCTCTTGCTCGTAAGCAATCCGGAACCCATGACCATTACCCAATTAATCCCCACAACACTCACCTTGATGTTTAGATGAAGATTACAACAAATTGATTACAAGTGCTCCAAGTCTTTAATCACCTAAACATATATCACATAATAATATAACAAGTAATTAGAACTTTCTAATTATCAACTATTAACTAGAAACCAACACTATACTCCCCCACTTAGGGTTTAACTAAGTTTGATTCCAACCAAACCAATAAACCCAATTACTTCCATATTCAAAATCAACATAAGTTCTTGGTTTCTAATTAATTTCTTATTCAAACATCATAATCACACTCTAATATCATTTCTAACATCATTCTAGGCCAATTAATCTTAACCTAGATGAATTCACACAAAACCACTAATTAGCTCAAGAACATAGTTAGTGATTTTAACTAATACAAGTGATATTATGATTACAAATCATCACAATAACACTTAATAACACTATTTAAATCATTATTAAGGTTTAATTTCGGATTAAACCTATCAATTCATCAAACCCTTAGTTAAAACCCAAAATACCCATTTCTAGGTTTAAAACTAAGATGAGAAACACTTACAATCAAGAAAAGAAGAAGATGATGATGATTATCTTGAAGATTGAAGCTTGAATTCGAATTTAAAGATGAAGATTTGATGAGGTCTAGGGTTCTTGCGATTTTGGTTCCTCTGCTTTTGAGGTTCTGGAGTTTTTAGAATATGATAGAATGTTCCACGTACTGATTTTACTTCACTTAATTGATTCCCACAGTCTGGAACTGGAAAACCATTTACGATTTCTATTATTTTAATTGTACTTCAAGTTATAATAATTTAAAACAATTATTATTTTATATTCCAGAATAATACCTCAAAATTTGGGGTGTTACAACTCTCCCCCACTTATTCTGTTCGTGTCCTCACGAACCACTCTTGGTGCACCGCAGGATAGAATGCCATCATCCAATCCTCGGGCTCCCAAGTATATTCAGAACCTTTTCTGTGCCGCCATTGCACTTTGACAATAGAAACCGATTTGTTCCTAAGTTGTTTAACTTTCTGATCAAGAATTTTGACAGGTTCTTCCACGTAACTCAATTTATCATTCAACTGGATTTCATGAAGCGGAACGTAAGAAGCTTCATCAACTAGACATTTCCGAAGCTGAGACACGTGGAAAGTATCATGAATACCACTGAGTTCATCAGGTAACTGTAACCGATAAGCTACCCTTCCAATTCTCGCAATAATCTCAAAAGGACCAATATACCTTGGACCCAATTTTCCTCTTTTTCGAAAACGAATGATACCCTTCCAAGGAGAGACTTTAAGCATAACTTTATCCCCCACTTGGAATTCGATTGGTCGTCTACGTTTATCGGCATAAGATTTCTGACGGTCTTGTGCCATTTTCAACCTTTCACGGATTTGGTCAATCTTTTCAGTGGTTAATTGGACCACATCAGTGCTTCCAATTTCCTTTTGACCGACCTCACCCCAACAGATAGGAGTACGACACTTCCTGCCATAAAGCATTTCATATGGTGGCATATTTATGGAGGAATGATAATTGTTGTTATATGAGAATTCTACCAACGGAAGATGAGAATCCCAACTGCCACCAAAATCAATAACACATGCTCTAAGCATATCCTCCAGGGTCTGAATGGTACGTTCACTTTGACCATCAGTCTGAGGGTGGAAAGCCGTACTGATAAGTAATTTAGTACCCAAATCCTCCTGGAATTTCTTCCAGAAACGTGAGGTAAAACGAGTGTCCCTATCAGAGACAATAGAAACAGGTACTCCATGCCTAGAAACAACTTCACGAATATAGATATCAGCTAATACCTCAGAAGATGAGGCTTCCCGAATAGGTAAGAAGAGAGCACTTTTAGTCAAACGATCTACAATCACCCATATAGCATCATACTGTCGAGGAGTTCTCGGCAATTTAGTAATCAGGTCCATTGTAATGTGCTCCCATTTCCATACCGGGATATCCAAAGGTTGGAGTTTCCCGTATGGTTGTTGGTGTTCAGCTTTCACTTGAAGACAAGTAAGACAATTCTGTACATGTTTAACGATATCACGCTTCATGCCAGGCCACCAATAGTCTCGTTTTAAATCCCAAAACATCTTAGTAGCACCTGGATGTACAGAATATCTAGATTTATGGGCTTCATTCAGTAATAATTGTTTGACTTCACTCGTCCTTGGTATCCAAATTCTACCGAAACGAGTCTTTAGACCACGTGAGTCATCAATTAAATCAGAAATTTGACCCGTCAAACGTTGTTTATTTGTGTCATTAGAAGATAAAGCCTCACTCTGAGCAGTTTTAATATAATCAAACAGTTGAGGGGAAACAATCATGTTAAGAGAATGCACTTGAAGGACATAATGAGTAGCCTTCCGGCTAAGAGCATCAGCAACGACATTAGCTTTACCAGGATGGTAAAGTATGTCACAATCATAATCCTTCACTAAATCAAGCCACCTCCTTTGTCGGTTATTCAAATCACGCTGATCAAAGAAGTATTTTAGGCTTTTGTGGTCTGTATAAATAGTAAACTTAACTCCATAAAGATAATGTCGCCAAATCTTCAATGCAAAAACCACGGCAGCCAATTCAAGATCATGCGTAGGATAGTTTTGCTCATGTGTTTTTAACTGACGTGAGGCATAAGCAATTACTTTCCCGCGTTGCATAAGAACACAACCCAAACCAAGCTTAGAAGCATCACAATAAACAACCATATCCTCAATACCCTCAGGCAGAACAAGGATAGGTGCTTGGCTGAGTTTTTCTTTCAATAGCTGAAATGCGTTAGATTGTTTTTCACCCCAGTTCCAAGGCACATTCTTTCGAGTTAACTGGGTTAAGGGAGTAACAATCTTTGAAAAATCTTGAATAAATCGACGATAATAGCCTGCCAAACCGAGAAAACTCCTAACTTCAGTGGGACTCGTAGGTGGGTCCCATTTCATAACAGCGGCTATTTTCGAAGGATCAACTTGAACACCGTGAATATTGATCACATGTCCAAGGAATTGGACTTCACGTAACCAAAATTCACATTTAGAAAATTTTGCAAATAACTTCTCTCGACGAAGCATCTCCAGGACTTGTCTTAAATGAATTGCATGATCATTCTCACTTTTAGAATAGATGAGAATATCATCAATAAAGACAATTACAAACTTGTCCAACATAGTACGACATACCCGATTCATTAGATCCATGAAAGCAGCTGGGGCATTAGTTAAGCCGAAGGGCATAACTACGAATTCATAGTGCCCATAGCGAGTACGAAAAGCTGTTTTTGAAATATCTTCATCCCTAACCTTTAGCTGATGGTACCCGGAACGAAGATCAACCTTGGAAAAGAAATTGGCACCCTGTAGCTGATCAAATAAATCATCAATTCGAGGAATGGGATATCGATTTTTAATGGTCACCTTATTCAGCTCCCGGTAATCAATACACATTCTTAAAGATCCATCTTTCTTTTTCACAAATAAGACAGGAGCTCCCCAAGGCGAACTACTAGGACGAATAAAACCTTTGTCCAAAAGCTCTTGCAGTTGATTCATCATCTCTTGCATTTCAGTCGGAGCTAATCGATAAGGAGTTTTAGCAATTGGAGCTGCTCCAGGAACAAGATCAATTCTGAATTCCACCTGTCGCTCAGGAGGAACACCAGGAAGTTCATCGGGAAATACATCGGAAAATTCCTTTACAACAGGAATATCAGAAAGCGTCGGTACAGATTTGGAGTTATCCACCACATGTGCCAAAAAGGACTGACATCCGTGTGATAACAATCTTTTAGTACGGGCAAAGTTACATATAGGAATAGATCGGTGGAGGCGTTCACCATAAACGGTAATTTCCCGTCCGCTAGGTGCTTTGAGGAGAATCACTTTATCATGACAATTAATTACACCATTATTATCTCCTAACCAGTCCATTCCTACCACCACCTGAAACTCTCCCATTTTCATAGGAATTAAATCTATTTGGAAATTTTCATCATCTATCTCCATAATACACCCTTTATAGACATCATTAACAATTATTAATTTGCTATCAGCAATTTCTACTTCTAAGGGGTAATTCAATTTAGAAATAGGATTATTCAATAGAGCACAAAACGACAAGGATACAAACGATTTGGTGGCTCCAGAATCAAATAAAACGTGGGCAGGTCTAGAATTAATGATGAAGGTACCTGTCACCACATCATGTGACTCTTTCGCCTCCTCAGTGGTAATCTGGAAGGAACGACTCTTGGGCCTCGACCCACTAGAAGTCCCCTTTTTCTCTGCTTCTTTCTTTTTCCTTTCCAAATCCGCTTTCTTACTAGGACAATCCATCTGGAGATGATCATCCTTAAAACAATAATAACACAGTTTGTATGGACTTGGACAATTTGGGGCCATATGCCCGGGTTTACCACAGTTAAAACATTTACATTCACCTGTATGCTTTCTCTTGCATTTCTCACAGAAAGGTACATCACGAAATTGAGATTGAGATTGATAAGTTCGTTGGGATTGGGATTTCTGATCGGATTGGGATTGTTTATCTTTGGAAGTGAAACGGAATTTCTTAGAAGGTGGTGATTTGGAAATGACTGTGTGTTCAGCTTTCCTCTTACTTGCAGCTTCATCAGCTTTAGCCCGCAAGTCTTTCTCACGAATAATTCCCTTATTAAATATCTTGGGAATTGTATCACAAATTTCAGGATCAACAAACTCACGAATATCGGTATTCATGTGTCTGTAATAGTGGTCAGTTAACAGCTTGAGATTCGAAGTATATTCAGGACAAAATCGAGATTTTTCATGGAAAACCTTATTGTATTCGATCATCGACATGTTACCTTGTTGAATGGAAAGAAATTCACCTTTAAGTTTTTCAATTTCAGCCGGTGGTGAAAATTCTCCCATAACAAGTTCCTTGAAAACATTCCAAGAAAACTTGGTAGCATTCTCGAATCCAACAGTCTGCACTTTAGAGTTCCACCATTCATGTGCATCATCCTTCATTTGATGTGCAGCAAATAGCACCTTCAAACGTTCAGGACAATCACATAGCATAAAAACTTCTTCCATCTCGCTTAACCATCGGGAACAAAGGATGGGATTTACTTCCCCATGAAACTTTGGTGGTTTACAATTTGAGAAATTCTTATATTCAAATTTACCCTTTTCTTTATCAAACTCCTGCTGATTTGCAAGAATTTCAGCATTTATTGTAGGATTCTTTAGAATAGGATGCTTTTGTTCGAATTCTTCAAATTTTGAAGATACTATTTGTTCCACTCGGGAAATAATTGTTGGAGTGAACTGTTCAAGGGCTTGACCAATCACATGTTTTAAAACTGCTTCATCCTCGGGGTCGATGTTCCTTTCATGGTCTTCTTCCTCACGAGGAGAAGAATTTCTTTGGGAACCTTCCCCTTGGTTAGCAGTAGAATCAACCATTTTACTACATGAATTTAATATATTGGTCAACCTTATATATATAACAGGAATTAAATCAAATAAACCTTCCACTACAACTAATTCGTATTTAACAACCTTGAACTTCCCATGTGCATTAGTGTAATAGAACTCCGTTGGCCAGACGTAGTCATATTAAACTGATAACACATTTCTGTTCAATGTTCTTAAACACAATCACTTTAAGACAAACTCATTCCTGAAGTTACAATTAAGCAGGTAGTATAAACTACTAACTAACAACAACAATTCATAATCATATAATCAAAGTAGTTTAAGATTAAACAATCCTAAAGTGGATTGCATAATTCTCTTAAACTATCGCTCTGATACCAACTTGAAACGCCATGATTTCGTAACCATTTTTTTTTTTTTTTTACTACACTACCTTGAATGTATACATATATATATTACTCATAAGATTGTAAATGAAACACAAAATAAAAAAAAACTGATTTGAACCTGTTGTGGACCAAAGCCGATCTGCTATGCCATAGCCGATCTGCTTCTTCAGTTAATTTCAAGCTTTTTCAACCAAAACGAGTTCTGTCGTGTTTTTACACTAACTTAGCCGATCTGCTAAGCATAGCAGATCTGCTATCATACTAAAGCCGATCGGCTCAGTAACCAAAGCCGATCTGCTCAGCTTCTGAACCAATACTATGTGCAGTTTTTCGATTTTCAAACGGGCATATCTACTAAACCGTAAAGAGTTAGACTCTGAAATTTTGCAGGCACTTTCATCTAACCAATATGAAACTTTCCCTTTTTACACTTTTTCAATTTACATATTTTTCGAGAAAACGAAGGTGCGATTCATTTTAAGCCATTTTTGGCCATTTTGGTTGACACGCCATAATCCAAATGGCTTGGTTTTTGACTCTAACCTTTTAACCACAAGTTTATACATATAACCATGACGTGTGTCCATATTCGTCACCCCGACATACCCATTCTATCATGTTTTAACTCATTGACCCGTTTAGGGGTCCAATTGGTCACTTTTATCAAATTCAACTAGTTTAACTACTTTAACACTTTCAATTACTACTATTATGCATCATATATATTCAAACAATAATCTACATAAGTGTTTACATCAGTTGACTTACGAGGTCAACTTATACCAAAACCACATTTTCATGATTTACTATGGTTAACTTACAAAACATGTTTTAAGGGCGACTTATACAAGTTTGATACACAACGATAATTACAAAGAGAAGCTTGCTACTTACAAACTTGCAAGCTATCATCCACGCTAATTGTATAAACCGTCCTTCCAATCAATTTCTCACTTACCACCTACAACAAGTAAACACTTAAACAATAAGCACAATGCTTAGTGAGCTCATGAGCAATTAATTAAGTAATCCATCATAACACATTATCAAGTAGAAGTAGATTACTTCATTCACATAGTTATCAACAAACAACTACTGAGTACTAAGTAGAGGTCAAATCTCTATGCGGATCCGCGGCCAACATCCCTTAGTACCAAATCACGTCGAAATGGATACTAAGTCAACAACACTCTATGCTAACATCGTTAGCAACCTCTACTAAGATGCTCAATACACGAAATCAACAATTATCATTAACTAAACAACAATAATCAATGATAATTAACAACAATCACTACTCGATCATGTGAACCTCTTGCTCGTAAGCAATCCGGAACCCATGACCATTACCCAATTAATCCCCACAACACTCACCTTGATGTTTAGATGAAGATTACAACAAATTGATTACAAGTGCTCCAAGTCTTTAATCACCTAAACATATATCACATAATAATATAACAAGTAATTAGAACTTTCTAATTATCAACTATTAACTAGAAACCAACACTATACTCCCCCACTTAGGGTTTAACTAAGTTTGATTCCAACCAAACCAATAAACCCAATTACTTCCATATTCAAAATCAACATAAGTTCTTGGTTTCTAATTAATTTCTTATTCAAACATCATAATCACACTCTAATATCATTTCTAACATCATTCTAGGCCAATTAATCTTAACCTAGATGAATTCACACAAAACCACTAATTAGCTCAAGAACATAGTTAGTGATTTTAACTAATACAAGTGATATTATGATTACAAATCATCACAATAACACTTAATAACACTATTTAAATCATTATTAAGGTTTAATTTCGGATTAAACCTATCAATTCATCAAACCCTTAGTTAAAACCCAAAATACCCATTTCTAGGTTTAAAACTAAGATGAGAAACACTTACAATCAAGAAAAGAAGAAGATGATGATGATTATCTTGAAGATTGAAGCTTGAATTCGAATTTAAAGATGAAGATTTGATGAGGTCTAGGGTTCTTGCGATTTTGGTTCCTCTGCTTTTGAGGTTCTGGAGTTTTTAGAATATGATAGAATGTTCCACGTACTGATTTTACTTCACTTAATTGATTCCCACAGTCTGGAACTGGAAAACCATTTACGATTTCTATTATTTTAATTGTACTTCAAGTTATAATAATTTAAAACAATTATTATTTTATATTCCAGAATAATACCTCAAAATTTGGGGTGTTACAGGGGCCCACTGAAGTGTGGGTCTCCACTTTTACTCCCGTGCATTTGCGCTTCGTGCGGTGTTCGTTTTCCCGGTTGTTTAAACATTTGAATAATTTTATTTACGTTTAATTACAAGTTTTAGAATACAAATATTTAGTCAATAATTTACTTGAAGTATTTTATCAAATACTTAATAACTGAGTTATAGAGTAAAATATAACTTTAACTTGTTTCGCTTTGTTTGTACCTTTGATATTTTAACAGCGTAGACCTTGTTCGTATGATACGAAATTGAATTTGAAATATTATTAAAATGATAATTGGATGTAATAACGTTATTAACTAATGTTATATTATTTAATTAAATTGATCACCAACGTCCGTATTTAATTGAACCGAATTACATTCGATTTGAATTGCGAACGATTTAATCAAATCGCATAGTTGTATATATTCATCAATATATATTTCGATACATTAATTAGCCTAACACAGAACTAATTACATGTATTAACACTTGATTAGACACTAATTACTAGTCCTAATTTGACGGGTGTCACAACATGTTTATCAACTAGTAACACATGTTACAAATGAACAACACATGTGTTAGCAAGTAGTGACATATGTGTCAGTTAATGAATAGTAACACATGTGTTAGCCATTAGTAACATATGCGTTAGCCATTAGTAACACTTGTGTAAGTAATATCCATAAACTAATCATAAGTCACAAAACATAATTTAATTTACAACCAAGGAAAAATGTTAAACAAAATTACTTGGAAGAGAATTGATTGAAAATTTGATTAATGCACCAAACCCCATATCTCGAAGACACAGTTTCTGTTCAAAAGTCAGATGCTTCGTAGCATCAAACAACTGGGTTGGTATGGTTCGGATCCGATTAGATGGAAGACTTGAAGCTTCCTCCTCATCGTCTTTTTTTCGGAATCTTCTTCGGCTTCAATTCTTTCTTCTCGCCCTCATATTTAACACGTACTTTTCATTTTCCATGTCCTTTCTTACCTAGCGCAGCCTCCATCACAATATCATCATCACCATCTTTTTTTGCAGACTTCTTGTTGTCTTTCTCCTCATCTTTGCTCTTCTCCTCATTATTATTATTCTTTTTCTCAACTTCCTCAGATTCCTTCTTCTTATTTGCTTCATCGGTCATCTTCTCTTTTTCGGATTTCTTCAGCTCATCATCATTCTTTTTTAGTTCAACATCAATAGCATGGTTCTTTCTCTCCGCTTCCTCGCATGCTTTTTTTCTTTTCTGCCACCTCGGCATCTCTCTTATCTTTATCAACTTTTTTCTTTTCCGCTGCCTTCTTTTTAGCTTCATCTTCTGCAGCCTTCTTCTCTTTCGCCTCAACAGCTTTCTTCATCTCATCATCTTTCTTTTTTGATTCCTCAACAGCCTTCTCATGCTTATTTCTTTCAGCTTCCTCGTTAGCTTTTTTACTATCATCCTCCTTCTTTTTAGCTTCTCCCTTTGCTGCTTTCTTATCCTTCAACTCATCCGCAACTTTCTTTTTCAAAGCCTTCTCTTCCGCGACCTTCTTTTTCTTTTCTTCCATATTAGCCGCTTTCTTTCTTTTTGCCTCCTCGTTTGCAGCCTTTTTATTTGGTGATACAGCCTTTTTATCAGCCACGACCTTCCTTTTCATTTGGTGATACAGCTCTTGCAACTGAGGCTTTTGTTAGCCCACCTCCTTTAATAACTTTACGTTTTTGTCTCACAACGTTTCTTTGTTTATTTAAAACATCAACAAGTGTGGGAGAAGGAGGAGGATTGTCACCTGAAAAAAACAGAAGAAAAAATAAATATGTGTAAACAGATTATCATAACACAAAATAACACATATTTATAAGCAAAAAATGTTTAGTGTTCAATTTCAAAGTACAACAAGATGCTAACATATGTGATATTGTCTACTACCACATGTGATTCAAGCTACAAACACATGTATTACTGCATACAAAACATACATGATACTGAGCCAAAAATGTGTAAAACTATGGAATTACTCACATTTCAAAGATAACAAAACATATATAACCAAACAAATATGTACGTAACTATAAATACATGTTATTGAATTCATGATATTTACCTTGATCATCAACATCACTAACATTTTGTTTTTTAGGCCTTTCTCTATATACCTTTAAACCACTAGCATCCAATAAAGGTAACGTTGTGACAACTGAAAAGGTAAAAGAATACATATGAAACACAAAATATAAAACTTGCAAAACACATATACATATCGCATGTGGTACTGCAAAAAATAATTAAATGAATAACAACAATAACCTTCTAGTGAACTCAAAATGTCCGGATGAGTGTCCGATACGATGGAATCCCCAATAGCTATCAAATGAAAACGAACCGACACAATACTTTAATAAAAAAACATACAAATAAAAGCAAACATATATTCATACCCCTACCAAAAATAGAACAATATGATATTTACACTCAATGTACCTATACATCACATGAAACACACATTCCAAACACTTGTGTAAATTCAAACATAGCAATCACTTGTGTAAATTCAAACAACAACAAAAATCTTAGTGCTAAAAATCAATCTACAAAATAACTAACACTTATGTTACCAAAAACCTTAAATTTAAAGCAATCAAATATACACATTTGATACACCAAACAAGAAACACTAAAATACAAACAAAACAAGAGCATCACTTGTGTAAATACAAACAATAACATATCTAAAACCATTTGCAGACACTAGAATCAGTATAAACAAGGCTAACACTCGTGTTACCAAAACCCTAATTTTAAACCAATCACATTTACACATATATTATCCAATACAAGATCAAAAGGCAACTTATAACGCAGATATTAACATATTAAACGCAAAAAACATAAAAAACAAAAATAAAAAAACTAACGCAATGGTACGGATATGATAGGTCGAGCCTCAATCGGAGTTGTAGAGGTTGTTCCTGCAGGAATCTCCTGACGAATATCCATTTACAAGTGATTTCAGTTATAACAATCCGTACTATTTCGATTTTAAATGCGTTTGATAACTAGGTTTTCTAGAAAGCAAATTTTCGGTAAAAATCGCACCGATAGAAAGTTTAATCGAAGCAAGTGGATGAAGAAAACGAAGATTCTAGCATGAAATACAGATGATTTGATGAACAATATTTGGAATTTCTAGGGTTTGGGTGATGAATCTCCAGTGAAGAAAGCGAAAGGTACGAGAGGGAACGAATGGAAATTTTTTGAACAAAAGTGAAAAACAGAATTAATTAATTAAAATGTGTATTTACCATTATACCCCTCCACCCAAAATCTAATTAAATTTGATTTTCTTAACTAAAAAATGAGGTATTAATATGAACCCTTAATTTAATAATTCTAATTACTCAGATCAATTCTCTCATTCTCAATTAAAATGGATGTACTCCCTTGCGAGGCCTGTAAGCGAACTGAACATTCGGTGAACTATTCGCGAACCGTTCGACGGGAAGTTCGTTTATGTTCGTTCGTTTCCTTATATGAACGAACATGAACAAAATTTTACGTTCGTTTAATTATATGAACGAACATGAACACATGTCTCATTCGTTCATTTACGTTCGTGAATGTTCGATAACATGTTCGTGAACGTTTAGTTAAATGTTCGTTTATAAACTAATAGTTTAATTAAATTAATACATATTTGTATATGTTATTTTGATAAAGCTAAATATCAAATAGAATATTATTAATATTTTGATATTTTCATTTGATAATATTAAACATCTAGATATTTTTATCTTATATTTCCATATCACATTTCCCTCCACTCCAAAAATACATCCAATATCTCCCTCCACTAGTTCCAGATGTGCCGCTCTTTCCAATGATTGGAACAAGCAAATGAATTTATCTTCATATTGCGATCGTTTTGTAATGTTGAATATGCATCGCAAAGTTTCAAGTTATATAATATATATGTGTAGATGTGTGTGTGTGTATATATATATGTATGTATATGTTCGTTTATGTTTGTTGAGGTTCGTTTAAGGTATTAATGAATAAATACATTAAATTATGTGTTTGTTCGTGTACGTTCGTTTGTGTTCGTGAACAAACAAATTTTCTTAATGAACGAACATGAACAACTAAATCTGTTCTCCTATCTGTTCGTGTTCATTCGTTTGTTCATCAAAATCTTAATGAACGAACACGAACAGACTCCGTTCGTGTTCGTTTATAGGCCGTTGCCCTCTAAAACATAAAATAATACAGTACTGTAAATTGTTAATCCGGAAAGTTCCTACAGAGTATATAAAAGGGGTTAGTGCATGGGAATGCATCAAACTATGACCCGGAATCTATTGTATGTATCCATCTAAAATTTGCTCTATTGTATGTATTCATCCCGTGAAAAAACTCTATTGTATGTACATCTTGACCGTTTGACCCACTAGCAGGTTACCAAGTTGACCAAATGCCATGTTGGATGACCACGTGTACTGCCACGTCATGGATACATACAATAGACTTCGTTCCTAAGTTGGATACATACAATAGACCAAGTGCCACGGGAAGGTTCAGAAAAACGGCTTCGGTAACGGTTAGTCCGCGTATATCACAAGCATAAGCTTGGCCAACCCAGGGAACCTGTTATAAACGGGAATACCCTTTTAAAGAACTTAAAGAAAAGTGAAGTGGAAGGAGAACATTGCAAACTTCATTTTATTTAATTTCATTTGACCAGGTTCGATATATGACTTGTCTCATGTTAGAATATACAAACTTAAATCTCACTAAGAAGAATATCTTTTGTCTACTTTCAGCTTTTCAGTTAACCAGGTCCTGAAATAAGAAAAATAATTAGTCATGTTGCAAGTCGTAATCGTATTCTTTGTTTCGACGCACTAGTGTAACACCCCCAAATTTGATGTTTTGCGGAAGCATAATTTGGGTGTTACTGATCAATAATCAAAGCACACATATATATAGCAAACGACTCTATATGCGTCGTTTTAACAAAATATATTAATATTAGAGAGTTTACAACAGTTTGAACCCGTACATAGCTCGTGTTCGTAATATGAGAGATTTAAGTACATAACTAGTTATACAAAATCTAATAATGCAATGAAATCTCTGAAGTTTGCATGGAGACTCGAGCTAATACGCATCCTGATGGGCAGTCCAAATCTACTGCTGAGTACCTGTGATACATGCTAAAATGGGTCAGCTAACGCTGGTGAGCTCACAGGTTTAGATGTCAAATAATAGTGTGTGAAACGCAAGATTTAAATGTTGATTTGCATCCATCAAATGATAATAATAGTGTATACAACCATGAGCGCATAGTCTGAGCTTAACTCGAGGGTCGGGTCCCATATAGAGAATTCCGAGTGAGGTGCCTCCACGAGTGCCTAATCTACACTCGTTTTCCCAAATATTAGTACGTCCGTTGTAGAGGTTAGCGCGACTAACCCGGACGAGGTGGGTCAATCTTATATGGTACCATATACTAATATTCACGCTACTTTCGTATTACCAGACTATACTGACGGAGGACTTTGATTTGATTAGTTGAAAACAACTCATGTAGTATATTGAAATATGTACTCATGTTCACGTGTTAAAAACAGAGCAATGTATCACACCCCTAGTAAAACAGTAAAAAGAGGGGCCATGAGACTCACCTGAGCCTGAAGAGTTTATCTTAATAAACTGAGATTGATTAGCCAATAATCAAAGTCCAAAGACTTGTAACCTGAGGGTGTCCACGACACGCGATGGTTATAAACATGAGAAGGTATCTAACAAGACTACCTTGTAGTTGTTTGTCCAACTAGAATGTCCAAATGATTACAATTTGGTTGATTATCTAAGCGTTTGAAAATGTGTACGGGCCGTTGGTGATTGTTTGTAATAATAATCTTGATGTTATCATATTAATTTCGAAGTGTTATACTTGAAAAACTTGTCTTACAATGTTTTAGGAGTCATATTGTATAAGAGTTTGAGGTTGTATAAGTTCGACACTTGGTGTAAAAAGTATTTACAAGTTCCTGGATGACGAGGGTCCGGGGGCAGCGCCCCTGGTAGCGGGGTCCAAGGGGCGGCAGCCCCTGGCGGGGTCCAAGGGGCAGAGCCCCTGGATGGGGTCGAGCTGGACTTGAATTTAGTGAAAAACGCACATGGACTTGAATTTGGGTGAAATCAAGTACTAAATTTTTAGGTCTCGACACTTAGTAAAATATGTGTTTTCTTGGTTCTGTTTCATGCGACACTACGTGCGACATAAGGCTTGTGTCGCTAGGTGTGACATAGTCTATTGTGTCGCAGATCATGTCTGCGACATAAGGGCTTGTGTCGCTAAGTGCGACATCCGCAATTTAATGCGACGTAAGGCGTTGTGTCGCTATATGCGACGGGAATGAGTTTTTGCGACATAGTGTTTTGTGTCGCTATATGCAACATCCGTGATTAGTGCGACATAGTGGCTTATGTCGCTATATGCGACATAAGTCCTGATTTAGCGACATAAAAGCTTATGTCGCAGATGGCCTGAAGCCTCTGCGACATAACGCGCTGTTGGCCGGAAAATAAGCCGAAAAGGTGTTTTCCGGCCTCCGTTTGACTTGAGACTTTTACCCAACCCATATTTGGACATTTCAATCTTAAATAAACAATTATAAGTTGAAAACAATAGAAAACGAGAGGTGTCGGGATTTGCCAGAAACTTACGAAGTCAACGCCGTGAAAATCTGAAAAGATGGGGTTGTAGATCGTTGCGTGGTGATCGTTTTCTTCCAAATGGGCTTCGAGATTTAAGGCGGTTTAGGGTGTTAATTTGTGGATTTAAGTGATGGTGGTGGTGGTGAGATTAGAGAGAAAAGAAGAGGGAAAAGATGGAGAGAGAGATAGTAGATGGTGAAATGAGAAGGAAGAAAGAAAGTGGAGTAAAAGAAATGGGGGAGGGGGCCGACCCACTTGGGTCCCACCCAAGTGTGGTTGGCTCCAACTTTTAATTCCTGTATACGCGCTCCGTGCGGTGTTCGTTTTCCCGATCGTTTAAACGTTAAATGTGACACCCGTCAAATTAGGACTAGTAATTAGTGTCTAATCAGTTATAATACATGTAATTAGTTATGTGTTAGGCTAATTTGTGTATCAAATATATATATTGTTGAATATATATACGAATATGCGATTTGATTAAATCGTACAAATTCCAAATCGAATGCAATTCGGTTCAATTAATACGGACGTTGGTGAAAAGAGTTATTAAATAATATAACATTATTAAATAACTCACTTCTATCCAAAATATTAATTAGATAATATTTCATTTCAAATTTGTATCGTACAAATAACGTGTACTCAATTAAAACTTAAGCGCGCAACAAAACAAAACAAATTTAAATTATATTTTATAACTCAATCGTAAAGTAATTGATGAAATACTTTAACAAAAATATCGAGTTAATAATCGTAATTTAAAACTTATATTTCAACGAATAAAATAAACATTTAACGTTTAAACAATTGAGAAAACGAACACAGCACGGAGCACGACTGCAGGAGCTGAGGAAGTGAGGCTTTCAACAAAACCCCACTCCCTCTTTAATTCTTTTTCATTTCCACCCACCCACACTCTTTCTTTCTTCTCTCTCTCTTTCACCCTTTTTCTCTCAAACTACATCACCACCATCATCACCTAAATCTAGCAAATAACACCACCAAACGGCTTTAAATCGCCGGAGTTCTTTGGAGAAAAACAATCACCACGCAACGATCTACATTTCTATCTTTTCGGAATTTCGATTCGACACTTTGTAAGTTTCCGACAAAACCCAAAAACTCTCGATTTCAAGTATTTTTAGGTTCTAGTTGTTTCTTTAAGCTTAGAATGTCCCTATAAGGGTTGGGTAAAAGAATCAGACCAAACGAAAACCGGAAAACTCATTTTTGGCTCAAAAATTCGTTAACAGCTTTAAGTGTCGCAACAAAGGTGCAGTATAGTGTCACTTCATGCGTCACTTAAGTGACGCATTGAGTGTCGCTAAAAGCCCTAATCATGCGTCACTTGCATAAGTGCCGCATAAAACCCCTTTTTCCCGACACTTACCTCCGTCACTTGCTTAGTGACGCCTAGGACCCTTACCGTCACTAATAACCCGACACTGCTTTAGTGACGCCTAAGTATGCGTTACTCCTTTAAGTGACGCCTAACCGACACTTACACCCGTCACTGATGAAGTGTCGCCACCTTATGCGTCACTTATCTAAGTGACGCCCTAAACTCAGAATTTCACATCTTATGCGACACTTCTTAAGTGCCGCCCAAGCTACCTTAGTGACGCCTCAGTATGCGTCATTTCCGTTAGTGACGCCCTTTACTCAGAATCTGCCATTTCATGCGTCACTTCCCAAGTGACGCCTAATGCCTTCTAGTGACGCTATAAGTGTCGCATGAAACAGAACCCAAAATTTACTAAGTGTTGAGACCTAAAATTTTATCACTCGATTTCACCCAAATTCAAGTCCAGATGCGTTTTTCACCAAAGCAATTAAGTAGAAATAAAAATTTTCCAAGCTGACCTGGCAGCTCGACCCCAGCCAGGGGCTCTGCCCCTTGGACCCCGCCAGGGGCTGTCGCCCTTTGGACCCCGCTACCAGGGGCGCTGCCCCCGGACCCCCGTCATTAACGGGCTTCGCCCTTACCCTAGGTTCACGAGTAACGGTGTTACATCTAAACTTTCACACAAAGTGTTAAACTTGTATAACATCAAACACGAATGCGACACAGCTTCTAAAACACATTGGAACTTAGTTTTAGGTATAACACTTCAAAATCATCAAAATAATAATGTGGGATTATTGTTACAAACAATCACCAACGGGCCGTACACATTTTCAAACACTTAAACAAACAACCAAATCGCGGTAATTTGGACATTCTAAGTTAGACGGACAACTACAAGGGCAGTCTTTCGAGATGCCTACTCATGTTATAACCATTGCGTGTCTTGGACACCCTCAGGTTACAAGTCTTCGGATATCAATTCCTCGCTAGTCAATTCAAGTTTATTAAGTTAAACACTCGAGGCTCAGGTGAGTCTCATGGCCCCTATTTTACTGCTTTTCAATCAGGGGTGTGATATTATTGCTCGTTTTATTTTACAAGTTGAACGCAAGTACCAATCAATCAAATACTACATGAGTTGTTTTCAACTAATCACTAAAGCCCTCCATAGCATGGTCCGGTAATACATATGTAGCGTGAATGTTAGTATATGATATCATATAGGATTGACAATCCTCGTCCGGGTTAGCACGCACTAACTGGTCAAACGGACGTATTAGCATTTGGGAAAACGAGTGTAGATTAGGCACTCGTAGGAGGCAACTCAGTTAGGTTTCCTTAATTGGACCTGACGCTCAAGTTAAGCTCAGACTATGTGCTCATGGCTGTATAAACTTTTATTTTGCTTAATTGCATTTTAAATTCAATTATAAAATCTTGCGGTTCATACAAATATGTGTTGACATACAAACCTGTGAGCTCACCAGCGTTTCGCTGACCAATTTTAGCATGTATCACATGTGACCAGCAGTAGGTTGGACTGCTCAATCAAGATCCATTAGCTCGAGTCAGCATGCAAACAATCAGAGATTTAGCTGCATTATTATATTTTGCATAGATTAATTATGTACTTAAATCTCTCAATTTCAAACCGAGCTAATGCAAATAATATTTTGATGTAAACTTTGGTTTTATTAATATCAGTGTAAAACGACGCATATAGTGGTCGTTCATTATATCTTATGTGCTGTGTATATTGATTAGTCGCGCCCCGACTTGATTCGCTTCCACAACCCGAATTTGGGGGTGCGACATTAAATAATTATTTTATACGTTTAAATATATGTTTTAAAATACGAATGTTTATTCAATATATTTGTTGAAGTATTTTACCAAATACTTAATAACTTAAATGGTTTCGTTTGTTTGTGTGTTAAATGTTTAAGTCACGTAGACGTTATTATACGATACGAAATGTAATTGAAATATTATCAAAATAATATTTTGGGTATGATATCGTTATTAAATGATTTTATATTATTTAATAAAATTGATCACCAACGTCCATATTTACTTGAACCGAATTACTTTCGATTTGAAACTTGTACGATTTAATCAAATCGCATATTTGTATATATTCAACAATATATATATTTCGATACATTAATTAGCCTAACACCAACTAATTACATGCATTAACAACTGATTAGGTACTAATCACTAGTCCTAATTTGGCGGGTGTTACAACTAGCATGTACACTAACGTAACTTGACCCATGATTTAGGAAAAGTAGACCAATAATCAAATTCTTATGTATGTCTTACGATCATTGTAATAAGATTAATTGACCTCCCTTGAAAGTGAAATAGTAACAATGTATCATTACTAGACTGTAGTTAACTATCAAGAGAATCACTCCAAGATCATAACGTTGCATTTATTTATAAGAATATTACAGAATTAGTAATATATAGATTATGTATCAGAAATAGAAATCAAAGTTTTATTAAACGAGCACATGAAAGGGGGGAAATAATAATCAGGCGATATAATCATGTAGAGCCAAAAGCAATTATTACAGAATTAGTAATATATAGATTATGTATCAGAAATAGAAATCAAAGTTTTATTAAACGAGCACATGAAAGGGGGGAAATAATAATCAGGCGATATAATCATGTAGAGCCAAAAGCAATTTGAACATTGAGCAAATTTGGGACACATATTTTACAAAAAGATTCATCCCGAGGCAGCATGTAGAGTACCAAAAGACAAACGGACATAATGTTCACAAGATCTTAGACTCTTGGCCTTAGCTTCCCTTATCCTTCATGACCACAATTTTACATATCTGATAGCAAAAAGCCATAAAGGAAAAATGAATTGTGCAGTTCTATGTGCTACCATTTCGAGTCTTTCACTAAGCACGTGCCTTTTGCATCTCCAAGAGAAATTGTTTTTGATATGGGCAGTTTAAGTGTGCTTCTCTTATTCTCTATTTTCTAAACAACTTAATACATAGTAGTTATAAACCTATAACATCTCCACTTTGCATATGTTACACTATTTTCTCCTAAAAATATATACTTACCGTATGTTTCTATGAAAACATCAAGAAAAAAAATCATCGTCAAAACGTGGCATTTGGTCTATTGTATGTATCCAACTTAGAAACGAAGTCTATTGTATGTATCCATGACGTGGCAGTACGCTTGATCATCCAACGTGGCATTTGGTCAATTTGGTAACCGGCTAGTGGGTCAAATGCTCAAGATGTACATACAATAGATTTTTTTCCGAGATGAGTACATACAATATAGAAAATTTTAGATGGGTACATACAATAGACTTCGGATCATAATTTGATGTATTTCCCTGCACTAAGCCATGTATAAAACAACCCCATTACCAAACGACCTAGCAGACCAGAATCAAATTAAGAGAGCCAAAAAAAAATAAAGCCCTAGCGGATCTTCATCCTTGTTATTCTGAGATACACCTGATTTCCTACCTTCTTTAACGATGAAATCCAAACGCCAAGATGAGGAAAACACGCCTACTACCGATACTAGTAAACAAACTGAATTCGAAGAACAACAACAGTCGAAGAAGAAACAGAAATTAATGGAAACATCATCGCCACCACAACTTGGATTTGATAATGCTCTTCTTCCACTTGCAACATACGACGACGATGAAGAAGACGAAGATGATGAACGTGATGCTAACAGAAACGGTCGTGCTGATAACAATCACAACACAACTGATGAGGATGATGAGGAAGAAGAAGATAACAATAATTTCGGAAGAGGAGGAGGGAGAAGGACCATTGAAATCCGTCGAGATTGTCCTTACCTCGATACCGTTAATCGCCAGGTAATCCTCATTTCATTCTCCCAATCAATTCATCTATCTATCAATTGATGATTACTATTAATAATTAATGTACTAGTGTATATGTGTTTTGATTGCATTACATGTGTAACATGTATGGTCCTATTACTTGTAGCCAGTGTTTGCCAACAGAGTTATTATCGAATTAGGTCTAGCTTCCTTTATTTTCCCTAAATACTAGTATGTTATATACATATCACATGTATAATAGACACATGTTAAAAGAAGTCGCATATTCAAATGAAGCGACATACTAGCTATTCAACTGAAAGGATACCATGACACTGTATTGAAAGCTCTTGTCATAACTTTAAGGTGTTAATCGGTGTTTTCCATAGTCTACAATCAAAATGGCTCTCACCGTTTAAGGTGTAAGTTGATATAAAATCTCCGATTCATGTGTTAACTTTAACACTGTTGTGTTTGATACATTATGTTTATCAGAGGGCCAAGGATAGAAATCTTTGTTCCACTCGTTACCTTCTGGGCTTCTGGTGAGACGGTAGCAGTGATGTGTAGTTTTTCTAAATTAAAAATAAAGTGAGCCAGTTTATTGATGTAACACGGGTGAGAAGATTGAACTGTGGGTGCGAAAAATATCCATATCTATTATTTTCTACATATGCTATGCATTGTCAGTGTTGTCTGTAGATGTATATCAAGGTAAGATGCCTGAGAAGATGATTTCGAGGTAAAAAGAGATGAGTACAATAGAGATTCTAAGGATTAGTATTCTGCTGATTCCCATTATAAATGCAACATTAATCTCCAACTCACAGTAGAAGGATTCCATAAGTAGTCACTGTGAAACAGTGGACTAGTATATCGTTATTGGTATTGGTGAAATACGGAAAAATGAAAAACGGTAATGTTGGTTGTTGTCATATATGGGTTATTTGTTCATTCTGTATTATATTGTGGTGTAGAGGATATCAACTGGAGTATTTAATTGGTCATATCTCTTCTGCAGGTTTTGGACTTTGATTTTGAAAAGTTCTGTTCAGTCTCTCTATCAAATCTGAATGTGTATGCATGTTTGGTATGTGGCAAGTATTTTCAAGGAAGAGGGCAGAAGTCGCATGCATATACTCATAGCCTTGAAGCAGGACACCATGTCTATATTAATCTTCGAACAGAAAAAGTTTATTGTCTACCTGATGGTTATGAAATTAATGATCCTTCATTGGATGACATACGACATGTTCTGAATCCAAGGTTTGCTGATATATCTTTTAGATGTTGCTAAACCTTATACGTGTGTATGAGTGTTATTATGTTACATCTTTTGCTGCCTGTTGGTGGGTGTAGCTTGTGATTATTGTATGGTCCTCCATCTAGATGAAACTTGTGAGTATCAAACTGACTTGCTGTTAACCGTTGACACTGTTGTGTATCATAAATATGCTATAATGACTTGTGGTAGTATGATTCTTTTTCTATATTATTTATTTTTCCTTTGGAGGTGCATTATGTCTAATCTAATCATCATACTTACGGTGTTTTTTGATTCTGGTGTCTTTTCATAGGTTTAGCAGAGACCAAGTTTTGCAACTTGATAGAAATAGACAATGGTCAAGGGCGCTTGATGGGTCTGATTATCTTCCTGGAATGGTAATTTATCATTAATATTGTCTATATTGCTGCCTTTACTTTGGTTAAATATGATGATCGATTCATTGAGTAGCAGGTAACTTTTTTGTTTCTTTTTCCAGTACGACTGTAACATATTATTTTTGATGATTCTCTAGGTGGGACTTAATAACATTGTGCACACTGATTTTGTTAATGTTACCATTCAATCTTTAATGCGAGTGACTCCCTTGAGAAACTTCTTTCTCATCCCTGAAAATTATATGCACAGTAAATCTGTACTTGTTCACCGTTTTGGTGAGCTGACAAGGAAGATATGGCATGCAAGGAATTTCAAAGGGCAGGTTTGTTTTCAACAGTAACTATGACTTATCTGATTATCTCTGCATCTCTGTCTTTTGCGTATCTAATAATATTATCATTTATGTCGTTGAATTGTAGGTGAGTCCTCATGAATTTTTACAAGCGGTTATGAAAGCTAGTAAAAAACGATTTCGTATAGGGGCGTCGTCTGATCCTGTTGAATTTATGTCGTGGCTTCTTAATACCCTGCATACAGATCTTAAAAGTTCAAGGACAAAAAGCAGCATTATTCATCAGTGTTTTCAGGTAATTTGACTTTATTTAGTTTGATTATCTATTGCTGCCTATAGTGAATTTTAAATTTGGATTCGTCTATATACTGAATGCATCTTTATTTAGGGAGAATTGGAAGTTGTGAAAGAGATTCATGTAAGAGATGGTGGAGAGGGCGGGGGTGCATCAAACAATATTGTGGCTGAGACCAGTAGAATGCCATTCTTGATGCTTGGACTGGATTTGCCACCACCACCACTTTTCAAAGATGTGATGGAGAAGAACATAATTCCCCAGGTTTGTTTCCATGACTATGGATCTTCTCTGTTTTCCTTTTGATTAATGAAAGCATTATACCCTCTATCAATTCCACAGTTTATCCATTTTCTTATTATCATCATAATTCCTATTATTTGTGCTTTGAATTTTTTGTCAAGTTTCTATATGGTTCAATGCTCAAGATTGTAAATTGGATGCTTCCCTGACTTTGAGGCAACCAGAGCTGCAACTGTTGCATATATATGTTAATGTGTGTGTGTGTGTGTACAACTTAGTATTTGATAACTTGACAAGTTCATACTATACTAATGTTGGATAAGCTACAGGACATATGATGAGGGTGGTTTCTAGGTTATGTGTGTATATGCTGAGGACATTGATAACTATCGTATGCTACATATTGTCATTCTGGATAGGTTAGATGTGTCAGTTGGTTGAGTATTGATGTAGGCCTAATCCGATGTGATCCACTTAGATCCAGTAGTTCAAAAACTTGATCAAATGACTCAAGAACACTGACCCAATATAGGCAGATGACTATGTCTGTTGATCCATGATCCATCTGGGTGGACTAGTTTGTTCATTACATGGATCATTGTAAATGACATGGTGTGTGTGTGTGTGTGTAAAATATAATCTCCGTTTAAACATCATAGTATATGGTTTTTATTTCTAAGTGTGACTATTTTCAATATTTTTATTATTGTTTATAATGATTTGATTTTACTGTATAGTTTCATGCTTTCATTATAAGAATCGCACTAGCAATTTGCTACAGGAATTTACAAGAATTACACGAAATTAGTACAAGCGTGGAGAGGGGTACAACTTCAATCTATCCACTTGGGATTGATCTTAGTATTTGTATTTGTGATCTATCTCTTATAATGCTAACCTTTTTAATTTGCCATGAGTCCGAGTTTTCATAATAAACCAGCATTGTCGTACTCAACAGTAAACAACTTGCAAATTACTAGCTTAAACGACGGAACTGTTTAGGCAGCTCATATCTTCTTTGTCTAGTGGGACGGGGTGCCTTTGTATTTTGTGTTTCCTGCAATAGATATGTAGTTATTTTATCGTTGGGATTAAGTTTTCTCACTCTTAGTTTTGGGGAGATGGTACATTTGCTTTAGAACTTCGATTGTTTGAGATCTATCCGTAATTTGGGTTCGTGAATTTTTATATGTTATAATTTGTTTCTCAGTTTCTCTAAGATTATTGAGAACTAGTGTCTGGAGTTATTTATAGACACAAGTTACTCCTCCTTGTCAATGAGACCATGTTCCAAGTCAGGATAACAACTTGCTTGCTAAATGCAATTAAATGTTTGTGTACAAGGACTTCTCTCCAAAGTCCAGAATTAAGGTAGCATATAATGCTGCTTTTACATATACCATGGGAGGATGGCCGGCAATGATGATTACTTAATACTAATAGAAGTTGTGTTTTGTTATGGTTCTTGCAGCATTCCAAGTGTTTTAAGTTTGTTATTATGATATTACATTTTGTTGACTACTACATAATATATTGTATAGGTTCCACTTTTCAACATACTGAAGAAGTTTGATGGCGAGTCTGTTACTGAAGTTGTGCGTCCTCGTATTGCCAGGATGAGATATCGTGTTACAAGACTTCCACAGTATCTTATTCTTCACATGCGTCGGTTCACAAAGAATAATTTTTTTGTGGAGAAAAACCCAACCCTTGGTGAGTCAATATGTTGTTTATGGACTGATCTAGAGACATAATTTCACTTATAGTGTATTGTCTACACTTGTTACGTAAACTTGTCCTCTGGGTTTATGGTTGGAGGGGTTGGACAATTTTTAATCAAATTTTGATGGCTTTGGTCAGTTCTAGTGCTCCGTGAGGCAAATGATATGTTTTTTTTATTTATTACTCTGCAAAGAGTTTGCTTTCATCACTCGTCTAAATTTGGAATGACAACACATCATGTATATGTTTGTAGTTCATCATGCTTAATTATCTTTTTAAACCTGTCTCTATCTCAGTAAATTTCCCAGTGAAGAATTTGGAGCTGAAAGACTATATACCTTTACCTACACCTAAAGAGGAAGAAAAACTGCGTTCCAAGTATGATTTGATTGCAAACATTGTTCATGATGGTAAACCAGGTGAAGGGCCTTATAGGGTGTTTGTTCAGCGCAAGTCGGAAGAGCTTTGGTACCCTTAGAACTACAACTATATATTTGATTCTTGTTTTGAATTTTCACCTGGATATATTCTGAAGTTTGAATGTGTTATCTTTCTCAGGTATGAGATGCAGGATCTCCATGTCGCTGAAACTCTTCCACAGATGGTTGCACTTTCAGAGACTTACATGCAGATATACGAGCAGCAGCAACCGACACCACAGTTGGAGTAATTTTGGGATCTCCTTTGTATGCTTACTCAACTTGTTTATTCCTTTGGTAAGAGTTTCATGTGATGTAGGATGCTAAGAAAAGGATCACTCCATGATTTTGTAGCCTAAGATCTTACGTTTGATTTCTGTTGTAATCCGAGTAAATTCAACTACATTTGCTTTGTGGCAATATGTTGCGAGACTAAGACCTACCTTACGTATTCAGAATCAAAGCTGTCTACTCTGAGACATCTCAGATTATCTGACTTATTATATTGCTTTTAG
This sequence comes from Pseudognaphalium luteoalbum, assembly GCA_963422505.1. NCBI lineage: Eukaryota > Viridiplantae > Streptophyta > Magnoliopsida > Asterales > Asteraceae > Pseudognaphalium > Pseudognaphalium luteoalbum. The sequence continues at coordinate 29,982,354 of OY730192.1, forward strand.
ATCTGTTTATGGTTTTCTCTCTAGCTGTTTCCCTCGCCACTAAAACCAGTCCTCAAGCACAGCATTGCCCAATTTGGTTGTTTTGCTACACATGTCGTGCTGTAGGTTGTATAAGACTTGTACATGTTTTTAAGGGGATAAATGTCAAAGTAAGAGGACATCGATGCAGTTGGTATTACTTTTCACATCACTGCTATGCAGTCCTACACAAGTTTTGTTGCATTATGTCCGCAAATTGGTACTGGTCTTTTCTTTTGTTGTATTTCCTGTATTTTAGTTAAGCAGCTTTCTGCTATAGGGGAGTCGATAGAGATCACCCTTCACCCTGTATTTTGCAAATTTATGCCTAGACATCATTATCTGTTGGTGTTTATTTTGTTGTGATTTTTTTTTTTGTAGTCTCTGAACTGGGAGAAACGTACATCTTCTAGAAATATATGCAATGACAATGTGGAAGCCATTCTTAAGCTTTTGATAAGTACATTGTTCGTTATTTTCAATACAAATTTTCAAGGGTTTATTTGTTCGTTATTTATTAAACTTTACATTTTTTACTATAGCATGTGACATACTTTCATTTGTTCTATTGTATGTTGTTAACTTGTAAATATGATCTATTATATGTATTATTTTCTTTTTTGGTAAGGTTAAAAAAAGAAACTTTCATATTTGGGCCTTACTTAAAAAGGAATTTTTTACATACAATAGACTATATTTACAAGTTTAATACATACAATAGTCTAAAGTGTAAAGAAATAATAAACCTATTTTTGAATGTTCAATACGTATCTTGAGTAATACAGTAAAAAGTAAGTCACACACATAAGCACATTTAAAAAGTACATTGTGTTTTTTTACATAAAAAAGGCACATTGTATATTTACAACTTTAATGCGAAACTGCTACACATATGAACCGTGATATGAGTAATGAAAACTAAAAGGTAATGTCACTGTTTTTTTAGCTTGAAAATGTCAGTGTTCATAATTTAAAGATTTTTTTAAAATGTTAAGACATGTATAAAAGTGTGTACTCAAACAATAACAAACTTTTTGTCCCCTAAATTTTAGTTAATGCACAACTATTTTATGCATGTTCAAACAAATTAAGGGTGCTGATAAATACAACATACTTTTTTTAATACACACAACAAATATATGCATTGCAGTGTTGTACTGTACTGCATTAATATGCATATATGTTAGTGTATGAATGAAAATATGTGTTGTATTTATCACTAGCCCAAATTAAACAAAGCATTTATGCTTTGTTTAGCAAAACCCTAATTTATATAAATAGCCTGCAACAACATAACTATACACCGTGAAGTTCTTTACAAACACATCATTTGCTTAGATTTACACATAAGATAACTAATCAATCGAGCATTCCCTCACTATCTATTCATTCACGACGCTAAATCGTCGAATATAGAAGCACAAGGAGTTGTAGCTCATTATTTATAGTGTTGAGTTGTAGCTCATTATTTATAGTGTTGACAACATTTTCGAACCATGTGGAAGTGGACCAATTTAATGTGTTGAAATAGGCTCATGGTAAAAATGAAAAATCATTTTTTTGTTGATGAACGTTGAACGTTGAACGCTTAATACTTTTCTTTGACTTCGGCCTTCAATGCCGGTGTAGTCCACGAATGGTTAATCTAGCAATGAAGACTCTCCGTGCTCCAACGAGGCTTCTCATGGTGAGTTTAAATGATTGAAACTCACTTATAGGATATAGGGTGTGTTTGGCACAATGCATCTTTGGAGATTATGTAAAGTTTTTTTAGATTGAGATTTCAAAACTTTTAGAAGCTCAAGTTTTGGCAAACAAAATCAAGAGTTGATTATAGAAAAAGAATATTCTAAAATCCTCTAAATAGAGGATTATTCAAGTAGATTTTAATATTTTTTAAGAGATTTTTCAGCTCTAACTATAAGCTCCACCCTCTTGTTAACTAATACATATGTCCGCACTAACTATACATGAGCTTGCAGTTCTAGAAAGAGTATATATCTTCTCTATTTTAGAGAAGAGAAGTGATTTAAATATATCTTTCTCCGTATTTTGATAAATATGCCCTCAAGACAATAATGGTTAACTTAACTACAATTACAATCAAAGTATTTAATAAAATTTAAACCTTTAATGTTTATTTAATCTTAATATCACTTTCTAACATATTACATCTTATTATAGGAGCATTGCTATTGATATTTAGTACTGTATTAGTATTAGTATAATGTTTATATTTATATTTATGATTTGACTTAAAGAATACCCTACAAAACCCTTTTTGTTTTCATAAAAAACTTTTCATTTTCCTTTCAAATATTAAAATTTCAAGAATCACCAACCTTTGGAAAAAAGAGCCAAACAGGTGTGTTTTGTTTTCAATTAACACCACTGTTCAGCTATATTGCATTCAACACCTGGAAACTGCAACCACAATGCGCCAAGTCCAGCTTCCACCACTCATCTTCAACACTCTACACGTCATCTGACATTATTCCACACTCCTTACCCATTACCTTCTTGTTGGTTCTTTCACATTCTTGCTTTCTTTTTCATAAATAAATAAATAAATAAATAAAGAAGAAAAAGCTACATTTGATCCAAGTGTACGATGATTTTATACTCCCCATTTCTTTTTGTTGTGATTTCATGTAATATTTGTTGAGATGCTTAAACTTGTCTACATTTGCTTTTAACTGATTTCTCTTCGACTTACATATTACTGTTAACTTTATTTCTTTGTTGTTATTGTTATAGGTCATGTATCTTTCATCGATCAACTTAACAATACTCGATATAATGCATGAACGGTATGTATCTTCCTAGATGCTCTGTGTATCATTTTATTGACATTGAGATGTTTTTTATCATCATTTATTGAGATTTTTTTTCCCGAAAGAAATTTTGTGCATATAGAGTGTTTTTGATAGGTTGTTAGGAGGGTATCAAGTGTCATCACTTTTGAGAATTAAAAGCTTGGGGAATATAAAAACGTGCGGTTGCTGATTAACCCAATGCTTTTATATATAGTTTAGATAATTGATTTAGTTTTAATGTTGTTAAAATCTAGGGTAAAAGTTAGTTACCAATTGGGCATAACTCAAGTGGTACCATCACCGCAAACGCCCAGACCCCACATGTGTGACCGACAGGTCAGGGGTTCGAATTCGTGTCTCAGCACATGTGGGTGGTTTGTGGACATGTGATTTGCCCGGCGGGTGGGGCGGATGCGTACCATTGGAATATGGTACGGGGGTCTGGGTACTCTCCAAATTACCCTTTGGGTAAAAGTTAGTTGCTTTCTATTTTGATTTTTTTTAAAGAGAAGATAAAGTGCTATAAACTGAGGGGAGCTTGAATTTGTATGAATTATGAATGTTGTTTGGTTCTGCTCACTTTGCTGGAAAGATCTCTAGACTGATGTTGTATGATAATAAGTTATTTGGTTCTGTTTACATTGAAAATTTGATTATGAAACAGTTCTTACCTCCTTAATATTCTCCCTTTAGCTTCCCTATTTTCTTTTTGAAAGAAAAATTTGGTTTCTTTGTCGTGTTAAGTTTGACTGTTGGTGTGTGTTAAATCGTGATATGAATTTAGAATTGCTGATTGCTTGATATTGGGTTTCGGTTGTGATATGAGTCTATCTTTATCTTCTTTATTTTTAATCTATGTGATGGTGATGTCTGTTTTTTCGGTATCTTCTTTCATCTCTATTTGAGTTGTATGATGATGATAAGTTTCAGAGAAATCTCACGTGTATGTGGGTGTTTCTTTTATTCTGCTGTATAATATATAGTCATGTAACTTCTATGAAGTTAATATCACATGGTACCTGATACTTACTTATATGTATTTTTCTACAAGATATAGAAGTTTTGAGCTCTATCAGTTATCTTCATGTTTCCTGTGTCAGGTTTTGAGTTTTGCTCACAGCCTTCGACCAAAGGTGTTCTCTTAACTGAGGTCTATATGATGTGTTATAGTCGCTGGTCCATAATGTCTGAGGTTATATATTTACTGATGAGTTTAGTGCACCGTGTCGATGATTTATCCTATTCTATTCTCATCTGTGTTTCATCGTATGTGTTGCTTATTATATAAAATTATCACTTTTACTAAATTGTTGCTCTTAAGACAAACATTTATAAGGGGAAAAAAACTGCAAAACATGTTCAGACACCAAATTCCATATATATTGACGAGGATGCTTCATTGCCTGTCCAATGTGAAAAGACTTACAATACATCGTTTGATACGCATGGCCTGGCCATACAAGTGGGTTCCCTTCTAGGTGCCTGTTCTTCCAGTCAGCTTCCCACTACGTTTGGTGATGGAAGGCTCACCAGAAACAGGTGTGTTAGATCGACAAATTCAAAATCAGCAAATGAAAGAAGCAGCTCCACCTGGAGAATGTTTAGATGATCAGAACTCTCCCTTACGTTTAAATGCACAAGAACCACGTACTCCTCTGAAGGTGCAATCACAGGTTATGGCGAATAGCTCTACACTTTCGCCATCTTCCCGACAACGTGTGTTGGCGAGGCTTTATTTCTTTCAACATTTACATGAAATTATTGCTACTGATGATGCAAATAATGTTGGCCTATTGTCCTCTTCTGAGCAACCTCGACCCAAGAAATCCAATACTTTACAGATAAAATTTGTCCACTCATCTTCACAAGGTCTTCTGAGCTTTTTCTCAATTTATTTAACTATTATTCAGTTCTTTTGACTATGTTATTCATTTTTATTTTTTTGACTTTGATACTTACTTTTACGTATCCAGTTTCTTCTAAGCAACCTCGACTCAAGACATCCAATACTTCACAAATAAAATTTGTCCAATCATCTTCACAAGGTCTTCTGTGCGCCTATTTCTCCTTCATATTACTATGTTATTGTTTTATTTGTATACTATGATACTTACTTTTACGTAGTTTTTAAAAGATAGAGAAGTTTTGGGTTCTATCAGTTGCCTTCATTTTTCATGTGTCAGGCTTCGTGAATTCTGCTCCACAGCCTTCGATCAAAGGTATCCTCTAAACAGAGGTCTATATGATGTGCTGGCCCATAATGTTCGTTTTTGATTATTTTAGTGCACCATGTTGATAGTTCTATCGTATGTTATTCTCATCCGCATTAATCGTATGCAAATGAAAATATTTTGTAGATGCCTCTTCATCCAGTCAGCTTCCCACTATGGTTGGTGATGGAGTGCTCACAAAAGCCAGTGTGTTAGATACAATCAGCAAATGAAAGTAGCAGCTCCACCCAGAGATTATTTAGATGATCAGACTTCTCTCTTACGTTTAGATGCACACGAGCCCTGTACTCCTCTGAAGGTGCAATCGCGTGTTGTGACTATAGCTCTACACTTTCACCATCGTCATGTCCACGTGTGTCGGCGAGGCTATATTTCTTTCAACATTTACATGAATATGCTGCTACTGATGATACACATATTGCTGGCCCATCGTCCTCTTCTAAGCAACTTCAACCCAAGAAATTCCGTACTTCAGAAGGTCTTCTGTGCATATGAAAAGCCTATTTATCATTTATGTATTTAACCTTAATTGTTCAGTTTTTTGACTATGTTATTTCTTATTCATGTAGGCCTGTCATCGGCGTATTTGGATTTGGGGGACTGTGATCAGGTATGTGAGCATTGTCAAGCCACATTTTGGTATGCTGAACGCCTCAAGGGACATTCTCCGAATGAAAAAGCTAGATACATTCGATGTTGTAGAGGTGGTCAGGTTAAGTTACCACTTCTGAGAGAGCCTCCAGAGATAATCAAAGAACTCTTTAGAGATAGGCATTTCATGGATAACATTCGTGCTTATAACATGATGTTTGCCATGACCTCCTTTGGAGCTACTGTAGATGATTCTGTCAATAATGGCTCTGGACCCTATGTATTTAAGGTTCAAGGACAGATTTCTCATTGGGTGGGTTCTTTATGTCCACCAACAGAACAGAATCCACGGTTTCTACAGATGTATATTTATGACACTGGCAATGAGGTATGCAACAGACTACGTTATTTTGGTGGAAAAGAAGCTGGTCATCTGAAAATTGAAATTGTCGACAAGTTAATCAAAGTCTTTGATGAATTTAATGATTTAGTAAAGTTATTTAGAACAGCGAGAGACATGTGTGTTGATGGAGAGCCTCCAGATTTTAAAATCTGTAGAACATATTCATGGTAAGCCGCTTAGTTAATGCATATATGTGTATGGAGCAAACCAGATTAGATTACGTCGAATCAAAGCAAGATGCCTTGAGAAGTGAGTATCTTCAGGGTGTTCATCATGCATTGTTGAGAGGTGATTCCGATGGCCATGATGTCGGGAAAGGGGTGATACTGCCTGCATCCTTTACTGGAAGTCCTAGGTACACGTACAAGCATTATCAAGATGCTCTGGCTATATGCAGAGTGCATAAAAATCCACAGTATTTTATTACTTTCACTTGCAATGTTAAATGGCCAGAGATTCAAAGATATCTTGAAAAAAATCCTGGAATGATAAGTGATGATTGGCCAGATATTATTGCTAGAATCTTCGAGATGAAGGTTCGGGATTTTATCACCTATCTGAAAGATGAGAAACTGTTTGGAGAAGTTGCAGCGGGTAATTTTTTTTTTTACTTATGTACTACAAAAATTAGTGCACCTTTTTTCATAAACTTATCATCTTATGGTTTTTTGTTTTCTTTATGTGCAGACCTCTATACTATAGAGTTTCAAAAAAGGGGTTTACCCCATTGCCATACGCTTTTGTGGGTGACATCTCCGTATAAAATCCGTGCACCAGATCAGCTTGATCAGTTTATATCCGCTGAAATCCCCGAGAAAGAGGTAGATCCTGTGCTTTATAAGATTGTCACAGAATGCATGATGCATGGACCATGCGGTCTTGCAAGGGTTAAAGCGCCATGCATGGTTGAGGGTAGATGTTCACATCATTTTCCTAAACAATATGAATATGTCACACGATTTGATAAGGATGGATATGTTTATTATAGGAGGAGGAATGATGGGAAGGTTGTCATTAAAGCTAACACCAAGTTAGATAATTCTTATGTTGTCCCGTCTTTTGTTGGTTTTTCAAGCTCATATTAATGTGGAGTATTGTGGTTGGAGTATGGTCAAGTATCTGTTCAAGTACATTGCTAGAGGGGCTGATCGTATCAGAGCAAAGATTACTAGATCTTTAGGCGAGTCTCCCGTTACAGATGTCAGCAAGGCTGAAAAAATTGATGAGATAAATTTTTTTGTTGATGCTAGATTCATCTGCCCTCATAAGGCAGCTTGGAGAATACTCAACTTTGATATCCATGTTAGAAATCCAGCCGTGCAGGTTCTTGCAGTACACCTGGAGATGATGCAGGTGGTCACGTTTAAGGATTTTCAATCCTTAAAAAGTATTGCTAATAATTCAATGGCAAAGAAAACGACTTTGACAGAGTGGTTATACAATAACCAAATTGATGATACAGGTCGCCATCTTACTTATCTTGATTACCTCTCAGAATATAAATGGATTGCTCCATTTAAGGAATGGGATCGTAGGGCTACAAAGAGGACACCTGCAATAGGAAGGCTAATATATATTCATCCAACATGTGGTGAGCTATTTTATTTACGGATGCTTTTGGGTCATCAGGTAGGATGTCAGACATTTTCTGATATTAGAACAGTCAGCGGGGTCGTATATCCTACCTGTCGTTCAGCATGTGAGCAGTTAGGGTTGCTCAGTGATGACAAGGAGTGTACGTATGCATTCGATGAGGCTTCTGTTTGGGCATCTGCCGAAGAAATAAGATCCTTGTTTGTTCACATGCTTCTATTTTGTGAGGTCTCGGATCCTCTTGCTCTTTGGAGAGAACAATGGTGTCGAATGAGTGATGATTTAATGCAAAGAGCAGCTGTAGATTCGCATGCTGTAAACCCGCATGTTAAAGATGAGGACTTACAGTGGCACATCTCATATGAGCTAGAGTTGTTGCTCAATTCTAATTACAATTCATCGTCGTTTAGTGATTATGGTCTGCCAATGCCTCCACCAAAAATTATTGCAGAGTTGAAGAATCGGTTGCTTATGGAAGAAAGAAACTATGACAGGGCTAGACTAGCACAGGAGCACGAGGTTTTAGTTTCTCAGCTTAATCTAAACCAGCAGGTTATTTACGAGTCTATTATGAATGCCTCTTTAGCAGAAAAGCAGGAACTTATATTTGTCTATGGACACGGTGGCACCGGTAAAACGTTCCTGTGGACCACAATCATTTCTGCATTGAGAGCTGCTGGTAAGATCGTATTGGCTGTCGCATCTTCCGGAATTGCATCACTTTTGCTGCCCTCTGGAAGGACAGCTCATTCGCGCTTTAAAATTCCGTTAGACCTTAAAAACACACAACTTTCACGCCTGCTTTTAGAAACTGCATTAATCATTTGGGATGAAGCACCCATGAATGATCGGAAATGCTTTGAAGCATTGGACAAGACCCTTAGAGATATACTTGATCAACCAATGTGTCCTTTTGCTGGTAAGTCAGTGTTGTTGGGTGGGGACGTTAGACAGACTCTGCCAATAAAACCTAAAGGAACAAAGATGGATATTATAGCATCATCGATAGTTGAATCATATTTGTGGAGGCATTTCAAAACCTATAAGCTCTTTCATAATGTGAGGCTTCTTCAACCAAACCTCACTGCTGAACAAAAGTATGAGATTGCATATTTTTCGTTATGGTTATTGCACATTGGAGATGGTTGCATAGGTGTAGATGATGACGATGATCCCGTTGACACGAAATGGGTAGAAATACCAGAAAAGTATCTTATACCGGATCATGATAAAGCTCTCACAGAATTAATTCATTACATATATAGCCATGACATGCTTCAAAATCCAAGTGGAACCATGTTCTCTGACAAAGTCATCGTTTCTCCTAAAAATGAGACTGCTGACGAAATCAACAATGTTCTACCGGACGAGCCGAAAGTTTATCTAAGTGTTGACTCAATTATTCCACATGCCAATGAGAGAGGAGATACAGAGGTTCTTTACCCCCTCGATTATCTCAACTTGCTTAACTTCAGCGGTTTCCCCTGTCACCGTCTTGAATTAAAAGTTGGGGCGCCAATCATATTGCTTCGTAACATAAGTCAAATGGCAGGCCTTTGCAATGGAACAAGGATGATCATTACACAACTGTTACCAAGGCTCATTCAGGCAGAGGTTATCACTGGAACACACAAAGGCCGCAGAGTTTATATACCTAGAATCGTTTTGGATCACGGTGATAAAAAGTTGCCTTTTGTTTTCAAAAGTATACAGTTTCCGGTCAGGCTTTGCTACGCCATGACGATTAATAAGAGCCAAGGTCAGTCATTAAACAAAGTAGGAATCTACCTCCCTCAGCCGATTTTCGGTCACGGCCAATTATATGTCGCATTGTCGAGGGCTACATCAGCTAATGGCCTTAAGATTCTTATCAGACAGCATCAAAACCAACCATCGAACTGCACCAAAAACATTGTTTACTCGGATTTCTTAAACAAATTAGAACTTGAACAGGTTGTTCATCATGCTGCTACTCTAGCACAGGCTACATCAGATTTCTCTATGAAAGCAGATCTGGCCGCTACTGCTCCTGCAACACCATCACTTGCAGCCATTCCATCTCCTCGTGACATTCCAACCAAGCGCCCTCGAGAATCATCCGCTAGGAAAGAACTTTTCAACACATCAGGTTGCCAATAATTTATAACAGCAACTATAGCTACACACAGAATATTTATATCTTTGTCTTTTTCTGGTTGATGTATTAACTTTCATCATGTTCCAGCTCAAGCCAGTAATGATGGGGTTAAAAAGCGAAAAAAAGAACTCTAGTGATGCAACTATTCAGCACACTCAGATGCGTGCTCAGCAGCATGAACAAAACAAGTGAGCTAACATCAAATGATACCCATCTTGACACTTTATATATTGACCTGATATCATGTTATGCATATTAATTTGTAACAGAGGATCTTCCCGTTCACTTTCTCGGTTGACTATTGCTCAACGCTACATGATGGTAATTTGAAGAAACTGTTGGTGCATTACTTAGTGACAGACCACTACTGTTGTTGTTTGGATGAAAATGTTTTTTGCTGTACTAATCAAATAGGTCAGTTTGACAGTTTGTGACGTAATATAAATGCCATGTAAAAACTAGATGCACTTTATGTGTTATTAGTCTTATTATGATGTATATATACCATGTATAATTCAATGTAACATTGATGTTATGGTAAATGGTACATATCCAGTCGTCTTTTACATTTCACCACCTGCTTATATTTTCATGAAACTAATGTTTGTATTTACGATAAGACGTAAGGCCGGATGAAAAAAATTTGTTGTACTTGAATATTTGAATTGCTACATAGTTTTTAAAAGAAACACATAAGATCTATAGTTTGCTAGCATTCACTAAAGTAAAAAGGTTTTAAGTTTACCTCTGTGACCATTTTCAAATTTGAGTGACCACTGAACTATTTAATTTTGGTGCCCGACGAAGAAGGTTGCACAGCTCTACAGCGTAGCAAACTAGCTAGCATTTCACTTTCTTTTTCACAATAAACCTTTCGTGTTATCAGAATGTACACTTTAACCCCTTCATATTCTTAGATTGTTTATTCTGTTCTCAATTACTTTAAAATTTGATTTGGGAAGATCAAACAAAGTAAATACGTTACCAAAATTGTATTTCTGTATATTATTATATATGAATATATGTTTTTTACTTCTTATCCACATATGATATTGTAAATCTTACCCTTAATATTATGGATAGAGTACTTTAAATTAAAAGTCATGAAATGCACTAATTTTCATAAATAAACAAGTTAATAGTAACTAGCTGATAACCCGCACAATGCGATGATAACGTATTTGAAATAAACCCGCACAATGCGATGATAACGTATTTGAAATAGGTGAAAGGTTTTTTGGGGTAGAAACTGTCACGGAAGCAACAACAGCAAGAGCAAAATGTGAATTAATAACAGTAGCGGAAACTGGAGCAACAACGGGAACAATTTTCAAGCGTAAGTGCAAGCTAGCTTTTAGCATCAAGGTGAGCATAAACCATGCTTATTTCGGAATCCATTTTTAGGTTTGAGTAGTGACTGTTTGAGGTATTTTGTACTGCTATACGGTGTAAATTTGCAGTAACTTTAATTCGGTCTATGTAGTGTTAGGCTCTTTAGTTTGTTTATATGTAGGGATTTTGTATTGAATAGAAAGACTATTTCAAATTGTGATTTATGAGTGATATTATGTAATGTAATTAAACAAAAATTATGTATACCTTTGTAAAAAAACGTGTTAACACTTGTAGTAAATAGTTGACTTAATTATATGCATAGCCAAATCTAATTTAAATTGGTGACAGTTTCATCTTTTGATAATTAAAATATCTGTATATCGATAATTAGAAAATATACAAGGTAGCAGTTTCCATCTTATCATACGTAAGGATTAATTGGTGATTGATGAACGTTCAAATTTTAATTTTAATGTAATGGCAATTATGGGTTCTCCCATCTTCATGGGATTAAGTTTTAGGTAAAAAGTGGAAATGGTTTATAAGTGTTTTAAATTTAGATACATAAGTATTTAAGTTGCGAATTAGTTCATGCATGAGATCTAATGCCCTAATTAAATTAAAAATTAGTGTTGTTTGTTAAAAAAAAATAGTAGGGTTTTTTTTTAATCATCTCGCTCGAGGCATCAAACAACTCAGGACCACTTGTGTAAACAACTCAGGACCACTTGTGTTGCATAAACTTCACGTCCCTTATAGGCCACGTATAAAAGAAAGTTTAGATTCACATCATAACGTGTTTTGTATCCGTCGTAGAAAAAGAATTACACTTCTAAGTTCTAAGGATCTCAATTATGGAAATATATATAAAGTTATAAGCCGACTTTGAGCTTTCAAGCTAGCTTCCTGCTTTTTTGACAACTACATCAAAAGCAATTATTATGTCACCTTTAAGTACTTGACAATTTGGAAAAACAAACAACCGAACATCAACAAATTTATCGTATACTTTTCTATGTCCCGAGCGAATTGAATGTTAGTTGGCCTACTATATTTATGTTTATAACTATCGTTGTGACCAGAGGTGGCTTAGAATAAAATACTAATAAATAGTTTCCAATTTTTATATAAATTTAATTCTAAATATCCAACACACATGTCGTATCAAATGTCTGATAATATTGGGCACCACAAGCATACCAATATACCACTATGTAATTAATGACATGTTAGTAAAATGGATTTTTTGTGGGATATTTTGTCTTTGAATTGTAAGTGCATAGTACAATAACAATAATACCAAATCTCGCTAAGAGTAGGATAGATGAGAGGTAATATATAGAGATTCGTGGTACCGAGTGCTTCCACTAAGACCTCCGATATTTTATATTAATATTATCTTTTTCTCGAATGTAATGTTCTAGTTACTCTCTTATGCATAAATAATTCTATATTTGTTCCAAGTGATCAATTTTTACTTTTTAAAATTTTCCTTTTTCAACTTTAACCTTTTTTTTAACAGCAATTGATATTAAAAACAACCTACTAGCAGGTGTAGGTAAAATGTTACATAAAAGTACACAACAAAGAACTAGGGTTTGACACCCAATCCATCCATCTAATGACATTTTTTATGTCCCTATTTAAAATTCAAAGAAACAATAAAAACGTCACTTCATCAACTTTGACCTTAAATGTTTAATATTTGTGTTATATAATATTTGATGAAAATAATACTAATGAAACTACATTTAAAACTCAATCTATTTATATATTTTGTATTAAGTAGCATACTGTATAACACAAACAAAATATTTAAGATCAAAATTGAAAAAGAAATACTTCAAAAAGTCAAAATATGACACTTGTAATAAAACAAAAGGAGTAGTTATTATTTTCCTTTTGATAAAAGATTTAGTATATAGTAAGTAATCCTTTTCAATTCAATGAATATTAAGCTAAGACCATTCCCAAAAGTGACAGAAACTGACATAAACTGACGCACCACATCAGCACCACGTCAGCTTTTTCTCACAACTGACAGAAACTGATAGGCCCCTCCCAACAGTCCTCCGTCAGTTTCATTTTTCAGAGCCCCACAACTAAATAACCAAATTAAATAATACACAATTATTAAAATAAACACATTTCATTAAAATTAAAAAATATTACAATCCTAAAAAATAAAATACATTAAATTCCAAAAAAAAAAACCCATTAAATTCCTAAAAAATGTGTTAGGGATTTGGAATTGTTGTTGTTGTTGTTAGATATTTTTTGGGGTTGAAAATGATGAAATATGAGAGAAATGGTGAGATTTGAGTGTGTAAAATGTGTTAGGGAAGTGTGATATTTATAGAGTTAAATATTAGATTTAAATAAGAAAAAAAATTAAAAGATCCGTTAGTTACTGTTTTTTTTAAAATTTTTTTTTTTTAAAATCCTTTAAACGGCTCTTTTTTAAAAAATTAAATTAATTTTTTTTCTTACTCGGCCCACGGACCCCACGCCACCAAACCGACGTTCCGTCGAAATTCCGACGGAACCAACCGACGGACCGTACCATCGGTGTCGGTTCCGTCGGTTGAAACCGACGGAAAACCGACGCATATGTTGCGTGTGGTCTAAAATGCTAATTAATGCATGAATCAAAACGCTAACAAGTTCCTTTGTCAACGAATTAGGCCTCCTTTAATATATTTTTTATTAAAAAATTAAGCCACTACTTTCTTTGGATAGCTTTTTATACAATATACTTTGAATTATATAGTTTGTATATGTCATGTTAAAACTAAAAGTGTAATCACGAAATCTATGTGTGTATTTTATAAGAGAAAAACGTAAACGAGATCTATCATCTATACAATACATATACTTGACTTTTTTTCTTTTTTCTTTTACAAAAAATAGTGAATGACGTGAAGATATATTGAATATAATTGATAATTGATGGTGTCTAACAGTCCTACCATGTCGTTGTCATAATAGTTGATTATTACTGAATTTGAACCTGCAACCATATTTCTGGAAACACCCTAGCTTCTTAATTTTGATCCTTTGATACTAACTTATTAACTAACCAATAATGATCCACATATTTCCACCAAGCTAGCTAGCCATACACACACATACATACATACATACCCGATACGATTTCCGCACCAAACTCGATCAATATAATCAGGCCCATTTGATGGATTTGAAAGAAGAAATGAAGATTCTGATAAAGGCATCTGCTTTTGCATCAATTAGTCTTACTTATTGCTATTTTCTTGGCAAGTTCATCCCAAAAGGCCTTCCACGACTCTTGATGATCATTCCTGTTATTGTTTCATTCATCTCAATTCCACTATTCTTTAATTCGGTTCATCTCATCGGCTCATTTTCATTTTTCATCACTTGGCTTGCCAGTTTCAAACTCGTCCTTTTCGCCTTCGGTAAAGGACCCCTTTCAGCCCCTTCGATTCCCTTGTCGCAATTCCTTTCGTTCGCGTGTTTTCCCATCGCCAAGAAGAACCCGGCAGCAAAGTCCCATGATAAAACATCATCATCATCTGCTTTTAGTTATGCAGTAAAAGCTCTCCTTCTTGCTATTTTCCTCAAGGGTTTTTATGATCATTGTGATCATATGAACCCCATGATGGCCTGGGCCTTATTCGCATCGTTCATCTACTTTTCTTTGGATCTCATACTTGGTATGATCTCTGCAATAATAGGCTTTTTGTTGGGGGTGGATCTCGACCCCCAGTTTGATGAGCCTTATCTATCCACATCCCTTCAGGATTTCTGGGGTAGGAGATGGAACGTCATGGTCAATCGCGTCCTCCACCCAACAGTTTACACTCCCGTTCTTACGCTTTCAAGTCGGGTCATCAGCCGAGTGTGGGCCCCGATACCCGCAATCTTGGCCACTTTTATTGTATCGGGTTTGATGCATGAACTTATATTCTATTTTTTCACTAGAGACTGGCCAACATGGGACACGATGCTTTTCTTTTGTGTACATGGGTTCTCTTTGGTAACAGAGATAGTAATCAAGAAATTCGCGGTTAACTTCAAGTGGAGGAGTAATTATTTAGCCCATGGTCAACATGTAAGCACCCCATTCGTCGTCTTATTCGTGTTGGGGACATCTTATTGGTTGTTTTATCCAGACCTGCTTAGGTGTAAAATCATCGAAAGAGCGTTTCAAGAATACAAGGACATAGCCAACACATTCATTTACAGTACCTAGCAACGGCTTGTAACTGAGTTAACAACTAGCATTTCATTTTTGACTGGTTTTCTCGAATTATGATTACATAAGGTTCACATCTTATCTTACTTACTATATAATCTTATAGATAGAAGTTACTTGAATTGTATATGTTTTATTACTACTCACTTTTCTAATTGAAATTGATAGCATATTAGCATCTATCACTTTTGTAATAGTGCGTGGTCACGAAATTGTGGGGTATGGAATGCTTTCAACAAAAGACACTTTGGTACTGAAACTTAATTTGGACCATATGGTCATTTCATATTTTAAAGTGGCCTAAAGTCTAAATATGTGTTTAGTTACGAATAACTTCTTTCAGTTTTTTGAAAGATTTCCAACAAATGATGAAAAATTAAAGAACACGCTCAAGTAGAGATTTTCAGGAAAGGTTTTCTTAGAAAATAGAATCTATGATATATGATTTCCGGGTTCATATATTTTCTAATTATGAAAAATACAAACTCAATCTCTTACATTTGATTGCATTTTGAAAATTTCATTTAGTCTTTTAAACACACAGAAGTTTAGAGAAGTGAAAAAACAATGAAGATATTAAGACTATCTTCAATGCATTATACTCTAAAGGGTTTAATACACTACCACATTATCATTTCATCAATTCCAGTAAAAATTCTACAGTACATTGAACTTTACATAATTCATTATACTGACACATCATCGTACCCTTTTTAATTACTTATTTTATATACACAGAAATTATATACATCTATCATTTTATATGAATTCATATATTGCATAAAATTAATCACTACATTAATTAAAAAGAAAACTACAGATTACATAATAAAAATAAAATATTTAATTATTGGTCTCTACATATTATAAATTAAATTCTATAACAAAAAACTAAAAAAAGATCGAGCTGCAAATTGTGTTTGTTTAAAATATAAAATATAAAATCCAAAGTAACATTGTGATTTTAAAATATTGCTACGTCACCGTGATTTTAAAATCTAAATTTACATACAGTCATGCACCATAACCAAATGCAAACAATAAGTCAATAAATACTCCATAATATACAAATATATATATAATCAAGCAATTTAATCAGAAGCATATAAAGTTATACTTGGTCCTACCACTACCGTTTTAAGATGGGTGTGTAGAGAGACGAGTGCTATTTGAGCGCATTAATAGCTGACATTTCTACAATGCAAATAAACGATGACTCATTACATTTTACTTGCTATTAAACTTTGCCAAATGGGACGATTGTAGATGCTTTAAAAGCGCTCTAAGTTGATGTGATGTTGATTATGCCCTCGTACCGTATCAAGTCAATCGTGAACAATAATCACCAAGGAGATAATGTAGCCAATTCGTACTTGTTTTGTTATGTATTGATGTAGTATTTAGTATTAAGAATTGTCTTCTATACGGTTTCTCATTTTAGTTGAGAAACGTTAGGTATCACACGTTTATGTTAGTGCTACTATTATGGAAACAGAAGTCCACATAACATAGAAAGGAGTTGTCGACATTACTTCTTTATTTTTAGCTGAAACATATTAAAATAAATGCAATTAAAACGTGTAGAAAAATAAAAAAAAAATCATTGCGTTAGATAAGTCTTCTGAATTTTGCTAAAAAAAAATAAAAAATCTTCTCAATGACTGTTACCAATTTACAAATTGAAAATCAGATAAAAATTCGTATAAATAAGGGTCAATAATCATTTAATTCTCAATATTTCACTTTTTTTTTAACCACTCAAGTTTTTTTTTCTCATTATTTAATCCTTAAAGTTTGCATAGACTTGTTGATTTAACCATTCAAAGAATTAAACCATTAAAATTTTGAAAGTTAGATGATTACACTAAAAATTTTAAAAGGACAAAATCGTTAAGAAAGATAAATTTTGGAAATTAAACCATTAAAATCATTATGAATGATAAACTTAAAGGGTTAAATTACAAAAACTTTGAAACTTGAAGGCATAAATTATGAGAGAGAAACTTGAGTGGTTAAAACGAAAAAATAGTGAAATTTTAAGGATTAAACCATTATTAACCCTATAAATAAAGTACATAAAACAAAGGTTAATTTGGATGGTATTCCTGACTTCCGTACCATATTTCAATAGTACGCTCCGCTCCACCCGCAAAGAGTATCAACGCCAATTAGAGAGAATACGTATAAATAAATTACATAAAATAAAGGGTAATTTGGAGGGTACCCCTGACCCCCGTACCATATATCAATTATGCATGTCCGCTCCACCCGCAAGGAGCGTCAACGTCACATATGCTGAGGAACGAATTTTAACACCTGACCTATAAGTCACATATGTGAAGTCGGGTCATTTGCGGTAGTAGTACCAATTGAGCTATCCTCAATTGTTAAACTATATAAAATATAAATATATACTCCGTACAAACACTAAAGAAATATCATAAATTCATAATATAACATGTAAAAATTTAATTACACGATTGAAGAAAGTAAGATTACTCCCAACACGTATACACTTTCATGTCAATTGAGCCAACTCAGTATCACATCAACATTTTCTCAAAATGACAAACAAATGATACAACGGTGGCAATAATAACGTAATCATATCAATTCCGAGCCACACATTTACACATATATATTTAATTCTATACACTAAAAAAATAGTAGTCTTTTAATACTGATATATGGCCCCACCCATTTCATCCCACAACTCGTTGCCAACCCGGCAAAATCAACTGACGTTACCAAGCGAAGGGCCGGTGCCAATGGTGTTGGTGAAACTAACGTGCATTTGTTTTCAAACGGACTAACCGTTTGAGAATGATCGACCTAACAGAAATATTATAATATAAAGAAACTTTATACATTATAAGTTCACTATGTCTAAACAGTGAAGGTTTGATAAATATATTAGAGATGTATTTTATATTGTTAAATATGATATTTTTTTTGGCAAAATAAAAATATGTGTTATTGGTAAACAACAAAGAGTGATTGAGGTAGACCGGAAGAGTGGAAGGAACAATGAAACCAAGCTAAACTGATAATGCTATTGTCCGATTGCCGAAGAACAAAAACAAAGTAGGTTGTAATGGTTCTATAAACACAAATGTGTTCTTGAGTAAAAAATTAAGTAGAGAGAGATGAGAAATGAAAAGAAGGAATATGCATTTGTGTTCTTAAGATCAAAGGAAAAAAATGAAAGGAAGGTGATTCATTTTCAATCATCCCAAATGTGAGAGGAAATGGTGGAAGAGGTATGTAAGGAAAAATATATCATACCCAAATACAATTTCTTTATAATAACGAATTACCATACGATATGATATAAACCGTATAATCCAAAAGCAATTACAAGGCAATTGCTACGATAAAATAAAAGAATAAGAACGAGTAGAATACAGAAAGGATATTCATCCAAAAATCATGAGTCGAGACCCGTGTTTAACACAGTTCCCTTAAAACAGATTCGCCATCTGTTTTTCAGGGTACAACGGCCGAAACAGTAGTACTGCCGGACTTGAACCATATGCCTAAAAATATTGTCATAGTTGTTGTTTGTTTGCTAGCATGTATGTTTGCTCCTTGTTTGACCAAAATCACTAGGTCCATTTGTAACAAGAACAAACTTTCAATCTTGCAAAACTAATGTGTTAACTTTGTGTGTGTATCTTTTGAGCCAATGTTTCATATGATTCTTTTTCTTACTTAAGAGAATAAAGAATTCTCTTTATAAGGCCACGAAGGGGAAATTGAAAAGATTGATAATAATGATCATCAAGTACCATTTAATTACATAAGTTATGTGGAAAATGAAAGACCACATTTACTTGCAACTAATGGTACATTTATATACATGAAATATTACATTCATTTGCAACACATGCTAATCAATTTAATTCATTATTTAAACTTTTTCAACAATCCCCCACATGAATAAAATTGATAATCGATATAATATCAGTCACTCAATTTCTCATTCACCTTAGCTTGATTTACCTCTCTTTGAGCATCGATATCTCATTCTCCTAAAATCTTCCTTGGACATATGATATATCGTTATAAAGTCTTGGCCACCGACTACATAACAATACAAGATATTGTACATAATAATTATGTACCTATAATTATACAAGTCCAAAGTTGGTGAAAAACTAAATTTCACCTAGATTTTCCTATATTCTCCCACATGAATGAAAATCGATTTTTAAAACACACAAGTTCTAACAAAATTTTCAACAGTTGAACCCTGCTTAGAATAGGTAGGTGTTACCCTTTGAACATTTCCTTATGAAATGCACTTAGTCTCCTAGCTCACAGTAGACGTGATGTCTTTGAACTGGTCTGCCATTTGTGTAGACGATAATACACTTCACATAGGATTCTCCCTGACATTGTCAAGTGCTCATAGTCGTGTTCATTATGGTCCTGAAATA
This sequence comes from Pseudognaphalium luteoalbum, assembly GCA_963422505.1. Classification (NCBI taxonomy): domain Eukaryota; kingdom Viridiplantae; phylum Streptophyta; class Magnoliopsida; order Asterales; family Asteraceae; genus Pseudognaphalium; species Pseudognaphalium luteoalbum. The sequence continues at coordinate 30,002,154 of OY730192.1, forward strand.
CTAGCCTGGTTCTGCAAGAGCTATTAGGAATTATGCCCCACTAATTCCCTTTAAAGCGACCCCACTTCTCTCTCACATAAGTGATTCCTTAAAGATCTTCAACCGCCTTATGACATATCTTTAGAAATCATTAAAAGCTTAGTGCTTAGCCTCATATCACTGTCAACATCAATTATTGGAATGGACTAGGAAGTTTACTAACTCCCTCAAGTGGTTTAAGAAGTTTATAACAACTCCCCTACAGTGACCTAAGTTTATATATAATTAGGTTGTCCTATTGAACCTAGATCTTGGGATCTTCAGTCAAATAGGTTAGGTTTTCCTTCATATAAACTATTCAGTAAGGGCTTTAGTCTCATTCCCCAACTTGATCTCCTCTCAACCCCATGGTTGTCGGATCCGATATATTATCTTTTAACTTTATAAAGTTAAGAAAGATAATTCTTACAGAGATTAGTTGGTCTAGTGGTATTGTGTTGCCTTTATCTAAAGATATTATTACAACATAACTCCACTTATTTTTGAGTATCCTTATACTAAATTAGGATCTCTCAAGTGTATCATAAATACCTTAGTATGCTTACGATCACTTCCAATTAGTTGTTACTCATGATTCTACATTGTCAATGTCAAGTTTGTAATAGAACACATTCACAAGGTACAACACTTGACCAACTTTGGCTCAAATTAAATAAAATTTTAGTATCAACTAAAGCTTATTTTTAAGCATTTCAAAGAATCATAACTCAAGCACTTGATATCAAAATGCAAGACACCCCCCACATTTCTACGTTATTGTGCAAAAGTTCTCCATTTTTCACAATCAGTGAGGGTTATTGTTTTTCCGTAAAAAAGCTTCCCCCACATGTTTTGCAACTAGATATAAGTTCCAGTCATAATCATATATATCCAATATGATTCTAATCAATGATGCGGTCAAATGCCCCCACATAAGATTCACATCTTTTATGTTCCAGATTTTTGTACATTTTGAGCAATTCTTAGTCATAATTTAGGTTTGACCTAGAGACATCGAATTTAGAGAACTTAACAAAGTTTTTGCACTCAAAATATAACTTGCAAATCCGAATTCTAATTAGGCAATTCAAAACCAAGATAATATAATAAAAGATAGACATTTTTATGTTCATAAATATCTAAATTTCATATCTTTAATTGAATTCCATATATAATGGAAATAATACACCCATCATTATCGTCATTAGTTTGGTTTCACAATATACCAAATTCACTAAGACTGAATGAAACATTAATTTTGTCTTTATATAAATTCCATACATTGAAATGTTCAATTGTTAATTGATCTCTGCAGATGATCATCATTAACAAGTTCAAGTCTAGCATGCCATAGACCTCAAGACCTAAGCATAAGAAAAGAAGATGCATCATTATATTTCTTTTTAGCTTTTATCTAACAAGGTATATTACACCATGTCCCTAGTTAGTAATCCTTCTTATAAAGACAAAATCGACTTTTTGAGATAAAAATATCACCCAAACAATGAGCATTTAGAAAGGTCTCAAACATATTTACTCTTGTTACTCATACAGATATCTTTCTTTAGAATCATAGCATAATTGTCTTTGATCTCTAAAATTACACCAATTGCCCCCTAAAGAGGACTTAACTCAATTCGAGGGCAAAAGTCAATTTGTTACTACACATGTGACAAAACATCATACCATATATGACGTTTTCTCAATGGATATACACAACTCCCTTGCTCTATATTGACACCATCTTGTCAATTTTATTTGTAGTCTCGATACTCTATCAATCCAACAAGAGTGACATAATCATCTACTAACAAAAATAAATCGTACTAGATGTTATATCTTAGTGTTAAATCTTAAATTCAAAACTGAATTTTCCATGTTATGACATGTCCATAAGTCATATCTTTCACATTGACATGCTTCTCAATTTTATACATTTGAACTACATTAACAGATGGCGAATCTGTTTTCTGATTCTACGAAAAAATATTTCATACCCAAATACAATTTTTTTATAATAACGAATTACCATACGATATGATATAAACCGTATAACCCGAAAGCAATTACAAGGAAATTGCTACGATAAAATAAAAGAATAAGAATGAGTAGGATACAGAAAGGATATTCATCCAAAAATCATGAGCCGAGGCCCGTGTTTAACACGGTTCCCTTAAAACAGATTCGCCGTCTGTTTTCCAGGGTACAACGGGCGAAGCAATAGTACTACCGGACTTGAACCATATGCCTGAAAATATTGTCATAGTTATTGTTTGTTTGCTAGCATGTATGTTTGCTCCTTGTTTGACCAAAGTCACTAGGTCCATTTGTAACAAGAACAAACTTTCAATCTTGCAAAACTAATGTGTTAACTTTGTGTGTGTATCTTTTGAGCCAAGGTTTCATATGATTCTTTTTCTTACCTAAGAGAATAAAGAATTCTCTTTATAAGGTCATGAACGGGAAATTAAAAATCTTGATAATAATAATCATCAAGTACCATTTAATTACATAAGTTATGTGGAAAATGAAAGACCACATTTACTTGCAACTATTGGTACATTTATATACATGAAATATTACATTCATTTGCAACACATGCTAATCAATTTAATTCGTTATTTAAACTTTTTCAACAAGGTATTATAACATTTCTTATCCTATCTCTTTCTTTTCCTTTCGTTCCATTAAAAATTTCAAGAACAATATTTTGTTTTTATTTCTTTTCCTTTCATTTCTTTTCCATGCAATATTAAAATCAAGAACAAACCGTAAGTGAAATAGATAGTCAATTTAAAACCACACACAAGATCCCCGTTAGTAACCGGTATGGAAAAGTTGTAACTTTTAACTACTAATTTTTTTGCATTGCAATGAGTTTGAGAAGAATGCATGTATATTCTTCAATTTTATTCGTATCTTGAATGAATTATTCTCAAGAACTTTTTCGATTCACAGTTGCATCATTCTCAATTTCTTTTGTCGACGTGATTCATTCATACTACAAATTGAATTTTTCCAAAAGATGATAATTTTATATACTACAAAGTAATATGAGATCAGTAATAGCTTTTGGATATACCTTAAAACATCAATATGCTAGAAAAAAATATACGAACTATATATTTTTATACAGAGTTCATGGTACGGTAGACATCTCCAACGTATATACTAAACACTACACTAAATTTGATGTAATAAAATAATCTTTAATGAATATGCTTACACCTAACATGGTTCATGTTCAAGGTATGCACTAACTTTTTACATCAAATAACTTTCAACATTTATATAATACCCTCTAATTTTTTATTTTTACTTTTTTTTTTACTTGAATTCATAATAGTATGTTACTTTAACTTTACAAACTATTGATTTAATTGTAAGTATTATTTATTTGCTTTCCTATAATTTCAATTACAAAAAATATTTTCATAAATAACTTATTTAACTATCATAATTTATTTAAAAATTATATTTATTTGTTTTAATCATCTTATCACGTAACATAAAGTATAATGTACTCAAATGAATAATACAAATAGTAAGTTTTTTCAAGTTTTCTACTCAAATGACAAAGATATTTTATACAAAAGGGTTAAATAAAAACAATAAAAACTTGGTGCAATGTTTGTTGTTGCACTAAATTTGGTGCATAATCTTCTAAAATTTGTTGTACGCTTAATTGTGCATAAAATTTAGTGAGTTTATTGAAGAATATTTTTTAAACCAAAACAACAAATTTGGTACATAATTGCATAACTATGCACTATTAATTTGTACGGTACAAGCTTGATCACACAAATGTGATAAATTTATCAAAATATAAGCTTGATCACACAAATGTGATAAATTTATCAAAATATTTGATGAAAATATGACTGCTCTAAATTGAAAAAAGCCTAAGGTACCGAGTATGTAAATCCAATAGTCTATTTTCCAATAGGTAGAAAGTAGTCTTGTAAACGAACCGAATGAACACGAACGCCTGTTCGTGTTCGTTCATTAAGGTTTTGACGAACAAAAGAACGAACAAACGAACGAACATGAACGGATAAGCGAACAGATTTTGTTGTTCATGTTCGTTCATTAAGAAAATTTATTTATTCACGAACACCAATGAACGTACACGAACAAACGCATAATTTAATGCATTTCTTCATTAATATCTTAAACGAACTTCAACAAACATAAACGAACATATATACTATATAGGGTAAATTACATTTAGTACCCCTGTGGTCCTTAAATTTATCATTGCGTGTCCCTCCCAACCATTTATTACACTGCGTGTCCCTGTGCTTGCCATTTTAGTCCCAAGTCTAGTCCTTTCCCCAAACGAAGTTAAGTTTTTCTATTAAATGACCCCATGTGCGTATCACATGAGGGTATTAATGTTAAAATCCAAAATCCAAAATCCACCAACTCTACCCACTCTATTTAACACCAAATCTCTTTATTTGACACACACATTACACCAAATTAAGAAACCCTAAAATCACGTTCTCAGATCCTAACTTTTGAAATACATTTATCTCCTTTCCTTCTCATTTAACACATACATCCAACCAAACAAAACCCCACCTCCCTACCTTCAAAATCCCATTCCAGGTCATCATTTTTATTCAAAATTCAAAATTAAAAATTGAAAGTTGGATGCCATTGGTAACCTTTGATCGATAATTATGAATAGTCGACCTCGAATCCATTCGTAGAGTAGAACATATATCGGTGGCAGATTTGAGACAAATATACGGTAACCACTTTTCTTAAAAAAAAAAAATTTTTGAATTTTTGCAACAATTTTTAGCTATTGGTATGTGTAATTCGTGGAATAATGTACATTTTGAAGTAAGTAATCGTCATTTTGAATTATACAATTCGGTGACATATGAGGAGTGTTAATGATTATCATACTTTGTTTTTGTAAACAAAGGAACATGACACCCTTTTTTCTATGAGGATGCATCATGCTGAAACCTTCTCAAAATACCCGGGAAGAAAATACGTAGGTCGTACATTTACTTATTTTGACCTAGTTAGTCGAGACTATTTTTCTAATATCGAACTAGATGGAATGGTGGAAGAATTGGGGTATGATCTTGACGACAAAATGTACTACCATTTCAAAAAGCCAGATTCTGATTTAGACCATGGCATATTAGCACTAGCTTGTGATGAAGACATAAAGAACTTGTTAAGTTTTACAGACAGGTTCAAGGTTATATATGTGTATATAGAACATGGGATCACAACTCTTTGGAATTATTATAGATCACTTAAACAGAGTAAGGTTTTCATAGAAGAAATAGTAAACGAATCTCCAGTAAAAGTTGTTCCAAAATATAGAAATATGAATAAAAAGTTATTTTTGAAATGGGGTAACAATGATAAAGTTACTGTAAGTAGTGAAAATAAGGATAATGAGATTTTGAATAATGATGATGATCCATTTCTAGACCCATTTTTTACAGAAAATGTAGTAGCTGAAAATTTTGGCAAGACTACTAATAATTTTGCTTATAAGGATCAAAGTGGACTTAAGTTTGGTGATTTTGAGGATATGCATGCATGGGTTAATGAAGTCAATGATGTAGTCGATAATGATCTTTTGAATAGTGAAGTGAATAAATTTGTAGATAATGATCTTTTTAATAGTGGAGTGAATGTTGAAGTGGATAATGATTTATTGAATAATGGAGTGAATGATATAGAGAATAATTTGTTAACTACTGAAAATGATGCACATAATGATGAAGTGATTAATGAGGCTACTGAAGATGATGTAAATAATGAACATATTGATGAAGTGATTAATGAGGCTACTGAAGATGATGTAAATAATGAACATATTGATGAAGTGAATAATGAGGCTATTGAAGATGATGTAAATGATGAACATATTGATGAAGTGAATAATGAGGCTACTGAAAATGATGCTTTTGTAGATGATGAACATAATACAATACAAGATGTAGATGTGGATATGAGTGGTTTCAGTTTGAACATAGACAGGAATGTGCAATAGGATGGACTGACTATAGAACCAGATGTGGATGATATATGTGTCAATGATGAAGTCATAGGGTTCAACTTTGATGAGTTTGATAGTGGGGATGGTAGTGAGGCTAATAAGGAAAGGAAGCTAAGGTTGAAGAAACTCAGGAAAAGCAAAGACAACAAGGGATGTGAAGTTCTTATGAACAATTTCTATGTGGGGCAAACCTTTAGCTTTAAAAAACAGATAAGAGATTTGGTAATATCACATGTTGTTGAAACAAGAAGAAAGTTAATGTTTATCAATAGTGACAGAAAACGTGTGAGAGTGAAGTGTTATGGATATAGATGTGGTTTCACCAAAATGAACAACATAAATGAAGAGGGAGAGTGCAGCCATAAAAAAAAAGTATATTAGAGAGGGAACTTATTGGGAAAAAGAAAGTGAAAGGAAAAGAATCTTTAATAGGTGGTGAGGGTGAGAAGGTTACTAAAAAAAAGGAAAAAATATGGAAAGCCAGCATGTCCTTGGACTTTGCACATTTCTAAAGGGGTAAATGAGGAGTATTGGACGGTGAAAACATTTATTGAAGAACATAAATGCCTTCAAACGCGTGAACTAAGACAATGTACCTCAACCTTTTTTTCTCACCAAATCAATAACACTATTCAAAGCAATCCAGAAATTACAGGAAAGGCCCTTCAAAACCAGTTGGAAAAAAAGGTTTCAATTAGGCATAAAGAAGATGACTGCTTACAGAGCTAAAGATATGGCAATGAAGAGATTAAGAGGGGATTATCGACAGCAGTATACCATTTTGAGAGATTACATCATGGAATTGCAAGACACAAACCCAGGCACAACAGTGAAGTTAGATGTGCACCCTGCTCCTAATCCTACCTCAGACACAAGAGTCTTTAAACGTATATATGTGTGTGTCTTTGTGCACTTAAACATGGTTTCAAAGATGGTTTGAGGGAGATTGTGGGTCTAGATGGTGCTTTCATGAAAGGACCATATCCTGGTCAAGTATTGAGTGCAGTTGGAGTTGATTGTAACAATGACATATATCCTATTGCCTATGCCATTGTTGAAGCAGAGACAACTAAAGCTTGGACATAGTTTCTATCAAACCTTGAATCTGATTTAGAGTTGCCCAGAAACTGTAACTTCACATTTATAACTGATAGACAAAAGGTACATACTTTTTCTTACACAATTTGATGTAATGACCCTAATGTTCATAGTCCTAATTTGTTAACTAATTAATGGTCATAACAGGGATTGGTTACAGCCATTTCAAAAGTTTTTCCATGTGCAGAACACAGATATTGTGTTAGACATTTACATGAGAACATGAAATCTAAATACAAAGGTGCATCATTCAAGGAATTGATATGGAAATGTGCAACAATGACAATTTCAACTGAATTTGAACTTGCAATGGAGGAATTCCAGAGGCACCATGCAGTTGCACATAACTGGTTGACTAAAATTCCAGCAAAACATTGGGCAAGATCATACTTTTCAGGTATAAAACTTAACCTTTAGCCTAACCAGTGATGTAACTTATATTGTCATAAATCAGTGGTTAAATAATATAATTTACATGTTGAACAGGTAGATCACATTGTGATATTCTATTGAACAACATATGTGAGTCTTTCAATAGTAAAATTGTTGATGCCAGAAACCAACCAGTGATATCATGTTTAGAGTATATCCGAGAATACTTGATGAAAAGAATTGTGTTAGTGCAACAAGTAATTGATGTTAATGATGGACCACTCACACCAACTGCTAGGACCATTTTTGAGGGAATAAAAACAGCAGCAGCTGAGTTGATTGTAACCTGGAATGGCGGTCACAAGTATCAATGTAAGGGAAAATGGTCAGAGCATTGTGTTGTTGATGTTAGGGAGAAAGAATGTTCATGTAGAAGGTGGCAATTGATTGGGATCCCATGTAAACATGCGGTAGCAGCTATTTGGAACATGGGTTAAAATGGTTTTGATGTTGGCATTCCTGAGGATTGGGTCCACCCAGCTTATAAGCTTGAAACTTGGAAACATATGTATTCATTCAAGATCGAGCCAATTAGTGGAATTACAATGTGGCCAAGAAGTCTATGTCCCGCCAAATTGGTTCCACCATTTCATCATGCTTCAATTGGCAGGCCAAAGAAGAAGAGAAAGAGGGGTGCATATGAGGAAACTCCAATGGTGAAAGGTGGTAAGTTAACAAGAACTGGCAAAACGGTTACATGTAGTAAGCGTAAGAACAGGGGTCACAATGCATTGACATGCACAGGTGCACCAGAGGGTGGTGCAAGTAGAGGTGGAAGTGGTGGTGCACGCAAAGGTGGTGGTGTGGCTAGGGGTGGTGTAGGTAGAGGCAGAGGTGGTGGTACACGAGGAGGTAGAGGTGGTGGTGTAAGAGGAGCCAGAGATGGTGGTGCAATCGGAGCAAGAGGTGGTGGTGGTGCATGAGGAGCCAGAGGTGGTGGTGGTGGTGATGCGGGTAGGGGTGGTGCAGGCAGAGACATAGGTGGTGGTGCATGTGACAACTCTCCAAATTAGGTACTGATTAACATTTAAGCATGTGCATTCTTACGCTAATTTCCTGATTAAGTTTAAAACAAAACTTAATGATTTGATGTAAGCCTAGCAGCCCAGTACTTTTAAACAAAAAGTATTACTAATACGTGAGTATTTAAAGTCGCGTACAAATGTGTCGGGACGAACCCGACCGATAAATACGACAAAAGTTGGTGACACAACATAATTAATAACTCAATTATTAATTACGAGTACTATGGTATCTATAACCTATAGATAAAACGAGTTAAAGATACGTTTAACATAAAACGTATTATAAAACGAACAGAAACAATTTTAAAATGCAGTCAGAGATCAAGATGAGGAAAATTCAAATTTTCTCATTTATTTGAAAACATTTGTAACATTACCTCAAAATATGAACTCGAAATTCGACTGAAATTTGGCACTCAATTAAATGTTAGCAGTCCAATGCACAAATTGTACAACAGTCCAAAATAATGAAAACATCATTATTCCAAATTTAAATAACGAACCAGGAGAGCATCTACAAAATAAAAATATAAAATGTTAAATTTTATATTGTACTAATTATACCCGTACTCGAAATTAACGGGCTAAAATAGCCCAACCACCTCAATTATTTGTGAGATATACGACTGTATATCATCACACCCTTGAATTTCAAACTCATAATACTCCCACCTCTCTTCTGTGATTTTCCTTACACCCACACCCACCATCATCATTCATCCATCTTCTTCTTCTTCTTCTTTACTAAACACACAAAAGGGCAGTAGCAGTAGGAGTAGGAAGACAACAAGCCAGACACATCATCCATTCAACATAACATCATCATCTCCTTCGCATCATCGTCGCCACCATCAAACTCACTTTGTAAGGAACTTCAAATCTTTCGATTTCCATACTTAAATTTCGTTGTATAACATGTATATATATCATAATCTATGTATATAGCACAAAAATTTGATGGTTGTTTGAGTTGTTTTTGAAATGAGTTGTATGGAACCAAGCTTAGAATCACAAAACATGTATATGAAAGTTAATATAAATGTGATGTAATGATGTAATGACATGAAAATGGTGTGAAAATGAGCTAAAACTCGTAACAAAACAAGTATATATATACGTACATATCGAACACAGCTCAAGAACAGAGTGCAAACGACAGGGACGAACCAACCCGATCGGTTGGCTTGGGCCAGCCGATCGGCTGGCTATGATGAGCCGAACGGCTCAACAAACTGAGCCGAACGGCTGGTTTGTTTGAGCCGATCGCTTTGTGATGTTTAACCCGAACGGATGATGTGGACTGGACCGAAACGAATAATGGACTAATTAATTGGACTGGATCGAATGGGCTTTGGTTGGGCCGGAACCTCCAGCCGAACGCCTGAAGGCCCAAACCGAACGGCTGGACCAAGCCGAACGGCTGGCCCACGCCGATCGGCTGGGCTGGGCTGTGATGCATACTGGGCTTTGGTCGCGAGCTGGGCTGGACATTTATTGGGCCTGAGACTTTGGGTTTGGACTGAAAATTGTAAAAATAAATGAGTTGAGTTAAATAAATGGGCTATTGGGCCAAAACTTATAAATGGGCCAAAAGGACTAGGTAATCGGGTTAAGTTATTGGGCCGAAAACAAAACTAATCGGGCCGAGCCCAATAAACTTCTAAAACATTCCAAACATAAGAAGCGACCCAATTTATTTCACGGAAGGAATATTTATAAAACGGAACGTTTATGATTCTATATATATATATGAATATATATATATACATACTTAATAACAAACGACAAATCTATATGTATACTTCATACATACATACAAATGATGGCTTTTAAATGATGATAACATTTATTTATTTATTTCATAAACGAAAATAAATACGATAAGAAGTTTTATAACAAATAAAACTTATATACGTTTTATTACGTAAACTTTAGAACTTATATATACATATATATATAAATGTATATATACATGTGCATGACAAATTCAATATGTTGAAATTATAACAATAATTCAACACAACGTCACCAACGAATGTAACGACTTACATCATTAAGAAATCAACAATTTCTTCAAACAAATAAACCGTTAACATAAGTTGATTAAACAAATCAAATGTACTTATGTTAATACATTTATTGTATATAGGTTAACATACCTTGGGCTATTACCTTTCGGCTGCTAGCTTTCCTTACCGAGCACATCACTGTGAGTTTACAGCCCCTACTTTTAAATGTTTTCTGCTTTTAAACACCGGGGTGTTAAACATAGAAATTGCATGCAAACACATGCAATCAAACTATAAATGCTTTATTGCTTTTATACAAATGTTGATTTGTGATATTACATATTCACTGTTATTTTGGGAATTTAGACAAGGTATCCTAGTACGGACCTAGACTTGAATTGTGTGCATGAAAGACCTCATGACATGCTACTGTAACCATTAGCTAGGTGACTCTAGCCACTGAGTATACGGATAGTACTATTGCCGTGACGACCCTCCTACGGTGGAGCATATACTTAAATGTCCGTTCAGGCAAACAACATAAGTTCTGGTTGTGGTTTGGTTATAGGGTTAGGTCGCGTTACTTTAACCTGCGAGGTTTAGCTCACCTTTCAGGGGATCACAGTCTAGATAAATTCCCACATACTTTTAGGAAGAACGAATCCTACAACTGTTGGACACCGGAAAACATACCGGTAACTTATTTTACACTGGTAAACAACCAGTAACATATTTTGGGACGACATCCCACGCATAACAATACTTTAGGGTAACAACCCTACATAACTTGTATTTTATAAATGAATAACAAATCATTTATACAAACTTGGTATAACAAACCACATACACATATAAACCTGTAAATTCACTCAACATATTTGTTGACGACTTTCTCTATGTTTTTCAGGAAATTAGCTGGGTAAGAAATCGCATGCATTCAGGATGGACAACCCTGGACTAATTAGGATGCCACATACAGTTGGGACCGCTTTTGGGGATTTCATTTGTATAACTGCAGATATTGCGGTCATACTTATGAAATCTTATTTTAAACTTATGTATTTTTGATTTAAAACTAAAATGTTTTGAACTTCACTACTACTGTTACGACTTACATAGTCGTACTACTTTTGTAGCAAATGTTTGAACTGGCATCCTTATCTATTATGTTGTGCAATAACCATATGCTCTGAGTATGTATGTATCTGTTGGTTGAAATTACTGTTCGCAGCCCCGCCACGTCATTAAAGCTTCCGCAAACTAAACATAACTAATTGTAATTACCGTTTGGCGGGGTGTGACAGACTTGGTATCAGAGCCATTGGTTATAGAGAACTAGAAGTCTTTAAGTGACCTAAAACCTTAGAGACCTAGACTATAGCCTTGGCTAAAACATTCATTGCATGCATACACATTTTGCATACAGCTAACATACGACTGACACGTCACCTACGACTTCTTTGTCTCAGCATGTCGAGGTACAGTCCGATCTATTTGTATGCTTCTGATGAGGAGCCGACTGAGGATTCCTACCATAGCGACGGTAGCACCGGAGTTGCGTGTCCACCAGTTCAGCTGAGAGCCTTATCGGATGACACTAGTGATGCTTACATCACCCCACCACCCACTGCACATGTTGTCCCACCTACTACTACTCCCACTGACCCTACCACTCGTATGTTAGGGTCTACCTTTATGGCGACACGCCATACGACTGCTGGACCTTCTAGAGGACCGGTACCTAGGAGGACACCACGGATGTGTGTCCGAGATTTCCCTAGAGGACCACTTGCGCCCCGTGATAAGGCGCCGATGGCAGAGGAGAGGGTGATGCACTGTGATGAGACGCCACAGAGGGCACCTAGGCTTGCTCACTTGGAGTGGATGACTCCTATGTTGGGGCGGTGGAGGTCGTTGGAGGGTTTTCCTTCTACTTTTGAGACCGGGGAGTCCTCCCGATCTTCCGCACCATTACCTACCACTGGAGAGCCCGTGGAGTTGACTCTCCCTACCATTGTGGCTGTGATTCGCACATTGTTTCGTATTTCTGGTAGCAGGGTTGTTCACCTTGCAGAGCTACAGAGTGATGTCTCCCGCCTGGATGGAGACATGACAGACATACATGAGCGTTGCCACTTCTTGTTGAGCAACGTGGTTGCTGCCAGAGAGATAGCCGAGACCGCACGTGCTCGTGTCAGGGTACTTGAGAGGCGTGCGAGGGCAGCAGGGATGATGATTGGAGCTTGTGTGATGATAGCTGTGCTGAGGAAAGCTGTGGGGTTGTTCCTACCTTATTTTCATTAGACTTGTGTACGGCAGTTTGTGCCTACTGGGCATCAGATCGACCACTTTTTGGATGATAGATATGTTAGTAGGTCCATCACGTGTTGTATAGACTAGTATCAGATGGGTAGATGTATGTATGTACTGGACATGTACTAGACGGGGAAAAACAGTTGTTAGAATGGGTATATGTATAGGAGAACCCATTGACTTTTGTATAGCGCTAACCGCTGATGGGGCGTATTAGGGATCCCATCTTGTTTTGTATAAAATTGTTGTATCAGCGCTACACCTTTTGATATAATATAACTTATGTTTGATGGCATTTCGTATTCATTACATTCAACAACGACTTTAGTATTATATCTACATTTATATAAGTGTGTTAGCAACGGTAGTCAATCAATAACATTTGATCATTCCTCGAAAACCATGAAACACACCACACCTTGATTATTGATTCTTATCTTGAATTTCTTTGAACTCGATTGTGTTGAATGATGATGAAAGGAAATATGTATTTAGCATTATATAATGACGCTTGGCCAACGTGATTATATTGTACTAACTACATATGGGCGTTTCAAAGTCGTGCGACATGTGATACAAAATCTTGTCCTTCAATTCTTTATAATGTTCCCTTGTTGAAAATGTGAGATCTTGTTCATCACATTCTATACCTTGGCATTGACTTCTGCATTTTACTTCATCGCAGAATGGAATCATGCCACCAAAACGACGGGTGACTAAGAACAGTCGACGAACGACTCCTTCTTCCAATCCTGAAACTGTTCCCCCACCCAACAACAATGAAACTACTGAACAAATGATCGCGCGTCGAATAGCTGAAGGTATTGCTGAGTACGAAGCAAGCCGAAATCGCGAAAATGGAATGAATAACAGCGGGTCTACCCCTGTTAATACTGAGGCTCCTGCAAATACTCGCCGAGGGTGTTCATACAAGACATTTCAGGCTTTTAAGCCAGTTACTTTTCGGGGCACCGAGGGTGCTATTGGGATTATACACTGGATAAAAAAGACAGAGTCGGTGTTGGACATTAGTGACTGTTCACCAGACCGTATGGTGAAATATGCCACCTGCACTCTTCCTGACAAAGCTCTCACTTGGTGGAACAGTCAAGTCCAATCACTGGGACGACCAGCTGCCTACTCCATGTCATGGGAAGTACTGAAAAACATGATGTTGGAGGAATTCTATCCCCGTAGCGAGATGCAGAAAGTCAAAAACGAGTTGTGGAACATCACTATGATTGGTGCCGAAGTCACTGGTTATACAACCAAGTTTCAGGAACTAGCACGTCTAGTACCGCATATGGTGACACCTGAGTACAAGCGCATCGAGCGATATGTATATGGCCTGGCACCGCAAATCAGGAGTTTGGTTACATCTTCCAAACCTGACACATTCAGGAGCGCTGTTGTTTTAGCGCAAAGTCTGACCGATGAGGCAGTCAGGATGGGAACACTGACCAAGAAAACTGCTTCGGGCAAGGTTGAGCCGAGCAGTACTGAAGCTGGCAGTTCTTGAGGTACAAAGCGTAAGTGGCACGACAGAGGAAGTGACCGTCAAGGTCAAATGAATAAGAAGGGATCTGGGAACCCAAAGTCCTATGCTGCCACCACTATGGAGTCAAAGCCATACTTGGGTAACAAACCTAAGTGTGACAAATGTGGCAAACATCACGACGGTGAATGTTGGTATTGCAACAACTGTAGAGGTTGGGGTCACAAAACCCAAAACTGCAAAGCTAACCCTACCCCTAGGGAAAACACAGAACGCCGAAACCAAGGGTGTTTTGAATGTGGCGACACGAGGCACTATCGGAACTGTTGCCCTCGACTCAACAACCAAAACCCCAACAACAACAACCAGAACAACCAAAATCGCAACAACACCAACAACCGTGGTAACAACAACCGAGCCAACCACATCATCAATCAGCCGGCTCAAGGAAGAGCATTTGTGATTGGAGCACAAGAGGCACGCCAGGACCCTAACACCGTCACTGGTACGTTTCTTGTAAACAACCATTATGCCTCTGTGTTAATCGATTCAGGTGCTGATTTAAGTTTTGCGTCTAATGAGTTTAGACCACTATTAGAATTTGAATCACGTAAGTTAGATAACAAATACACAATTGAACTAGCCGATGGTGAGTTAATCGAGTCAGGAGAAATTGTACCGGGATGTACTTTGGAATTAGAAGGTCATCTCTTCGAAATAGACTTGCTACCGTTTAGGTTGGGAAGTTTCGACGTTGTAGTCGGCATGGACTGGTTGTCTAAGAACCGCGCCGAGATCATCTGTTACGATAAGTTGGTACGCTTACCACTACCGACAGGAGAAACTCTCATGGTCAAAGGTGAGAAACGAAAAAGTGCCACAAAAATTATTACATGCTTGAAAGCCCGTAAATATCTCCGAAAGGGATACCAAGCATTCTTGGCACACGTTGTAGAAAAGAAATCCGAGGAGCGACGTATAGATGACGTACCTATCGTACGTGACTACCCGGAAGTGTTTCCTGATGAGTTACCAGGATTACCACCCCCACGACAGGTTGAATTTTATATCGACCTAGTTCCTGGAGCAGCACCAATTGCTCGTGCACCTTACCGTCTTGCTCCATCAGAAATGCAAGAGTTGTCTGCACAACTTCAGGAACTCTTAGACTTAAGATTCAGCTGACCGAGCTTTTCACCTTAGGGAGCTCCGGTTTTGTTCGTCAAGAAAAAGGATGGATCAATGCGAATGTGTATCGATTACCGGGAACTGAACAAAGTAACTATAAAGAATCGATATCCACTACCTCGCATCGATGACTTATTTGACCAACTACAAGGGTCAAGTTATTATTCGAAGATCAACTTGCGATCTGGGTACCATCAACTGAAGGTTCGGGATGAAGATATTCCTAAGACTGCGTTTAGGACTCGGTACGGTCATTACGAGTTCCTAGTCATGCCATTCGGACTGACGAACGCACCAGCAGTGTTCATGGACCTCATGAATAGAGTATGCAAACCTTATCTTGATAAGTTCGTGATTGTGTTTATCGATGACATATTGATATACTCCCGAACGAAGGAGGATCACGAGAAACATTTGAGAATGATTCTTGAATTACTGGAGAAAGAGAAGCTTTACGCAAAGTTCTCTAAGTGTGAATTTTGGATGCGCAAGGTTCATTTCCTTGGTCATGTGATCAATAACAATGGAATTCAAGTGGACCCATCCAAAATCGAGGCAATTAAGAACTGGGAAGCCCCAAAAACACCATCCGAGATACGACAATTTCTTGGGCTAGCCGGCTATTACCGACGATTCATCGAGAACTTCTCGAAAATAGCCCAACCACTTACCGCTCTAACTCAAAAGGATAAGAAATTTGATTGGGGCGAGAAGCAAGAGATTGCTTTCCAATTGTTGAAACAGAAACTAAGTACCGCACCAATCCTATCACTACCCGAGGGAGTAGAAAACTTTGTTGTCTACTGTGATGCTTCACATCAGGGATTGGGTTGTGTATTGATGCAAAACGACAAAGTCATTGCTTATGCGTCTCGACAATTGAAAGTTCACGAAAAGAACTATACGACGCATGACTTAGAGCTAGGAGCTGTCGTTTTTGCACTTAAGATTTGGAGACACTACCTATATGGTACAAAGTGCACTATCTTCACAGATCACAAAAGTCTCCAACATATATTCGACCAGAAAGAACTCAACATGAGGCAACGTCGTTGGGTCGAATTACTGAACGATTACGACTGTGATAATAAGTATCACCCGGGCAAAGCAAACGTTGTAGCTGATGCCTTGAGTCGTAAGGAACGGGTCAAACCCCGTAGAGTCCGAGCTTTAGGATTGACAATCCACTCGAATCTCATTACTCAAATTCGTGATGCTCAACAATTAGCATATATTCCCGAACGCCTTAAGGAAGAATACTTGAAGGGAATGGAGAAACAACTTGAAATCAAAGACAACGGAGTGTTGTACTTCATGAACCGAATTTGGGTACCATGCGTAGACGAATTGCGCCGATTGATCTTGGACGAAGCACATAAGTCCAACTACTCGATACATCCTGGTGCAGATAAGATGTATCACGACTTGAAAGGATTTTACTGGTGGCCTGGCATGAAACGAGACATTACCACATACGTTAGTAAGTGCTTGACTTGCGCAAAAGTCAAAGTTGAATATCAAAAGCCGTCTGGGCTTCTGCAACAACCTGAAATGCCCAAATGGAAATGGGAACACATCACAATGGACTTCATCACGAAGTTACCGAAAACAACATCCGGCGTCGACACCATATGGGTGATTGTCGATCGATTAACAAAATTAGCCCACTTCCTTGCTATCAAAGAAACGGACAAAATGGAGAAACTGACTAGAATCTATTTGAAAGAGGTCGTTTCTCGACATGGTGTACCATTATCTATCATCTCTGATAGAGACGCACGATTCACTTCTCGTTTCTGGCAAACACTTCAACATGCACTGGGTACTAGACTCGACATGAGTACTGCCTACCATCCACAAACTGACGGCCAGAGCGAGCGAACGATACAACACTCGAAGACCTGTTGAGAGCATGTGTGATAGACTTTGGAGGTAATTGGGATACACACCTACCTCTAGCAGAATTCTCATATAATAACAGTTATCACACCAGCATACAGATGGCACCATTTGAGGCATTGTATGGACGCAAGTGCCGATCGCCACTCTGTTGGGCAGAGTTGGGCGACAGACAATTATCGGGTCCTGAGATAGTCCAAGAAACTACGGACAAGATATCTCAAGTGCTAAATCGATTGAAAACAACACGTGACCGACAAAAGAGTTATGCCGATAACAGACGGAAACCTTTAGAATTTCAAGTACGCGACAAAGTCCTACTCAAAGTTGCACCCTGGAAAGGGGTCGTACGATTTGGTAAATGAGGTAAACTGAACCCACGATACATCGGACCATTCGAAATCTTTGCAAGGATTGGTCCTGTCGCCTACAAGCTCAAACTACCACAAGAGCTTAGTAGTATCCATGACACCTTTCATATATCTAACTTGAAAAAGTGCCTTTCTGATGAAACACATATCATCCCTCCGGACGAAGTCTTCATTGACTCAAAACTAAACTTTGTGGAGGAACCTATCGAAGTTATGGACACGAAAACGCAGAAACTTTGACACAAACGAATCAAACTAGTTAAAGTTCGTTGGAACTCGAAACATGGCCCAGAATTCACCTGGGAACGTGAGGATGAAATGCGCAAGAAGTATCCTCGACTGTTTGAAACCGTGACCGCGACTCACGACACGAATTAAATCTCGGGACGAGATTTCCCTAAAGGGGGGAGAATGTGACAACTCTCCAAATTAGGTACTGATTAACATTTAAGCATGTGCATTCTTACGCTAATTTCCTGATTAAGTTTAAAACAAAACTTAATGATTTGATGTAAGCCTAGCAGCCCATTACTTTTAAACAAAAAGTATTACTAATACGTGAGTATTTAAAGTCGCGTACAAATGTGTCGGGACGAACCCGACCGATAAATACGACAAAAGTTGGTGACACAACATAATTAATAACTCAATTATTAATTACGAGTACTATGGTATCTATAACCTATAGATAAAACGAGTTAAAGATACGTTTAACATAAAACGTATTATAAAACGAACAGAAACAATTTTAAAATGCAGTCAGAGATCAAGATGAGGAAAATTCAAATTTTCTCATTTATTTGAAAACATTTGTAACATTACCTCAAAATATGAACTCGAAATTCGACTGAAATTTGGCACTCAATTAAATGTTAGCAGTCCAATGCACAAATTGTACAACAGTCCAAAATAATGAAAACATCATTATTCCAAATTTAAATAACGAACCAGGAGAGCATCTACAAAATAAAAATATAAAATGTTAAATTTTATATTGTACTAATTATACCCGTACTCGAAATTAACGGGCTAAAATAGCCCAACCACCTCAATTATTTGTGAGATATACGACTGTATATCATCACACCCTTGAATTTCAAACTCATAATACTCCCAGCTCTCTTCTGTGATTTTCCTTACACCCACACCCACCATCATCATTCATCCATCTTCTTCTTCTTCTTCTTTACTAAACACACAAAAGGGCAGTAGCAGTAGGAGTAGGAAGACAACAAGCCAGACACATCATCCATTCAACATAACATCATCATCTCCTTCGCATCATCGTCGCCACCATCATACTCACTTTGTAAGGAACTTCAAATCTTTCGATTTCCATACTTAAATTTCGTTGTATAACATGTATATATATCATAATCTATGTATATAGCACAAAAATTTGATGGTTGTTTGAGTTGTTTTTGAAATGAGTTGTATGGAACCAAGCTTAGAATCACAAAACATGTATATGAAAGTTAATATAAATGTGATGTAATGATGTAATGACATGAAAATGGTGTGAAAATGAGCTAAAACTCGTAACAAAACAAGTATATATATACGTACATATCGAACACAGCTCAAGAACAGAGTGCAAACGACAGGGACGAACCAACCCGATCGGTTGGCTTGGGCCAGCCGATCGGCTGGCTATGATGAGCCGAACGGCTCAACAAACTGAGCCGAACGGCTGGTTTGTTTGAGCCGATCGCTTTGTGATGTTTAACCCGAACGGATGATGTGGACTGGACCGAAACGAATAATGGACTAATTAATTGGACTGGATCGAATGGGCTTTGGTTGGGCCGGAACCTCCAGCCGAACGGCTGAAGGCCCAAACCGAACGGCTGGACCAAGCCGAACGGCTGGCCCACGCCGATCGGCTGGGCTGGGCTGTGATGCATACTGGGCTTTGGTCGCGAGCTGGGCTGGACATTTATTGGGCCTGAGACTTTGGGTTTGGACTGAAAATTGTAAAAATAAATGAGTTGAGTTAAATAAATGGGCTATTGGGCCAAAACTTATAAATGGGCCAAAAGGACTAGGTAATCGGGTTAAGTTATTGGGCCGAAAACAAAACTAATCGGGCCGAGCCCAATAAACTTCTAAAACATTCCAAACATAAGAAGCGACCCAATTTATTTCACGGAAGGAATATTTATAAAACGGAACGTTTATGATTCTATATATATATATGAATATATATATATATACATACTTAATAACAAACGACAAATCTATATGTATACTTCATACATACATACAAATGACGGCTTTTAAATGATGATAACATTTATTTATTTATTTCATAAACGGAAATAAATACGATAAGAAGTTTTATAACAAATAAAACTTATATACGTTTTATTACGTAAACTTTAGAACTTATATATACATATATATATAAATGTATATATACATGTGCATGACAAATTCAATATGTTGAAATTATAACAATAATTCAACACAACGTCACCAACGAATGTAACGACTTACATCATTAAGAAATCAACAATTTCTTCAAACAAACAAACCGTTAACATAAGTTGATTAAACAAATCAAATGTACTTATGTTAATACATTTATTGTATATAGGTTAACATACCTTGGGCTATTACCTTTCGGCTGCTAGCTTTCCTTACCGAGCACATCACTGTGAGTTTACAGCCCCTACTTTTAAATGTTTTCTGCTTTTAAACACCGGGGTGTTAAACATAGAAATTGCATGCAAACACATGCAATCAAACTATAAATGCTTTATTGCTTTTATACAAATGTTGATTTGTGATATTACATATTCACTGTTATTTTGGGAATTTAGACAAGGTATCCTAGTACGGACCTAGACTTGAATTGTGTGCATGAAAGACCTCATGACATGCTACTGTAACCATTAGCTAGGTGACTCTAGCCACTGAGTATACGGATAGTACTATTGCCGTGACGACCCTCCTACGGTGGAGCATATACTTAAATGTCCGTTCAGGCAAACAACATAAGTTCTGGTTGTGGTTTGGTTATAGGGTTAGGTCGCGTTACTTTAACCTGCGAGGTTTAGCTCACCTTTCAGGGGATCACAGTCTAGATAAATTCCCACATACTTTTAGGAAGAACGAATCCTACAACTGTTGGACACCGGAAAACATACCGGTAACTTATTTTACACTGGTAAACAACCAGTAACATATTTTGGGACGACATCCCACGCATAACAATACTTTAGGGTAACAACCCTACATAACTTGTATTTTATAAATGAATAACAAATCATTTATACAAACTTGGTATAACAAACCACATACACATATAAACCTGTAAATTCACTCAACATATTTGTTGACGACTTTCTCTATGTTTTTCAGGAAATTAGCTGGGTAAGAAATCGCATGCATTCAGGATGGACAACCCTGGACTAATTAGGATGCCACATACAGTTGGGACCGCTTTTGGGGATTTCATTTGTATAACTGCAGATATTGCGGTCATACTTATGAAATCTTATTTTAAACTTATGTATTTTTGATTTAAAACTAAAATGCTTTAAACTTCACTACTACTGTTACGACTTACATAGTCGTACTACTTTTGTAGAAAATGTTTGAACTGGCATCCTTATCTATTATGTTGTGCAATAACCATATGCTCTGAGTATGTATGTATCTGTTGGTTGAAATTACTGTTCGCAGCCCCGCCACGTATTTAAAGCTTCCGCAAACTAAACATAACTAATTGTAATTACCGTTTGGCGGGATGTGACAGTGCAGGAGGAGGCAGAGGTGGTGGTAGCCAAGGTGTTGGTGGCCGAGGTGGTGGTGGTGTCCAAGGTGGTGGTGGTAGTGAAGGTGGTGGTGGTGTAGGCACTCAAAATACTACCAATGATGGTGGGAATTAAGCTGTGTTCCTTTTGAACACTAGTTTGTTTTGGTTTGATGTTTAGGAATTAAGTTGGGTCAATTAAACACTCGTTTGTTTTGGTTTGATGTGTCTTTTAAACCTCTTATTAGTAATGTATGTGTCTTTTGAACCTCTTATTAGTAATGTATGTGTCTTTTGATTTGATGTGTCTTTTGAATATTTAATATGTTTCTGCAACTAGTTGGTGTTCAACAATGTAAGATTAATGTATGTGTTATTTTTAGAATATTGAAATCTTGTGTTTTATAGGGTGTTATAAATCAAGTAATATGGCTCTTGAAATCTTGTGTTTGCAATTCAAGTTGTAGGTTATTACCATTTTAATGTACATATTTTTTTATGTACATTTTTTGATATTAAATGTACGAGATGTTTGCAATTCAAGTTGTAGATTTTCTGAATTTACATTATGATGCACCTGAGTAAACCCGATCTCATAACTTGGGATTGTTCCCGTACTGTATTAAATGTACGAGATGTGAGACCGAGCTGTGGGACTCGACAGAAAAAAAAAGAATTTGGGGGTTTCAACTATATTACCATCTTGTGTTTTGATGCACATGTGCATTGTGTTATATATATATATATATATATATATATATATATCAGGTTATTACCATTATGATGTACATATGTTTACAATTTGTACTATAAATGTACCAAAGACATATGTGTTATATATATCAGGTCAAAGTTACACTATTACAAATTTACAATCAAAAATTTTGACCTTTAACTTCAAAAGACAACATAACTACACCATTACCTTAACTCTAAAAGACAACATAAGTACACAACTACAACCAAAGTTGCACCATTAGAGCCCTACATTCATTCTACACCTAAAAGTAAAACACAAACAGAACAAAGAACAACCAGCTACAAATCAAGTACTTCTTCAACCTCCTAGTTTCTTGTGTTGTTGCTTCCATTTGTTGCTCAAGTTGATTTCTGGCTCGCAATAATCCTGGTATTATGTTAACAGCTTGTTGACACATTGGTGGGTCAAGCCACCCATTGAATCCACAATTGTTAACATGTAACAAAAAAAAATTGGGAAAAAATTTTGGGTCAACCTGTACTAAGTTGAACATTCTATCCAATTTGGCTTTTGAATCTTTCCCAATCAGGTAAGAATCCATACATTTGGGAAAAAGGTTTCCACCTTCAGAAACACCAACATTTTATTAAATTTATTCCCCATATATATGATATACCCAATCCTCTCATTTTCCTCGATTTTTCAGAATTAAATGTTAATATTCTGATCAAATCTGCTTCAGGATTCAAAGATCAAAAGTTAAAGTAACGAGCATTTTGTTTTGAGGTTATTTGGGGTCTTTTTACCTACCAAAAGGGCATTCAAGTTTAGCTCTTTTGTGTTTCTGGCATAGAAATTTACAATAATTGAATTCTTACCGAATCGATAACTTCATAATTTCCCTAAAACTAGGGTTAATACGTTACTTAACTTTCAAATTTAAATTAGGGTTTCAAAATTTACTAACCTCTTGGTTGCACCCATAATATCGACGCCCTGGATTAATGCTTGTCCATGACGTGCGTACAACAGCGGGTTTACCATAAGCACATACCACCATAGCTGCGAATTTCAAAAGTTAGGATCTGAGAACGTGATTTTAGGGTTTCTTAATTTGGTGTAATGTGTGTGTTAAATAAAGAGATTTGGTGTTAAATAGAGTGGGTAGAGTTGGTGAATTTTGGATTTTGACATTAATACCCTCATGTGATACGCACATGGGGTCATTTAACAGAAAAACTTAACTTCGTTTGGGGAAAGGGGTAGACTTGAGACTAAAATGGCAATGATGAATGGTTGGAAGGGACACGCAATGATAAATTTAAGGACCACAGGGGTACCAAATGTAATTTACCCTACTATATAACTTGAAACTTTGTGATGCCTATTCAACATTACAAAACGATCACAATACGAAGATAAACTCATTTGCTTGGTCCGATCATTGGAAAGAACGATACATCTGGAAAGAGTGAAGGTGTGTTTTGAGAGGGGGGAAATGTAAGGTACAAATATCTAGATGTTTAATATTATTAAATGAAAATATCAAACTATTAATAATTAAACCGAACGTTCATGAACATGTTATCGAACGTTCACGAACGTAAATGAACGAACGAGGCATGCGTTCATGTTCGTTCGTATAATTAAACGAACGTAAAAATATGTTCATGTTCGTTCATAGAACGAAATGAACGAACATAAACGAAATTCCCGTCAAACAGTTCGCGAAAGTTTACAGGCCTAGTAGAAAGACTTGACCAAATAAAGTTTGGGGAAACTATGATGGTAAAAAGATAAAAAAAAATGATAAACAAAGGTTATTTATGTAATTTATTACTATATTTAATAGGATAGAAGTTTATTTTACTCCGTAAAAGTTAGTTCAACTTGTTTTTTTAGACTGGTCTCTATGGGGACGTCGGCTCGAGCGTCGGTGACAACCGACAAACCGACGCCATAGGCACGGGACGTCGGTTCCGAGCGTCGCCAAAGCGACGGGGGAGAGGAAAGGGGGGGCACGTCGGTGTCCTCAACGGCTTTAAAAAAAATTAAAAAAAAAAGAAGGATCCGTTGGGGCCAAACGGTAAAAAAAAAAAACTTAATTTTTTATTTTACATACACTATAAATACAAACATATTCCAACCCTTTTTTCCCACAACATTCACTTCTACAACTTTAATATTCTTTCCATTTCATCTCTTTCAACCATTTTTTCACCACTTTTATCCGGAAAAAATGCGACCAAAAAAACAATCATTAAATCGTGGAAAATGCTTCTTACACCAATCCCGTCATCTCTCAAAGGCAAGGAGAAAAAAACACTCAAACAAGTTCGTAAAACCGTGGTTGACAACTATGAGACGGATTACAAAACGTTTTTTGGTCACGAAGCGAGTTCAACCCAAGTTGAAGATTTGGACAAAAACGAGGACGAGAATGAAGACGAGAACGAATTGGAGTAGTCGACTAGTTGTATTTTTAACTTTCAATAAATGTAATTTTTTTCTTTTTTTAGGAATTGTATTATTTTATTTTATATTAATGTAATGTTTTTAATTTATAAAATGAAAATGTGTTATTTAAGTTTTTGTATTAAATAAATAAAGTAAATAATGTGTGGGGCCCTGAAAAAAAGAGAAGTGATGTTACTGTAGACAGTGAAATGTCAGTTTGTGTCAGCTGAAGAAAAAGCTGATGTGATGTAGAGATGGCACAAACTGACGTTTGTGTCACCCATTAGGAGGAGTCTTGGAGTTTATTTGTTTTATAAGCTTAAGACATTTTGTCATTATGCTACTAGCTTAAACCTTTGAAGAAAATACGATTAAATTCCCATAAGTTATAACCATCTCGTGTGATAAATATATCCAACAGAAATAAAATGGGCGATGATATATGCACTATAAACATGTATTATATATGTATATAGTATAAACAGTTAATACATGATATTGATGAATTAACACCCAAATAAAATGGATGGGAAATCATACCATATCTCAGAGTAAAAGAATTTAGCTTCGACATAACTTTCTTATATAATAACATGAAAAAGATAGAGACTAGAGAGCGACCTGAAAAATAATACGAGTAATTCAACGAGGAACATAGATCTGAATCCAAATTGTATTTGTTAAGTTACATCTGGTGATCCATATGACCACCACCTTATTTTTTTATTACATATATACTTACATGACTGACGTCGTTTATTAGTTTATAATGATTCTGGCCATTAAATGTCAACTTTTTTCTAAAGTTGAAGCTATTTATTTACGAATATTAAGATCAACTTTACATCTTAATTTTTATATGAATAAAAATAAAACTAAATAAATACTCAAAAAAAATACACAATTAACAGATTGTAACAACAATGGAGGGTGAGACGAAGAACTTGATACTCGTATGGACAGCAGCTTTTGGATCTCTATTCTACTGCCACAAGATTACAACATGCACTGCAGCAGGTACAACACGCTTTTGCGCTTTCCTACCTGTCATTTCCATCTTCTTCTACCTTCCGCTTCTTCTTACAACTGTTCATTTCGCCGGTACAACTTCCTTCTTTTTAACCTGGTTAGCAAGCTTCAAATTAGCCTTATTGGCATTCGATAAAGGTCCTTTATATTCATATCCATCGCCACTTCCGTTACATAAATTCATCCTTACTGCTTGCGTTCCGATCAAAATCACCACCGCCGATCAGAAACTAAACAAACTGATCAAAAAATCACCGGCGATGGTGATGAATTACTCGATCAAGTTTACGATATTCGTCGCGTTACTTAAGGTGTACGAGTACGCCGATCACTTTCATCCGCTGGTAAAAATGGCGCTGTTTTGCGTTCATATATACGTGGTGTTAGATGTCGGTTTAGCGATGGTTGCGTACGTGGCACGCGCCATCCTCGGGTTCGATCTGGAACCGCAGTTCAATGAGCCGTACCTTGCTACATCCTTACAAGATTTTTGGGGAAAGAGGTGGAATCTGATGGTGACGGGTATACTACATCCTACGGTGTACCTTCCGATCCGATCGGTTTCGGGTCGGTACTTGTCGAAGCAACTGGCTCCGTTTCCAGCTGTGATGGGTTCATTTATTGTGTCGGGGTTAATGCACGAATTGATATTTTATTACATTGGACGGTTGGAACCCACGTGGGAGGTCACGTGCTTTTTTCTGATCCACGGTCTGTTGGTGAGTTTGGAGTTGATGGTGAAACGGGCCGTGGGTGACAGATTTCGGGTGCCCGGGATTGTTTCGGGTCCGGTGGCGTTGGGTGTGGTGATGGCTACGAGCTTTTGGTTATTTTTTCCACCTTTTTTGAGGTGCGATACGGAAGTGCGATCGTGTAAAGAGTTTGTGGCGTTTCTAGAACTTGTGGTTCGTGGACGCTTTGTTGGACCAGATGACGTTTCTTGCCCTTATTATTCAACCTAAACCCCTACGATGTATGATAAATGTATTCATGATATGAGGGTATTTTAGACTTTTACTCCCTTTTTACTTCACGCATAGCTTTATTGTTGGTCCATTTTATTTCTTCGGCAAACTAGATATCAGAGGATTAGAGGGGATTGAGATTCTAGTTTTAAGAATCTCCAGCCCTTGTTGATTGAAAGCTTGTTTGGTAACATTAAAAATAGAGGGATTGTTAGAAAAATAATCCTCTAGAATCCTTTTTTTATAAGCTACTTCAAGTGGTTTCTAAAAGAATCTCCAGTCACAATTTCCAGCTCCAACCATAAATTTCAGCTTCAGCTACTTTGTTACCAAACACACTATAGGAGTATTATTTTAGCTTTTTTAATAAACTCGTTAAAATTGAGATGTTACCTATAATCGTTGACGTCTTCGTAATATCGAGATTGTGATGTAAAACTAAATTGAGATTTTTTAAAGTCCTCTTTAAATGGCTCAACTTTTTACATACGTATTATATTAGTACTTAATAAAAGTTAAATGTGTGATAAATTAATTAAATGTACAAAATTTAAGTATTTAACCATTATAACAATAGTACAGTAAAACCAATAAGGATTTAGATGACTGAATTTGTTATCACAGATATAGATTTTGAAGGGTTAAACGATTCTAGTTTGATCTTTATTAGTCGTTTAAAAAACTCATACTATTAAATTTTATCATATATGTAACTATCTAACTCATTGATTACAAGTAGTACCGGAGCGGAAAGGTAGATCCTAATATCATATGGTATCTAGATCGTAGCAAAATAGATCATACGTATATAAAAAAATCTTATGCAAGATTGGTATGCTTTTGATAATGATTAACATTGAGAGATTTTAAGATGAGCATCTAGATCTTAACATTATGAGTACAACAAATTTTTATGAGAATGAAAGAACCAACTAGAATGCGTCACGTGTTATAAAACTCACATTCCCCACGTTTTTTAAATGTACATATCTCTTAAACGGTAAGTCGAAAAATCATAAAAATTACACCATAAAAATCAGCGTTTTATCCTCTTCGATTAGAATTGTGACAAGGTATACTTTCAACGATTTTTTTTTCCATTTTCGGTAAGTTTTGAAAACATCTAACACATCTGTTACCAGCAAGTAACACATGTGTAGCCGGCGACTAACACATGTGTTACTGGCAACTAACACATGTGTTATCAGCTTGTAACACATGTGTTACCAGCTAGTAACACATGCGTTTACTAATTTTGTACAATTAGTAAAACAAAAACAAAAATCGTCGAAAGTATGCCTTGTGAGATGGCAAATCGAAGAGAGAAAAAATGTTGATTTTTATGGGGAAAATGATTGGTAGACCTAATTTCATTGGACTAATTTTTAACCTAAAAATGTGATTGGTGGGTTTGCAAAATTGAGTAGATGAGGTAGGAGAGAGAAAAAAAACAACCAATCAAAAAGTTATGTTTGTTTTTAGCTCTACGTAATTAGGTTTATTTAGCATTACTCTGTAATTTTTAGAATTTTTTGACTTACAGTTTGTGAGATGTTTGATTTTTAAAAGCGTGGGGGAAAATGAATTTTGTGACATATGACACATTCTGATTGGTTCCTTCATTTTCACTTAAAATTGATGTATTCATTTGAACCTCACTCTCCAAGAATAATATAAATAGACATTTTTGAGGAACATGTGATATTTATTTTTCTTGATATTGCAATGACTTTTGACATCTGATGACAATTGTCAATAACGTATGTGTATATATATATATATATGTATGTATGTAAATGAATTACTGGGAAAATCACAAAAATGATCCAATCACCACACCCATTTTTATAAATAATCATTTGACCAACCATTTTAACAAACTAATCCACCTTTTAGCGTCGGGTGGGCGCCCCTGGCGCTCCACCCTCAAAAAACGCGTCACGTGGGGGCGCTCCACCTTTTAAAAGGCGCCACGTGGAAAAAGCTTGAACCATTATCGCCAGGCGCGCCAGCATGTGGGACCGGCGCCCCAGACGCCCCACGTGGAGCGTCGGCGCCCCATTATTAAATATTAATAAATCACCCCACGTGGCGCGTTTTTTGAGGGTGGAGTGCCATGGGCGCCCACCCGGCGCTAAAAGGTGGATTAGTTTGTTAAAATGGTTGGTCAAAGGATTAGTTTGTTAAAAGGGGTGTGATGATTGGATCATTTTTGTGATTTTCTCATGAACTACTCTGTATTAAATTTCATTCAATCTATTCAGCCTATTTAATTTTTAGAGAGAAAATTATGTATAACCCCTCAAAACTTGTCAAAATATCATATATACCCGAATACAAGTGTTTATTTCATTATGTACAATAATTTTAATGCATATTTGGGTATGTATGTTATTTTGTAAAATGTTAGGGGAAAATATGTAATCTCTAAATTAAAAAATTAGCCTCCCTGATCTTGCAATAATTAGTGATGCCACGTCACCTCTTTCCCATTTATATGAAAAGGTTCCAATGTTCCACTGTACTCCATATATCTTATTATAAGTGTCATGTTTTAACTTTTTGTTTTTTTATAAAAAAAAAATTTGACCTCGAATATTTTTATTTGTATTATATAAACTTGATACGAAATATATGAATGGATTGATTTTTAAATGTTTCAACGGTATAATTTTCATCAATAATTAGATAACACATAAAAAAATTAAAGTCAAAATCACAAAGATAAATACTTTCAAAAGGCAAACAAAAAATTTTATAATGAGAGGGAGGTAGTATCCAACAAAAAATTAAAGAGGTGACGTTTCAATTTTTAAAATGATAACTGTGCCAAAATTTATTACTACTTTATTTATATATATATTTTTTTAATAAATAACTAATTTTCTTCTTCTTCTTCTCATAAACCGTCAACAAGTCAACAACAACGATTTCCTTGACTTTTTCTTCAATTCAAGTTCAATTTAGTCTTCAAAACACATCTCACATAAAAAATATCAGGATCACATACATTTTACAAACACATTTTCACAAAATGATATGTAATCATATGTGCTCTCTCTCATTATTCTCTCTTAAACTTTTTTTTTCTTTTGTAAAAATAGTGTGGGTGTATCATTTCTCTCTCACAAGTGGCATGAAAATGTTTTTACCTATGTAGAAGCCTTCTTCTTATCTTATCTGTTCAAGACTTCAAATTAGGGATTATTTGGATGTACATTTCTTAAATTGATTACCTACTTAGAATATGCTTAAGTTACGGGAGATAAACTTCTTAAAAGATGGCACTCTTTAATTTTTCGTTCTATGGTTAAAAATTATAAAAAAGTTATTTTCATCATGTATCATCATTTCAATATGATACAAAACACTTTTGTTATTCTTTTACAAACTTTTACACTCACACACTGCACAACAACCTTTGACTATTGATATTTTTAATGAAGTGTGCACCATATGAGTAACGATCTAGTACGATTTATATCAAGTTATTATAAGATGTTTACGGCAAAATGC
Organism: Pseudognaphalium luteoalbum; assembly: GCA_963422505.1. Taxonomy (NCBI): domain Eukaryota; kingdom Viridiplantae; phylum Streptophyta; class Magnoliopsida; order Asterales; family Asteraceae; genus Pseudognaphalium; species Pseudognaphalium luteoalbum. Next base: position 30,032,460 of record OY730192.1, read on the forward strand.
AATTTAATACTACGTAGTATATCACTTGGCCAAATGTGGCAACTTTGTTCAAATTTAGTCTATAATTCTCATCAAAATAAACTGAAGTCTGTAACTCTATGTAACTATGAGTTATACCTACTAGGCTACAATCTTATAATGGTGTAATGTCGAAGAGAAAAAAATATATATTATCTTTATCACTTACGGTAATTTTCACTTCTGAATGGCTAACGTGTTGCATAGCTACTAGTCGATCCATTGAATCTGTTATTATGTTTTATAGCTCTTCGACGACTTTCTCAATATCAAAAGTTAACAACAAAAACTCAATAAATTATAGAGCTCTAGAGTCTAGTCTATTCGGCTTAGTTGGACTGGACTACTAAGCGGGGACCAGTATTCAGTTTGGCCCAAATATATGACCCAACTAATTTTCATCGGATGAGTTATGACTTATGAGTATACTGAATTACCGATCGATCCTTCACAGATGTACGTTAGAGCATCTTCAATGTTTTACTATATTTGGGTGGTAAATTGTACTATCATAGTTATAAAAAAAAATACATCTTTGTGAAATATACTTGCACGAAATAAAAGTTCGTTCCAATATATAACACTAAATCTTTACACCAAATTCTTTTTATTGATAAAAAACACATAATTCAACAAAGGGAAGTGATAAATACAACATGGTTTTTGTTACATACAACACTGTAATGCATATATGTTGGTGTATATAACAAAAGTCATGTTGTATTTATCAACATATTTCAAATTAGTTTAATACTTATTTAATTCAAGACTTACAAATATATTTATACATTTTAAATTACTTTAATACTTTTATTTTGTGAACCGTATTATTATTTGGAGGTCGGAACCTCAATCAGAAGTATAGTTTGTCATTTTCCTCTTTATGCCCCAATGAACCAATCCATTAATAAAACTACGCTGTTTTCATTTGAACATGAAACATAAATCATGATCGGACTTGGATATGTATTTACTAGCAAGAAATATATTTCACGTTTTAAACCATGGAGCTATCGTATTATACATACTAGCAAGTTATAGCCGTGCAAATGCACGGCCCACATATTTTTATGATATAAAGATTTCTAACATTGATTTTACAGAATTTTTAGTTATTATGAATAATATAAGGGAAATTAACGAAAATACCATATTTTTCGAACACATTTTTCGTTTTGCCCCTCCCAAAAAAAAGTTGCCATTTTACCCTACCCGGGCGCAGGTCGCATCATGCGACCTGCGACCCACGTTGTGCGACCTGCGACCCAACAAGATCACCGAGTAAAAGACACCATTTTTTGACCAAATACTCCGGTCGCAAGTCGCACCATGCGACTTGCGACCTGCGACCTGAGCATGCGACCCGTTCACCGATCATGCGTAAAAGACACCCTTTTTGACCAATACCCCGTTCACCGATCATGCAACCCGTTCACCGGCCCGGGCGAAATTTTTTATTTTTTTTACGTAGTTTTTATCTTATTTTTTATTATATGTGATGTGTTACTTTTTTGAGTACTTTACTAATTTTTTAACTTAATTTTGCGACCCTTTCACCGAGACCTACTAATGTTTTATGGGTTTACTTTTTTTTTTGAGTACTTATTTTTTGTTACATTTTTTATATGCTTTATTTATTCCTTTATTCCTTTATTCCTTTTTTGTTTTCTTTCCTTTTTTTTCAAGACCTTTGAGATAAATATCTTATCTTCTTCGAAAAGATAATATGGATGTTATTTTCTGGATTTTCCGGATAAGATATCTTATTATATTTTTGAGATAAAATATCTTATCTTTTTGGATAAGATTTTCCGCGAATTTCCTGATTTCCATACATGTTTATATATAAATAGTGTAACTGTAAGATAGATTTTCACATGATAAACCTTTTCACATTTGTTTGTCTTTAATCTTTGGAAAATGGTTGAGAATGATCATTTTTGGTATTTCCGTTCTCCAAATGAAGAACCATTAACTGAGAAAATATACGCCGAAGTTCCTTGGATGTTTAGTGTTGCTTTCCGGCACGCTGGACATTTTCAGGGCGCAAAAAGAATGTACGTTCAAGGTTTGTTGACGTTTATTGATTGTGTTGAGGCCGATGAATTTTCAACTAAACTTTTGGAAACGGCTTTGAACGAGCTAGGTTACTGGCCTCCGGAGAGGTGGTATTTTTACTTTAAAGAGCATGATGAAGACCTAGATAATGGTTTACAATTGATAACAGATGATGTCGATCAACTCAAGCAGATTACCGACTATGCAAAAATACATAGAGAAATTGAGGTGTATGTTACACGCGCTGATCTGTCACATTTCTCGAATTCGGATACTTTAATGCCGTTACCAATATCTGAAATTATTACCGGCTCTTCAAGTGCCAGGCGTTTATTCGATTAGTTATTGGTTAAATCTTGTAATTCGTATTTTTCTTTTAATAAATTGGATAGTTTGCCAATTATGTACGTTGTATTGTGAATCTACTTTTATTATTTCTAATCCTTATGTAATGATATTTTTAGTAACGTTCAAGCAAAGTTATTGAATACAATAAACCACGATAATGCAAACGTACATAAATTCTTAACAAGTACATAACATAATTTTTGTCATCACAACAATTTCAAGTGTGGCTCAAGGCTGACTCAAATGGACACTTGAAAAAGTCTGAGTTGCCTGGGACGGTTCTCCTTCCTCCTCGAATTTGCTTGACTGTACTTTTGTGGACGTTTTCTGCAAGTCAAAATAATGACGAGTGCATTAAAAATAGGAACTTAACAATACAATGTAAATATTTATTTTTTTATGAATTAAAGTAACAACTTACTTTCTTCGTTCTTGATTTTGATCTAGATTTTGACCTTGAGTTGGATCTTGCGGTGGTTCTTGATCGGCTTGGCTCATCTGTTCTATCGTACGGAGCTGTACAATTAACTCGACTATGACCATGTTCCTTGCAACGACTACATTGATTTTTGTATTCCCGTTTCTCCTCTCCCTTTGAAGGAATACGAGCACGGCCTGGTGGGCGACCAGATTGCCTCTTCACCAATATAGGCGGTAAGCAAATCTGCAGATTACCTGGATCGTCCCATTCTGAAGGATGAGGCGTTGGATGTATAGCTTCACTATAGGCTGCCCGATACGTTTCCGTGGTGAAATACCTCTCCGCAAAGCAGGTCACATTGTCCATTTTAAAGTAACGAGTTACTGCCGCTACATGTCCGCAAGGTAAACCAGACAATTGCCATTGCTTGCAAGTGCATGTTCTTGCTTCCAAGTTGACTGTACCATTCTTTCTTCGATCCACCACCTCACATATCATGTTTGTGGATGGGTTGACCGTCCAGCTAAGCGATTTGCAAACCCTCTTACCAATCTTGTGTTCGGCATATGGTGTGAGTGGTGTTTTAACAGTCGCGGCAGTGTTTCGATGTTTGAAATACCATTGTTGTACTGAAGACCTAAAAAACTCCAATAACATTGTGACTGGTAGTTTCCTGGCATGCTTGGTCATGGCATTAATGGACTCTGCACTGTTAGTTGTGAGGTAGGCATATCGTGTTTTTGTTGAATGATGCCTTGACCATCTTTCTTTCCCCACGTCTGTAAGAACCGTGGCTGAAGTTGGTAAATGTCTAGAAATGACACCAAAATGTTCATCGAAATCCGATTTTCTGTAAGCCTTACACATTTTCCAATAATGCCATTCAAAGTGCTTGACTTTTGAAGAATTGCTTCTCAGGTTCATCAATAAATGACGACAACAGAGGGCATGAAATGCCTCTGGAAATACATCAGAAATTCCGACTGCAATTGCGGGAGCCCTATCAGAGATGAATGTTAAGTTGTCAATCCCACCAGCAGATTCAAGTGCGTCACGTAAGTTTCCCAAGAACCAGGTCCACACCTCGGACGTCTCTCCCGCCCCAATTCCATAAGCTAATGGCAAGATGCCATTATTACCGTCCATCGCCACAGCAATTAAGTTAGTACCCAAGTACCCACCCTTCAAATGTGCACCATCTACGATTATTATTGGGCGTGTATGGTTGACAAATGAACGTATCTGCAAAGGGCAGATAAAAATATATATGAATTCTATCAGAATGTACATATTTGAACGTAAGATGTATAGTAATAATAGTTACTTACAGCTGCACCGATGGACATGTAACACATTACAAATTTACCCTCATCGTCTGTACGTAGATTCGTAGTGCTCCCCGGGTTATGTAGTTTTAGGTTGTGCAGGTAAATGGGAAGCTTGTTAAACGATTCAGCGGGACTACCTCTCAACAGCTCTATAGCATAACACTTTGCTTTCCATGCTTGGTTGTATGTAAGGCTGATTTTAAAGCGTTGAGTCATATCAGCTTTGATCTCTTTTCCCCTGTATACACGTCCTTCCAAATTCATCGCCTCTTTTAATAGGTTACCAAGAACTTTCTTGGTTGCATGACGGCTATTTGACAAGATTTGAGTACGAGAACACGTGTGTACGTCGTGTAACTTCCTTACTTGGAAGTTGTCACAATATTGGATACACGTTGCACTTATCTTCCAATCACAATTAGGCAAAATACATTTTGTTGTGTACCTTTTTTGTCTGACTTCTTTGGCTTAATCTGAAAACCTTCTTCGAGACACTTGGTATGCAATTGAAGGAGAAACTCCTCTTTACTTTGGAAGGTTTGGACCTCTCGAATCCTACAAGATGTCCCATACATGGTAGCTGGTCGTTCTGGAACTTCTTCTTCTTCCTCTCCTAACGGCGTAGGTATATTCCAGAATATATCATGTTCGGCTGCTTTTACTGTTATTGGTTTGTCGTATATATCTCTTGGATCAGGATCATCCTCCTCCTCATCCTCATCATCGGTAACAATGTGATTACCAAACGGATGGTCATGAGCCTTTGGTGGATTGACATTTTCCTCACCATAATGATCATAATCATGAGGATGTGGATCGGGCTTTGGCTCCTCCACATAGTATTTTGAATTAGAATGATCATAATGAACATCCGAATCAAATTTAGAATCATCTTGGGTGTTTTCAACTACACTAAATGAAGGGTTCATGGGTTGTTGTGATGGATGAAAGACTGTATTTTGTGGAGGAGCATGATAATGAAATTGATATTGTTGTTGATAAGGAAACGGAAATTGTTGAAAGGGCTGTTGAAATGAATGATATTGAGGTGGTTGAAAGGGTTGTTGCATCATCGACTGATATTGAGGTTGCTGGTAATTTTCATTAGTATGTTGTTGAAATTGTGGTTGACAAGCAGAACTACTGCTACTACGTTGATTGCTACCCGTACCCGAAACATTTCTTACCAAATCAACAATATAAATTTCTATCGGAGCATTGTTAATTGCATGGCACAGGAAATCCCCAAAATCATCAATATCATCATTTATATCAACAACATATTGACCGAGCTTATATTTTAGACAAACCGGTGAATCAAGTGGTAGACCTAATTTTGTTAAAACGTTTTTCAACAAAACTTTGCACGTCATAGGCCTTTCTGGTGCCACTGGAAGTTTTAACGGGACTCTATTGCATTCTATTGGCAAATACATTGGCATGTTGTTAACATATTCAAAACGACCCCCATAACAGATAAAAAGTTTAAACTTATTCATTACAAAATGCAATACTAATGAAAATTGTGGGTGGAAAATTTTTTAAAAAGATGAAAGACTGTGAGTTGAGAGAGTGTTATGAAACTACTGAAGAAATGTGTTTATTATATACATATAACTCTATCCGTATTATTATCCAAAAAGTACAAAAAAATCCAGTGAAAATCTTGCATAATTTTATCAGCGACTTATCTAGATAAAATCTTATCTTGAATATATTGGAAATCACAAGGGGGTCAGAAAATCTTATCCGCGACTTATCTAGATAAAATCTTGCATAATCTTATCAGACCTTGCGACCAGATCTTGCGGACCCGTGAACCAATGTTTGCGACTAGTGACCGTGACTTGCGACTCCCCCTTGCGACTTGCGACTACCCCTTGCGACTTGCGACTCCATCACTTGTGACCCCCTTGCGACTCCCTTGCGACTCCCCCCTTCCGATTTGCGACCCGTTCACCCGAGTGCCTTTTAGATAAGATTTTTGGATAAGATTTCCGTGATTTTCGGAATTTAAGATTTTTGGATAACATTTCTGGATAAGATATCTGGATAAGATTTTATGTGATTTTCGTGATCTTTTGGCATTTATAAATACTATGACTATGACTGTAAGCAAGAATAAAATTTTTCACGAATTTTTCACGATTTCTCAGAAAATACGAAATAAAATTTTTAAAATGGTTCAATCAGGTCACTTTTGGCAATTTCGATCTCCAAATGAAGAATCATTTACTGAAGAACTATATGCTGAAGTTCCTGAGTTGCTCTCAATTGCTTTTCGTCACGGTGGACATTTTCAGGGCGCACAAAGAATGTATTGGCAAGGTTTGTTGACGTTTATTGATTGTGTAGACGTCGATGAATTTGACACCAAATTTCTGGACTACGCTTTGTCAGAGCTAGGTTATTGTGCTCCAGAGAGGTGGTTTTGTTACTTTAAAGAGCATCATAAAAACCTAGATAATGGTTTGCAATTGATAACTGATGATGCCGAGCAACTGAAGCAGATTACTGACTACGCAAAAATACATAGAGAAATTGAGGTGTATGTTACACGTAACGATCTGTCACATCCCTCAAATTCTGGGACAATGATGCCAGTAGCAATTTCTAAGATTATGACTGGTGCTTCAAGTGCAAGACGGTTATTCGACTAGTGATAACTCCTTCCTAAAGCATGTGGTGTGATCTTCATCTTCAGGGGAATCGGCAGGAATCAATCGGTAAGTATAAACCTTCCTTAGCTGCCTAGGTCGAAAAGCACGGCCTAATATATTAGCTCGTGCTTTTCGACATAGGCAGTTAAGGAAGGTTTATACTAACCGATTGATTCCTGCCGATTTCCTTGAAGGTGAAGATCACACCACAGGCTTTAGCAAAGAGTCCATTGCAAAAATGTGGTCTTAGTGTATCGAGTATTGTGGTCAAATTATGTAATTTGTTAAATCTTGCAATTCGTATGTATGTTTCAATCAATCGGATGGTTGCCAAATTATGTAATTTGTTAATCGTTATGTTGCTTATTTAGTATCCATTTACTCGTCGAAAAAAGGGTATTTTTTTAAATTTCCCCATACATAATACATAAAGTCAACAGTTCATATACACCAAAAGGGGTAATCAAGCCTAGTACGTCAAAATGAACTAATAAATTGTAATACACCAAAAAGCAATAATCATCAAGGATCGGGTGGCTGCCAATCAAAACGTGCCCTAAAGAAAGTCTCTACCATCCGCGTCCTATAATCCATAGCAACGGTAGTGGTATCCCCAATGATCGCATAATCTTCGTCATTGGCAATCGTCTCCATATTCCTGCACACCCATACTCCACAATCGCCTAGCCCACTAGTCTGCACGGGCGCATCCTTCTTCATGTGTAAATGCAACTGACAGTGATCAAAGGGCTTCTTGTGGACCAAATGCCTCCAAAAACTAATGGCATCCATATAAGGTAGTATGTATCGACCTATCTCCTCGACTAATTTATTACGCTCCTCAGCTGCGCAAAGACCGGGAAGGCTATCATATCCGTAGCAGTCAAAAAGGAGAAGATCAAACACCACTAGGATCCAATGTTGTCGTCCTGGAATGTGAAGGGGGAAAAATACCTGCATCCACATACATATACTACTATCAAATAATATATTACGTTATATATGTATATAATACAAACACATATATTAAGTAAAATAATTAAAGATAGTTAAAGATATGGTTTACTTACTTTATCACAAGTCCACCACGGAGGGTAAGGTGCACGAGTGCCATCTGCGAACCCCATCAAATACTTATAGTCCACTCCCGATTCTCCTTTGTCCTCCACACCCTCACTCAAACCCCGCGTCCTTTTCTTTTGACGTCTAATCTTTTCATCCTTGTAGTGTACGAATTCTTTTATCATATTCGCAAAACCAAGGGGCGTAATCGTCCATTTCAATGGTCGTCTAAGCTGAGTGGGACGTGTAAATGCTCGATATCGCCACCACAACAATAAATAGGACCAACCATCGATATGCTATAAGAAAAGGATGTCTTAGTATAACATTCACAAACTAACTCTAAATCAAATTTATAACGCAATAGTTGGATAAAGATAAAGATAAAGGTATCTAGAGTCTTACAGTGTTTTCTAAGTATCCATCATCGACTTCACCATACAATCGGCCCCAAAATTCTGGACCAACACACATATAACTAAGGCCCGGTCGGATGAACATACAACGCACATGGCCGCCAGATAGATATAAATCTCGGGCAGTGGATGGTCCCTGATCCAACCTAGGTGGCTCAGGGGGGGGAGTAATGAGCTCCCCAGTCTCTGGGTGCACAAAACTCGCAACCATGTCCAATCTAGTGTCCTCATCAATCTCATCCTCATCTTCACCTGACTTTCTTGTTGCCCGACGCTTGACTTTTTTAACCTTGTTAATTGACATTAGTAAAAAACATCATCAATCAATCACTACATATATTTATACTAATATATACATACATATTTAAGGAAACGGAAAAATTTGAGTTTGTTTTACCTTGGTAATCGGCATACTAGGCGGGACTTGCTCATCAGCCACCCGAGTCAAAACGGGCTCATCAACCACCCGAGGAAAAACAGGATCATCATCAACCCGAGGCAAAACCGGTTCATCAACCACCCGAGGAAAAACATGATCATCATCAACCCGAGGCAAAACCGGCTCATCAACCACCCGAGGCAAAACCGGATCATCAACCTCCCGGTGATCATCATCAGCTTCTAAACTAACCGATGCTTCCTCACGCGCCTCCTCGTGCACCTTCACACTTTTCTTCAAAAACTGCTTCTTAAGTTGTGTCGGGGTAATAAACGGGGATAGTCTAGTCGGGGCACGTCGTCGATCTCGCATACTACGACGCAAATCACGTGGGGCAGACATCTTGCCCGCAGTGGCAATATAAGTGTCGGATACATAACCCTCGTCGTAAACCACGTCATCCTGAAAATTAAATAATATAAGTAAACAACTGATATATATATATATGTGTGTATATATATATGTATATATATTTATATATATGTATGTATATATATTTATATATATATATATGTATATATATTTATATATATGTTAGTAGGGTAAGCGATAATAACAACACCATACCTGACCCTGTAACTTCGCAATCATGACATCCTGCGCGTCCACCCGCTTAAGTAAACTCTCCACCTGTTCTTTTAACATGGAAATGATCTGATCCTGCGCGTCTACCCGAACTAGTAAGGAGGGCTCCTCCATCCGTACTGCCGACTGAGAGGTGCGACAACGACCTGTACTCGATGTAGCACGAGTATCCTGATCATCATGATGCGCTGAAAAAACAATATCATCAAGCGCCTGGTCATGAGATACGGGGGCAGGAGATGGCCGAGCATTATCTTTTGGAATATTTCTTGGCTTCTTAGAAGGCCTCTCAACATCATCGACATGTTTCTGCTCGTGAAAGAATTTGTAACTATCCTTCCACCAATCGCACTCCTTCTCAGTTTTAGTCGGCCTCAACGTCATCTTCGGAAGCATGTCAGGAGTGGTACAATCCTACAATTAAAAAAAATATATACACAAAAATTGGAAATGTCCTTTTTTATAAAAGTAATAAACCAGCTAATGTTTTAGCTTACAAGTCTTCACATTTTCAGCAACAGTGTATCAACATAAGTTTATAAATAACTTCAAAGTAGATAACACAAAAGGAAATATAACAAAGTAAGTCGCTTACCGGCACTTCTAAGTATGTGTCAAATTTTTGAGATTCGCCAATCCTAACTTTGCGCTCCAAATGGACACCCCGGGGAACTTGCTTTGACTTCTTGACTACAACATCTTTTAATTGATGGGAAAAAGCATCCCAAATCCAACTCTAATAAAATATAAGCAAACTTCGAATTAGCATAATAGTATATTATATAGAAAACTACGTTAAACAATAATAATTAACATGTAGCTACCTTAAACGCCCATCCAAAACCACTCAATGTGTATTTCATTCCATCCTTAGCCACCCGGTTCTCCAACCCCTTATTCAGCTGCGCATAAGTTCGACTCCACACAACATTACCCCACGGGTACCTGACAAACAAAAAAATGAAGAGATATATTACTATATGTCAAAAATTGGCCACATTGAAAGTTTTCTAATCGAAGAACAAAATTGACTAAATGTTACCTGTCAAACACACCAAAATCCTCAACTAGGTGCATATAATAATCCTCGACAACATACGTCGGCTGCTTCCCCATAAAACCAATGTTTATTAAAAGTAGCATACACAATCGAACACAATCCTCATCGGTAAGTTTACTCGACCCTACGAATGTGTTTCGATCCCAAACCTTTTCCTGAAGATTTTTTACTTTCACCTTATCTAACTCCGGAAATACACGTTCTTTAAATGCAGGGCTCCTCTTAAGAACATCCGAGCTAATATGATGCGCAATATCAACGTTGTGACCGAACCGAAGTCCAGTCACTAGACAAAACTCCCTCCTACCAAATCGTATATAATGTTCCTGGGTGATCTTAAACCACAACTCATCATCCTCCTCCCTAGGATGCTCCAGATTAGGTCGAGTGCAGCGCAATTGAAGCATATGATGTACATAGCCGGGGTCATTATCTATTGTCTTCAAATCCAACCAATGACCTAAACAATGTTCTCGGAATATCTTTTCTTGCTCGGTTGTAAGAACACGCGTAAAATCAATAATGACACTAAGCTGGCTCTTCAATGTCAACTTCGCATGAGTAAACTGTGGAAAAATCATCAACCAATCAATATTAGTCTAAAATAAAAGGAACATATTACACATATATTATAAATATATACATACATATTAAGGAACATATGATACATACATAGTGTAATATGTATATTATACTAATGCTCATATACATATTACACATATATTATACATATATTATACATATTACACATATATTATAAATATATACATACATATTAAGGAACATATGATACATACATAGTGTAATATGTATATTATACTAATGCTCATATACATATATATATAATAATCATAAATATATAACGATAAAAAAAATAACGTATATCTATAATAATCATATATATATATATACACTAATAATAATATACATCCGACATTCTTTTCAAACTATCAAAATCTTCAACCAATTGATGACAATCATATATATATAACGATAAGCTATCAAACATATATATATACTAATATATACAAAATATATATATATACTAATACAAAATATATAACGATAAGCTATAAAACATATATATATATATATATACAAAATATATAACGATCAAAATATATATATACTAATTATATATATATATATATATATAACGATCAAAATATATAACGTATATATATAATAATCATATATATATATACACTAATAATAAATACGCATCCGACCTTCTTTTCAAACTATCAATAATATAACGATCAAAATATATATATACTAATAATATATATATACGCAATCCCATCATATACATGTATAGTAATACATATACATGTATAGCAATCCCATCATATACATGTATAATAATACATACACATATATACGTATAACCTAGTTGACCGTTACGTATAAGCTATCAAACACATCCGTAACAAAATAATACCAACTAAAAATCGCAAAACCAAGGGGCCAAATATCTATCTATCGTACGCATACCAAGTGCTCGATGAAATGCCCCAAAGAGAATTCATAAAAAAAAAATATAAATCTCGCATAAACGAAATAATCCATTAACCAAACCTAAAAAACGCATAAACAATGTATAATATCACCAAAACAAAGCAATTCCTACCTAAATATGTAAAATTCGCACGCACACCAAGTGCTCGATAAAATGCCTAAACGAAATTTCAAAAGTAAAACATTTAAATCGAGTATAAAAGTTGATATACCTGCTTAGGAGCCATGTTTGGAGTCAAACAACCTTCAATTTTTAATTACATTGTACAACGATGGTGGCGGAGATGCGCGGTGGAGATGCGCGGGTGGTGGCGGCGGAGATGCGCAGGTCGAGCGGGTGGTGGCGGTGTTGGGCGTAGGGGGTGGTTTACGGTGGTGATTCTTGGCCGATCGAGGGGTCGCAGGGGTAGGGTGACGGGTGGTTGGCCGAACAGTGGGTGGGGGTTTGAGTCGCAGGGGTGGGTGGTGTGGGTCGGCTACGTAAAACAATGGGGGCCGAGGGGTTATATTTTACTCGGGCTACAACGTGTTCGGGCGCAGGTCGCAGGTCGCAAGTCGCATGGTGCGACTTGCGACCGGAGTATTTGGTCCAAAAAGTTGTCTTTTACTCGGTAATCCATTGAGTCGCAGGTCGCAAGTTACGGGTCGCAGGTCGCATGATGCGACCTGCGCCCGGGTAGGGTAAAACGGCAACTTTTTTTTGGTAGGGGCAAAACGAAATATATGTTCGAAAAATAAGGTATTTTCGTTAATTTCCCCATAATATAATTCGATTGTTTTCTTGTGCGATAATCATGTTTAAAACAAAATACTCGTCTATATATAAAAGAGCTTTCTCGATATCTTTATATGGATAATTGTTGGTCAATATTTTATGTGTTCAAACATCATTTGAGATAATAATTAAATAATATGTTTAGAAACACATATAATGAGCAATATATTAAATGTTGAAGAATTAAAGAAACATGATACTTTTTATAACTTATAGTATCATTTTATCATATATGTACATAGTATATATGTTAACGAAGACATATATACTTTGGTTAATTTGCGTAAAAGAATTTGGAGTTATTGACCTAGCGGTAATTAGTGGGATCTGCAAATTACACTAATTTAGGAAACCGAATCATACCATAAACAGTTTCAATTTTGGGAGTTCAATTCACATTGAATGGAAGAAAAAAATTATTTGATATGGTCACCCATACAACTCTTTTGACCATTTGATTATATTAAAACTATAGTATTCTCAACTGAGAGACCTTTGAAAGTCACTATTGAAGATAAAGTAAACCTTTTTATTTCTTTGATTTTGTAATAGATTCTGGAATGTAATTTAAAAATTAGATGGAGTGAACTTGCAATTCAACTGCTTAAGTTCGTCCCAATCTTCTTTTGTGATTCATTCTTACCTAGCATCTTCATTTTGTTTTAGGAGTTTTGATATGTCCTAAATTGACTTATTTGGAGATGGAGGAATAATATGATGTTCTTCATGCCTTATCGGAGGAGAAACCCGCATTGTGAAGATTAGATCTTTTTCCAAGGCTCCAAAGCACATCTATGTTGTGGATCTCGAATCGATCACGTTCTATTATGCACTATTGGTCTCAGTGAATTATGGATTCTGGTGGTTTTGTTGTTGTATTGTAGCTTCCTTTTTTTCCCCCTCTAGTCGTGCGTTGCTCCATGTAATGTTCTTTATAGTCTTATGTTTTGGAGGACTTTCTAATTGAAATGCATGGCTTTGAAAGAAAAAAAAAACATCTTGAACATCTTCATTGTTATTGGTAGATATCCGTCTTTTGGAAATAAGAATAGTGGTGTTGTCAATAAATAGAGGCCTTCGATAGTATCCATCTATCTCCTAATAAGTGTCCATGATTACACAAACTTATAAAAAACATAATCAATATATCGTGTGAGAGAAAAATGATAATTTTACCCGAACTTATTGCACATTATTCTATAAATCGCTTTTGTGTAAAAGATTGGTAAAAGTAGTATATTATTTTTGAAACTTAACAATTTGGGACAGATTTTAATGGAAGACTAATTACACACCTGCCTAAAAATAGACCTACTTTTTTTGTTGGTTGAATTTTTTCTTTATCCTGATCGCATCCATTCAATTTTTCTCATCTATCAAATAATTTTTAGATCTATGTTTAAGCATACAAGTTTAGGCTAACCAATAATTTTCTATATTGGAAAAATGATAGAACGTACACTTATTCTGGGAAAAATTAAAATGGAAGGTAGACACTATTTTAGGATAGAGGTAGCCATCTTCAAAAAGAAAAGGGTAGAATGGTAATAAGTAATTCGAATCGGTAGTTAATGTGGTAGAAATTAATTGAGCAAACCAAGGAAAACTTAGCAAACCTTCGATGCATGCATGTACCTCATTCCAATGAGACTTATTTATTGAAGCATTCAAGTGAGGTAAGTAATTTATATTTTCACAATTAGATGCAGATATATATAATCTTAGTTCTCAACCCATCTTCATTGAGAACATCATCATCAGTCTTGTAGAAATTAATCAATCTCAACCGTTGGATCATTAGAAAGTCATTAGACCCACACCAAATTGTGATATAAATAAATCCAACACACATTCCCAAATCCCTACTAAAGTTTAAGCAGTAAACTGAAAAACACTTGGTTAGATTTCTGTAAGCTAGTGATGGAGGATTTGAACAAGAGGCTCATGTGCGTACTTGTACTACTAATGGTACTACCAACCATGAGTTCAGCCAGCTGCTCAACCAACTCTGGAGACTGTAGCAACTGTATCTCGAACGCTATGAGGAAGGATTGTCCAAAGTGTCCACCCATAATGAAATGCATGGCTCGGTGCTTGTGGGCTAATACTCCAAAGTCCAAGTGCATGAAGCAGTGCGATTGCAATACCGCTGGTACTTATCCAAGACTCTCTGATTGTAAGAGTTGTTTATCTCACTGTAAATGCGCATGTGGTGCTTACTAATTATTAATGTGTGTCTGTGAATGTTTTTAATTTAGTTCGGTTTATGTTCAACTTGTATTGTATTTTACGATATCAATGAAGCTTTAGTTTTAATAAATACTCTGTTGGGATCGAAAATGCTTAGGAGGACCAGAAAAAGACTATCTAGCTTGGTGCGCTAGCGTATGCTTTAATTAGTCATATGGTACATCATGTTGGTCGACTAGCTAATTATCACTTATGCTTTTGTCCAAAAAGGGTCGAGATTTAACTATTTTGACTGTGTCACAAGGTCTAATCCAGAAAACGTTTACATGCAACTATAAATAACGATATAAGTGCTGTTATAGTTTGTTAATTGTGTTGTTATTTATAGAGTGGAGATATTCGTAAGGTAATTGAGTAATTCGATACTTACGTGCAACAAGGAATACGTGAGGGGCTAAGAAAAGTTATAGGGTTAAACATGTTAACTTTGTACTTAATTTTCTTAATATATACTAAGTTGCATACAACTCCTGTCCAGTTATTAATTATGGAGTAACTATACATAAGTTAAAATGTCATGTATAAATCATTTGTACGCCAATGTATCCTCGAGACCAACTTGTTTATTTGCAGTTTTTGGAATGTAGTTAAAAATTTGATGAAGTACAAAACTTGTTCAAAATTACAACTCATATTGCTTATTTGGTTGGTTTCATTTTGTCCCGTACACACGATTTTTTTTCTGAACCGGAGAAAACAATAAGGAATGAATACTCACTCAATCAATTGAACACCGCTACTTAAATCAATGTTTTTTAGGCTTATTCAAATTATTTAAACCATCTAAGTACTGATATTGTGATGTCCTCAAAATTAAAAATTAAGAAATTGGCGACTATTCGTTGATTTATATTCAAATCACCAACCACTATTCGTTTATACTCGTATAGCATATATACATTATAAGTGGCATCGAATGAATACTAGTGAAACTTCATTCAATATATATATGATAATATAGTGATAGTGAGTGAAGTGAAGTTGTGAAGTGATATATAAATTCATTATCTTTTAACACCTCTTTATTTGAATATCATCTTTATAATCTATTTATTTATTCCATAATAATAGTTTAAAAGGTTAACAAATTGGACACATGGTTTTGTTCTGAAACGAATATGGATGGGTACACATATTCTTAAATAATTTTTTTATTTATTAAATTAAATGGTATGTGTTGATATATATATATGAAAATAATCTTTTTATATATCTCCGTTTTGTTTACTTTAGATTTTAAAGTTTAGCAAAAAATATTAATTAAGGGTGTTAAATGTAATTATTAAAATCTAACTTATAAATTAAAGGAAAATCTATTTTATAAATTAAAAGAAAAACTATGAATTAGATATGGCCCTTGAATTAATTAGAAGATTGCAAATCTCACCATTGAAGAGTTTAATGACATCGTAAGTCATTATTTGGAAACTATTAAATATATTAAACACTAATTAACTAATAATTAATAATTAAATACGTATTTAATATATTTAATATCTAAGTAGTCAACTATAACATATTAGGATTAATGCTAACAATAGAAAAGTAAAAAAAAAATGCTGGTTTGCAACTATTCAAAAAACATTGGGCTTAAGACATGGGCTAAGTGACACTCAAACAAATAAAACCCAAAATAAATTGAGACCATTGAGTGATATTAGGGTTTAATGTAACAATAATCACGCTCATATCTACAGATGCAAGCGATGACATCCATTCGAACCCCCTTTTAAATGAACATCTTCATCAACGTGATTCTGCAACAAAAAGGTTGTAAATGGCTTATGATGTGTGTTTCAATATGTTTATGATTGCGTGAATCAAATTATTGAGGGTAATAACAGAAATAATCAGACTAATTTTAGAAATAATTGAAGAAATTGAAAAAATATATATCTGCCATTTAATTAAAATAATAATATTTGAAATAATTGTAGCGTACGCGTCTTTGATTGTACAAATTTGAAATGTTTTAAATGCTGCTAGCAAAATCTTGTTAGCTGAAATAATGAGCAAATTATTTTCGAAATTACAGAGATTTTCCCACTCATCTCTGTCGCCTTTGAAATCAAATATTGGAACTAGAAGTATTATAATATTATAAATACCAGTTGTTTCATTCACCAATAATCACCTACGTTCAACTGTAAACACTTTGTGCACATATTTTTTCCGTTATTCTTTCCTGCATTATGGCAAATGAATTTGTTTATACTCCTTTGTGGGATTTGAATGGTGACAGAGATGACTGGGTTATATGTGTTAGAGTGCACCACGTTTGGCATCAAACGTACAAAAATACTCCATCCCAAGTTTCTAGCAAAGAGATGATCTTGCTTGAGTGTCAGGTATTTCAATTACCTTGTGTTAAAAAACACGGTTCAAATTTAAATAGCTAAACCATGCTACATGATTTTTAATTTGATGCCATGGTGAACATAATGTGATACATAATTCTTGCTTGTAGATGTTGATGCTCATGTTTTATTACATTACATTTTTGGGGTAATGAGATTCATGCGAGCGTTAAGAAAAACCTATTGCATGATTTTGAACACTCAAAAGACAAAGAGGACCACATTGAACTTAGTAACTTTGGTGTCGGTTCGTATGGTGGCAAGTATATGGCTGTGAATCATCAATACAAAGTCAACTTTTACAGGGCCACAAAAGTTCGTAGAGTTGCACCATTTGAAGATGTGGATGGGTATTCATTTGTTGCATCAGATGATGTGAACAGATCCATTCTTAATCCCGACATAGCTTTTGGTACGTATAATCTCACATCGATGATAATTCATTATCCTTGTATTTTCAATATCCAACTCTACTATATTCTTTAATGCATATGTGGTTGGTCAACTTATTGAAAATGGAAACATGCGTGTCTTGGTGGACGACATGGGTAAACAATCAAAAATGGTCACATGTGTTCTGCGTGATGTTGAGTAAGTGCATTTCAAACTGGTCATTTTTTGATTATATACTTCTGTGGAATCATGCCACCGTATTATAACCTTTTTATAAGATAGATTCTCAGTTTTCTTTATCTTACTCCATTTTTTCAGTGGTAAGAATTTAGACTGTGCATTATTGGGAGATTTTGCTACTAAGCTGAATGTGTTTGTTCAAGACAAGCATGTGTCATCCGATCCACTTGTCATGTTCATGCAACTTGCCAGAATGAATAAATGAAAAGGTACACACGGAACTCTTAACCTTTATTTCCAAGTCATACCAACACATGGTTGCACAAACTCTCATATTTTCTAGCTTTTTAAATTGTTTCAATCCGCAAGTATCCAACTCTCTTTTTGGTACACAACTCTTCATCAATGAAGGTATTTCAAAAAAAGGTCATCTACCATACCTAATATTGGAACAACATTATATGTTAATTGATTGTCATTGATTGTCAACTTATTAAATAAAATTGGACACCTATAATAAGAATCTTACATGCAGGCTTATATCTCATTCTGAAGGGTCTTTTTCATCTACTCCTACTATTGTTCTTTCTGCTAAGACTGTTGTTGAAAAGCCTGGTGATTATTACAACAACTACCCATTGAAGACAATTGATGAAGTCCGTGAACTTAGAAAGGTAGATGTGGCTGGTGTACTTAAAACATCTATTAATGACTTTTATAGGTACTTCTGTGCTAAATTGCTACATTGTTTCATTATTGCAGCCAACTGTGTGTGTAATTGTGACAACAACTTTAAGGGTTATTCTGGATGATGGTTGATTTTATTATTATTGCAAACAATGTGGCAACACAGTCGATAATAATGTAGAAGTTGCTGATGGAGGAGCCCTGATTGCATGCTATTACTGTGGTTCTGTAACCGAAGCAAAATCAAAGTACTCAATATATTCAACATGCTTACTGCTTTTTTACGGATAATAATTCGCGGCACGTGTACCATAGATCAATTTTTACTATACTTTTTTAATGTAGTGTTAGGGTTGTCTTGCGTGTTCAAGATTCAATCGGGGCAACCTCAGTCTCGATGTTTGGCAATGTGGTTGCGAAAATGCTCTGGGAAAATAAAAACTTGGCTAAACTTGAGAATGCAAAATGTAATTTGTACTCCTAACTCCTCGATTGAACATTGCAACAAATCCATGCAACACTTACGAGTACACAATCTGCACATGAAATCATTGCAATACATAACTATTTCTCTCGGCTACGTGCGTTTAGCACACTTTGGGTTGCTCGTCACCATAATTAGTTCTTCTAGACGTTCTGGCATCTATAATTTGTATTACTTATTCAAGTCTAAATAGCACTTTCCAATCCCCCTATAGAATTTTCCAGTACAACTCACAATATTTTTTTTTCTATCTGTGTTCATTTCAACTTCAGTTAAAATATACAGAGTATATTTTTTTATAAAAATCTGCGAATCTGCGGGTCTTAATCTAGTTAAGTATTAACCATCGGATCGTTAAGAGAAAACCTAATCAAGGGTCCAACCTTCTCTATGGTATTTTGTTTTATATAAGGATTAAAGATAAGTTTTTTTTGTTCCAATAAAAAAATGAAAATTAACCAGAGTACCAGACAGTATAATCTTAAGTATCTTATCCATAAATAGAATATTGTTACATACACAACTATTTAATACGGAGTAATGTAATAATCTTTTGTGGGATGAACAATTTTTTGTTGAAATTTTTGTGGATCTGTTGTTATAAGTATAAGGAAAGTCGTAGAAAATGATGAATTATATATATATATATATATATATATATACAAAATAAAGTATTATAATTAAGAAAAGATTTTTATGGAATAATAATGAATATTTAAGGGGGAAGTGTAATTATTTTAATTAAATCCAGATCATAAGATCAAATTGAAAATTCTCATAGTTCATATCGATTCATGAGATTTTGTTTAAGTAGATGTAAGATAAGACGATAATCTTTTCTTGTACAAAAATCCTTAAAAAACCTTTTAGACATTTTTTTAAGGGTTTTGTTAACAAAAGTCATTAGGGTTCTCAATAATATAATTTTATATGCATAAGCAATTGTACATTTAATCAAAACTCAAAAGGTCAACAACTCAACATAAATTTAGGGGAACAAATAATTTGTTATGATCATAGTACAATTTTATGTCAATAAAGGGATTTTATTAGTCATTAATATTTAAATATAGAAATGGTTGCCTGTCATACATGCATATATAATAATAAAGAGATATGTGTGATGATAATTTAAGAATCAGGAATTAAGAAAAAGGTATTTTAGTCAACATAAAATATCCACCCTTTAATATTACTTTAATCTAATAAAATAATATAATCAATTTCAGTATAATCTTTAAGAAACCAATTCTTGCATGTCATCATCTGCTTTTATTTTAGTTTTAAATTTAATAATATGATAAAAGTGTAACATCCACTTTTGTGACCCG
Organism: Pseudognaphalium luteoalbum; assembly: GCA_963422505.1. NCBI lineage: Eukaryota > Viridiplantae > Streptophyta > Magnoliopsida > Asterales > Asteraceae > Pseudognaphalium > Pseudognaphalium luteoalbum. The sequence goes on from OY730192.1 coordinate 30,052,830, forward strand.
AGGGTAATTAGGTAATTTTTTTTACTTATATATTATTATTTGTTATATTTATATATTGAGTTTTATATGTTCTGGGTTATAACTTAGAAAGTTTGGTTAAAAGATTAATTGTGACTAGTAAAATATTAACCGTTATAATTAGTTATAGTTCACAGTAAAATAAATCAGTTTTCCTGCAAAATGGTATTTAGGTTTCAGACAATAGAATTAGAACGGATATAAGAATTACCACTAATAGAACAGTGGATGAAGAGGTGTCGACCTCTTTTGTCTAACTATTCCCAAATTTTAAACTAAACCTATTCTTGAGAAAATATCATCCAATCTACCTATAATTCATTTACATGTTTGAGATTAAAAAGCTGTGATTCAAGTGATTTAATGTCAAATTCATCATTTTCATCTTCTTCTTAATTGTAAGTGTATTTGAAGCTTGTATTTGATATACATGGTTTGATTTAATTAGGTTAGATATATGATTGATTGTGTATAGAATTAGTGTTTGGAGTTGATATTGATACTTATTTGGTGTTATATGATGTTTATATGACTATAGCATCGTTAAAACTTAAGCTTGAAGCTGTGTTAATGAAAAATTCGAGTTAGGGTTTGTGCATGAAATAGAATTAGGTCGTGCAGGTTCTGTGTTTAGGTACCATAGCCGAACATCTATATTGTCTGAGCCGATCGGGTATGTGCATGCTAGCCGATCGGTTAAAATTAGATGAACGACTATATTAGTGTAAATTGATGACAGAACTTGGCCTTTAAATGAATGTCTTGGAAATTAGTTGTACTAGCCGATCGGGTCAATGTGAGCCAATCGGGTAAAGCCTTAAAGCCGATCGGCTAAGGCAATGTGAGCCGATCGGGTATGGAATTAAAATAGTGATAAAATCAGTATAAATATTGATTGTGCTTTTGTGTAAATGCATAAGTGTATATGTATTTATATTAAGTAAGTTGAAATAAGTTGAATTGAGTTATTAACTTAAGTGCTTTATTGTATTGACAGATAACTCGAAGACTCAGTGATTTAGTCAGCTGAGTGATTGGAGCAAAGTTGACAGGTGAATAGACTTAGAACTTCGGTTCGGTTTAGTTGTAACATATTGGTTACAACGAAATAAACATAGTGATTATTGATTGTTGTTGATATATATATATATATATATAATTGTGATGTATTATTTAGATGACTTGGAGGTCAACGATTGTTGGACTGATTGTTACAGGTTAGTCAATGTGAGAATTGTGATCATGTGTTGAGAATGGAATATATATTGACTAAAGGTAGCAATCAGTTATCGGTAAATCACTGTATTGGCTTGCAGTGATTATAAGTGTCGCTTGGTGGGCCACCGCGGACTGAGGGCGCCACAAGGACCACCGATCCTCTTGATGATGTTGTGTCTATTTGTTATTTGTTGCTAATTAATATTATTGAGCTAAGTCAAACTGTTGGTAACAAGTTTATTCACTTAGCTTCGTGCTAATCCCGTTAATTACTCCTTGCAGGATTTGAGATGATTTGGATTGGGCAAGGAATGATTGAAGAATGTTTGACCATAGTTATACTCTGATGTTCTTCAAACTTTAATATGTGTTTTGATATATAATGCCCAGGGTACAATTGGTGTTTTGTAAACATTAATAACTAGGATACATAACTTATGTAAATTTTGTAGATGACGTCATGTTATCTATGTTTATAATGTAAATGGGATTTCGCTTCCGACTAAAAAAAAATAAAAAAATTTGGTGTGTTATAAAAAGGATTAAAGGCATAAATGATATGTATGTTAATGATTTAAAAAAATACGTATAAAAGCAAAATAGATTATAAATATTTAGTATATAAATCGTATAAGATAAAACTTGTTGAAATATATATCTCAATAAAATTTTTAATTAATATTAATATATGTTCTATAAATTTTTAAATATTAACATTAAAAAATGGAATTGCATGTATCTTATTTATATTTATATTTATATATAATATAAAGAGATAAAACATTACATTTGGTTTACATATTGTTAAAGAATTACTTGTTAAAATAAAATAAAATTGTAGTATCACCTGTTAATTCCATTGTAATCTACGTAGACTTTTTTGTTATTAATTTAGTTTATTAATTTAATAATAAAGGGATAATTAATTAATAGTTATAAGATGGATATGGTGGAAAGTGTTATTTGAGCAAACATAATGCCAATAATTAATTAATAGTTAAAAGATGGATATGGTGGAAAGTGTTATTTGAGCAAACATAATGTCAATAATAATATTTAAGTTATTTATCAATGGGGCATATGTAACTTCAGGGTGAAATAGTGAAACTAATATTAAACATGAAGGTAATAAAATGATTAATTTTTAGGGGTTTTATGTGTTGTTTTTAAATTAATAGCAGGATTAATTAGCAACTAATTAATTTTGTTTAGGTATACAAATCTGATTTTAATTATTGGATCAAAAATGTAGAAACACCAAACTAATGGAAGGGCAACATCTCTTTTAATCAATGTTTTAAAAACCGGTTGAACCGGCCCGGTTCGACCGGTTCAACCGCCTCCGAAAAGTTTTGCAGTTCGTTTCTGACCGGTTATTGACTATTTTCTGAATCGGATCAAATCGTTGACTTTTCCGGTTGAACCGGAAACCGAAAACCGGCAACCGGGTTCAATCGGATTTGACCGAATTTGATTTTTTTTTATTTGGTTAAAATTGAAAAACATTAAAAGCTTTGTAATTCCCTAATCCCTTCACTCTCGTTGAACCACCGAAGCACCAAAGAACCCGGATCTGACCAAATCCGTGCGTCTCCCACAGCCTCCTCCGGCCGGCCTTCTCTCTCCTTCTCCGGCCGTTTTTTTCGGTGGTGGTTCTCCGGTCATCGTGGAAATAGATACATCAATAGTAGAAACATTATTAATAGATTTACGGATGAAGAAGAATAAACAAACTTGTTATGAGCAGCTCAAGATCAGAGTTTGAGCACATAACTGAAGCTTTATCTTGGAAAACAAAAAATTAAAAGTGAAGAGATGAGATATGTGCAGATTATGGTTGGGTACAAGTAAGATTGAAGACATGGGAAAAGGGGAAAGTAAATAAAGTAGATGTGTCAGAGACTATTCTTTTATTTCTTGGAATCTATCTAACAATCACATGGCTATTCTTTTATTTCTTGAAATCTATCGAACAATCACATGGCTTCTTTGACTATGTGTGTAAAAGATGAACTTGCATTATAGCTTTAATATTAAATCGATCAAACCTCCACTCAACAGTAAATGTTTTCTGTACAAACCGATCCAACCGGAATCGAAGAACTTTTCGAGTCGATAAAAAAACCAAGTTTTAAAACATTGCTTTTAATTGACCTCTTATATTTAATAATAAAGATATATAAAGATATAGATAGATATTTGGGTAAAATAATAAAAAGGTCGGTTTCATCCTCATACAACCCGGCCCGGAGTTTTTCTATATCTTACGGTTATAAAAAGCCGAGGTACATAACATGGGGAGCCATTAGTTTTCTTGGCCCTAAAAGCACAAATCGTACCCTAAGAAATACGACCAAAATTCTCATTTGATTTTCAAAACAACAAATCCTCACAAGGTTTAATCTATCAATCAACAATACAATACTAATCATACTGCAAATTAGGAATCGTTTACATCTTTTTCTGTCTAGTAAACATATTATCAATCGGTGAAACCCTAGAGGATTTTGCGATGTCGTTTGATTTGATGTTAAAGGCGTCATGCGACGGTTGTAGATCAACGGTGGAGTTGTATGGTAGCAACTGTAAACACATGACTCTGTGTGTGAATTGTGGCAAGACCATGGCTGAGAGGAAGGATAGGTGCCGTGACTGTGGCACCACCATCACTCGCTTAATCAGGGTCTGTTTGCTTTTCATTCAATTGTTATTATTGAAGCAAGCGTAGATATGAATCATTCATATATCATTTGTTCAGGCGGTTGGGAGATTATTGAATTGTTGATTTTGAGAAATGTTAAGCACAATACTTTAGTACATTGTACATTGTTGTTAGACAATGCCAAACGGCTAAACAACTGTTACTGTATTGAGAAGAGAGTTTGTGCTAAAACAGTAAGTGACCATTTTAACACAAGACACATTGTAGTTAAACTTATAATGAATGTAACCATATGTAAATATTCATATGATGCAAGAGAATATGATTTCCTATAAAGTAGAGGAAGGGGTTGTTAAGATTTGGATGTAAAAGAAAATTACATTACAATGGAAGTAACATTTTTATATAGGTTTGAGGTTATGACTGTTCATTTTGATTTAGGCATATACCCACATTCAAATAGCATGCAATGTTTTTCTAGAGTTGCATATGATGCAGAGAACCTGATTTGTCGTGAGATAGAGGATCAGATATATAAGAATTGGTAGCAACTCAAGAATTGGGATCAGAGTAGGCAGTAACAAATTAACAATTGTGTGCAACAAACATTGAATCAAACATAATAGCACCCTACAACTTTAAACTGTAATTGTGCTTAAAGATGGCAATGCATAATAGTTTTATTCAAATGAGTTGGGTCAAGTGGGCATTAGAATCGGTCTGTCTATGGATGGCTGCCCATCATATTTGTGTTTCTGTCCATTCAGTTCAGCTTTGACCATTGATTTGGATCTGTACATAATATCATTTCCAGCGTATTACAATGCTATGGCTCTAGGGTTAATTTGTGATTGACCGAGTTATATTGACTGGTTACTTTACAACTCAAGGTCGTTTTTGGATCTCCTACTGGAAGTTCAAGAATGTGTTTTGGCTATGACTTATGTTGGCATTTGGATAGGGAAGTATTTGTGGCATGCGCTCATGTGGCTCATTAGACATACTTTGCATTGTGCCGGAAACTTTGTAGCCTATAGGCACTATCAGTTTTGATCATTTGAGCCCAAATCATATTTTGAAATGAATTATGCCCGTTCTTACCTTGTCACAAATTAGTATGTAGATGTCTAATCATATTTCAAGATAGAAAATTCAATGCTTTTAGTGGACTTTATAAGACCTATCACCACCATTATATTGTTCACTTATTTATAATATAATGAAACTTCTTATATCCTCGTATGACTTTCATCAACACACATGCTTGTAAACTATCTTGCAAATTGCGAAATGCAAAATATTGTGTGTGTTTTGTGGAGAAATCTTGGCTGTTACTTACTGACCACGGCCCTGTGTGCTGTTTAGCTTTTCAGCTGATCTATAATTTCTATGAATCGCTGTTTATTCTTCTCTTTGTTTTATATATTGGATCATCTGATGTTAGATTCTCATTTGCTTCTTATTAAATAGGAATATAATGTCCGGGCAAGTTCATCGAGCGATAAAAATTTCTTTATAGGAAGATTTGTGACGGGTTTACCGGGTTTTTCTAAGAAAAAAAATGACAACAAGTGGTCTCTCCAGAAAGAAGGATTACAAGGACGTCAAGTCACAGATACCCTACGGGTATATTTACTTAATTAATAAGTTTAAAGATTCCACTTTCATGTTGGTTTGTTTGATCTTCCCTACTGGTTATTAATATTGGTAGGTCATGAGTTCAAGGTTGAATATTTGTGGATTTAAACGGAGAAGATAAATTCTATACATACTTTCAACATGATAAATGCTGTTTGTCAATCTTCATGTAGTCACCTCTATGTTCTTCAGCTGTATTGCTGGTTATATTTTGGACTTCTTTATGGTGTCATGCCTTGCTTAATTTTCAAAAATGCTGCTTTTGTAGGAGAAATACAAGAACAAACCTTGGCATTTGGAGGATGAAACTGGACAATTCAAATATCAGGGTGTTCTTGAGGGTGCACAGACAGCAACATACTACCTTCTAATGCTACAGGGGAAGGAGTTTGTTGCGATCCCTGCTGGTTCATGGTATGTACAATTTTGTTTTAAAACATTGGTTTGTATCCTTGTATTAGTAGTGTATAGCAGATGCTTATTTATTATAAATGATGTTTAGGTACAACTTTAACAAAGTTGCACAGTACAAGCAACTTACGCTTGAGGAAGCTGAAGAAAAGATAAAAAATAGAAGGAAAACTGCAGATGGTTATCAGAGATGGATGATGAAAGCAGCGAACAATGGGGCTGCTGCTTTCGGTGAAGTTGAAAGGTTCGATGACAAGGAAAGTGGTGGTGCTGGAGCTGCGAGTGGACGAGGGCGTAAGAAGAATAACACTGATGATGATGAGGCAAATGTGTCAGACCGGGGAGAAGAAGATGAAGACGAAGAGTCTTCTCGGAAAAACAGACTTGGACTTAATAAGAGAGGAGGTGACGATGATGAGGAAGGTCCTAGAGGTGGTGATCTTGATTTTGATGATGATGATATCGAGAAGGGTAATGATTCCCTCTCTTTTTTGTTAGGTTATATTGCTTCACTTCGCATGTTCCAAATCTATATCTCCAAATTTATAATAATGTTTATGAAGCATTGCTTTCAATATGGCATATACTATGTATAAGTCCCATTAAGTAGCAGTTGGTATTGACCATCATCACAAATTTATGTATGGTCTATTTTTGTTGTTGCAGGTGATGACTGGGAGCATGAAGAGATTTTTACTGATGATGATGAAGCTGTGGGTAATGATCCCGAGGAACGGGAAGATTTGGCTCCTGAAATCCCTGCCCCTCCCGAAATTAAGCAGGTTTGCATAGTTTTTTGGGAACGAATAGGTGGTAATTTAGTGATTGGAAACTTGCAAATTCTTGACATTCCAGTCAAAAGTTGGATATGAGAAATAGTTTAGACCGTCTTCTGAACAAACGATTCTGAGTCAATCAATAGACCTCAATTTATAGAGAATCTATACTGCCGAGCAAAATATTCCATTCGCATGTAAAGCTGGATCTTAACATCCTCACTTAACTAGTTTCCTTGCGATGTTCTATTATAGCTTGCCTTATCTATAAGCTACTGAAGGTGTAGCGTGATTGTTAAGCTTCTTAGCATCAGCAAGTTTTGTAAGGAGTTTAACATTCATCAGTTTGTGCATAAATTTCTACAAGCCAAAACAAGTGCAAAGAAAATAATACTCTGTCCGTTTTCTGCCAGAGGTGCAATAGAAAATTGAAAGCCCCGTTACCTTTCTAGTCATAAACTCTGTCTGTCCTTTGTCATCTGTCAGAGGTGCTTTATGAAGCTCTCATCAAAACTTAACTAAGGTCTCATCAAGAAGTATTCAGGATAATTCAAAAAATGAATTACTGTAGATGGATTTTATACATTAGAATTTAGAAGAATGGGCAAGTGTGATATAGAAAGGTAGCATTATCCATTTGATACTTGTTGATAATGAGCATCCGTTCAAATTATGGATACAGCTAACGGGGCTGTAGATTGTTTGTTTCTTGGTAGCTCAATATGATGTGGCTCAGCTTCTCTGCTCTAAGCTCATGCTCTAGTCGTTCAACTATTTATATGTCAAAATCATGAAACATATATATCTTTTCATGAGCATCTTGTTAGGCTGTCACATGGGCCTGAGCTTGAATTGGTTTTCTCTTGGCCTAAGTCTAGGGTTAATGAGTAGAAGGCATTTTTTGGTATTTTCATAACCACGGAGTTCTATAAGAGTCTTATAGAATATATTTCATATTAAATTATTGTTACAGATAATTAAGGATTGAATAAAGCATATTGAAGAGCTCTGCAGCTGATTTTGTGTGTTGATTCATTTTCAAGAACTTTATGTGTATTTCATCACATCTCTCTTGGCATTAAAATATACAAGGGTTTAGATCAAATTTACTGGCCTTCTTTTCTCCTTGTCGAATACTTGATTGACTCAACATTTGAAGTTTCTTAAGATAAATAGCTGGTTTTAACTCATTTATAATATAGGTTTGAGACACGTGACTTGTTATTGACTTATTGTGATAGTTTACTGAGTTACTGACCATTATATACCCTCCACTCCTTCAGGATGAAGAAGATGAGGAAGAGAATGAAGAAGAGGAAGGAGGACTGAGTCAATCTGGAAAGGAGTTGAAGAAGCTGCTGGGGAAAAATAATGGAGTGAATGAATCAGAACCGGAACAAGATGACGACGATGACGATGATGATGATGTAAGTTGTATCCCTTTATCTGATAATATGTAAAAGTTATGGGGTTCTTATGGTATATTTAAGTATAGGGCAATATATTTCTATATACTTGGGTGTTGAAGTTATGATCTCTTTTTGAGTATTTGATATGTCACGAAGATAATTTTTAGTACTTATTTGGATCATTACGCTTTGTCAAACATTAGTATCTTCAACTGTAATTACATCAATGATCCACTTAGTAATCTGTGAGCCTTCAATCATCCATGGTCCACCTAAGAACTCATACTTTTTAACTGTGGGAGCTCTCATCACTTGTGCTTTTGTCATATTTTAAGTTTCTTTTTGGTTGATTTGATTTTGAGAATGCAGTGTTTCTCTCTTGTTATTTTGATTAGATTGAAGATGAAAGTTCCCCTGTCCTTGCACCAAAACCCAATAATTCTGCTTCAAAGCGTAACAATCCACCTAAAGAGGAACCTGTTGACAATAGCCCCTCTAAGGGAGCTTCTAGTGGTGCTGCTCGAGGGACACCATCTTCATCCAAGACAGCTAAGGGAAAGAGGAAAAACAACGATGAGGCTAAAACAGCAAATGGTGCAGCCCCAAAGAAAGTGAAAACAGAAAATGTAAACCACTAAGTTTATCTTGCTTTCATTTTTGATGCTTAAAATGTCTTTTCCCAGACTCTGAACTGCACTTTTATTACAATCATGAAGACAGAAGATAGATAGATTAATTGTTCTAAGGTTACTTTCCTTTCATTATTGTGTTGGGTTTCAGGAAGTGAAACCTGTAAAGGATGAGCCGGTTTCTGCTGCAAAAAATAATACGCCCACTAGAGGTGCACCATCTACAAAACCAGCAGTTTCACCGTCTACTGGACCTGTCACAGAAGACGAAATCAGGGCAGTTTTGTTGCACAAGGGGCCTGTCACCACACAGGATCTTGTTGCTAAGTTTAAATCTCGGCTACGGTCCAAAGAGGTATGCACTTTTGGTTTCACAAGTTTCTGCTTTAGTGTGTACTTTAAATGTGGTTTCTATACCGTCTGTGTTTCCTTTAATGTGAATTTGTGGTCTCCAAATTGGCCTTCATAACTTCAAATTGGTATTGTTAAAGCATGCCAAGCCTACTCCCAACACAAGAGTTTTGTTTTGATTTAACCAGGGAATCAGGTCACTTTTTGAACTCGCTTGTTCTATATGGTGATGAATTGTTGGGTTATAAGTTTGTCCATAATCAAATGTGGGCAATAGTTATAGGTTGCATTTAAAGATGTCCTTGTACTTCTGCAAGCCAATGACTCGTTTATACTCCTGGTCACTCATCTACAGTAACAACAAAAAAGGAAGAAATGAACAAAAGTGAACAATCCTAAAGCATTTGTAATTAAATTAGTATTTGTTGTGGTCATGAGGTGTTAAAAAAAATTCAAGTATTACTTGCCTCAAGACAATCCATCTTTCCATATAAACTTTCTATTGCAGGACAAGAGTGCATTTGCTGATATCCTGAGGAGGATTTCCAAAATTCAGAAGACCAACGGTCCCAGCTATGTTGTGTTGAGGGACAAATGAAAGGTTTGATATTGTTAATTAATCCGAACTGGTTACCCGGTTCCTTAATATGCTCTGGCTGTTGCTAATAACAATAATTTCCTTATCTGTTATGCTTTAGTAAAGATCAGTTAAGGAAGGAAGGCATGTTTCAATGCACTCAGTTATCCTTCCTTGTTCTTTGTCTGGTTCATTGAGTCGATTGAAGAGCATATAATGGAAGATGTCAACCTCCAAAGAAATTCAATGTGGATTGCAGGACCAGTATACTATTGTCGTGAATCGCTTGTGGTTAACTGAGTTTCTGTTGGAGTTGACTTTTGCATATACTATTTATGTGTTGATTTCTGTGTTTGTGTGTGTTAAATAAACCCGCTGTAAATTGTTACCGGCAAAAGATGTTCTGGTAAATGCTGCTTGGATGTTCTTAGATTCATTTAAACTTCCACAAGATTCTAAAAGGACAATACTGAAATAGTTCACTGTTAGAAGTCTAAATCAGAACCTTTTGCAATCAGGGTCTAATGTTATATATCGATTTTATGCTATAATGGGACACACTGTGTTATCCATACTATTTGTAGGTTGGTGTTGAGGTTTTGTTGCTTTGTTATCGTTTAATTGGTTATAAACAATTTATCCGTTTTGAGAACTTGTATTCGTTAAGAACAACATACACACAAAAAGAATAAAGGAACTGATGATACGTAGTCAACGTCTGTATTACTGTTAGAAAATGAAGTAACATTAACGGGCACACCATTTACAACTTTAAATTTGATAAATCCATCAAAATTATGCATTAAACAGGTTGTACTGTTAATGCATATTTTTAGTGGATTCATCAAATTGAGAGGTGGATATATCTTTCAAGTGGCAATCTGACGGATCAACTTCTGCTTGCCCGTTCAATAATTATTTTTGTCTAATTTCTGGAACAAAAACTGCCAGAAAAAAGTGCAAGGAGTCGATGTCAATTATCGATGATCACAAAATCTTTTTTGGGTGAGTAGAAAATGAAAATATCAGTTTCTTGTGGGGACCTAAACGTAACCTTCTTCTTCAAACTGTTGCTCCCATTTTTCTTGAATATCCCTTGATCATTTTCATCTTCATCTCTCTCATCAATCGTGATAAGTTTCCCAGGTCGATTATCAGATGAAAAACTTAGCCTTGGGGTATAAAACTCTTCCCTCCTGACCTCGGGTGAACTCATTACTTTGGATGGTGGTGATGTTGAATCGAGTACTTGTAATTTAGTAGGTTTCATCAATGCATCATGTTGATGATCACCAACATTGTTGCTTGGTGATTGAAGCAACCAATCTTTTAAGGTTCTAGTATTTCCATTATCCACTCTTTCTTCTTCTCCTTCATCTTCATGTGCTTCGTAAACTTTACTATTTCTTGTCCGAAGGGGTGATTTCTTACCTATGAGAATCGTTGAAGATGATATTGCATTTCTGGGTGCTTCTGATGATCTCATACAACAAAGACTTGCGCCCATAATAATGTATGCAATGCTGTTCTTGATTCTAGTATCTAAAATCAAGAAAGAAGGGAAATTTCATTAGCTCAATCGGTGTAAGAAGTATAGTACCTAAGCATAAAATAACAATGATGGAGTGAGTACGTTTGGATGATGATTTAGATAAATATTTAAGAGAATCCTATGACGGATATAAACTGAAATTTCTTTCTTGTTTTTCTTTTACAAGGCAGAGGCCTGTCAACTTTTCTTGTAACTTCTTCTCTAATTGTTTTTATTTGATTTTTTATTTAAAATGTCAAATAAACTCACACCCTCCGTTATGAATATACACATATCTCCACGAATATGTACATATTCCCACTCCTAAAGTCGTGAACTTGACTCACAACCTAATACTTGAAGGGTTAGATCGATACCGCTAGACTTTTCCTAATGGATTGCTACATCACGTCATGTTAGTTAAACCCCTTATACGTGGATCATATGTATATCTCATCTATTTCGGTACTACTTAACTCTCTAATCTTAGTTTCAATTTGTTAGCTAGATCGAACAATACTTGTTTATTAAGCAATAAAAGAAAAAATCACAAGAAGAAAAAACAACCCATAAGATCATATTGAGAAATAATAAGGTCTTTCTTCTTAACTTTTTACAAGTTCCCTCCTACAGTCCTACTTAGCAAGAGTTTTATGTGAGCGATTTAGTTTACTTGGTTTCATCCAAAAGAATCTAAGACTTGTTATTCTTCATACCTCGGTCTTTGTTTTTACTTCTTATGTTTGACAGCTGAATATTATTTAGAAATCAGAATCCATATTTTTACTACTTTTCACCCAAATTGCTTCTTGGTATCACATAGATTATATCACGTCCCCTCAACAAAGCTGCCTACTTTATACTGATTTTCCATTTTACCCTTTATTGAAATAAACGTTAGAAAACACTTAACTTTGTAATTACCCTATCAAACTAGTCTAATTATCTTGGATAGTTAGTTGGATTATAACTATCACCAAGGTAGCCTAGTGGTAAGACGTTCTAATGTCCTACGAGACATCTCTCAAGTTGATCAGACCTCACTAAGTAAATATCTTGAGTATAGCCAGAGAAAAAGTTAAAAATGATCATCAGATGCTCCAATTAAGTCACATATATTTTGAGTTATTTAAATAAAAGACTAGTTTTCCTCATGTAACATAAACATAACAAACCTCGTATGTATACCCTTTTAATTAGGTAGTTGGTTTGTCTAATAGCTCTCACTCCTAACTACATATGCTTCTATTACCATCAACTCCCAAAATCAATACCACCGGCCCTTATCGTTCAAAAAATCGAAATAAGTATTAATTATTAAGATACGATACTTAAATCAGCCATTATATATTCATATTGACAACTATATTAATCCAATATATAAAGCGGATAAAATGGCCAAAAGGTAGGAATGACAACGGGGCGGGTTCGAGGCGGGGAGTGATAACCCCATCCCCAAACCCATTTATAAAAATTATCCTCATACCCTCTCCAAACTCCAACGGGGATTTTATCGGGGCACCCCATTGGAGATATAAGTTCCCCCAAACCCTAACGGGGATCGGAGAACCCCACCGAGGACATCGATTCCTTAAAGCTATTTCTACATTTATACTACTTTAAATTAACCTGAAGTTCTTATTGATTTTCTTTACAATATTATCTAGCTATTCTCACTAGTATTTTTTTTTCTTCTTCTAAAAACATATTAACATAATGATCAAGATAAAATATAGTAAAAGGTGTACAGTTAAAAATTACCAAAATCATTATAATTTGATCTTAAAATACTCCGACTAAATCACAAGAGCAAATCAATACAACAACAATAATCAAAACAACAAGAATGATTTCAGGTTCATAAAAATACTAATCGTTTACGTAGTGAATAGTGAGAATAATAATAAATATAAATGAAAGACACACACACATACACACACACATATATATATGTATATATATATATTATAAGTATATATTTCGGGGCGGGGCAGAACGGGGATGATAGTACCCGTTCCCCAATCGGAACCCCATTAGAATCCCCATTTGTTCCCCAAAATCCATCTCAAAATCCGAAATGTCATCCCCAACCCGATTTGAAATGTCATCCCCATTGGATGCGGGTCCTTTTGCCATTCCTACCAAAAGGAGTCCATTATTGCTAGCTGAGTGGACATAGACAAAGCAGCATCAGTAATTCCTTAATCTCCTCAATATCGTGTTATAAATTTATCAATAATCAATAAATATAAGATGGAATTTTGGGTAGAGCTTCATTGAATTTGACACGAACGAAGTTGGTTGCCTTTATTTCTTCACATAAAAGACAATTTCTTGACAATCACCCAAATGCAAATAATGACAATCAAGTTGGTTCGTTGTAAGTCATAGGGGTGTACATAAATGGTTCGGAACCACTAGAACCGGTAAACCGAACCAGGACTGGACTAGAACCGAACCGGACCGTAGCTTAACGATCCGGTTCTCGGTTCTATATTTTAGCCTTAATGGTTCACGGTGCGGTTCGGTTCTAGAACCGATAAAAACGGTTCGAACCGCAAGAACCGGTTTTATTGGAAAAGTTAAATATATACTTGATGTATGTATCTTTTAATATCGATAAATATTGAGTTATGTAATTAGATTTTAAATAATTGTTATATTAATTATAAGTACATATATTCTTATAGATTTTAATCTTCGATATTCCATACACCAAATAAATTCAACTTATATTTTCTTTCTCTTATTCGTCGTCTGCATATTTCCCCGATCATATTTTTTTTTTAAATTGTTAACGATTGATCCATTTAATAATTTTTTTTGGAACTTGATCAACCCTATTCTTTTGTATTCGACATACATGCATGTTTTGTTTGATAAAAACATAATGTATCCAGGGGCGGAGCCATGTAGATGGTAGGGGTAATAGTTGCTATGGGTCGATTCGCTACATATAGTGTAAATTCCTTATAAAAAATTGCACTTTTTGTTACATTCTTTATTTGTGCTACGAGGTTCACAAAAAGTAAGATACCAATGTTACGGGTTACTGTATCCTTGATCCGCCACTAGATGTATCCATATTATGTTAGAATTACAACAACGTTTTAGTATTGATTATTAGGTGATTTGAAGTTTTTTATGATTCCTTAATTATTGTAGTTAATTTGAAACATGTATCATCTTCTTCTTTATATCAAACGCGCATATATTATTTGGTTCGCAGTTTTGAACCAAAACCGCAAGAACCGCACCGAAACCATACCGGACCAGAACCGAATTGCATGGTGCGGTTCATGGTTCTTGATTTTTCATTTAATGGTTCGTGGTCCGGTGCGGTTCTGGTCCGGTTCGATGCGGTTTTTGGACCACGTACACCCGTAGTAAGTCAAACCAGACTTCTTTAACAAATTTCAAGCATATTCCAATGATTTTCAATCTTTTGATGACCAACTATTAAATTGTTGCTAACAAAATTGAAGTTTTTTCAAGTAGAACAAGCTAATGTATAAAGAAGAAGGACATAACATGTAAACCAGGGAAAGTAAAGGGGAATAAGTTTAGTAAAAGAAAAAAGAAAGGAGAAATCTGTCAAACAAAAAAAGCACCCAACTAAAATTATTATCAATCAAAGTATTTGCCAACCTATATGTTTTATTGTTTTAATAAATTTGGATGCCTTTATTATAAGCACACATTTTTTGACCTTCTCTATCTCAACTAACATTTTGATCCTCCAAAACATTTCCATCGTATAAAAAACATGGCCAATTTCCAATAACAACGACAAAATTTTGACAGTTTTAAGTAGTGACCAAAAATTAATTCAGTATATTAGTTTAATTATAATATTTAATAAATAAATAAAAAAGGTCAAAAAACGCAATCGGGTGAAGTACTATAATTTCATCAAATCAATATTTAGTTAACAGAATTATTTTGATAGTTTGTGACGTGTTAACTCGAAACATTTTTTTATTTGATTAGTTTTAATAAACTTTAATGATTAAATAATATTGGGGTTGGGGGGTGTTATTTCTTTTTATCTTTATTTACCATCTATGGTCTTTTCAGAAATTCTTATACCTTTCATTTTATTGAAATTCATTTTGGGGTTGCCATAGGAATTTTTATTTCATCATTTTTACTATAAATCATACAGTACTATTTATTAATGTTTCAAAAATAGTTTGTAGTATCATAAATGATAAATGCAAATGCCATAGTGTTTTCAATGCATCGTAGATTCCATTTTAGCCAACTAGGCACTAATTTTCTGTTAATATTTATATTTTACAAAATCGACCTTTGCTACTAATTTTTTTTCCGTAGCTAATGCGGACGTCGGTTTTAATATACTATAACAAGTCTAAACTTTAGGGCTAATGGTGCATTTTATTATCTTCGTGTTAGTAATTAGTAATGTTAAAACCTTTTTATAAATCACAATTACTATTTTATTTATTATTTATACTAATATTAATATTATTTGGGAGTGGGCGTATATATAAATAGATGCGTGGTTGTGTATAAAAATAGGCGCATGTGAGTGTTTGTTAAGCAGCAAGTGTTGAACATTGATTGATTCCGCTTTATCTCACTCATTCAGATTTGACTGCTAGGTTTGCTTCTCTCTCGTTCGCTAATTCCATTAATTCCTTATTTATTAATGGTTCCGTCTTCGTATCTGAATGATAAATCATGAATTTAATTCAATTTTTACTTCTATTCTGTTCTATCTATTGGCTGTAAGCACTACTTAATGAATTCAGTTTTGTATAATTTGATATAGGAACAGAGCAATGACAGTTATTGTTGTTATTAGTGTGAAGAAGAAGCTGAATTTGAACAACGCTTAGGGTTTATTGTTTGTTTTTTTTTTGATTATATGTTACTCTGTGATCTAAGTAAGGCTTATAGTATCTGCTTTGTAGAGGTTGTGCTAAATTATGATTGTTGGAAGTGGAGGATAGGGCTTTGTGGTGTATATTGATTTAAAAGAATGCTTGTTAAGAGTTTTCGAACTGAGTTGTCGTTGTATGGTAGGGGTAAACCGTAAAAGTGGTAATGGAGACACTTAATTAGTTTCTTTGGTTTTGGTGAAGAATGGAAGTGGAGAGAGAGAGAGAGAGAGAGAGAGAGAGAGATGTGGCCCTTTTTTGAATTGGCGACGCTTAATATGGTTGTTATGGTGTATTTATTTTCTTTTGTGCCGATTGTTTAATTTCGGTCTTGAAAGATGCTCGCTTGATTAACATATGTGACAAACAATATATATGTTTTGTTTTTTTTATTTGGTTACATTCTAACTACTTTGTTTTCTTTAAGATTTTGGTTTGGTTATAGTGTATTTGTTTGTGTCTTATTTGTCAAGATAACTACATAACTTTAGTCCAACTTAACCACAAAACCATAGAACACGTGTTTGATAATCTGTCTATTTCTAGTGATGTCAATAACACTTGATTGGGTATATATGTCAGCATGGATGTGACGCTACCAAAGGATTTTAAGAGGTTACAGAATCGACTGAAAAGCTTATAGTAATTGAACTTACTTCTGACAATCTCAATACTTGTTTCTTATTACCCTACTAAACTTGCTGTATATGTAATTGCATCTATATAGTTGAGGAAGCAATTCAAGCAAATCTCGTTAGTTTACCCTGGTTGTTGCAGTTGCAAGTTTGCAACCCCATCAACCAACCATATATAATGTATTTATCTTTCTTAATACTTTCAAGATATCGCACTTTACTTTAATGATTTTCACTAATATGGCCATTTCTTAATAATATGTTGATCACTTATATTGTTGCAATTATGCCCATGCTGTGATTGATCACCAAACTTTGTATAAATGTCTTAGATCCTGGTAACGTACATATCAAATAATTTGCCAAGTTTGGTCTATGACATGGACATGGATGCTGGTCCTCATTGGATAAGAGGGTTTCTATTCACTAAAGTTAAACAAGTTTCTTACCACCTGTTTACTTTTTGCTGTATAAGCTTGTTTTATTTATTTTTTTATTTTTTTTATTTGTTTGACATATACTCTAATGTAATAGCATCTGCATCCAGTCTTAACACTTTATCATTCACTTGTGTAATTATATCATTGATTGTTTATTATTTTGGTATATATTTAGGTAATGCTTATACTCTTGTAGCAAGAATTATATGTGATCAACATATTATGGTGATAATCATGTATCAGTGTGTATTTTATTTTCAAGTGATTGCTGCGTTATTATGTAGGCTTGTTGTGGATAAGTACACATCGTAGAAGTGGACCATGATAAAGGAAAATGGTAGTAATGTCCAAGTTACACATGCCGGACGAAATCGACGCCGTAAGGGTTCAAATGAGGTAAGCATGTGGCTATAGTTGACTCATGATATGACTATATTTTGTTCTCAACGTCAAGGTACATAATGTTCTTATTAGTCTAGAGATGTGTTCTAGATGTTTTAGGTAGAAATTCTTGTTTGAGTAAGAGTTCTGGGTTCATTGAACCTTTTTCTTTGTTAAATACCAGGTTCCGACAGATTCAGGGCAAGCAAATGGAAAACACTTGCTGGTAAATGATCAAAATAAGTATAGGTCAATGTTAATTCGTGCTTATTCAAGTATTTGGATGCTTGGCGGCTTTATATTGGTTGTCTACATGGGTCATCTTTATATATGGGCTATGGTTGTCATTATACAAATTTTCATGGCAAAAGAGCTGTTTGGTTTACTAAGAAAAGCAAACGAAGACAAACAACTCCCGGGATTCAGACATCTAAATTGGTAAGGATAATGATTCTAGTAGTTGGCTGATTTTATTTTTTTCCGGAAACGTCCTTTGTTCACTCAATATAACTAAAACAAATGTTGTCATGTTACAAATATGTGTTGGACATAAATGCTCCATCTAAACACATTCGTTGGGTCTGTTGCAGGAAATATGTTGTTTACATGACAGGGGAAATTTATCAATTAATGCTTTTACGTATTCATTGCAGGCATTTCTTCTTTACAGCGATGCTATTTGTATATGGTCGTATTCTTAGTCAGCGGCTTGTTAATACCGTCACGACAGACAAATCTTTGTATAAAATTGTTGGCAACCTTATCAAATATCATATGGTTACCTGTTATTTCTTGTATATAGCAGGTTGGTGGATTTAGATAATTATTATCTCTTTGCTTTGGCCTACTATTAGTTGACAAGCAAACACAATTGCAACTTGTGAATAATGAATACATTTGCTTTTCTGTTGTGTCCTTCAGGTTTTGTTTGGTTCATTCTCTCATTAAAGAAGAAGATGTACAAGTATCAGTTTGGCCAATATGCATGGACACATATGATTCTTTTTGTGGTCTTCACGCAGTCTTCTTTCACAGTAGCCAATATTTTTGAAGGGATTTTCTGGTAATATAACTAGCATTTTGCCTTGCATTAAGTAGTCTGTTATCACAAAGCAACGGTCTATGCTTTATGGTGTCAGCATAGTTAAACTATTCCTGGTTCACATTAGGTGTGCCAGATGTGTTTTAAATATAATAATTTATAGTAGTTATATACTCTTATTAAACAAGATGAAGTTGCTTCAACTTCTTAATAAGATGGGACTTGGTATTTGGTAATATAGTCATTTCAAGAGAATTTTTTCTTTTTAAGGATCTTGATAATCTTTTTGATCTATCTAAAACCTTCTTGCTATATTAGCCTGCTTGTTCATATGATTCTCTTTGGAACAATACATGCTAAAAATACTGTAACTTAAAAGCTAATTGTAAAACAGGTTTCTTCTTCCTGCATCGCTGATTGTCATCAATGATATTGCTGCCTATTTCTTTGGCTTCTTCTTTGGAAAAACCCCATTGATCAAGTTATCCCCAAAGAAGACTTGGGAGGGATTTATTGGAGCATCAGTTACTACAATTATATCTGCCTTCGTGGTGAGCAGACTCTCCTTTGAACTTGCACTATCTACATTTGATTTTTTTAAGGGGGTGTTTGGATTTGCGCTTTGTAAATAGATCATTCGTTTTGAATAATTATAATCAGATAATCGGCTGTAGCAAAATGTATTGCTGATAAATGGTGTTTGGATTTGATTATGCCTCTTGATAACACAATAATCTAATAATCAGTTTTTTTAAGCGTTTGGTAACTTGAATTATCTTATAAGCTAACAAGTAAAATTACTAAAAAGGACATTCTTATAAACTAATGAATTATTTAAATTTAACATGTAATATTAAAATATTAATGAGTTGTACAAACTATTTATCAATTATAAATTAATTACAGATATCAACAAATATTGTGTAAACAATAATACAATTATTAATACGTCATAAAACTGCATATATATACATATATATATATATATACGTATATATATATATATATATATATAATTTTCAATTGTTTAAATAAAAAAGCAATATGAAAGAAGATCACTTGAGAAACAATTGAGTTGAGTTTTTTATTGGTGAAATCTGAAAGAAGATCACTTGAGAAACATATAATTTAAATAATTATGTTGGAAGGTTTTTAAGGGGCATTTCATTAAAACATGCGGTCAATATTTTACAATAAAAAATCACGTTTTTGTGCAGCAAGGGGGAAGGTGCTTTTCGATTACCACGTTAACCACTTTCAAATCACAGATAATTGTTTTTTAGCTTTTCATAAACAAACACAATTTACAGATTATTTACGATTTTGAAACGCTATAATCTAATAATCCTATTTGAAACGCAAATACAAACACCCCCTAAGTAAATTGACCGCTGAATCTTCTTGGAATCTTTTTTATGGAAAGAAATTTTTGGATTGCATTTAAGCTGTCAGTGAAGGTCTTAACTGTTGTTATTGACTTATCCAATGTCTGTATTGTAAGCTTAATCCTTGGATTTAGACTAATGCTTATCTTATAAGTTTTTTCTTATATATTTAACATTAAAATTAAATGCTCTAATATGACAATATCTTGGTAACATGTTGTGTGCTTTTGGTCATCTGCAGCTTGCTAATTTTATGGGTCACTTCCATTGGTTAACATGCCCCAGAAAGGTTCTCCATTTAGCTAAGAAGTAATTGTTGTATTAAGAAGTATAATTGCTATTCGTTGAGGCACTAACTTAGTGAATTGTGGTGCAGGATCTGTCAACAGGTTGGCTTCAATGCGACCCTGGCCCGCTGTTTACGCCAGAGAATTTCACTCTTCCAGGATGGCTTCCTGAATGGGTAACTTGCATAGAAGTTTGTGTGATTGTGTGTCAGCTTGCTTGTTATATTTGTTGTCACCTGTTATATCTCTACATGGGTTTAACATTTAAGTTAGAAGCTAATCCCTAAAAATTTATACTAACTATTACCCTGCAATTGCATTTGTTTCAATTGTTCTGATCATAGCAGTTGCCATTCTTAAGTACTCAGGTGCAATATATAGCTACCTTGTGTTCATCTGAAAAGTAAAAGTTATAGATGCATGACAGAAAATCCAATTAAACAGTATTCTATTGTTAAATGAATTTAACAAACTTTTATACAACATTTCAAGACTAACAATTTTTGGCACTCTAGGTGTGAAGTAGTATGCCTAAGTTTGGTTTCATAATCACAAATATTCGGTACATTTTTTAGGCTTAAAGCTCCCAAAGAAATCTATGCCTATGACTGTTATAATCTATATATCTAGACATTTATATTTAACTCGATTTGATAAAATTTTGCTCAAACCTCATTGTATCTATAATCAAGTTCAGCAAGGGTTTTACCAACAAGTCTTTCAAGGAACATTAGGAACTATGAATCACAAAAACAAAACTATCCATTTCAATAATAGAAGGCCAGTAATCAAGTCAGAAGATGGATTTTCCAACAAGCCTTAAAGACATAATAGGAATGTGGTAGATCCATATATCAATAATTAATGTTTTGTTATCCTTCTGTAGTTCCCGTGGACAGAGATGCAAATTATGCCTGTGCAATGGCATGCCTTGGGTCTTGGACTCTTTGCTTCAATTATTGCACCGTTCGGAGGCTTCTTTGCTAGCGGTTTCAAAAGAGCCTTCAAGATTAAGGTGAAACTTGTCTGCAGTTTCTGAGCTTTTTGTATTCATGCCACATTTGCACATGCTTTAGTCTTTTAAGTTTCTTTCTTATTGTTTTTTGTCATTTGCTGTAGGATTTTGGGGACAGTATTCCTGGACATGGTGGAATGACAGACAGAATGGATTGTCAGGTGAATCAGCATTTTCTATGCGCCGTCCCATAATAATTGCAATAATTTCATTTTGACCAAGTTTTAAGCCGAAAGGTTACTTATTTGGCCATTTTCCGTCATTAGAAAATGATAGATAGCGATTAGGGGGAGACCACACATTCTCTTAATTTAGAAAAAAGTTTTTATTATCATATTTGATACATTAATACACACACACATAGTCACACACACACATACATATAGTGGAATGATCCAGAGGGAAATGCATTTTTAGGGGGGAAGGGGGAAGCGTTATAATTCATCAACAAGCATATTACCTTCTCCAATACAAATCTCACAAAAAACGAACTGAAATTTAGTAAATGTTAATAAGAATCAATGCTATGAATATTAAGCTCCCTTGATAAATACTTTCTGCAAGTTATAACATCAATTTATGAATATTAGACCCAAAATTGTTAATATTCATCGCGGTGAATGTTAGTTAACATTCATCGTGATGAATGTTAAATTAAAAAATATTTTTCAAATAATGTGATGTTTTAACATTCATCGTAATGAAAGTTAGTTAACATTCATCACGGTAAATGTTAACAATCTATTAAATAAATGTTCATTAACTAATGTTATGACTTAAAAATGAAATTCATTTGTTAATATATTCTTTATAGCATCGATTTTGATTACTATTTATTGGTAAAAATATTTTTTTGTTGACGTTTTGATTGATAATTGTAAAGTGCTTCATGATGAATAATAACGCTTCCCCCTTCCCCTAAAAAAAGCACTTCCATCTTGATGACTACCATATATATATATATATAGTGGAGGGTTCAAATGAGAACCACTCAAATATGTAATTTTTCACATATGATAATGTCAAAATACATGTAAAAGTGTTAAGAAGAATCAATAAGACCTTGAAATTCGAATAATTAAGTGTAAAAATGTATTAACTAACTTTAACCGATTTGTTCACATGTGAACATATGTGTTTTTATATGTAATTATACGTTTTTTGACGTCTTTTTGTTTTTCATTTGAGCAAATATTAATGTTCTCATGTGTATAAAGTGAATTACACGTGAACAATTACATATTTCTCATTTTCTTGTGGTTCTCAAAGTTCTTAACTTTATAGTGCCATAGTGGTTCTCATGTAAACCTAAATATTTGTGTGTGTGTGTGTGTGTGTGTGTGTGTGTGTGTATATATATATATATAAAATAAAGAACAAATCCTGGCCACATGATGCAGTAGATGATGGGACCCACTTGCAATAACTCAAATATATTTTCCGTTGAAATCTTAGTTATATGAAAAGATATATATTTATCTATTTAAAAATGGACAAAGAAAGTGTTGGCGAATCAAGCTGTCTTGAGCAGAATTGAAAACCACACATTACCCTTCACACCCAATTTACTACCTCTGGCACTGTCTTGTAAAAGGGGTTACTTGTTCTAGTTTTAAGCCTTTGTAGTTTCTCCACTTGTCCGCTTGGCAGGGGCGGAGCTGAAAAAATTATACGAAGGGGGCAAAAATAATTTTTTTTTTGTGTATCTTTATAGTTTTGAGGGGGCAAAATCTTAAATTTTCATTAATACCTTTAAAAAATTCATTTTTTACGTAATTTCGGAAATTTTGTGGGGGCAGCTGCCCCCATTCTAGCTCCGCCCCTGCCGCTTGGGATGACTCTTACATCTTGCATACCCTCTAGGTAAAGCCCATTCACACAAAATTGCCTCTCGTAACACTTGCAATACAAATTATACCCTGGTCTTAATGTAGATGATGAACTCCACATATGAACTCCATGGGGGGTTATCAGCAGCAGCCATGAGAATTAGTAATTTGTCTGATCAACATAACACATAAGCATGTTCTTTTCGATTATTGGACAATCACTTGTAGGTTACTGTATTCCTCATTGTCTAGCCTCTTATTTCTGCTTATTTGTTTTGTCTTTCCTTTCACATGCAGATGGTGATGGCCGTCTTTGCATACATATACCATCAGTCTTTTATCGTGGCTCAAAGTGTATCAGTTGGAATGATTTTTGACCAGGTATGTTATCTTTTGTTTAGAAGTTCTAATGTTCTGTATGGAATTTAGAATTCTGATTGGTGTTTTGCAGATTGTAATGAATCTTTCATACGAGGAACAACGATCATTGTACACAAGCCTTGGACAAATTATTCAGGATAGGCAGTTTGGTGAATCTTTTTGATCGCAATGCCCAAATCATTTGTATTATGTTGGATAATTATTTTTTTTAGTTATGGTTTGCTTCTTGGTAATGCGTACATATGCATGCCTGTATAGTGGGTTCCTTTAGATACAAGTAAAATATGTGTCACTCTTCTCTATCAACCTATCTCTCTTTAAGATATAGATATAGATGACATGAAACACCGATGATGTAGCGATCTTGTGTATCATTTTGAGTTTGTTTCCTAATTGGTCGGAATATATTTTAGTTAACATATTTGTTTTTGGCTTATATTATACCACAGTCGTTTTATATGAGTTTAACTTGCATTTTATATCGATCATTAGATGTATGTATGTTTTTTATAGCAGATCAGATGTATGTTTAATTTACTGGATTTTTTTTCAGGTTTAGTTTCTAAGTTTAGTAGCCCCAGTTGTAACCTTTTTTCCGCCTGCCTTTATTAAATCTCATTCATCACAGTGTTTATATAATAATTCTTACTTAGATTCTTGAAGGACATTTATTTATACTAGGAAATATTGGAATATTCAATTGATTATCACAATATATTGGACATTTACAAGCAGAGTAAGTTTCAAAAATAAAGTATTTGACCACTAAAAGTCAAAATCTTGTGGATATCAAAATGTGAGTTGATATTTAGTACCATGGAAATTGATGTTTACATCAAAGTGTATATATCAAATTGTATGTTATAATTACCATCACAGTGCCAAAAATACTTAATGACCCAAATTGATTGGTTCGAAGAATGTGGTCATGTTTTTTAATCCTATTTAAAACTTTGATTTCTCTAATCTTTGTAAATATTAATCATGCACCTATCCAATTAAGATAATGTTATTCAAATTAGTGGGTAAATAGAGCGAGAGATGTATACGTATTCGTATACATACTAAAACCCTGTCTACATTCATCATCCTTTCGACATTGTTTTTAACTTCTGTCAATATGATGTCAACATTTTCACAACATCTTTATTCATTCAATTATATACGCGTACGTATATTAACCGAAAAGGCTGTCCATATTTTTTCTGCATATAATTTGTATCAACATTTTCAATAAAATGATGGATTTGTTTGATTTAGTTAATTCCTTCATTGAGAAAGGCTATGGGGTTGTTGATGAAAAAGAAGAAACTGGACGAATCGATGAAGAAGATGAAGATTTTGATAACGAGGTGATGACGAAGGATTCGTTGAAGAGATTATTAATTGGATTAACCGAGAATAATGGTGATGATGATATTGAAGCAACAACTTCTAGGAGAAAGACAATTCTACTACAAGTTGAAAAAGCACAGCATCGCGTCCCAAAAGATAGTTCATCGTCGGGTTATAAATTGCAGCTTGTGGCTCAGCTACGCCGCCAGGGCATCGATGCAGGTACACACTCTATCTCGCAATATACACAGATTATAATATATACTGTATACATTATTATGTGGCTATGGAAACAAGGCTTGTTTGAGAACATGATTTCCTACTTATGTAAAACAATGACTAGCTCGTTTGCAAAAAAACAACGCAAAGGTATTTTTTATTTGGCACTAGATCACAACCCAAATCAATCAAACGTATTTGGCACTAGATCATACCAAAGGATTAAAATCTTTGTCATTCAAAGTGACGATGGTTCAGAACAGGAGCAAAATGAATTTTCATTCAAAACCATATTGATTAAGAACCTTTGAACTGTTTAGGTCTTTGAATCGTCGTCGCTAAACCATTCAGTTTGCTATATATATCAGTCAGTAATTGGTACATATATAAAATGGTTTCAAAGTCGCTCAAATTAGTATATTCAAGTAACTACATTGGAAAAATCATAATTGCCTAGTAGGTTAACTTCTTAACTCAACTCGTTTGGCGGTTTGGGTCTCCTCTCTCCTCTATAATTGCCTAGTATCCGGGTTAGGGCTATCTATTATAATCTACCCTCCTGTAGTCGTTACTTGTTCAATCCGTACGACAGTTAATATGTCTCTTGTTGCTGACTAAAATAATTTAGCTTGATCGATTATATAAATTTAACCGTACGTGCAGGACTTTGCAAATCAAAATGGGAAAAGAATGGCAGGGTTCCATCAGGTCACTACGAATACATAGATGCTAGCATAGAAGGGACGCGTTACATAATTGATATATCTTTAGCACAAGAATTTGAGATAGCTAGACCAAGCGACTATTACACATCATTGCTCAACGTTTTCCCACATATTGTGGTTTGTAAAGTCGAGGAACTGAAGAAGATTGTGGGTATAATGTGTGATGCTATCAAAAAGTCTATGAAGGAACAGCAGATGCATGTGCCACCATGGAGAAGACATGAGTATGTTGATGCTAAATGGTTCGCTCCTTACAAAAGATTCACTACTGAGTTTCCTCTTAAAAGTGTTGCAGTGGACTCGAACTTGAACTCAAGTATGGGTAGCAAGGGGAAAGGGGCAGTTGGATTTATGTCATTTCCAAACCAGCCTTGCTACTGCGGCCGGAAAAAAGAGAGGGAATTTGGTTTTGAAATTGGTAATCTAGCAATGGCTTTCAACGGAGGGAACTAACACATGTTATTGTTAGAAATCGTCGTAAAGAAGTTTTCAAACTTTTATTCTTTAGAGGCGTTTGATATAAGTTTTAGGTGATCAATTTTGTTCATAAATTACTATATAGTGTTTAGGAACACATTCTTTGTAAGTTAGATTTATAAATCGAAATTTATTGCATGTTTTGCATTTGTCATGATAATTAACTTACAAGAAAACATAGGTTAATTAAGCTTATATTAAAAATTTAAAAATGGGTTAAGAAGAATCAGTGAATGTCAGTGAGCAACTTGACTTATGCAGACTGACTGAAATATTGTAAGCTACATGCTGTATCTATTTTGACTATTCAACATTTTCATTTTATTGATCATTAATGGGAGCAAGACAGCAAGTTACATACCGAACCTTCGTATTTGGGCAGGCTATCATTGCAAACTAACCCATTTTTTCCCGGAAATGGAAAGATGCAACCTTTTTGAATCACGGATATGCTTGAAAAAATTTGTCGATATCTATGGGTCATTTTTGCGTGTTCCACTATTTGTTCGAATAGCTCCATGTTAATGAGTATATCTGGAATTTTCACAGAACAATGGTTTGCTTGCAGCAAGAAGCCATTAGGCTAAATCTGATATGGTAGGAGAAACATGTCAATCATATATATGGTGTTATAAGAATGAAAATTTTGCTGATGGTTCTGTGGTTGATAAATTAGTTCATAATGTTTTTGGTGGGTCTCTATTTTTGCTTTGTGTGGATTGGGTTCCATCAGATTAAGAATTAGTCTATGGATAGTCAGAATCGATTTCATCTTTATCTAAACTGGTTAGATGTTTCTATTTTTTTCAAGTTCCACAGTTTGTTTATACAAAAGTCGAAGGTTTAATCCAAATATTAGATTTAGATGTGGGTTTTGGTCTGAACTTTTAGAATCCATAAACAGGAAATGAGGTTGGAGTCTTGAGGGAAATTAGCTAAAAAGTTTATGTATCCTTTGACAGGGCTTCGTGGCAGTAGGTCGTTTTGATTGGAAATGGTTTCAGATGGTGGCTGGATGGGTGAAAGATGAAGAAAAAGAAGTTATTATTTTAATAAAATCCCGATCGTGAAGTACTGAATTTTCGCATTTTACTTTCACTTGACAGCAAAGTTAATGAACTTCGCAACAGTGATTTTTGAGCCCTTATTTTGATTGGTGGCAATGGTTATTCTTGTCACTGCATTCTTTTTATCTTGTCTCTTTCGCAGCTCTGCAAGATTCACAAGGGTTGAAAGCTGGAAATCTGAATCCAATGTTTTACTGTTTGTACTAATAGAAGCTCGTTAATAATGTTAAGATGCCGTAGAGTTTGGTGGCATGGTTTTCTTCTTCTTCTTCTTCACAATACGAAGTTGTTTCAAGTTTCTGAGCGAAGAGTTTGGTGGCATGGTTTTCCTCTTCTTCTTCACAATACGAAGTTGTTTCAAGTTTCTGATCGAAGAGTTTGGTGTAATAAATCCATATATGGACTAAAGCAAGCCTCCCACCAATAGACTATTAAATTTCACAATGTAGTCTCTTCATTTGATTTTGTTGAGAACGTTGTTGATCAATGTATTTACCTCAAGGTTAGTGGGAGTAGATTAATTTTCTTACTCCTATACGTATACGTGGATGATATTTTACTTGCAAGCAATGATTTAGGGATGTTGCATGAGACTAAAGACTTTCTTTCAAATAAATTTGATATGAAGGATATGGGTGAAGCTTCTTATGTCATTGGCATAGAAATTCATCGAGATAGAGCTAGAAAGTCACTTGACTTATCTCAAAAGGCATGCATTAACAAAGTACTTGAAAGATTTGGAATGAAGAATTGCTCATCAATTGCACCATTAATTGTCAAAGGAGAGAAATTTAGTTTGGAACAATGTCCAAAGAATGCATTGAAAAAGGAAGAAATGAAGAATATCCTATGTGCTTCGTTTGTTGGAAGCCTCATATATGCTATGGTTTGTAATAGACCCGATCTTGCAGTTACAGTTGGGATGTTTAGTAGATATCAAAGTAACCTTGGCATGGACCATTAGAAAGCTGCCAAAAGGGTTATAAGATATCTACAAGGAACCAAAGAATACATGCTTATATATAGGCAGTCTGATTGCCTTGTGGTTATTGGAAATTCAGACTCAGATTTCAATGGATGCAAGGATACTAGCAAATCTACTCCAGGTTACATCTTTCTTCTTACTGAAGGAGCTATATCTTGGAGAAGTGTAAAACAATATTTGGTTGCTTCATCTATGACGAAATCTGAATTTGTTACATGCTATGAAGCTACATCACATGCATTATGGTTGAGATATTTCATTTCTAGTCTAAAGATCGTTGATAATATTAGTAGACCACTAAAGATCTTTTGTGATAACTCAGCTGCGTTGTTCTTTTCAAAGAATAACAAAAGGGGGAGTCACAACAAGCATATTGACATAAAATATTTGAAGGTTAGAGATCATGTTGGAAAGGAGGATGTTACTATTGTGCATATAGATACTGAGTCAATGAAACCTGACCCAATGACTAAAGGCTTGCCGGCTAAAGTCTTTAAGGATCATGTAACTCATATGAGGCTTGTTAATCATTTCTAGATCTTTATTTTAAGTTATGTGTTTTGTCTAGACATTATGTTTATGCACTTTTGTGTTTTATTTGAGAATTTTTTGTATTCAATAAAGTGGACCCCGGATGACTTATGGTGATTGGTTATTCATAATGTTCAATACTAAGTTAGAGATTATAATGTATTGTGATCATGGAAGGAAATGCATTGTTTGAAAGTAAGACCGTCATTGTTCATGCATTTACCATTTCTAGTTTTAGCAGTTTTGTCACAATCAATAAGTTGATGATAAAGATTTTATGGCCATACACTTGATCACTTATAAAGAATATGATATATCTATATTATTTGTGGTCCAAGTGGAAGAATGTAGGAATATTCTAAATGGACCACATTTAGACAATTAAGATGGTATTATCTAAGATCCTTTTATTATTGATTGTGTAATTTTCATATCAATTAATGAAAATGAAATAAATTTATTTATCATAATTATTCATGATGATTGATTTGAGAATATCTTGATGGAAAAGATTGATTCGGTTTCCTTATTGAAAGGGTCGTTACCTTACCTATAAATAGAGGTGCATGTGATATCAATCAACACACACAATAACTAAAGCTAATAGGCGAAAGGCTAGAACAGTAGAACGTTCTCATTCTTTACTCGTTTCTCACTTAATCAACAATGACTGGAGATAACTCTTGAACTTTAATCTTTATTTAGTTCTTACAGTGTACAGTGGCTTCGTCGAGAGTCGAGACGCTGATGGTCAACCGACAGTGTTGAGTCTTGAGAAGAGATTGGTCGTGGTGATGTTACACTACTAAAAATGTTTACAAACAATAACTACACAAATACTAGAAGTCCGAGGTAAAAATACAAAGACTAGGAGAATGATAATACGGGTTGGGCATTTAGTTTTACTTTATACTTAGGAAATTGAATCATCATCATTATAATTATATTTTTTTAAATGGATCGATCCAAGTATTGATCCACATAAATGGATCGATTTATTGAATCATTAATTGGATTAATGGATATATTTTTTGATCTAATAAGTCATTTAAATGGATTTGATTGGATCGGATATAGATCGTGATCTGATTCATTGACAGACCTACTTCCAATCATCTATAAAACTGTACTCTTATACTTCGATTTCTTTCTATCTCTAGATCCATAATGCTAACATTCTGTCCATTATTAAACCCTAGTGTCACATCTTGCGAATTAAATATATGTTTAGGTATCAAAAATTGTGGCCGAATTTTATAAAATAGAAATATGGAACGTGATACTTACATATATACTCAGTTTAAGTTGGAAAATTACATATTTCCTCAAATATGCTTAAAAAATATTGTACATCATACATTAAATACTTATGTTTTGAGTAAATATGATATTATTCAACTTATAATTAATTTTCTCATATGGAACCGATACCTCTTTCACATGTAAGTCCCTAAAAGAGTTTGACCTTTTAACTTGACTTTTCAAGTTTGACTTTTCATTTCAGCTTACAAGGGTACCTTATTGCTTATTGATGATAGACAAACTTGAATTGTTTGAATTTATTCCGAACTTTTTTATAAATAAGCAAATAAACTCATCAAAATGAGCCAATAAGAGGGTGTTTGAGGAAGCTTATTTCCCTAGCTTATTGATTATTTGCTTATGTGCATGCACATAAGCTTTAAAATCTTGACTTATGCTTATTAGCTTATTTAAGCTCAAAAATCATGATTTTAAAAACTGGTTTTTTAGGTGAACCGGAATTCAATCCGGAGCCGAGTTAATCCGGTTTAACCGGTTGGATTTCCGGTCAAACCGCCCTATTTACACTATATAAATTGAATCACTTTTTTTGTCCGTTTCCGGTTCAACCGGTCCGACCGGCTGATTTGAACCATTTTTTAAAACATTGCCAAAAACATTACTCTTACTTACTTGTAAGTGCCGACTCCTCAATCCTTAAATAATCAATGTTCCGAAGGTATTTACCAACCCCGATTTCGGCGAGGTAAATAAACCCAATATCCAACTCAACCCTTACTAGTTACTTCACCGCCGTTCCTGTGATTTTTTTTTGTGCAAACTCTATTGGCGATCTTCTTCCGGCGACATTACACAAAGGTCTGTAAATCATATCTCGTTATATTTATGTGTAGTTGTCGTTTAATTTCTACTATGAGTATGTACCTGATGGTTCTGTACAAGCCACTAGTTGATAGTGTTAGGGATTCATCGAATTAAAACGTGATTCCGTAGTTTCTATGTTAAATTGACGATTATAGGGTTTGATACAGTTACATATCACTCACAATAGCTACAATTAAATTTGATAATTGTGTGATTTTTTTGCACCTTCCTAGCTATTGGCATTATGTGCTACAAATTATTGTAACTAGTTTCATATCTTCGTAATTTCTGTACTAATATTATTAGTCGATTTATTTATGTTATTTTGGTAAATTTATATGTTTAATTGTATCATTAGTGTATGTGTGGGGGTTATTAATTAAAGGTTAGAGTATAATGTGTTGCATTGGCTTCTTGTAAAGGTATATAATCTTCACGAGTGAGACGTGATTAAATCTTTAGTAATATTTATAGTACGTGCATCTGACATAGACACATAGGCATTAAAGTCGTTTTTGTTCCTCATTTTCACCTCTGTGTATGTTAGGGCTTGCAGTAACGATCCTTATTATACCGTTGTTCCAGTGAGGAAAACATTATCTGTTCAATATAGCGGTCACAAACACTTGGACCACAACAATATCTCCTTCCTGTGGACGACACGATTGTACAACTACTGTAACTCCATTTGCTGATGAAGAGCCAGAGAACAATTGGAATCAATTGAACTTGATACTAACGCTGAATCAGCTTCAAATAGAATGCTATAAACTACATCAGGTAAACACCATTTCTGAATCTACTTACATACGAGCAGGTGCTCGCTTTTTCTTTAAATACCAGTCTGTTGTTAAATTTAGGACTAGAAATTACTTTATAAAGGGTGATTGATCGAAGTTGCTTTTCTCCTTATGCTTAGTTATTTCTTATCTAAAGCCAAAAGTAATAAATATAAAATACAAGAGATGAGATATTGAAGACCTTACCTGCCCCCTGCCCTTTTGTAATCTAAACTATTATATAAGTTGCTTTTCTTGTGAGTCAAACTACTTTCTTTTCCCCATTTAACATACAAGTAAAGTGCGAAGCCTATAGATTTTCTATTTTTATTTGCATAGCAAGATGTATATAGCATCACGGTTGCCAATGAGAGTTAGGAATAGTGGTTGTCATGTCTAACCGGGAAATTGGAATCAACTTTCTGCTTATAAATTTTGTCACGTTTGTGCATGCTATCAAGAATCATCATTCATATATAGCAAGGGTTGTAGCAATGACTTAAATGCAGGTGATTGTCTGAGTACCATGTTTGATATTTGGTTTCTTCATTTCTAATTTAAATAGTATTTATCTATCCTTAGATTATAATTGATTTTGTTTCCTTCAATTTTGATTAAGCATGTGTCAATCTATCCTAAGAGTATTGCCTTTTCATTTCATGACTCTTGTCTGTACTTGATTTTCTTCCTACAAATTGTAACAACATCCAATAGCCTGAGTTCTGCGTTGGACCCATGGATTCACCGAACCAGAATGCATCATTGCAACGTCTTCAAACCGTTGAGAAGGTAATAGATATACCATACGTTAGTTATAGATACTAGAGCTCATAACACTTTTTATCCTTATTTGTAAGTGGATGGGGGGTTATTCTCAGAGGATCGTTAGAGTATTGGAACTTGCTGGTGGGGTGATGGAAGAATTCTCAAATCCTAGTGGACCAAGGAAGGAATTGGTCAACAATCACTGCAGCGAGTTCATGCAGTTAATCAAGGTTTTTGCTTTTCGCCATTGACTGCATTCAGATTCATATTCCTTTTCATAAATGCCTACACAAGCTATTAAAACCTTTTCCTTGTGGTATATCTGTATGTATGTATCTATGTAAGTATCTAACATAGTAAACAATTTATGCTTGAGACTTGTGCTTGTGATATGTTTTGTTTGATGCTGGTAATAATGGATAATAGTAGTTTAGTTGTTCTCATTCGATTTAAGAGGGAATCTTACTCTTGTATCATGTACTTTAGGGTATACAAGTGACTCTCAGAGAAGAAATCAAGAGTGCTTGTGAGTATCGTCCATTTGAGAACTGTGATTACATAGCAAGAATATCTAATGAAATCAGTTGCAAGAAAGTGGAATATGTTCTTGAGAAGTTAGAAGGGATGAAAGAAACCATCGACGAGTATCACCGATCAACTTGAACTATGCAGGTTTGGGCTTGGTATATTTTACCTTACATGCTCTACCTGTTTTGACCATTCAATGTTTTCCTTTTGTATTGATAAGACGGGAGTAAGTGACGTTCTAACCTTCGTTTTTGGTCTATCCAGTTTTTAGTATTCAGGTATAGTGCATATGAATTCGAAATATTGATATTTGAGGGCAAGATGATTATGCTAATTAGCTAGTGTACTATAAAATTTAATTGTTGAGATGTATATAACAGCATCCATAACTCCCCCTCAAAAGCACTTAAATTATAGTAGTACTAATGAAGAAAGTGTAAAAGCAAGGAAATAACGACATCCACCCATCGCTGCCATACCCCACCTTTCTTTTTACTGGATGCCCTCTTCACACTCGCCATGGGTCTCTCCCAACAAGACAAACAAGTTTTGGCTAGTTTCCTCAACAATCAACGAAAAAATTCTCAACCAAAACTCCAAAAGCAATAATGCAGCAGCAGAAGCTGAAGATGATCACTTACAAAGTGTATTCTTTTACTGCAGGCAGATGTACTTTTCAATGCTACATTACATACTGGGTCTGTTGGCGTCATCACCAACTCATTCACCAAACCATTGATACATTTGAAGTTCTTTCTGCTGATGCTAATATTTTCCTTCTATCTAAAACTAGTACTACAGAATTAGCAGCTAAGACCACAATCAACATACGAAAAACTTACTACTAGCGATTTCTAATAATAATTGTAGTAATGAAGTCTCAACTAAAATATCCAAGTCCACTCGGCCTCTGGAATTGAGTCCTGTTGACCTACACGACTTTCAACTGCATCCGGAAGATGTTGACTTTTCTTGGTGAAAGGATTTGGAACACTGTGTGGACAAAAAAAGATGGAGGCCTAGCTCAACTTACTTATCAAAACATGGATTAACATCATGGCAGACCCTGTCCTCGTATAACGCTATTTTAGAAGGTTTTGCCCTTTTCTTATACTCATCGGCGCCTGACCCTTAGATGTGGATCATCCACGGCACATTAGCATGGTGTAGGGTTTCTGTTTTTTCTAAAGCACATTCTTAAGGAAGTATATTCATTGACGGGCAAAAGCGAACATGCTATTTACTTATTGAGTGAACATGAAACGTGATTTATTAACATGATATAAGTCTAAACTAATGGTGTTTAACTAGTTAAAAAAGTGGTATCAAATAGAAGCCAAATTTGAACTCCATATACAATTGGGTTTAATTTGAGATTTTAGGACATAAAGTTTAACTAATCAGCTATAGCTGTTATTTGTACATGTGTTATTGGGAAAATGATTGGTGACACAAACAGTTGTGATTGTAGCTGATTGAATTCACTACTTACCTAAAACCAAATGTTTATTTTCATGATGGTATTGAGATGACCTTCAATTATGAGGTTGCTGATTCATGTCTCGAAATCGAATTATGTATATATTCGTTGTAGTTGGTACGAACACTTGTTTTTTTTTTAAAAAAAAAACCTTTATGGTGAAAGGCTTATATTGGTTATATTTCGATCGAACTAATTTTTCAAACATGTTAGCAAATAGGCCCACGTATATGGACCACGGTCCCTATTACAAGGCCTTTTAATCTGTGGGTCTTCTGGATCGTTAACTTGCACACTTCCAGCCGACAAGCCCAAATCCGATGCTGAGAGCAAATTTGGTGCTCAGTAACGTGCGATTTTTCTGACTAAAAATGCAGAACAGTGGATCTTTTATTTTTTTTTTCTTTGGTAAACGTTGTGCATGGCTTTTGGCCGACTAAAACCATACGATTCAAACCCACGGCTATTTGAGTTTGAATCGCATAAAGCTCTCTTTGAAAGAAGTTTTGTGTGAGCCTTTACAACGAATGATTACACTAAGGGTAGTATCGATGAGAGTACTCAATTTATTACTACGTACATATTGAGCAACATTCAACTAATTTATTATTTTCAATAGTTTTTAGTTACAAGGTTTTAAGTATATAAAGTATAATCAACACCGACACGTGATTAAATGACGAGAAAACCTAGCTTGTTATTGGCGTACACTGTAAGATGCCAAGATTAAAAGACGTTGATTTACATTTTAGAGTCATTACTTGCATAACATAACTTTATAATTATATCATATTAGGACCTATTTGTAACGAAGATATGAAAATAGTGGCAAAACTAGAAAAAGCAAAGGAAATTAGTCCTCAGTAAAAATAATACTCCCTCCGTCCCATAATAAGTGTCTCACTTATTATTTTGGGACGTCCCAAAATAAGTGTCCAGATTCTCTTTCAGCCAATCAGAAAAGACTTTAGTGGGTAAAGATAAGATGTTATCGGTAGATAGTAACTTTCCTTAAACTATATGCATTTTGTCATGAGACATTTATTTTGGGACGGAGGGAGTAATATAAGTCTAACTTGTATTGGGACCACCGACCACAGGTCCAGATATGATCATGATCTCATAACATGAATGCTAGCTAGCTTCATGTCTTTCCATATTTAATTTACTTCAATTTGTATATATTTAAAAATACATGCATGGTGGAAAACAACCGTTAAAAAATAATTTGAAATAACTATATAGGACCACTTCGATAGAAGTTTTCTACACAACCTTCTTAGCATGTCCATGTCAAAATGCATCATTTTTACCATTGTCCATGTCAAAGCCGTTTTTCGATCAGTTTCTTTTGGAGTGAGAAAAGATTATATAACAATAACAGCTTGAAACAAGAAACTATAAACCATCTTCAAGATGGCTTCGTGGTAAGATGTGATGAAGGATAGATACTACACTCGGATTCAAAACCCGTTCGGGAGAAAAGTTCGACTTCCCCTGGTAGTGGTATCCCACCCGTTCACCAGGGACGGCCCGTTGAATTTAAAGGTCCTATGCCACAACTAAATTATATGTCCTTTCAAGCACATAAATTTTTATTTTGCATGAAGATGTTAACTTTGACTCTTATAAGGGTTAATAATGGTTTAATTCTCAAAATTTCATACAGTGTTTTTTTGGTTATAATCACTCAAGATTTTTCTAGTTATTTAATTCTCAAAGTTTCAAAATTTTGATAGTTTAAGCCCAAAGTTTGATTATACTTCAAAATTTTGATGGTTTTATCCTTAAAGTTTATCTTTTATAATGATTTTACCCTTTTATTTTTTTTAACTTTAATTATCTAACTTTCAAAAATTTAATAGTTTAACCTATTATAGGGTTAAACCAATAAGTCTATATGTAAACTTGAAGGATTAAATCATAGGAAAAACTTGCGTGGTTAAAACGAAAAAAAAAAATGAAATTGTATATAGTATTAACTCTGAATGTATTTTTAATGTTTCTTTTTAACCATTAACTAGTTTAAGACCCGCAAATTTTGCAGGTTGACTTTATGATATGTCTTGTATGAATGTGTTATATGGATTTAATAAGTATTTTGGTGTTGGTGTACGGAACGTTGGTTTATATTGTTTTAATTTTAAATGATAAATGTATTAAGGATTTGAATTGTGATAGATTTTGGATTGATGAGTCCAAATAAATAAATTAATTAATAGGAATAATATTGTGTAATGTGTATGATATCACTTTATTATTTGTATTGATATTTAATAATACCATATTATTTAAATCGTATGGTATGTTTTCCAAATAAGCAAATTTACCGGTTCAACAAGTAAAATAGTATTTTGTACTTAAAAAATAACGGTCTTTGGAGTGCATTGGTGGTTTTCGTCAATCTAAGTTACTCTCTGTAACCTACAATGCATTAGGTATTCTTTTAGACTTTAACGAAAGATGACAAGCATGACAACTAAAATGCAAGCTCTACCGACCCGAATGACGTTAACACGGCTTTAGAAGATTAAATGGTAAATTATTTTTGGGATGTAAATCGAGATATATAGAAATTAAAGGTAAAATAGTAAACTAATTAATCAACAATTGATAATATTGTGCATGATACAACTACATTTTTTGTATTTATATTGTTCTTTATTAATAATACTATATTATGTACCGAAACTTTGAATTAGTTAATTAAAATGTTATATTGTTAGCCTTAAGATTTCAAATCTTGTAATTCGGTATTATATCATTTTTTTTCATGCTTGAAATTTTCATCGTATATTTCAATAACTAAATTTTTATTTGTTTAGTTATACACATGAGGACAACTGAAACCCGCTAACAAATTTGAAAAACCAATGGGTAATACTTATTGGGTACCCAACAGGTATTGGGTCGGGTATTAGTACGAATATTTTAAACCGGTATATCTACAGATACACTAAAACTTGTCGGAAACCGACTTGTTGGCATTTATAATCCATGTATTGTAAATTAGAAAATTGATAAAAGAATTAAAAAAGATGGTAGTATTGGTACAAATACACTAAAATCCACCGTAACTCAACCCCTTGACATCCATGAAACAAGAATTGTAAATTACAAATTGACATAAATGATTCAAAATAGTAGGTCGTATAAGAATTTAAGTCACTGGACGATGAATGAAGTTATAAATTTTTGTAATTGAATATAATTTATTGGGGGTTTTTCTGAAAAAATAAAATATTGAATTATTAGAAAAATAATAAAAGTATTTGATAATAAATTATAAAATATTTTGGAGGATTATTTACAATTAAAGGAAAAACATAGGATTTATATTGTAAATATTGAAGGTGTATATTGTAAATATAGAATGGTAAATTAGTCTTTTAGTCGTATAATAATAGGATTAATGATATCATGAAAAAATTTAAGGGTTAAATTTTAATTATTGATCTACATCTAATCTAATGGTCCATATTCTCATAAAATTATGGTTTCATAAAAGGTACAAAAGTGAGCATACATATGCTCTAAAGTTTCAAATTTTAGGTCCATGAAAAATAAGATTTTGCGTGTTTACTCACTTGCAGAACCTTAAATCCGCCCTATCCGTTTACCCTAACAAAGAAGAGATAATAAGATGCGTCAAAATATGCATTTAAATATTGTACCTGTCAACTTTTCTAAATACGCATTATTAATCTTTCAGTTGTTCATTATAGTACACCGTGTGGTTGTTCATTACACTACACAACTATCCGTGCAGTTTGACATTTAATAGAGGATGTGTTGTATGTGCCAATTCACAATGTCATCAAATTTAAAGGGCCTCCAAAAATAAGGAGTACTAGTTGTATAAGTAATGAGTATAGGTTTGATGTGAAGAACAATATTATTGTTCAAATATTCAGAAAAAGAAAATAACTGAAACCTTCTATTGTTGATAAAATATATATAAGGTCTTCTAACTTTCTAGTTCAAGTCATATAAGGTCCAATCACTACTAAAAACTCTAAGCAACCTCACATAATATTAATCGTTATCGGCTTCATAAAAAGAAGAAAAAAAAATCTTTAATGTCAATGACTTCGTCTGTTGTAATGCTTATGTACTTTAATTTGATAAAAATATTGAGAAAAAGAATTGATAGTTAATTTAAGTTAATGATTTAATATAATGTTATCTTAAATGGAATCTATAAATATTTTAGTTTCATTTTATTGATACAAAAGCGTGCTTGTAGTTCATGTGTTTTATGTTTACATGATTCACGTATAATTTTCTTAGACTCTGTACTTTGGCTTATGGCAAGAGAAAACACATATGTGGATACTAAAAATGTAAAAGAAAAAGAGAATCGAAGAGGGCCTATTTTTTGATATCGTCCGGGGCCACCCAAGTTCATTTGTCGATCCTTTTGACATTTCCGAATGATAACTACTAGTTGATTTGCTGTTATATATAATTTTTTTGTTAAATATATAATATAATTACTGGCTATTTTAGTGTTATCTAGTACTAGTATAGTAGTAAAAATGAAGGGACCATGCAAAATTGCAAATGGGATTCATCAATATAAGTGACCGTGACATGAGACACTAAAATTAAAAGCCAATTGCAAAAGCATTGAATGATACGGAGTGGAAAAAGAAGAGTTGTAGACCAATTTCTTTCTTTGCTATTCTTTTTACCTTTTCTTATGAAACAAGAAAAGTAATCACGAGACTCTCACTTCATCCTCTTGATAATATTCATACTTTCATGATCATCATAATCTACCCATAAAGTTACATGGGCATCCCACAAATAAAACCCCCACTTCTTCTTTTCTTTCTTATATTAATAATAACAAAAAGTATATTTTTTGTATGCCATATATATTTATATATATCTTTTATCTTTAATCTTTAATCTTTTAAATGAAACTATTTAATGGGGTCGCCATATCTTTTATTGTCGTTGTCTATTGATGACATGTGTGATATAATTCACCGGATATTACCTATTTGTGAAGCTATATGGTCAAGGCTATACCATTACCCGTAGAAATTACGTCCTTTCATTTAATAAGTCTTGTCTTTCTTCTCCAACTTTTAAAGACCAATTAAAATATATAAGAAAAACGAAAAAGGAAGTGGAATGAAATTATAGCCAAATCATCCAAAGTATGATTAAAAGTGTTAATCAAGAAATATCCAATATATGCATGCACGGTATATTGCACTAAATTTGAAGTAATAAATAGTATTTTTAGAATATGTGTTTTAATATTACGTTATATACACTTTAAGTTGTTATTTTTACGTTCGGTTAACCTTGTACACTATTTAATTAATTATAGAATTTATTTATTCACTTTCACATTGTTTTTAATTACATTACTTCCTTTCGTAAACAATGTTTAAATCATCATCACTTGTTTGAAAATTAATTTTATTTACTAAGCATCATATTTCATAACATAAAGTATGATGTACTTCAACGAATAATACAAATAAATAAGTTTCTCAAACTTTTGTACTCAATAATTAAATAAAAAATATTGAAAGTTTATATAATGTTTGATGTTGCACAAAATTTAGTGCAAAATCTATAAAAAATAAAAAATAAATTACATCTATATAGTTGCATCAGATTGAATGAGTTAGTCCGAAAGAGTTTTTTTTTACAACAAAACACTACATTTATACATCGTAGATGGTCTTCAATACGCATATATAGCACATTATAAAATTCAATGAAGTAGTCAAGTAACACGTATAACATCATTCTATTAGTTTGTTCAACTCTATCTTTCATCTTCTTTAAACGATAATAATACAAATATACAACCACTTACTTTCGTTGTCCTATATTAGAATGTCATTTTATTTTACTCAAACAACCACAGAACACTTGAATACCATCAAGTGGTGAATCCCATTCAATCCTACATCATCATTATATAAGGTGAACAAACATTAACAAATAATTTACTCGTTAACCCTCCATTACAAATGCTCTTAGTTGTATAATCGGATCAATATTTGTATGTTACGATTATGAATGCGTTTTCATTGTGCCGTTTATGGTATGTGTGATATTTCTCTTTCCGGCCTAAACCCCTGCAAAACCCTTGTGACCATAACTTCCTTTTCCATATTTTTACCTATATATAGGGTATTTATTTGGGTTTCATGGGTT
Organism: Pseudognaphalium luteoalbum; assembly: GCA_963422505.1. NCBI lineage: Eukaryota > Viridiplantae > Streptophyta > Magnoliopsida > Asterales > Asteraceae > Pseudognaphalium > Pseudognaphalium luteoalbum. The sequence goes on from OY730192.1 coordinate 30,093,553, forward strand.
CTTCTCCTTTTCCTTTATTGCAACTAGTACTTTAGTGAAAACAATGTTCCTTGTGTTGGATGGAATGCAATTATCATATAGCTCATTTCCTCTCTTACTCAAGCTTTGATGATGGATTCTTCCTTCATCTTTCTTTGTTTTGGTCCATCCATGAAACCCCATCTCATATCCACATTATATTTCTTTAATACCCATGTTTTTAAATTTGAATTTCACCATGCCCTGCATCAAAATGTAATCCATACCCCCTCTTGATCATATCACACAAAAAGGTCTCCGCTTTAGTTTTCTAGATTTTGTTTTTGATGACAAACTTTGTATAATCAAGACCCGGGTTCTTATTTAGCCTACTTCACCTAGCTCGGAACGAAAAATCTTGTTTTTTTCGCAATGGGTATTTCTTGTTTCAACCCTTTTAAATTGAAGAAAAAAGAGAAACCCATTCCATACCCAGCTTCTTCGTCAAAATCACCATGGAAAACGGAGATGGAAAACATGGAGAGAAAAAGATTTGATAGTCTTGAATCATGGTCAATGATTTTGGATTCAGAAAATGTTGAGACGTGGGAAGTTGCTAAGGAAGATCAAGAAGAATGGACTGCTGATCTCTCACAGCTTTTCATAGGGAATAAGTTTGCTTCTGGTGCTCATAGTAGGATTTATAGAGGGATTTATAAGCAAAGGGCTGTTGCAGTCAAGATGGTAAGGATCCCAACTCATAAAGAAGAAACAAGAGCCATGCTAGAACAACAGTTTAAATCAGAAGTTGCTTTGCTTTCTAGACTCTATCATCCCAACATCGTGCAGGTAAGTAATTGATTAATATTTATGATTATTAATCTTATACTATGTCTGTTAATTGCTCTACTATACTAGTCAATCTGTTGTTTACAATCTGTATATAAGCTCATATCGCTTACAAGCTTTGAAAATCTGTGGCAAGATTATAATTACGTTATTTCCAAACAGTAAGAGTATGATATAAGTGTTTCCGAATGCATGTACTTCACATGCGGTGCATACATAATAAGGTTCATCGAATTTCGGCAAAGAATATGTGTAACTTTGTTTAAGAACGTAAGTTCAACAATCATTTCCTGAAACGCATATGTCAAACAAAATTGAAGATTTCCATCTCTAACTTTTACTTCATATTTGGTTGAAGTAAGCCATATTCTTTCAGATATGGAGAAACAAATATGATTATGGTATTATCCATTTTAGCTTATTTTTAGTCAGTTTAATACAGTAATATTGTATGAGGATAAAGTGAGTTATTATTAAAATTATGGCCGTATGGGTAGATGATTAGAGTTGGCCTAATTCAAATGATTTAAAAACATCAATCAAAAGTGAACCACTCTCCCTTTTAACAAATGCTTGAAAGTATTCAGGAAGGATGGATAAAATATACTCTGTTTTGTTTCTTTTGCGTGTGTGTATACACTTCATTTCTCCCGTCATACGTATACTAGTTGCCGATATTGTAGTGCTAGTTACATATGTCTGTTTAGTTGATATTGTAAGTACTTTGACGTGCAGCTTTGTAACAATTGCCCGTTGTTTCTCTACAGTTCATCGCAGCTTGTAAAAAGCCTCCTGTCTACTGTATTATAACGGAATACATGTCACAAGGAACTCTGAGAATGTACTTAAACAAGAAAGAACCTTATTCACTCTCAACCGAGACTGTTTTGAGGCTCGCTCTAGACATTTCACGTGGAATGGAATACCTTCATTCTCAAGGGGTGGTTCATAGAGATCTTAAGTCAAATAATCTGCTTCTTAACGATGAAATGAGAGTCAAGGTAGCTGATTTTGGGACGTCTTGTCTTGAAACACAAACGCAGGAATCAAAAGGAAATATGGGGACATACCGATGGATGGCTCCTGAAATGGTGAAGGAAAAACCTTATACTCGTAAAGTGGATGTCTATAGTTTTGGGATCGTCTTATGGGAGCTTACAACTGCTTTGCTCCCCTTTCAAGGGATGACTCCAGTGCAAGCTGCATTTGCCGTAGCCGAAAAGGTTAGCCTCCCTCCCTAATTCCATATATATAAATTGTAGCACAACTAACTTCAATAAATATCAACTACTCGTATATTAACACATATTATTTCCCTTTGATGAAGTTTATCAGGCTGTAAAATATGCATTACCAGTAGTACAGTAACCATCAAATAGTAAATGATAATGACATCTAACCGTAAAGGACATTTAGTTGTACTTTATAGTAAATATTACAGTATAATTTTAAGATATATGCTAGCTTGTTTTATGGAACTCCCTCTTGTTTTGTTCCAATTATTTTGAGAAGGAATTCACTTTCTTCCTTTCTTATTTGGGCATATGGCAGAACGAACGACCACCGCTCCCTGCAAGCTGCCAACCCGCCCTTGCACATCTCATCAAGCGATGTTGGGCAGCGGAACCATCAAAACGACCAGATTTCACTGAGATCGTCCAGGCTTTGGAGAAGTATGACGAATGCGTCAGAGAAGGCCTCCCACTCACTCTTCACTCGGGACTCATTAGTAAAAACGCAATTCTTGATCGTTTGAAATGTTGTGTGGCTATGAACTTTAATTCGATTCTTGTACAGGCCTAAGGTCGCTCTTAATTTTTCTTCTTTCATTATTTTCAGTTCAGTTCTATCTCACTTTACTAATTCAATTGAGTAGGTGATTAACAATATTTTTTTTATAATTTTGAGTTGTATATAAGTACATGCTCTATTGACTTGTAGCTAGCTGTTTTATTTTTAGTCATCCAATATTATTGTGTGAAATGTTGTACGCATATATAATTTCTGTACTTCATACCAATGGATTGGGTGTTATGGCAGTTTGGGTTACAAGCTTACAGCAGTTAATTGGGCTAATGGGCTTTACTTTTCTAGCCTTGTAGAATTGTACCAAAAATAAATAGGACCAACTTCACATTTTTATTTTTATTTTCATTTTTTTAATCATGCGTATGTTCTCCATCTCTCTCACAAATTATAGATAGTTCACTCTTTAATTTATTACCTCTATCCGTCTCAAATTGGTTATACAGAAATGAAAAACAATCAATTTACAAAAAATATAAACATTACAATCTACCTTTTTTTCCCCACGCTACGTAACAGTTTTACCCTTGTTTACGAGTAGTAAATAAACAAAATTATTTAGGATGTACTGTATAAGATTACGGATTTTGGAATAGTAAGTGTGTGAGAATATATTGGTGATCATTGATGTTTGTTTTGGTAATAAGTTTACATAAAGTCATAAAGTAACAGTGTGGATTTGTTTAAAGCACGATAAATTAGAGGATTTTTAAATCAAACACATATAAGTTTCACACACATGCAAAATTAATCTCTCCCTCACACTTCTAACCACGGATGACAATTATCATTCGACCCGGCAAATATACATCCGATTCAATCCACCAGTAAATATGAAAAAAATATACGGATAAGGATATAAATATAAGTATGCATATATATGTGGATATCAATGTGTCATCCACGGATGCATCCATTTACCAAATGAGAAGATTTTTTCAAAAAATATTTTATAAAGTTATTAGGAAAATGAAATTTTAAGTCTTAGTTTAGTTTTGAAATGACTAAATGATAATGAAAAGTTCTTTGAATACCAAGTTATCTAATACACTATACTTTCAACATTAATATTTGGTCTATTATGTTATTATCTAAACTTCAAGTTTAAACTCTTAATTTATTGTACTCTGTGTATGGATATGAATTGATTAAATATAAAATTAAATGGATTATGTATCGGATGTGGATATGACTCCATACGATCCATATTCAATTCACTGTCATCCCTATAACCGTATATTTATTCCATATTAATTTTCAAATATCAATTACTGTATTGTGATCAACATAATCACTGGAAAACGTGAAAAAATCAGTAATGATCAACTCATTCACAAGATAATTTATGAAATTTACTCTAAAATGCTCCTCCTGTCTTAAAATAATTGTCCACCTTCCAATTTAGTTTGTCCCAAAAATAAATGTTAACTTTCAAAAATAGTATATTAACTTTACCATTTACCCTCAATATATTTTTTCAATATATTTATGGGGTCTGTTTAAAAAGTAAGGGTAAAAATGTCATCTTCACTATCAACAACGAAATTTTTTAAACTATATGAAAATTGAAAGTCACGCAACGTAATTTTTTAAACTATGTGAAAATTGAAAGTTGACACTTATTTTATAAGGGATGAAGTATATGATAATGTATTGTAAGCTAATAAAGTTGTTTGGTAATACTCCATACAATTATGTAGTCTTTTCAAAAATGATAATATTAATACGGAGTATAATGTAGTAATAAGCTATTAATAAAGTTATGTAAATCGAATAAAATGAATTATTAGTAGATTTCAATGGCTTTTTAGTTCACTTGGGTTCTTTACCTCGGATGCCGACGCCAAAACCCTACAAACCTTTCTGTACTACCAACCAAATTTCACTACCCCTCCATATATGTACAAAAATATTATATATTGACAAAGATATCTGCATTATGAGTATAGTATATCATGTATAATATAGAACTATTACCATCTAACTTTATACTAATATCAAACTCACTATCATTGTGTATGTTGTTTTTATGATATTTTTATTTTATAAAATTATACATAAGATTTTATCACAAATATTATTCCAAGTTACAATTCAGTTGGATTTTTAAACAAATTATGAATACTTCTTGGATCATATGCATTAATTTTACAATTTAAAACCAAGTGTCATTTGTTTGATTTAGTTTAATATTTTCATTATCATTAGTTTAATATTTTCAATGATAATGATAATGATGATGATAGAAGACTAAACCTTAAAATGAAAACCTGTTTTGGTGATTAAAATAGCATTCAACTATGAATAACTCCAACACCATCTAACTCTTTTGAATTTAGATCCCCCCCACTTCATTATTAAGGTAGGTCCATTAACTTTTATATTTTCCAAACACTTTTATTTTATTTTTCAAAAGAAATTAATTACAATGAATTTTTTTCTAGTAATTTCGACCATCTATATTGGCAAGTGGAGTGACAAAAGGACACATGTCATTTTCAAAAAAAAACTCATCTCCATGATTCCTCATTTCTTATTCTACCTTTACCTACACCTTAAACATTCTACTCTATATTATTTGATAGTAAAAAAAAAGCGATGATATTTCAACCAAACATTTTGATAAATTTATAAAATTTATGCATTCAAAATTTGTACCATACAAATTATGAATGTACAATTATAATAGATTTATCAGATTTTTCGGGGGATTTATATGATTATATCGCCCTAAAAACAAGGGTCTCTAATATAAATACGGAGTATTGTTTTTTAACAAGGAACTTAATAAATGTGCATCTAAATTATCATAAGTACACATTTATACACAATACTGACATTGTTGTGTGGAGACTGTGGACCATTTAAACAATTATGGGATCACTATAATATAAAATGAATACAATAACAAGCCCTTCATAGTTCATACACGCATGCATTTTTATATTAAAAAAAATCAATATCTCCTTTAAAATTAGCTGACTCTATTGAGTATTCACTAAAGTACAACAGCTTATAAATATTTAATTAAATTAACTTTATTAAATCTTTCAACAAAACTATTTAAAGCAAATGAATTCACTTGAATTCTTGTTATTTTTAGGGGTTAAACTTAAAAGGCTTATAATGACAATCTATTTTCACTTTTATTCCAATATCAATAACGAATCAATTTTATTATTAAAATTTTTTTAATAATGTACACTTTTTCAACGTAATCTACTTATAGATCATATTATTTACATTGACATAGTTTTATACTGCGTAGAGAATTAGAGACCATTACCTTTACCTACATTGAAATTGAAATAAAAGTGGAATTACGTTTTCTTTAACCATACGGAGTATTTTTTTTAAATTGTTTGACAATATAGGTAAAAAAAGGGGATAAACAATAATTGGTGTATGTACCGTACAAGTAAGTAATGCAGATTCTGTTGGTAGTGGCCCTTTTCCATCGTCGTTAATTTCTGAATCCACCACCACCCACATTCACATTCACATTCACTTGCTCTGTTTCTTCTACTATCTTCATCTTCACGCACTCACTCAACACCACTTTCCCCAATTCAAACCCTAAGTTCTCTCCCTTTCTGCAAAATAAACACACTTTCCTTCTTTCCTTCTTTCTTTACTACTTTACTGCGTTTTTAATTCTATTAAATCAAGAACATGGGTAGCAGAATCCCATCTCACCAGCTCAGCAATGGATTATACGTCTCGGGTCGACCCGAACACCTCAAAGAGCGCCAACCCACCATTGTATCACGTGCCGTACCTTACACCGGCGGCGACGTCAAGAAATCCGGCGAACTCGGTAAAATGTTCGACATACCCGTTTCCGACCACCACCCACCACCACCTCACCGTCCATCATCTTCTTCCACCAGTGGATCCTTTAGATCCGGTTCTGGACCCATCCCTAAACGAACTTCCGGGTCGGGGCCTATGGTCACTGGTTTACTAATTACATCCGGTCCACTTGGATCGAGTGTCGGCCGGAGATCCGGTCAGCTTGAATTGCCACCGCCGGCGAAAGGGAAGACCGTTTACGGCACAGCTGTTACGACGTTAGGGTACGATGACGTAAGGTTAGGGTTTAAGGTATCGAAAACGTTAATGTGGATGCTGTTGGTGATTGCTGTGATTGGGTTGATGGTCGGAACGTTCTTAATGGTGGCGGTGAAGAAGCCGGTGATTCTGGTGGCGGTGGCGGCAGTTATAGCCCTCGCCGGTGTAGTGATGATATGGAATTGTGCTTGTAAAAAGGCAACCTTGTTGAATTATTTACGAAAATACCCTGACGCTGAACTTAGAGGTGCTGTTGATGGCCAGTTTGTCAAGGTTACTGGGGTAATTTTCTTGCTTTTTTTAAAAATAAAAAAATAAAAAATTTCACACCTCATCTTGATTTATTATTTTTTTAATGCACTGAATTGGAAAGGATTTTTTTATGTGGTTATCAGAAAGTGACCGTAATACACCTTTATTAGGAAGCACTATTTAATTATACAGTATGTTAGTATGTACAATGTTATGTTAATTAAGGATAAACGTGATGCAAATATTATGATATAAAGTAAGCTAATTCTTCATGAAATATTAATTTATTTATGATTGAATTGTAAATTGTTATTGTGGTAGATGGGTCAATGGGTCAATCCATCCACTTGTTATTATTAACTACAAATTTATAATAATAATTAGAAGTGATAGCAATGATTGGTAATTGCTATAAATGGTATTCTATTTTATAGTAGGTGGATTTTTTTGACATATATTAATCAATGATTAGGTATGGGCAATGGGCTTAGAAGTAAATGAGAAACGTCCACTTTCCAAATAAGGATACTATTTACAGTTTTTGAATTTTGATGTCAAGGTTAAGTTTTTGGAGATATTTGGTTCTACTTACCTGCTGCGATGGAGTTGACCCATTTCGTAATCATGATTGGGTTCGGGTCAAACTAGTTTTGGTAAACGAATTGGGAGGAAAAACTTCAAGGGGAAAAAGATACCAAATTATTTTACTTTTCAATAGGTTCAAGGATGGTATATATCTCCCTTATAGGTGGCTTCTAATCTTGTGGAGTAAAGAAAAGTATTGTATTCCCTCACGGGTTATGTGGCTTCTTGGTAACTTACAATGTGATTTTTTTTTCTTTGTTTTAGTTTTGTAAGTTGGTATCACCTTAGAGATTTTGAGTTCAATGAACGGTTTTATATAGTTCGTGAAACTGTGTGCCTGTTAGTGCGAGCTACCAAAGTGATGCCTCCTTGGTTGGGCTGTTAAACATTTTTAACTTTGTGGGTCCTGTTTGTATGGTATACAAAAATGAAGATGTGATTCGGATCTAGTTTATTATTTTGTATACTTGATCAACAAAAGTGAATCCTGCTTGGTTGGGCTGTTAAACGCTTTTAGCTTTGTAGGTCCTGTTTGTATGGTATAAAAAAATGAAGATGTGTTTTGGATCTAGTTTATTTCATACTTGATCAACAAATCGAGGGGCGGTTAATCTTACGACACCCAACAATCAACGGAATCCAAGTTCTAACCTAGGACCAATTGCTATTAATATCAGCCTCTTTTCACTTCATTTTAAGTTTGGTCACTGGACTTTCTGATATATTATTAAAAGTTCAAGACACTTTGTAGTTTGTACTATTCGAATTTGATAGACCTGGATCCTGGATGTTCATATAAAGGATGGTTTTAGTAAAACCACAAATTTAAGTTAAGTGAAAAAACTAGGATTAAAGAAATAAAGTATAAGTTCAGTGCTATTTTATTGCATTCTGTGATTTACGTCCTATAGTTTAATTGGATCAACAGTAACACTACTATTTCTTACCAGTATGAGTGTTCTGTATGCTTTTTATAAGTATTGGTTTTAAAACAAAGTTCCCAGCACAGTTGTCTGAAATGCTGATCCGTTTTACTCGTTTGCAGGTTGTCACGTGCGGTAGTATTCCTCTCGAATCATCATTCCAGAAAGTACCAAGGTGCGTTTATGTTTCTACAGAGTTGTACGAGTACAAAGGGTGTGGTGGAAAATCAGCAAACCCTAAGCATCGCTGCTTCTCTTGGGGTTGCAGAAATTCTGAGGTTAGTTCAGCCTGCCTCAGAATCAACTATCATTTACTATTCCGTTCTCTGATATGTAATTTTTTCCATTTCCATCTATAACGTTATAGTATGTATTTAATTTAATGTTTACGCTGCGTTTTAAGTCCAAATAACAAATTAACACTTTTTCAAGTTTTATAATTTAAGAACAATCCATGACAACCGTTTCTTCCTTGTCAACATGAAAATATAAACATGGCATGTTTAAACGCAAACCAATGTCACCACTGGAAACTGGACTATTGATATTTTATCCACAAGTTATAATTAATTATGTATTTCAATATATTCTAAGATGTATTTGAAATTCGGATTTAAAGTGTGTTATTTAGCAAACATTTATTTTACAAAAAAATTTATGTTGAACTTGTTTTTCGGTCGAAACTCAAAAGAGTATGAAATGGAAGATTTTGAATATCTACTTCTCCCATTCGGCCATTCAATAAAATTGCAATGTTTGACAGGACATTAGTTTGTCTTCGACTCATGATTTGTTATGGATCAAAATCAATGTCATCAGTCTCCTTTGTGAATGGGCAAATCAGTAAATGTATATTCACAACTTTAAAAGAAAAAAGATGCTTCATTTTCAATTGGATGTCCCAAAACGAATATTGTTGTAAGTTTCGTTTGGCACCTTATGTATCTCAATGTGTCCTTATGGAAGGTTATTTAGTATTTGGGTCATTTGTTTTGAGAGTAAACAATAGCTAAATTGCTTGTTTATTCAGCGAGGGAGTATTTACTAATGTTATTAAGTGGCAGGTTTGGTTTTTTCTTACTCCTGTTAATTTTTATGTATTTTATATTTTATTTTACATTCTAATACATTGTAATCATATTTTCCTTTAGCGCCTCTCTTTCTTTGTTTATCCCCCATTGTTTTGTCACACACATCTTGTTTCCTTTAATTTCCAGAAATATGTGGCTGATTTCTACATATCAGACTTCCAATCCGGATTAAGAGCGGTGGTGAAAGCAGGTTATGGAGCCAAAGTAGCTCCATTTGTTAAAGAAACAACAGTGGTTGACATAACCAAAGAAAACAGGGAGTCATCTCCAAGCTTTATTAGCTGGCTTGCAGATCGCAGCCTGTCATGTGATGACCGTGCCATGCGCCTCAAAGAAGGGTAAGTTCTTTGAATGCACGTACCTTTTTATTTCATATGAATGATTGGAATTGTTGACTTGATACACTAAATTGATTTTCCTTGCTTTTGGCCTCATTGGCATAAGGCAACTCTTTGTTGATAAGTTTAGTGGGCATGTGTTTTTTATAAAAAAGGGACACCTGGTTAATTGTAAAGAAAAAATATGATTGGTTTGTTGTATGCGTCAAATGAGATGTGGCAACATAGCTCATAGCTGTAATGACATTTGTCAAAAAATTAAGAATAAAACTACTAGCTTTGATTGGTTGTGTTTGCTTCTATAAGAGAAAGATGAACCTTTCTATTAATTTTGACAAGTACAATTGTAGTGTGTAGAAAAGATCACTTACTATTGAAGCTATATGTCAGTCAAATCTGTTGTAAATGATTTGGATTTGTTTGTATGACCATTTGAATAAAGTAACACCTAGTGGGACACGTGTAATCGTTGACCACAAATTTGATTGGCATGTCACACATGTTAGCAAGATAGTGTGGTACAATTTCTGTATTAAATAACTTGCCTTTAGTGCCATCACCATTTGCATTACTAGCCAGACTTAAAAGTATAAAATATTTAGCTATTTTAAGTAGTGTTAAGATATCTGTGAAAGATCTTTGGAATCGAAGATAATTCAATTCACATTTGAACCAAGTATGCCAAATCCCAATTTTTTGTTCGACACCTGCACTTCATTCTCTGGTAAGTGTAAACTACCCTTGTAGAGGTTGAAAATAATCCCTCTTAGTCTTGACTCTTGAATTGGGTTTTTAAGTTAACAAGTGTTTGACGTATAGTTGAATATCTAAATTACCTTTCGGTAACAGGAATACAGGGGAATCTTGTAGACAAATGTCATGAGTATATCGTAGTGATCAGTAATGATTGTCAGAGAAAAAATGGCAATTATAAGGTTCCAAAAAGGAACCGTTCTGTGTTTGTTTCGAAATAAATCTACAAGTATGAATAAATGATTTTCATGACAGATACATCAAAGAAGGGAGTACAGTTAGCGTGATGGGGGTTGTAAGGCGACATGACAATGTGCTAATGATCATTCCACCAACAGACCCAGTTTCCACAGGCTGCCGGTGGGGATGTGGTCTTTTCCCAACTTACGTTGAAGGTCTTGTGTTGACTTGCGACGAAAGTCAAAATGCTGATGTCATACCTGTCTAAAGTTTATCTCTCATGTCAGCAACTTCTTCCTGCTTTAAGAACTCAGAATCCATGTATCTATGGTGAACAAAAACTATTCTAGAAGAAGCAATGTCCTTGAAGCTCAGTGGGACGATAATGTTTCAGAATATTAAGTTTTATGTAAAAAGTGGAAGCAAGAATAGCTAATGAGAGCACTCCAAGATGAAGAACAGAAGTGTGAGTAATCATTGGAGCAGATAAAGATATCTGGTCATATATTATGGAGTTTAGGCTAAAAGTTATGTATAGGTGCTGGAAATGTATTTATTATTCTGTTAGTTATACAGTTTTTTTACATCACAAAAGCATCATCAGCCAACCCAAACTAGTTGGGAGATGAAAAAAAGGCCTTCAGTTGCACACTTATGTCAAATAAGATAATGTTTGTTGCCTCCAATGCTTATCATTGTTGCTTAATTTGCATTGAATACGAGTCCTATTACTACTTGTTAGCAGGATCGGAAGAAATTATACGAAAGACAATCAAAAGTTTCATCCGTCATGGCTAAATTGGATTGCCCATGCTGGTCCTTACTCATAAACCTGGATCATAATTAGCAAGCAGTCTCTCTGTCTCTCTATCTGGTTTACACATTGTTATTTATCTTTAGGGACAGTGTTGTTACAAAGTATATAAATTGCCATCTGCATTTAGAAAGGAGTAGTTCTTAGATGAATTTTGCAATTGACCATTGACATGACAAACATTTGATCAAGAGGGATCAACTTAACACCATATGAAAGGCATATCAGAATGCAAATATTATATCGTCTTGTAAGCTGGCATGTCATTTTTTGCATATTAAAGAACAAGTAATAATATAGCATTTGATTCAATATGTTGACAATGATGTTAGGAGCATCTTATTTCAAAATTCAAATAATAGATGAGACACATCCATCCATTGATCCATATGCATCAATTAGTGGGTCATCTCTAGAGGTCATTTATCAACAAGGAAGATCTTTTAATACTACATTCTATCTAAACTATAGTACTATAGTATAGTACTACATATAGTATATGATATGATGTTATTGACCTTTTTATTATACAAAATGAGAGGGAAAATTTGAATAATTAAGATCTTTTAACTGTAACTCGACTTGAAATTAGAAGAGAAAATTACCTCCTTGAACCAGTCAACGCACTATTTTCCATACATATACCTTGTCAGATTTTTTTTTTCGTTTCTAGACCACCAAATCGCCAAATGGTCCGGCGATTCGGCGATTTTTCCACCAACCAGGTAGCATGTGACACGTGGCTTTTTCAGTTCCCAAAAATCGCCAGTCCCTCAATATTTCGCCAAGCCCTTTTACGTGGGTTCAGATATCACCGAATGGTAAAAACAGTCGACGATCCGACGATTTTTTTGAAAACTTGGAAATCACGCCCAACAACCCCTTTTCCCCATTTTCCAACATGTGTTTGGCACACATTTCACCAGTTATAGCACACATTTCACCATTTATAACACTTATATCTTTCGAAATGCAAGTTATAGCAAGTTAATCACCAGTTATAGCACACATTTCACTGTTATAGCAAGTTAATCACCAGTTATAGCACACCTATATCTTTCCAATAATTTGCAGTAAATAGCGTTCACCTAAGTTCGTATTCAACAACATATTTAAGCAAACATTTCACTATTTCATAAATATGTAAAATACGTAATATAATCATAAATCGTTACCAATAACAACTGCAAATGGAAATCAACAACAATACTATTATAAAAGTGCAAATCTCTAATCATAATACTAATATAAAGGGACCGCTGCAAATCGACAACTCACCTAAAAAATAGCCGAAGAAGGGAGGTGGGAAATCGCCGGAAATGGCCGGAACAAGGAGAGTGTTAAAGTGTGGTAAAGTTATCAAGGTGAAAGGGGTGGGAAATAGACGGAAATCGCCGGAAAGGAGGGGAAGAGAGATGGACACGAAAGGATAAAGCTTATTGGGCTCGAAAATCAATTTTTCAAACTTATCGCCAGATCGCCGACTAAAACACCCATTTTGACGATTTTTTAGAACCAGGTGGATATTTGGCGATTAAAGGTTGGGACCGGCGATTTTTTACATCTGTCGATTTGTTAGTGCCATGTGTCGAGATTTGATTCGGTACCACAAAAATCGTCGAATCGCCGATGCATTTGGCGATTACTTGGTCTAGAAAGGAAAAACACGTCTGACATGGTTTAGATAGTAAAAAGGGAAGTTTGAATGGTCCACTAACGTAATTTTCTCAAATTAGAATATGAAAGATGGGGGCACTACCCAATACCCATATGATTTGACTTAGTAAAATAAGGCATAATTCAAATTATATTTGTATACTCTTTATTACTCTATTTAAATTTATACATAACAAAAAATAGAGTTCAAATGAGTACATCAATTTTGAGTGATATCGTGCAAGAAAATACTACACATGTACAAAACTCATTTACCTCCAACATCAATTATCTCACAAAATGACAAATCAAAAAATTATGAAAAATGAACCATTAAATTCAGTGTTTTCTCCTCTTCGATTTGTCGTCCCTCAAGGCATACTTTTGACAACTTTTTTTTTCCATTTTTTGGTGGGCTTTACAAATTAGTAACACATGTGTTAGTGATTGGTTGTACATTTGATTTGTGGTTAGGGTTTAGGGCTAGGGTTTAGGATTTAAGGTTGGGGTTGAGCAGGGTTTAGATAAAGGGTTGAGCAGGGTTTAGGGTTTAATATGATTTAGGGCTTAGAATTTTGTAAAGCGTTTAGGGTTTGAGGTTTAGGGGGTACGGTTTAGGGTTGGGGGTTCTGTTTAGGGGTTAGGGTTTATGGTTTAGGGTTGGGGGTTTGAGGTTTCGAAACCCCCAACCCCAAACCCAACCCCTAAACCTCAAACCCTAAATGCAATACTTTAACACATGTGTTAGTAGACATGAAACCCACCAGAAAAAATGAAAAAAAAAACTCGTCGAAAGTAAGCCTTGAGGGACGGCAAATCGAAGAGAAGAAAACACTGAATTTAATGGTGCAATTTTCATAATTTTTCGATTTGTCGTTTGTGAGATAATTGATGTTGGGAGTAAATGGGTTTTGTACATGTGGAACATCTTCTTTGTACACATGGCACGATATCATTGGTTCCCTTATTCTCACACGAATTCCTATTCTCATTTGAACTCCAGCCTAACAAAAAACGTCATAGTACATAATATGAAATTCTAATGAATTTTTATTAGTCAGGAGTTCTTGTTTCATATTTCTAACTTGTTTTATTTGAATTGTATCCGCTTCTTGGAAGCAAATAGACTTTTAAGTGTTTTTTTTTTTACATTTTGAATTGTATTTCACACGCTTAACGAACTAATCACAGGCTATACCATTGCACACTAACATTACCAAAGTTGATTAGCTAAAGTGTTTGTTGGTGCGTTATGTTTTCGAACATTCTCCAACACAAAAAGAGGGAAAAAATGGGCTCAAAATTAAGTGTCAATTACACGTTTGGGGTTGACTCGTACTCAAGTAAATATTAAGAGCTGTGAATTAGTCTGAGTTTGAATATATTCTTTTTGTTCGAGCTCAAAATTAATCCATAGATAGTTTAGATAATGTTTGTGTACTCAACTAAATATTTTTGGTGGTGTTGCTACATAAATCCGCCGGGTTTGTCAAGACGATGTTGGTGAGCCGTTTCTCGTCATCTCAAACCTTGACTTAGCTGCAAACATCAAAAGAACATTAGAGAAGGATCCCGAGCCGGAGCTTAAAAGCTCTTCGGCTGGCGATTCCCAGATGGTACCCGCACTACATTTTAGGTAGATACGGTTTGTACGCCACAAGGTCGGAACCCTTCTTTTATTGTCATGTTCAGTATATGTAAATATACTGATTGTGAGGGAGTATGTGTAGTGTTTTGAGTGAGAGTAAATGTGAAGTTATGAATGAATGTCTTGTGGTAGGTGTTGGTAATTTATACCCTTCACACTCAGTTTGTATGATATTGATAGTATGCTCCGAATCCTCTTTTGTTGTCTCGATATAAAACATTGCCATTTTGGTGTTTGTCTTGAACATAGATACTACTTTTCCCTATGCGCCGTTTGCTAGTTCCCAATGTCTATATTCGTTTACATGGCGCCGTTTGTGGATGTGACAACTCTTTACCCATCATGAAGATGTACCATACGGATCCACTCCAAATGGTCCAAGGTGTACCATACGGATCCACTTCGAATGGTCCAACATGTACCATACGGATCCAATCCAAATGGTTCAAAATGTACCATACGGATTCAATACAAATGGTTCAATGTATCATACGGATCCATTCCAAACGGTTCAAAATGAACCATATGAAATGAACCATATGCCATCAAGAATAGTGATTTGTCAGCATGGGTAAAGAGTTGTCACATCCACAAAAGGCGCCTTGTAAACGAATATAGACATTGGGAACTAGCAAACGGCGCATAGGGAAAAGAAGTATCTATGTTCAAGACAAATACCAAAATGGCAATGTTTTATATCGAGACAACAAAAGAGGATTCGGAGCATACCATCAATATCATACAAACTGAGTGTGAAGGGTATAAATTACCAACACCTACCACAAGACATTCAATCATAACTTCACATTTACTCTCACTCAAAACACTACACATTCTTCCTCACAATCAGTATATTTACATATACTGAACATGACAATAAAAGAAGGGTTCCGACCTTGTGGTGTACAAACCGTATCTACCTAAAATGTAGTGCGGGTACCATCTGGGAATCGTCAGCCGAAGAGCTTTTAAGCTCCGGCTCGGGATCCTTCTCTAACGTTCTTTTGATATTTGCAGCTAAGTCAAGGTTCGGGATGACGAGAAACGCCTCACCAACATCATCTTGACAAACCCGACGGATTTATGTAGCAACAAGTGGCGCCATCTGTGGGACCCGACTTATACCAACCCATTGATACTTTATGGACGGTCAAGTTGAGTCTCAAATGGGCGATGATACCACACCATTGTCCCCACTCATTCATGAGGCTCCAGTCTTTAAATCATCTCACTCACCTCAAACAAGAGTACTTCTCTTAAGCTCATACTAAAAACTCAAAAATAAACCGCAAACGCATCAAACGGTTTCTTTGTGAAAGTTTCTCTTAGGAATCCGAACGAAGCTTTCCTAGTCACCCAAAGCTTCACTAAGGATCTGAAGCTTCCGTAAAGCATCCTCAAAAGATCAGATAAAGGATATAAGTGAAAAGTTGTACAAGCACAATTCACTTCATCCCAAAGAAGGAACGGTAGACCTAGTAAACCATATATTCAATTCCTCCAAGAAACTCTAGAATGGTGAAGACGTACTATATGTGATGATTCGAAGCAGAAGCGTATATCCGAAGCATGTTGGATGCTTGATAAATCATAAAGGGTGCAACCTACGCGTGGTAGATGCATGGTAAAGCATGAAGGGTGCATCCTACACATGTTGGATAAGTTTATAACATGTTGCATGGAGTCCACACATGTTGGATGAAGCCGAAGCATGCTGGATAAAACCAAAGCATTCTGGATGAAATTGAAACATAATGGATGAAGGCAAAACATGTTTTCGAATAAGTGCCGAACGCACGGTGTCTCAACGAGGAGCATCGCAGCCGTTGGAGACACTCAGGTGCCAACCCAACCTCGAAATAACATTCTTCAGTCTTCAGGTATGTTACCTCATGGAAACACCAATTTACTCCTTAGAGGATCAATATGGAAGGTAGCTCACCCCAATTATAAGCATGTGACCTTTCGGATCCGGAGAGAAAATTATTCCATTAACTTGGAATAAAATGAACTCCAAAAATATGGCATCTACATATTCTTTTATACTATATTAATGTTTGTACATTAGTTTACTTACAATTTCTAATGATAAATAATTAAAACGATTCTTACCATCCCGAGGGGTGGAAAGCGCATCTCTATTTGTTGATGTAGATTACAAACTGAACTACTATGTGAAATGGTTGAGAAAACCTCTCTAATATGCTCCGGATTTGTGGCAACAACCTTAAATCCGAACGGTTGAGCAAACCTCTCTAATTTTCTCCGGATTTGTGGCAACAACCTTAAATCCGAACGGTTGAGCAAACCTCTCTAATATGCTCCGGATTTGTGCCAACAACCTTAAATCCGAACGGTTAAGAACCTCTCTAATATGCTCCGAATTTTTGGTGACAACCTTAAATCCGAACGGTTGAGAAACCTCTCTAATATGCTCCGGATTTGTGGCAACAACCTTAAATTCGAACGGTTGAGCAAACCTCTCTAATTTGCTCCGGATTTGTGGCAACAACCTTAAATCCGAACGGTTGAGCAAACCTCTCTAATATGCTCCGAATTTGTGCCAACAACCTTAAATCCGAACGGTTAAGAAACATCTCTAATATGCTCCGGATTTTTGGTGACAACCTTAAGTCCGAACGGTTGAGAAACCTCTCTAATATGCTCCAGATTTTTGGTGACAACCTTTAAGTCCGAATGGTTGAGCAAACCTATCTAATATGCTCCGAATTTTTGGGGACAACCTTATATCCGAATGGTTGAGCAAACCTCTCCAATATGCTCCAGATTTTGGCAACGTCCTTAGCTCCGAATGGTTGAGTATTCCCCTCAAATATGCTCTAGATCCTTGGCAACGGCCGTAGGACTAAAAGGTTGAGCTAACCCCTCTAATAAGCTCCAAATCTTGGCAACGACCTTAGAAACAAAAAAGGTTACAAAAACCCTATTACTTCATTCTATAATGAAGTCACTCACAAGGGACACCTTGTATAAACCTTTAATGGTACAATAATGTTCTCGAATAGAACTAACACAGATCAGTGACTCTTTAATGCTACGACAATTTCTAAGTCCAAATGATATTACTGATGGACCATAGCAAGGTCATATGGCTTATCCATGCTACGACAATGACGCATTAAGACCATACTTGCTTTACATCAACTCAATATATAAATGGGGAACATTGCAAATATATATATATATATATATATATATATAATATTGATTTGTCTATGCTCCGGATTTTTGGCCACGGCCTCGGATCCGAACAGTTGAGTATTCTCCTCAAATATATTTTGGATCCTTGGCAACGACCGTAGGATCAAAAGGTTGAGCACACCTCACAAATTGGTTCCGTACGTGTAGCTACTAGTTACGATTACGAGGTCCATTTTACCTAACTAATTATCTAATGTCTACAAGGGAAGCCTTGTTCTTACATAAAATAATATTCATCAATATTGGAATGAGATGAATAATCGTCAATGCTATGTTTAAATTATATAATTTTAGTGTGAAGTTGAGTTCTTTATGTTCTCGTAATTTTCCCTAGATCAATGGTTGACATAACCTCTCTCACATGCTCCGGATCTATGACAATGGCCTAGCCAAAAAGAGTTACATATATACCCTATTGTCTCATTCTTTTAAGTGTTATATGGTAAATATCATAAATATCGAACGCTTAAAAAGTCATTCTTCCCAAGGGAAGCTTTGTCTATACTGCATGGCATAAAACTATTTCTTGAAACCATGTATAAATACAAACCGCTTGGTCACACCAGAGCAGTGTTAAGCTTCGAAAATGTTGAGATACATAACATTTTAGCTATGCTACGACTATGCTAAGCTATGACGTTATAAAAGTACTAGATACGAATCGAAAGAAAATTACCCCAAAGTAGAAATACCCAAATGACCACTCCTTAATCGGAGGGTAACAAAACACCTCTCTTTTAACACGAGGACAACAAAATAATATCACTATCCGGAGGGAAAAAAACATTTCTTATCTAAATATAACGTAGCACCGGTCCTTACCTGAAGGTATATAAGTCATTACATAATGTCATCGCATGCACAAAAGTTAAACCATTCATAAAAAGTAAACCGTACAAGGTCATGAATCTAAAAATAAGTAATTGATATGAGGTGTAACCAACGTAATGAGGTAGGTTGATCGGAGTGAAGATTCGAAAAATGTCTAGAGAACGACCACAAGCATGGAATAAGTGTCTCGGATGTTCATATTGCATCTTGGGAGGGCATCGACCAGCTTCTGAAGATAACACATATCATTTGAATCAAAATATCTCATTTTTTCCATATCCACTTCGTTCACAGCGCTGCTAGAGTATGTGACCAAATCTTCATGACACCCGACCATGAAAGAATCTCGTTTCTTAGTGGCAATAGGAAGAAGGTGTTCGATACTCAGCCTCAACTACTTGAAAGCATACTTAGCCATTCGGCAATTAAGTGCTTCTGATTTGAAGCCAAAGAAGACACTTTCTTTCTAGATAATTAATCATGCTCTACCTGTCATCTAGTTTACATATGGTCACATTTTGACCCCGAATCTTTTTTGTTCAACTCCATATCACTTATGCTCTCATCCATCTGTCCAAGAGCATCTTCTTTGATTGCCAACATACGATATAACCATGCATATGTACCATCTCATTCAAAACCATAACTTTATTATTTAGAGAACACCATCAAAACATGATCTTAGGAGTAAGGATGGTGGCTCAAATTCAGAGTTCATGGTAAATGAATATGTTAAGCTTCTTTCGAAGAGTAAGACTTCTTACAACGTTGTTGCATTTTTCATAAAATCTGAGCAAGCTTCTAAATTGTCTAACTTGTTACCATATTTGAATTAACAACTACGAAAAATTTCGTGTGCATCGTATTTTTCCTCGAAACCTTCGATCATTAATTTATACATTCACCGTTGATTACTTGAATGTGGTGTCGACATCTTCCTACAAGGACCAAAAGGACAAATATCCCCCTCATCAGTAAAATTGCTACTTTGGCATCATCATTTTAAATGCATAGCACCTTCATCTTTTCTACAAGACCTTTCAGATTTAAATCTCGTCCTTCCAAATTTCTCTTTTCTTTTTGAAGATTCAAAGCCTTCTAATTACAAGGCATTGAAAGCTTGTCTGGTAGCACTTTTCCTCCTTTGTTACCGTTTTTTTTTCTCTCATATACATAATACGGTCCCTGTCTTGATCAGATTTTACCGATTCTTCAGTGGGATGAGCCATAACATCCATAACCCACTCCAAGTTGGAAGGTTCATCCTCATCTATGGGTTGTGAAAATGATATATACAATAGATGGTAATTTAATCAGTTTAATCAAACTCGTGAATGAACACTACAAAAACAAACAAATAAGGCGATGCATACCCTTGGCATTACTTTTTGTGAATGGTATTCGGGCCATATAATCTCATTGCTTGTACCGAATATTAAAATAGCCATCTCCAGCAATTTTCGAACCTCGAATTCATTACCCTTCAATTCATCGACAATCGATATGCTAGTCTTCCCATCAAAAGGTATTGGATCCACAAGTGAGATATCTTCAGTCTTCCATATCATTTTTATCGGGTAAGCAAAAGATTTCACTCAAAAGAAACGCTTCTTTTAACCCTTCATTTCGGGTGCTAGGGTGATACAACACATGCTAGCTGGGTGTTTTTTGGTAAGCCAACCATCTACAAGAGGTAGCTTATAATCTAATGCAACCGAAGGTCTCTATGGATAACACGACAATGTACCTCAAACAAGGTCATTTTAATTGCACTTAACAATGCCAATAGATAAAGTGAACATATCCATCTTTAAACATCATCATATACAAGCTTACAAACCTCTGGAATTGTAATCAACGTTTAGTAACACCCCGTAATGTAGGATTAAATTCCGAATTGTTTTCAAACTCTAGGCAAAAAGCATTCGTTTGTTCTTTGTAATTGTTTGGTTGTGATTTTGTCCATGTTACCTTATTCATTTTTAAACTATCAATAATAAAAATGAGAAAAATACTAACAAGGAAGGATATTTCCTAGAACCGAAGCATATCCTGTCCAAATCTTGAATGTGAACCATTCGGATCCTATCTACATTCTGAATTTGAACCATCTGGATTGTATCCACAGCCTGATGAATATGTATCATTCGAATTAAATCGTAATCCTAAATCTGAAGCATCCGGATTATATCCAAAGCCTGAATATTTATCATTCAGATCCTATTATATTCTTGAATATGAACCTTTCGAATTATACCCAGAGCTTAAATATGAACCATTCGTATCCTATATAAATTTCGTATATGAATCATACGGATCCGAAGCTTCCCCAAGGATCTTAGGTTTCCCTTAAGATCCAAAATGCCCATCTAGATCGAAGTCGAACACATCCTGGGAAAGAAACGTCAATTAAAGTGTACATATAATATATAATGTATCTTAAAAAATAAATCTAGACCAACACAATCGTTTCAATGCATTAGTCTAAATTGGGGGACATGATGATGTCCCATATGAGATGCTTACGAAACATATGTATGAAACGTTCAATATATGTCTAAAGCAAGAAACATGCATGGGTAAACATATCAACCGCACATGGCGTAGTACATTTCTGAATCACACACGTTTTGGCGTACAAACTACGTTTCAGTCAGACGGCGTGGGGTTACCTTATAGGGAATCGTCATAATAACAAATCATTCACTTACGAGACCAATCGAGACAATTAATCTAGACCAATACACCTTTGAATGTATCAATCTAGATTGGGGGACATGGAGATGTACCATACGGATCCACTCCAAATGGTCCAATGTGTACCATACGGATCCACTCCAAATGGTCCAATGTGTACCATACGGATCCACTCCGAATGGTTCAATGTGTACCATATGGATCCATTCCAAATGGTTCAAAATGTACCACACAGATTCAATACAAATGGTTCAATGTATCATACGGATCCATTCCAAACGGTTCAAAATGAACCATATGAAATGAACCATATGCCATCAGGAATAGTGATTTGTCAGCATGGGTAAAGAGTTGTCACATCCACAAAGGGCGTATTGTAAACGAATATAGACATTGGAAACTAGCAAACGACGCATAGGGAAAAGAAGTATCTATGTTCAAGACAAACACCAAAATGGCAATGTTTTATATCGAGACAACAAAAGAGGATTCGGAGCATACCATCAATATCATACAAACTTAGTGTGAAGGGTATAAATACCCAACACCTACCACGAGACATTCAATCATAACTTCACATTTACTCTCACTCAAAACACTACACATTCTTCCTCACATATAAATATGCTGATTGTGAGGGAGAATGTGTAGTGTTTTGAGTGAGAGTAAATGTGAAGTTATGAATGAATGTTTTGTGGTAGGTGTTGGGTATTTATACCCTTCACACTCAGTTTGTATGATATTGATGGTATGCTCCAAATCCTCTTTTGTTGTCTCGATATAAAACATTGTCATTTTGGTGTTTGTCTTGAACATAGATACTACTTTTCCCTATGCGCCATTTGCTAGTTCCCAATGTCTATATTCGTTTACATGGCGCCGTTTGTGGATGTGACAACTCTTTACCCATGTTGACAAATCACTATTCATGATGGCATATGGTTCATTTTGAACCGTTTGGAATGGATCCGTATGATACATTGAACCATTTGTATTGATTCCGTATGGTACATTTTGAACCATCTGAACTGGATCCGTATGGTACACATTGGACCATTCGGAATGGATCCGTATGGTGCACATTGAACCATTTGGAGTGGATCCGTATGGTACATCTTCAGGTGGAAGCAAAATAATATCCACAACTGAAATGAAATTCAAAGAGTAATAACGGAGTATTTTTGAGCAATGTTATAGATTTGATCCATATCTAATTCAATTATTTTGACATATAAATTGTACATTTTACACATGGCGAAGACATGGTGGGTGCAAGTAGGCTGTCGTCCCCACAAGATATTATAAACTACGTAAAAATTATTTATTTATTCTATTAATGACTTTTTAAAAATTTTACCCACGAAACTATAATAGAAATAAAAATATTTTTTTCCCGCCGTCTCCGAATTTTCTAGCTGGATTTGTACATGTTTGTTGTGTATTGTTATCGATTATTTATTCAACCAGGTGTTACAGACTTACAGTCAAAATTTGCACACAAATAGAGTATAAACCAAACTTCAAGTCTTCAACTAGTGATAATATAAAATATAAATAAATATTTAAAATAATCCGGGGAAAAGTAGTACGACGTCGTGTCACCGAATTGATTTAATCCTATAAAATAATTGAAAACAGAAGCGCAAAATAATAGGATTTCAAATTTCCAAACCCCCCAAAATGTCTATCTAAAACCCTCTCTCTACAACAAACCCTCATTCCTTCAATCGCTGCTAAAATGGTGATTGCATCAAATACTTCGATCACATCTTTTTGCTCCAAGGATCATCAAAAAACTTATCAACAATGGTTCAACTATGTTGATTCAGGTTCTTTTTAATTTTCATTTTACTAAATTTGTTTGTGCGTTCGTATTCACATATATCTATGCAAACAAATGATCTTAATCTATTGCGATGATTCTGTTCTTCGATTTAAATTATAAATCAGGTGATTCTATTAGTGTAAACAGTTGATTTTGTTGGATATATTACTGTGTATTTAATTATTATTATCTTTTTTATGTAGATGGAGATGGTCGGATAACAGGGGACGATGCAACCAAGTTCTTTGTTAAATCAAATATTGAGAAATCTCAACTTAAGCAGGTGGAACACATGACTATTGCTCATTTGGAATTATTAATTTAGTTATACACATAAAGTTTTTGTGGTTTATATTGAATTTATTATGTATTTTTTAGCTATTTATATGTTAATGTGGTATAACTTTTGTTTAGATTTTATATCACATACTGAAAAACGGCAATGTTAGTGAAAATATGACCGCTATATTATTTGCTATGTGTGTTTGTCTATATGCACAAGTGAGCTAATGTGTTAATGGTAATGGTGTTACAATTCTTCAAATGATAGTACTCAACCATTTCTTTTTCCCCTCATGATGATTATGATTTATCAATGATCATCATGTAGTCAGTTAGGGCAAAAACTGTATCATACAATATTCCCCTAATGGTAAATATTGCTTGGCTATGTCTAATTTTAGATATCTCTTTGAAGCTTGAATAAGGTATTGATATTTGATCACAATTATTGTACTTTTCGAAGGTTTGGGCAATTGCAGATTCCAAACGTCAAGGATTTTTAGGTTTTAAAGAGTTCATCACTGCTATGCAGGTATGTCTAATTTCTTTCTTTTTTATTTTCTTATTTTGCAGTCTTTGTATTACTATCTTACCCAAATCTTATGGTACTATTTTGTTCGATAATAGTTGCTCTCACTGGCACAAGCTGGACATGAACTAAGTGTTGATTTACTAAGAAACACAGGTGTGTGAATTAACTTATATAAATTGATTTCACTCATTTCAAAGTAACGTTTAAGACCCTGTTCTTTGTTAAATATATCTGTGAATAACTAAGAAATTGGCTTATTGACGTTGATATCGATGTTTCATATCATCTTTGTATCGTTATTGACAGATGATGTGGATCTTTTGGAACCTCCAGTGATGGAAGATTTGGATTCACTTCTGGTGGTAAGCATTCATTACAAATTTTATAGTTATCATTCATGTTAAGAAACTCTTTTTGATGGTTTATTCTTCTTGCACGTCCAGAATCGTGGTGTTTCAAGAAACAATGGTGTTGGTGACACTAATGGTAAGGTTACCTAAATTAATCATGTCATAAGTTTTTATTAGTAATTTCTTATTATGTTATTTTGTTCAACATGTGTAGGCATTTTGGTAGTGCAACATGCACCACAAAAGAACTTCCTTACTAAGAGACTTAGTAAGAAGGTAGGTTTTGTCACATGTAGTTACAATATGAAGTTGTATATTGTTTCATTGAGCTCTTAGAGGTCTTCTGCATGTTTTTATGATTGTTACTTGTTGGAAGCTGAGGATGCTTCTCTTTTTCTTTTCAGACATCTTGTCAAACATCTCTTGCTAAAGTCACATCCATAGTTGATGGATTGAAGAGATTGTATAATGAAAAACTAAAGCCGCTTGAAGTTGCTTACCGCTACAATGATTTCGCATCTCCTTTGTTGGTGAGAATATATTAAATATAATGTGCCTTTGGTTTCATTAAGTCCATCTCAAGTTTGTGCTGTTATCTTTTGCTTCAGTTTATGTTTGTTTGTGCTGCCACTTTAAATTATATTTCGTATGTATCTAATGCTCTACAACTATTTAAATATATATTTGTTTTGAATGTTTTCATAACTAAATGCAGACAAATAGTGACTTTGATGCGAAACCTATGGTAATGCTTCTTGGTCAGTACTCAACTGGTAAAACAACATTTATTAAGCATCTTCTCAAGTGCAACTACCCGGGTTAGTTAATTATTTGTTTTAGATTATTGATGTAAAATTTTTAGATTTTACAACTTTTTCATAGAAGTTGAACATTGAATTTATAATCTTTCTTGTACATGCCAGGAGCTCACATTGGACCAGAACCTACAACGGACAGATTTATTGTTGTAATGGTAATATCATCATTATTTTGTTGTTACATTTATCAGTCTATTGCTGTACCTGACTACCTTCCTTCCACTTTTTCATTGCTTTACTTGTTCACTCATTCTCTCTGTCTAGGATGGACCTGACGAGAGAAGTGTCCCTGGAAACACCATTGCTGTACAAGCAGATATGCCGTTTAATGCCCTTACTACTTTTGGAGGCGCATTCTTATCAAAATTTGAATGTTCTCAAATGCCACATCCTGTAAGCTCATAAGTTGGGTTTTATCAATTGTTCATCATTCCATTTATGTTACTTATCGTTTTAGCATATGTATAGCTTTTGGAGCATATCACCTTTGTTGACACTCCCGGAGTTCTATCTGGAGAGAAGCAACGCACACAAAGAAGTTATGACTTCACTGGGGTCATAAAGTGGTTTGCAGAAAAGTGTGATCTAATTCTCCTTCTGTTTGACCCACATAAACTTGATATAAGTGATGAGTTCAAGCGCGTGATATCATCTTTACGTGGTCAAGATGATAAGATTCGTGTTGTTCTTAACAAGGCAGACCAAGTTGATACTCAACAAGTAAGTGTATTTTCATCTTTACACTTTTTTTATCGATGCACTCACATTCTGATTAGCTGATGCATCTAATATATATTAATTCATAACATGCTTCTTTGTTTGTTTCTTGAAGTTAATGCGGGTTTATGGTGCACTGATGTGGTCCCTTGGAAAAGTACTTAACACGCCTGAAGTGACTCGTGTTTACATTGGGTATTTTTTACTGCCATAACATGCTTCGTTTCCTGCTAACAGTTTCACTTGTAGTATATTCTACACACAGCGCATTATGTATGTAGGGCGAGTTGGATAGTTACTTATATGACACAATGACAATGGTCTTTGATAATTGGAATATACACTATTACACTCTATAAGTCTATTGTAAACTATTTAGTTGGAAAGTTCTACTAAAGCTTAACGTAATAATACTTATTATATGTTCTTTTACAACTTTAGACTTTTTTGAGATAATTATTGAGTTTTTAAATAAAAAATTTATCTATTCATATGTATATTGAATTAGAAGTTGTTCACTTTATTTGACAACTGATTGTCAAAGTAGGTCTAGTTACATATTACTCACTTGCATTATGTCATTGTTCACGATTGTTCAGATAAGACATTTGGCTAACAGTGAAACATTGTTCCAAGTTTGTTTATGGGTTTACTAGATTATCGTGGGATGGAGTGCTGTTATTGAATTTCATCATAATTGTTGTCAAGTTCATTAGTTTTCTTTTTATTCTTTATCTTTATTATTATATCTAATTTGCTGGAAAAATCATGTCAACAGATCCTTTAATGATAAACCAGTCAAAGAAGAATTAACTGATTCCATGGGTAAGGAGCTTTTTGAAAAAGAACAGGATGACCTCCTTGATGACTTGATAGACATTCCAAAGAAGGCGTGTGATCGTAGGGTATGTTTATCTTATCTTAACATTTCTATGGGATTTTAGCTGAACTATAAAAAGAAACAATGTTTGTTGACAGATCAATGAGTTTGTTAAACGGGCTCGAGCTGCAAAGATTCATGCCTACATAATAAGCCAGTTGAAAAAAGAGATGCCTGCCGTTATGGGTAAATCTAAAGCTCAGCAGAAGCTCATGAAGAATCTTGAAGATGTATTTGCAAAGGTATCCTCTTTCTCCTCGTTCTGTAAATTAATTAAAAACCGATGAATTTTGGTCTACTGCTTGTTCATGCAAGTTTCTAAATTAAGTTTATTGAAACGTTATTACCTTATAGGCTACTACCATAATATGTGACACATAGTTTGGCTTTATGCTTTCTCTCTTTTCTTGTTAAAAATGCTATTTTGAGTATATAACTTAAGGGAGTAATTGTGGGTCATTTTTTAAAAAATCATTCTTACCTTTTCTTCATTTGTTGGTATTTTCTATATTCTATCACGTTATATTTTTAATATAAAGAGCTGTTGGTGAATTGCATGATAAATTTATTTTTGCATGGCAACAGGTTCAAAAAGAATTTCATCTGCCGGCGGGCGATTTCCCAGATGTGGAGCAATTTCGGCAAGTTCTTGGTGCTTACAACATCGATAAGTTTGAGAAACTGAAGCCAAAGATGATTCAGGCTGTGGATGACATGCTTGGATATGATATTCCGGACCTCCTGAAAAACTTCAGAAATCCTTACGAATAGATGAAACTACATCTTCAATGAAAGAGGATGAAAACTTCTATGGTGGATTTCTTATCCATATTCTTTTTATGTTTTCAATTGTTTGTATTGACATTAAACTATTTGTCTATCCCGAATGTTTTGGTACCCTAAGAATGCTTCAGGTTCTTTGTGGATTTTAAATGGCATTTTCTAAGGTGGGGTTAAATGATTTTGTTTCTCGGTAATTTAGTTTGGTTATTAATTAAGAAATGTTACCAAACAGAGATCCTGTTATTGGTTCTATAAAACTAATAATCCATTTATGTATGGATGTGTTGTGGGTTGGTCAGAGATTTAGCTTTGACCAAGAATTACTAAAATAATACTCCGTAGTCGCTTCGTCCTAGAAATCACATTGTGTCGAACAAATATTCCTTTTAAAAACTTTAAACCTTTAATTTATGAGAATTATAATTGTAAATAGTTAATTTAAGATTAGACAATTATTTTGAAACATAATAAAAAAGGAAGTCAGAGAAAATATTCGACACTACTCTAACCGCACGCGCTATTCACTCGTCCGAGCAGAGCTTGTAGATCATCGGTTAACAAACTAGCCAATGAGATATTGCCATGTTGGACAGCTTCAGCACACGTCATTAGCACGTGTACTAACCGAATACTAAGGTCTTTTTCTAACAGAGTAATCACTAGTTACATGACTATTCTCTAATCTCTATAATGCTCATATATCAAATTCTAATGTGTCATTCTCATAAAATATAGCCACTTTATGTGTAGGTTGATATTCACATAGTCCATGACTTGCTTTATGTTTAAACTTTAAATAATAAAGTTAATTAATATATTTACTTTGATTTTCGATTCGTTCTATCTCTCACAATTTCATATGGTAACATAATAGTCACCTAATGATCCTAACGAGCTACATCATTGAATAATATAATAATTGTAAATATAATTCTACCAATAGCGTAAGTTTAACGATTCTATTGCAATGCACAAGTAAAAATCCCCTTAATGCTCATACCAAGTAAATACATGTATATTTTTATTTTCATCGGTTCCAAAATAAATGTTCATATTGTCATTTATATATGTCCTTAAATAAATAATTGTCCACCTGTCAAAAAAGTAACCATCAAAAATTATTACTTGATCGTATGGATTGTTAATCATGATTTTTCAGAATTTTCCGGAGTTCCTATAGAGTTTGTTAATCATGATTTTTGGTTTTGAATGGCTTTTCCAAAGCATGGATTGACTAATCAAGAAGACAGAGAATTATTTACTATGCATGATCGTTCGAATATCATCCTTTCGGAAAAAATGGAGAATAATACTAGTAGTAGTAGTAGTAAAATTGGGAGAAGATTTGAAGGTAAAGTAGCGGTGGTAACCGCGTCAACTCAAGGGATAGGATTCAGTATTGCTCTCCGACTTGGACTTGAAGGCGCCTCTGTTGTTATCTCTTCTCGCAAACAGGTCTTCTTTTGCCCTAAACCCTAATTTATTACTTCACTTACATCACACCAATTTATAAATTGTAAGTGATTTTGATCATTACCTCATATGTGTTGCTTTAATTCAATTCAATCATGGGATGAAAGAACTACACGTAGTTTATATTGATATAATGAATCACTGATTCCATCCATTGCAAGCAACGGTACATTTCTATGGTGATTGACTTTCATCAGAAACGCAATAACTGAGCTGTTTGATTTCTCTTGAAATTGTTTATTTTTCCAGAGAAATGTTGATGAAGCAGTGGAAAAGCTTAAAGCACAAGGAATCGACGTGTTGGGATTGGTATGCCATGTTTCGAATCAACAGCAAAGAAAGAATCTCATTCAACAAACAGTTCAGGTCATTTTACAATTTCATTTGTAATCGAATAATCAACTCTCTTCTTCATATAATCAAATACTAATCTGCTGCTACCAGTGCCCTGTTGTACCAACCTTGTGGATGTCTGACTTTTCTCTGTATATTATTGCTTGTCTTCCGTTGTACGTAGTACATTTTTTTTTCCATGTATAGACTCAGTCAACTTTTCGTACGCATATGTTTTATTTTCAAGTTAATTAAGTTGCTTCGTCTCTATCTTTATGAATACAGAAATATGGTAAAATAGATGTGGTAGTGTCCAATGCTGCTGCAAATCCCTCAGTTGACGCCATTCTTGACAGCCAGGAATCGGCCCTTGACAAGATTTGGGAAATCAATGTCAAAACCTCTATATTGCTTCTTCAGGTAAAAGTCTTATCCTTTATTGATATGTTTCAACTGGGAACTGTATTCAATGTTTGGGCCTTTTAGACCTAAACAACCTGCTATTTTCGTCCTCCTTTTTCAACTTATTCTTTACATCGACCATGCTGCTGCATAATGATTAAACCAAAATGATGTAACCTTAACTTAAACTATAAAGCTTATCTCTTTTTCAGGAACTGAATGAGTTGTCTTGTGACTCATATTTTTTATTTTTCATCTTTCGAATGTTGTTGCAGGATGCATCTCCACACTTAACCAAAGGATCATCTGTTGTTTTCATATCCTCAATCAGTGCTTACCAACCTCCATCTGCCATGGCCATGTATGGCGTCACAAAGACTGCCCTCCTCGGTCTTACCAAGGTATCATCCGATCACACTTATTTTCCATATTTTTAGGTTTATTAATCATTAGTCTTTACTGCTATCACATGTACCACTTAAAAATGGCATGTAGGCCGCATGCAATAACTGTCAGCAATTCTTCATTAGACATGGAAATGCTAAATGGCCGAAAAAGAATCTAAATCTAACATTGTACCAATTGATTGATTAGAGCATTTTTGATATTTGTCTAGGCCCTTGCAACTGAGATGGCCCCACATACTCGTGTGAACTGTGTTGCACCAGGGACTGTACCTACACACTTTGCTAGTTTTATTACTGATAACGATACAATTGTAAGTGTCTTCTACACTTCTACTTGAACTATTATTATTTTTTTCTTAGTTACTTTATTAGTCTATATAGAATAGATCAAAATGCATCTTTTAAGCAAAGGTTTTCCACTGATTAATATACATTGATACACCTTGTTAGTTTAACTTAAAGGATGTCTTTGGTAAAAATAATTGCATTTATTGGTATTGTCAGAGAGACTCCATTTTGGAAAAGACACCGCTCAAGAGGCTTGGGACGACGGACGATATGGCGGCAGCCACCGCTTTCTTGGCGTCCGATGATGCTTCATATATAACGGGTGAGACTATTGTGGTTGCCGGTGGAATGTCTGCCAGACTGTAGATCTCTCATGTATCCTGTGTAAACCCTTATCACACAAGAAGCAAATGATACCAATCAAGAAATTAAGACATGGACCAATTAGACTATTCCTAGAATGCTTTAATTTTGGTTATGTTTATGTATAAGTTGTGTAGCTAAATTTTCGAGAACAAAGTCCCTACAAGATTGGTCTAGTTTGTCATTACTGAATAATTTAAATATATTACCCAGTTAAAAAAAATTATCCTCAGGTTGTTTTTCGCTAATAAAGTTTACATCTAAGCTTACATCGATGTAAACTCGTCAAAGTTTTATTGAAGTTAGGTTTTGAAAAAGTTCTATGCTTCAATGAATAAAAAAGTTTTACATCTACCTAAAATTATTAAAAAAATAAGCAGTAATAAAATAGGAAGGGGGTAGAGTGTGATACTCGTATTTTGCTCAAAATTGTTTCCTTAATTACAATTACAATTCTTTATAGTTTTATGTTCATGAGAAGCGTTTTATCGTTGAAGCAAATTCACAACTTCTTATGGCAATGGGCGAACCATGCATAGGTGAGTAAACCCACGAGTAGGTACGGGTATGAACTTACCAGTTGACATATCATGGGCGGGTGATGGATATGACCTTTTACCTACGGGTAAACCCTGCTCACAAATTTATAAACACATTATAGTTACCCACAATCAAAATTCTATTATTTATCATACACACATATATATATATATATATAATAGTTAATTTTGTATAATAAATCTTTTTATATAGAGACTAAAATTACAGTATTATGTTCAAATAGCAAACTTATAGAACGATTAAGAAAATAATATCAAATAAATTGATAATTATTGAACAATTAGTTCGTATGTCTTATAATTTAACAGTTTAATTCGTTTAAAATTATGATTCATTGATTTGAACATGTTTTAAATCTTTTTTTAGATTAAAAGGAATATAAAATCTTTTGATTATTCGATAAATATTTGTACTATTTATAACCTACGGGGTTACCCGCGACCCATGAGTATCCGCGGATACGGGTATGGGTGTAAAAATAAACCCGCTAACATATACCTACGGGTTCGAAAAAAAGACCTGCGTGAGCGGGTAATGGGTTTGACATCTCCATACCCGCGCCCACGGGTGACATACTGTTATCCCTAAGCATGAGAAGTGGTGACACTGTTCTTACGGTATTCTCGTGAGATCACCGATGCTCAAAAAATGGAGGAGTAGAATATATTGAGTTTACAGTGTTCTCAAAAATTTATTTTTGATTTTTTAATCAGTGTGTATGTGATGTGTGTGGGAAAATAAAATAAAAAAAAAAGTGAAAGGAACGTCTTATACCAAACATTTAAGAGAACACTCTTCAGAATTTTGATGGGAAAGTGGGGGGATACTATAAGACTCCTCCCAACCCAAAGGCAAAGTGACAGAAACTGACAGAGCCACGTCAGCGCCACATCAGCTTTTTTCAGAAAACTGACTGAAACTGACAGACCCCTCCCATCTCTGCTCCGTCACTTCATTTTCTAGGACCCACTGACCATTATTTAATCAACCAAAATACAATTATTTAAATAAAACAAAACAATTTAAATTAAACACATTCCTTAAAATATAAAATACAACAATTCCTAAAAATATAAAATACAACAATTCCTAAAAATAAAAAATACAACAATTCCTAAAAATAAAAATTACAACATTTCCTAAAAGTAAAAATTACAACAATTCTTAAAAATAACAAAATTACGTTACTAACGAACACGGTAATTTGGTGGAAGTTGCGAAATGTGTTGGATTAGAGCATTGCGAAGTCGATGATGAACATCTCGATCTCGTAATTCCTTGTTCATACGCAATGAAGTTTCAAATATTTCTTCCCACGAACGATTTGGTCTATTTGACGGCTCAGAGGGATGATCTTCTTCAAGTTGACACATATTTCGTCCGTTGTCCTCCGTTATCATGTTGTGTAGAACCACACAAGCATACATGATTCTCTTTATTTTGTTAGTGTTGTACGGTCTAGCCGGGTTCTTGATGATTTGCCAACGGCCTTGAAGCACACCAAATGCTCGTTCCACATCTTTCCTTGCAGATTCTTGATATCTCTTGAAGCGAGCCTCGGCTTCAGTTTGTGGATTCCTGAACGACTTAACAATTGTCGCCCATTCCGGATAAATTCCATCCCCCAGATAATACCCCTTTGTGAAATGTTGTCCGGCAATCGTAAAGTTAACTTGGGGAGCTCTGTCTTGTAGCAAATCAGAGAACAAATCCGATTGATTAAGAACATTCAGGTCGTTGCTTGAGCCCGCTGGACCAAAGAAAGCGTGCCAAATCCACAAATCATAAGACGCAACTGCTTCGAGCATGATTGTAGGATGCCCTTGATCTCCTCTTGTGTATTGACCTTGTCATGCTACTGGACAATTTCTTCAAGGCCAATGCATACAATCGATGCTTCCGAGCATACCCGAAAAACCATGTAACTCGGAATGACTGCACATCTTGAAGTGTTGGTTTTCTCAAATACACAGTAGAGTACAAATGAAATACACATTTACAAAAATTATCCAAAGACTCGTATGATGTTTGTTCACCCATATGCAAATATTCATCAAACGCATCCGCGACACAACCATACGCTAGTTGGCGTACGGCGGAAGTGCACTTTTGGAAAACATTAAAACCGGGTACGCCGAGTGCGTCCATACGTTGATGAAAATATGCAAAGTAATGCGGTAACGGATTTTGAGAATAAGATATTATATTTTGACATATACGGATAAATAATGGCTTACTCATCCGAAAACGACGGCGAAATACATCCGCCGGAAATGTTGGGTTGTCGGCAAAGTAATCTTGAAATAAACGTTGGCCCGTTGTTTGGCGATCTCTTGGAAAGTATCGACGGGGAGCTCTCGGGATCGGAATTACTTCTTCTTCTTCTTCCTCTTCGGAAGATATGGCGTTGATAACATTAATCGCCCATTCGGGATCGAAAATGTCGTTGAGTGCCTGTAAATCTTCAAGATCGGAATCGGAAGACATTTTTTTTTTGAGATTGTATAAAAATGTTGAAAAGATTGTGTGAGTTGTATGAGAGGTTGAAAAGAGTGTGTGAATTGTATGATATTGGTGGTATATATTTATAGGTGAAAAATTATTTTTTTTTTAAAAAAAAGTTAAAAAAAACCCCAAACGGCTCTTTTGACCGTTGGGGGATTTTTTTTTTATATATTAACGGTTAAAAAAAAAAAGAAAAAAAATCAAATGAGCCCACGAACGATCCGCAGCCCCTTCGATTATCCGACGAGCCAAACCGACCGAGCAAACCGATGGAGCCGTACCATCAGCGTCGATTACACATTGACGTAAACCGACGAAGCCCGTTGGGACGAGTCTAACATAGTTTTCTGGAGTCAAAATTATGCTCAGAACATTATTAATTTCTCTCTACTCCGTATTCCATATGTTGTTAATTGAGTAGTGACCCACATTGCAAATTAATTTATACTACAAGTTATGAAGATTTTGGTGGGACACATGTTAGATTAATCTGGACACATGGTAGGAAAAAAAAAACAATTCTCACAGCAAAACCTTTGTTCATATTTATTAGTCTACCAGAAATCATGTAAAAGTTAGGAATTTCTTTTGTTTGTACATTTGATTTAGTACTTTGAACTCTAAACTTTGTATTTCTTAAAAAAATCAATAATAGAATATAATTTAACATTTGAACATAAGTTAACGTACACCCATTCTTCTAACTCTTATTTTCATCCACATCTTGATACTACGTATTACTTTAGTTACAATTAGTAGCATTATAAGTCTGGTTTATACTTGTTTAGTTCGATTTAAGATGTTAATGATATACATATCACCATACCCGATTTTGGACCACGGAAAGTGATCGAGTACGGAATATGTCACCCAAGGCGACGACATCCATTTCCGAGTTGGCACTCACCAACTTCGGACGCCAGCCCTCAAAGAAGGCTCCGAGTCCAGAACATACAATGATTGACAAATCATTGCCTCTGGGTCCGGATCACGGAGTAAGTCTAGGTCCGGAATATATCACCTATGGCAATGGCACCAATTCCCGAGCTAACACCTACCGTTCCCGGACCATGGACTCCGGTCGTAACACAAAAAACGATTCGATGATCACGGCTCCGTTTTCGAGGATTGACACTTAGCAAGATCATGATTCTATAATAATGAACCGCATATTCTGCACGACCTGACATTCTCTGACAAAAGTATAACCAGTGAACGTTATACGCAGGTACTATATGCATGGCTTGCCCATTAACCTGGTCGACTCCTTTTATTGATCCACGTCATCTTAGACACAGAGAATGTAACCCTCACCCATGATCAAACACCCACGTCAGCCTAGGGTTTGGCTATAAACACTAGTGCATGGTTTCCATTTCAAACTAACACCTCGTAAACATCCAGAGCAATTTCGGCCCTAATTGATCTCCAGAAATGAGTTTCACCACCCTCGATTGACTAAGTCTCAATACTGGATTTGCACGTTAATCGGAGTGTGATAAGCTTGATTCCTCTAATACGGTTAAACTAGAAATCAATTAAGAAATGAAGTTTAACCTAATTTCAATAAACGATAGGAACTCTAACTAAGTAGAATAGAATCCGAAATCGAATATTACCGATTGATTATAAACGTTGTGATCGAAGGAATTGATTACAGAGAGAATGATTTGTAAAATCTAAGCTAGAAAATGAAATGACAATTACAGTTGGTATTTATTCACCAACAGGTCAATGGAAGCCAACTAGCTCAATGATGTAACTAACTCTCCTGCATGACGACATACTAACTTCAAATGCTAGGCACGTGAGGAGCGCATGACTCTTTATTTAATTCGTAACATTCTACCCCTCTTAAAGAAATCCTTGTCCTCGAGGATTCATCGGAAAATCAGGAAATCGCAGCAAGAAATCATTGTAGACCTCCCAGGTTGCATCATCTTTGCTAAGATTAGACCACTAAACTAACACATAAGCAACTGGCCTGTTATTGAGCTTCCCCAAATGCTTATCTAAGATGGCATCTGGGTCCATAGCTAACAATCCATCGGAACCACATAATGGCAATACTCCAGCTTTATGAGCAGTGCCCTTACACTTCTTAAGCTTGTGAAACATGGAACATTGGATGAATGTGACTTCCAAATGGTAATTGGAGTTGATAAGCTGCCTTGCCCACACATGCAGTAATTAGAAATGGTCCATAGTATTTGGCTGACAATTTAGTATGACGACTTTGCCTAACAGTCACTTGTCAGTGTGGTTGCAACTTCAAATATACCCACGTGTCTACTTCAAATTCTCTATCAGATCTACGCTTATTAGCTCGTGCCTCCAAAGTTCTATCCATTGCTTCCACAATTTAGACTTCCATTTGGGCCATAAATGTAGTTGTGCCTTCCTTTTGAGTAAATCAGTATCCTCCTTATTGCAACCCAACTCAGTGGGTCTTGTCCAATCATTTACTGAAGGTTGAGCACGTTTACTTTCTACCTCTTCTTGACTAGGTGATTTGGCATGAGTAACAATATCAGTTAGATGCTTAGACTTGCTAACAGTATCATATTTCACAGCTTTATTATAACATCATGATTTGGACCATCACCCATACATGCTGCTATGATCTTAATGTCAGATTTGTTATGAACCTTTCTAGTAGCATTATCCAATTCATTTCCACCCATACCAAGCCCACAAGTCAAAATACCTCTAAATTGAATTGTATTTGGGACATCATATTGCAGAAGTGCTTGAAAGTCCATGTATTATGATTTACAATAAGCATTTTCATTTTCCTTGACTTCTAATTCACCGCCATATACATTTAAAACCTGTTTCGATTTACTTCGGTTAAACCATATTCCATTCTTCTCGGTTGCTTTTCTGACCAAAACCTTTATGCATGGATTCCATTCAACCTCAATATCCATTACAAAACCCCACTGAAAGTAGCAAAACTCAGAAGATCTCGTCACATTTTGATAAGATTCTGTACACCCATTTCTTGCTCTAACAGAGGTTCACCAACAAATTTACTTTCCGTGGTCAACACCAAATCGCTTCCCAAGAATATCTCAAATACATTACTAGCAAACTTCTCCGTAATATCAAACTTAGTAACTTCTTATGCAATAGTAAATGATCTCGTAACTCTAGGATTCATCTCATAAACCATAAATCTCACAAAATCCTGATTCACATCAAACTGCACAATGAAATAATTACATTCCACTCTGTTTTCCCATATAACTATCATTGAATAATCATGAAACCATTGGTACTCCTTATCAAACAAAGTTTTCGCAAGAGGGAATGTGACTGAATTTCCCATATGAGCACCTACTAAATCAATATTCTCAGTAACATATATGATAACCACATTATCAAGCAAACTTCTAATAACCTCAAACTCATATTCCTTGGATCCTAACAATGAATTCTCAACTAAAACACATAATGTCACAGCAGTTGCATAACATTTTGTCTCCAATTCCAGTTTATTAAAAACATTTTTCCCACGAGAACCCCTTGAATCAAAAACTCGTATCCCCCCAGGATCAAACACATGTTTAGTTGTTAAAATGAACTTACCATTTGTAGCCATATGCAGATATTCTTGAGAGGTAGTTCCAGTCTCATACAAGGGTGTTTTTAGCTGAATGTTCTTCATGGCTTCCTTAACAGGTTCCCTATATATAGTTCTCTTCACGGCTTCAGCCAATACCACCGCAAGATCAGCCACGTTAAACAAACCGCTAGATGGTCTTCCTTTTGCAATTTTTGAATCAATAAACTCTAGTGTCCTAGGCTCAATGGTTGCAATACCACCCTTCACGAGACACTTATCATCCAACTCAAGATAAGTCTCAAGATTAGTCTCAATGGTTGCAATACCTGCTCTAATGCCCTTTGTATCAATCTCAATTTCATATAGTTCTTCAACATTCTTTAATCTCAACATTCCACTACCTTTACTAACTTCAGCCTCTTTACCTATCACCTCATTATGTGAAGTTCCATTTATTTTACTGAGATTGTGCCCATCTACAAATACCTTACCCAAATCATCTACATCAATATTTCCTTGAAGGATTTCTTCGTTATTCAATCTTCTCAAAACAGAGAAAGAGTGATTGAATGGTTCCGTCTCCACACCTTTGTCACCATCTTTTCGTGAGTCATCAGGAACTACCAGATTATCATTATTTTCTATACCACTCGTATCTTCCACCCTTTGAGAATTCGGCAAAAGTGGACTGAACTGTTTCTTCATAAGTTCATTTGTTGCTTCTTGCATTTGAGCCAAACAATAGGCATCCGAAAGAGTTTTGGGTTTGTACACCTTAACCCACTTTTGAATTTCCGGTTGCAACCCCCAAATGAACATATCAATGACATAAGGTTCATTTAAGCCCGTGTTTTTGATCAAAGAATCAAATGCATCATAATACTCTTGAACCGTCCCATCTTAACCCACTTTTGAATTTCCGGTTGCAACCCCCAAATGAACATATCAATGACATAAGGTTCATTTAAGCCCGTGTTTTTGATCAAAGAATCAAATGCATCATAATACTCTTGAACCGTCCCATCTTATTTGAAAATTCTATTAATAGACATTTTATCAAACAGGTTATGTGCCTTCTGTATTCTCAATTTTGTAGTACTGTGATTGCAGACCTGTGTTATTGCCTCCGTTACCAGAATTCAGCTTCACGAATTCACCTGTTGCAAATTGTTGAAATGTCAATAATCCGCTGATATCCTCGTTAACTTTGTCGATTGATTGTTGCAAATTCACCAATGCCGATTTTAATGTCTGATTATTGACCAGTTCATTTGTTGAACAAGTAATCACCATTGTTTGTTGAATCGGAATGATAAACTTGAAATTGAAACGATAAAACAGAAATTGGGACTATAGGATTGATATTGCCGGTATGGAATCGGTTTGTTGCCAAGACCGAGCTCTGTAACCAATTGATACGGTTAAACTAGAAATCAATTAAGAAATGAAGTTTAACCTAATTTCAATAAACGATAGGAACTCTAACTAAGTAGAATAGAATCCGAAATCGAATATTACCGATTGATTATAAACGTTGTGATCGAAGGAATTGATTACAGAGAGAATGATTTGTAAAATCTAAGCTAGAAAATGAAATGACAATTACAGTTGGTATTTATTCACCAACGGGTCAATGGAAGCCAACTAGCTCAATGATGTAACTAACTCTCCTGCATGCATACTAACTTCAAATGCTAGGCACGTGAGGAGCGCATGGCTCTTTATTTAATTCGTAACATCCTCGTAACCAATCATCATTGTAATCAAGTGTTTTTATGCTTGAACAGATGTTACCCTAGAGGTAATTGTAACTTTGAGTATAAAAAGGTTTGACCCGATCCGTACTACCCGACACACATGACTAATTTATCTTGTCGCAAAGTAAAATTGAGCACACGTTAATTTGACACCTGAATAATTCCATACCGCTAGGTGAAATGCCTTTTGCTGCGGTGTCTTTAATGTGCTTGTAGGTTCGTTTTTGGATGTAGCGTGTTTGTTGTATATTGGTGGTTTTGAAGTTCCTTTGATTCATTTTTTATGTAGTTATTCAGAATTGAGGATCGCGCTTAGATAGTATGTTGGTCCCTTTGGTCATTGTAGTTGTATGACTTTCTACGTACGTATCATCATTTAATATGTGTTTAATCTAATTTTCTTGTTTTTCGCAGAAAGAAAATGGTGTGTAAAATGGATGATATGTTAACTTGAAACTGATGTGTCAAAAGAGTTAACATGCTTTAAAAGTATAAAAACTTATCTTCAACCATAACACATTGTTTCACTAAAACGGATAACTATCACTCATAAAACCCTGGCAGGGGATTGCCTAAACCAGCAATACATAAGTTTTTATTAACATATAATCTATCTTTTGATGGAACTAAAGTCTAAAACCGGTCAGCTATGAGGTTTTTAAGAATGTGCTCCGCCACCATGTCCTTCACCTGGAGATGGTCCGCTTCCTTGTGGTTTCCAAAACAGCAGATCATGGTGTCCTTCACCAGGTGATGGTCCATTTTTTGTTGGCGAAAACCGTAGTAGCATCGGCTCATTCACTTGCCCAATCCTTTGAACTCTTGATGCTTGAGTCAGATAATGATTGTGATTTACAACTAAAAGAAGCATACAAAGAGTTTGAAAGATTATGGACCTCATGATGACGGGTTGTTTTGAATTCTTGATGTTTGATTCTTGTTTCGTATCAGATCTTGCAGTTTATATACGTGTCCGAACAGTGTTCTTCACACTTAAGTTTCATGATCACATGGATATTGTTGCAATGATGCAAATTGTATCACATGTATCTCCCTCGCTAGCATGAACTTTTTTACTACCTTCGAGTGTTCACAATTTTTACACTGGGGCTGCATAGAAGACAAAATTATGATCTTACCATATCATATGATTTTGTCACATTATTCTTCACACTTAACACTTAAACTGATAAATTCAAGATAATTTAGAGTTTAAGACTTGCATTTTGCACAACTTCGCTAAAGGTGTTGTCATGATTTCTTAGACACTCTGTATTTGCATATGTTCACATGTTTTATCAGTCACCCAAAATCAATATAATAATACAAGAGATCACATTTTACTCAAGGTACAGCACAGGTTTCTGTGGAAGTTCATGCTTTTTATCAACTGTATGCAACATCCTTTATCCTCAATTATGCCCTTTTTTATTTTTATCTAATCAACACCACATTTTACTTTAAATAACTAAATTACTTGCACATTTGAAACAAGCAACCATTGTACGTAGAGAATATAGTATCCTTTCAAGAAAAGACTTACATAAAGTTACATATATCGCTACATCGAAAAAATACTCAACTAAAAATTGGAAAAAAGCATCATAAAGTTTTCATTCCTTTACATAATTAGCAATGTATTGTATTTTTCTTTTATCCTTTTCCATACGAATCATATCATTCAAATCAACAAGTAATCCTTTCACATTTATCTCATTACAGTATTACAAGGTTCAATACATGTATCAAGAAGACAAATTAAATCATATATACATATATATATATATATATATATATAGTAAACTACAACTCATGTTTTACACATCTTACTTAAATGGGTAATCGTGATTCTGTAAAACACTGTTGGTAATCGCATATGTCGATCACATGTTTTATCAGTCATCCTAAACATTACAAAAGGTGATCACATTTTACTCAAGGTACATCACAATTTCTTCAAGGAAGATCGTGCTTTTTATCAAGAATGCAACATACTTTATCAGAATCATGCCATTTTCACCTTATTCAATCAACAATATAGTTTGACTATAAATTAGATCAATTGGCACACCACAACAAACATCAGTAAGCTATTCAATGTTGCATAACTTAAATTAAATCGTTATAGCGAGAATAGAAAACAACAATGAAAATGGTGGGTGGTTCTTCTACTATGGTACTAATGTTTTTGTTTGTCGCTATGAATGGTGCAAGCATATTAGTACATGCAATGTCTTGTCAAGATGCCATCACTCGTATGCTGCCTTGCCAACCTTTCTTGATGGGATTTGGGCAGATCAGCGTTCCGTGTTGCCAGAGTGCTCAAAGTTTGAACCAAGTTGCTAATACTAACCCTGCAGAGCTAACATCTGTTTGTCAATGCTTCAAGCAAGCTTCAAGTATCTTAGGGATAAATGTGGCCAGAGCTCAGCAGATTCCCCAGCTTTGTCATATAGATCTTGCTATTGGTTTGATCGACCCTAATATTGACTGCAACAAGTAATTGATCCAATGAAACTCTGAACAATTTCTTT
This sequence comes from Pseudognaphalium luteoalbum, assembly GCA_963422505.1. Lineage (NCBI taxonomy): Eukaryota > Viridiplantae > Streptophyta > Magnoliopsida > Asterales > Asteraceae > Pseudognaphalium > Pseudognaphalium luteoalbum. The sequence continues at coordinate 30,135,605 of OY730192.1, forward strand.
TCGTGATGACTTTTAGTTATGTTTAGATCTGCACATATCATCTAATGGTTTTAACAAGTTTCTTGTTTTGCGCAGGTTAAACTCTCCAACTCCAAGAAGCTCAAATAAGCCTGACGAGATTTGGGATCCGATAATCACTCCATCACCTGCTCATTCTCCAAAGTTTGAATGAGAAAAGATGGTCGAACAAAAGATCTGTGATCGTGAAACTCTAAACTAGAATCACCTTTTTTGTAATATCATTGGTGGTAATAGCTGATAATAAAATAACTAAATCATTTCTTTCCTGATTCTATTATATCTACTATCAAGCCATCTACCTTTTTCATTCATTTCCCTTGACAAAATCCATGTATCTTTGAATACTCAATTACTAGTCAATCTATCTTACAGAAAGGTTAATTTAAAATATTGTTACAATAGTTGGACAGCTTTATACAGAAGGCACCTAATAGTACTATCAGATTAAATAACACATGAATATGGATGTCACTACAATACAAGGTTTTCATGCAAGTTTTGTAGCATTATGTCCGGGGCTTTCCCATCTGGTTTATTGTGGCAAATGGTGCTCTTAAGATACACATAAGACGGTGAAGGGGCTCGTCTTCAAATTTTTGAGCGTATACTTTTTCAGAATGGGATCTGTTAAGGTCCTCTCATTTTGACTTGAACATCCAAAATCCCAATCCATTATTCTTTCATACCATCTAGGATCATGATGCTTGCTCTTTATTCGTTAGTTCAAAAATCAAAATTCATAAATGTCAGACGTACACCAGTTGAGAAATCATATATATTGTCGGTTATTTTTTTCACAACACATATGTGCTATATGCATGGCTGGCTCTACATGATACCAACTTTGAAACCGTAAGATACACGCTACTTAAACAACATGCCTCTGTCATTAGGTATTCTTAGACCATGCGACCGCAAGCAACACACAACACACATGAATATAAGAAAAACATTAGCGAAATTAACTAATACACAAACTTTCTGTTACAAGAACCTACTACGTATATTGTAAAAACGCATTTCTTTTCGTATAATACAAGTATTTTATGCAGAATTAAAGTCACTACCAGCAATTCATTCAGTGACTGCTAACTGTTTACTCAGATCTTTAAGCAATAAGCACCATTGTAGATGACTAGATGACGTAAAACAAACTTTTACAAGGTACAACAATTCAACATGAGATTAAGTGGCCCATGTTTTCAAGCCATGAAGATTTCTAAGAAAGCTTTGAACTTGAATCAGGTCTATGTGTTGTGTATAGTAAATCGAATCCTACCGTAATATCTTATATACTCTATACTCTATGTATATTACGCATTGTGTTTCACGGGTGAATTCGTTACGGATTTCTTTATGCAATCTACAATACCTTCACATTCTGCATCGGGCGGGATGCAACCTAAATCATCTTCAGAAGAAACTGTTTCGATGTAAGCATGAGGAGAACGAAGGTTCCCATGAGTCTGGCATGCCTTCATTGTCTTGCAATGTTCTGCTTCATCATCTCTGATGTTCATAAACACATCATACATATTTTCTGGACATAAGAGCACACAAGAGATTATAAGTAGATTAAATCTTTAAGGTTGGAGGTTCAATTGATATTCGTATTAGGTTGGATTAAAAATACAAACAAGGTATTTCTTACCTATTACTGGCCTTCGAGTATTAGGAATTCTTGATGTTTGAAATTCATCTAAACAAATGTACAACACAGTCAATATAAACACATAAACAAAACACGCATGATGTAGCTGAGGTGGGACTTACCAAACAAATACAAATCTTCTTCTGTATAGTATTTTACGGCAACTTTAGATGGAGGAAGTTTTTTCAATTCATCTGTTCCATGAAACACCAGATTAGTACAACGTAAGTTGTATGAATTGATATTTCCTGTGTCCAACAAGATTTCTGAAATTCCTACTTTTTAATAAATTCAGAGCTAAAACAACCACCAATTGTAATCAACACAAATTTGATGATGTTTATTATAGTCAGCATGATTCACTTGCTTTCCTTTACTGAATCTAGCTGGATGGTTTTGATTTCTGAAAGAGAATGTCTTGGGGTATAGGTTCTTTGTTAAGGATCTGAACCAATATGATTATTGATTACAGTTGACCAATAATGACACTTATATTGAGCTAAGTCAATTAAAAATTTGCAGAGCATACTACCATTTCAGTTATAATGTTCCCTTGTTGGCAAAACTTGACTAAATTAACCTATTTGATTGTCGTGATTATTGATAATAATATAATATTACATTTGATCGGCCTGATTCACCTCACATTTTTTTTTGGAAAGTTGCAGAAGCTCCAATTATAGAAGAAAGTTCTCCTCTGGCAAAACTTCAAACTAAAACTACCAACTTTTTCATTCTGATAATACAGATTATTGACGCATAATCTTACAAATTCTTTCATAAAAGGTGAACAAAGATTATAAAAGCATACCTCCTTTTTCCTTGATAAACTTGTCATAAGTTTCAAACGCATGGCCCTCCACACATTCGGAAAAATGATCTGCACGAGTAAATTAATAAACTTATGAAAATCAGAAATTATATGTGGGGCCGTAGGGGTCCATCACATACTGTTTCTAAGGATTCAAAGACTTAGTGTGAAATTCAAGCAAAATAACTGTAAATCCAAACTAAGAAAGGTGCTATGAAGGGAGAGACATAAAGCTTTCATCAAGATTATATCATATTAAATCAATAGTTTGACAACAGCAAAAAAAACAGCATTGCTCATACTCACATGCCATTCTTGGACTCAAGATGTACATAAAAACTGTCATGAAATAATAGAAGACGGCTATATGCTGAGCAAGGAACCGGTCAAACCACCAAGCATTTCCCCCCAACTCCTGCAATAGGAATTAGCACGTGCCACAATATTAGTTAAAAAAAATGATACAATACAGATCAAAAAGAAGCTGCGTGAAACAAACATGCACGTGTATGTGTCTCACTCTTTAGTACTATTATACATATACTAGTTATTATTCCTGTAATTCCATGCACTTGAGACTTCGAACAATACGGAAATTACATGTACACCTAAACCAAATTGTTAGAGAAATTATAAAAATACTAGGAAGTCCATCACGACTGCTGAAATTAGCAGGTGTAAGGCCAATAATTAAAGTGGAATAGGTTTCAGGAAGAACATTACTTCCATGATAAGAAGATGATGCATCTCATTCCAGCTCTCGGCAAAGTGGACTTTTAGATACTCGGATCTTCTCCACCAACCAAAACTCTCGTACATGTGAAGAACAGACATAAAAGCTGTAGTTCAGAAAAAACAATTAAAAAAACACTGTTAGACGCCTGAAAGTGTATATAATAAACTAACGAGCTTTCTTATCATAGATTCCAGAGCAATTTAGCCCCCACTAAATTGTCATTAACATGCAGGGGCGGAGCTATGTAGAAGGTAGGAGTAGCAGTCGCTACGGGTTCAATTGGTATACGCAATGTATATTTCTTATAAAAACTTGTATTTTTTGCACCATTCCTTGTTTGTGCTACGGGTTCACAAAAATTGATATGCCCTGCTATGGGTTACCCCAAATCCTGGATCCACCACCGTTAACATGTATAACTAACATGAAGGTAACACTGTAACAGATCATTTCTATGAGCAGTTCATGTTAAGCATTTCTTTCAATTTTTGGTTGTACATGTTCATCTCATCATGTGCTTCTTGATCCACTTCAATAACTACCATAAACAAGCTAAAGAAGCAAAAACATTGGGAAAAAAAGTGTTTGGAGGCCTGACAAGCACCAAAACATGTGTGAGATGAGCCAAATTTTATAAAGATCTCTTATACGTGTGATGTAACTAATTTCTGCTTTCAACTTTAGTAGCAAACGTAAAACCTTTTGGCTCAGAAAGAGCCATGGCTTAACTGATGGTAGTGGTGAGAATTGAAATAGAGTAGACTTACCAAAGTAAGGGACTCTTGCTATAGTTTCCAGAACAAAAAACCTTGGATAATCTCTGTCATGGTACAACGAGTCAAGTACTTTAATTACCGAATCCTGAAATGAAATACAAACTTCATTATCTTGTATCAATTAATCAAACATCACATGACGGAAGACCTTATGATTAGAGATTCTACCGTAAGGAAAATGTTTATAGATTGCTCAATCTTTATGACCCATTTCTCTACTGCACTAGATGGTGGTTCACCATTTGGGGGCTCATTAGGCCTTCCATTTCCTTCATCAGGAGAATCAGTCTTCGGTTTAAAAGTCTCTTCTACCATCACTTTCTCCTCATTTTCTCGCAAAACGGTTGCTCGGACCTCACACACCCTCCTAAATCATCAGCAAGTCGTATAAACATTTAACAGAGGTACAATACCTAATTCCTACTAAACAATTGCTGACGTATTATATTAATAATAATAATAAGACCAGGATCTATCTATATATTAATATATTATATATCCTAATCCTAATATATACAATTACTCTTCCGAAATATTTCAGAATCACTCCAGGAAATTAAGCTTAGAAACATTTAAAAAACTATTAACCCTATCACCTTCTAATAGATTAAGGAACAAAATATCTAGTTTCCTCTAATCGGAAACATGTATAACAATTCAAAATCTAGAATGGAAAATGAGAATTACCTTATATTGAGCCGACGAGGAGAGGCGATTGAAGCACGGGAAAAGTGATTAAAAGAAGATGAATTACTGCAAATTTTTAAATGAGTTGTTGAGTTGGTTGATGAAAAAACTGTAGTCGAAGAAGAGAAACTAGAAGAAGGAAGACAAGATGCTGCCATACCTAAGTCTATCTCCCAACTTCAAGAAGTATGAAATTTTATGATCAAGATTCAGAGGTCAAATAAGAAAAAGAAAAAGGACTACTTTTGGTTATAGTGAAAAGTAAAGGGCTGAATTTGAAAATTATAGTTTAAAAAGATCTTTTATGGTGGTGTCGACTCGTCGTTTTGGGTGGAGTTGATTTGTAGTTTAGGAAGGGTATATTCCCACCACTCCCTAAGGCGGTTGATCCTTTGGGGCGAGGCCCATTATTATTTATTACTAGCGCGATACTTGCACAATTCAGCAATAACAATTAAAATATCTAATATCTAATGCTATTTCTAAAATTATCATGCACGTTGATAACAAAATATTATAAAAAACTTAAATTTTTATCATTTCTCGACTTAAAAGAAACATGGTTATTTAAGATCCTTTTGTATATGAAAATAAAGATTAAATGGTTGTTTAGTACCCAAATATTAGAATAAAATACTTTCCATTATAAGCCATTTTTATTTACTCCATATTAGTATAACATAGGTAGAATAGTAATTTTAATTTTATTTTAAAATTAAAATTCAACACTATGAAGATGTTTTATTAATAGTATTAGATATAATACATTTGTAGTATTATATATACTTATATATGCTAATATATAAATCATTTTAATATTTTAATTTTAGAAACTTCTTAAATTCAAGACTTAACATTTTCATATTTATTTACTTAATTTTCATTTTTAAATATAACCTTGTTATTTTCACATATTTTTCACTTTTCACCAATTATATTTCAAATCTTGAGTTCTACAATATCAACTCATTATCATTGGTAATCCACTAATGAATAACAAAGACAATATATGACTAGCGTTGAGTCACTGACTCGCTCTTTACAATAAAATTAGTAAATTCCGCTGCATAGCGCGGGTATTATGCTATATAATACATTTGTGATATTTTTCAAGAAATTAATTACTAATTTACCCCTAACATTATTTGTAATATTTGAAAAACCTACTTGAAATTACTAACATAGCCCTACATCTATTAAAATCATTTTAATATCATCATTATTAAACTTTAAAGTATTAAACATATGACATTAAATTCTAATTAATTAAAGGTTTTCTATATCTATCTATACTTCTATATAATGCATTTCAATATTATTTTTTTAAGATAAAATTTACTATTTACTCCTAATATTATTATTATTATTTGAAAAATCTACTTGAAATTACTAACATACCCCTACATATATAATTAAATTTTATATATACTATCATTATTAAACTTTAGTATAATCAAACTATGGCATAACTTTTTTACCATACGGAGTTACGTGACGTATCAAATATGGACGGAAAGGTCGGAACGAGACGAACATGTTAGGAAGAACATGTTAGGAACTGTATTTTGTGTGGGTTTAGAGCAATTCGAACCATTTTCAATTTACTTGATCCTTCCTATTTATAATGTTTAAAAAAATACATGATTTTAATTTGATTTGACTTTTAGCTAAAACAACATCTTCGTATATTCCTTTTTTATATTTATATTAAAAAATTATTAACTTGCAATATCCTTTGATTAAATAAATTATAAAAATCAATGTAAATAATAAAAATAAGATTACTATTTTTATTTGTTTAGTTATATAATTAAATAAATCAAATGTGATCAAGTTATATCTATCTATATTTATAAAATAAAGATTTTGCCATGCTTTTTAGCCATACCACATCATTTCATTACCTTTTTCTAAATCTTCCTAATCATGCTAGATCATCAATTTACTTTTCTCTAAAAAAATTCATAGATTTTCATTACTTTTTAGTCATGCCACTTCATCTCATTACCTTTTTTTAAAACCCTCATAATCATGCCAAATCATCAATTTAATTTTCCCTTAAAAATTCATAATTACCAACACTTTCGTCATAAAAAAATTTAAAGATTTAGATTCATTAACAAACTACTACATTCTATTTTGCAAAGAATCATAATTCAATGTTATTATAATGTATTATGAAAACTTTTCATATTTCAACATCTCATACATTCCAATGACCTAATATTATAATCATCAACTACCATATTTTAAGAAAAATTAATTTTAATAAAATATATGGAATTGATTATTATTTGTACATTTTGGTATATGTTACTATTGACTTTCAAAATATAAATTTTCAACTTTCAACAATATTAATACAATTAAGAACCTAAAAAAATGTATGGTTAATTGTATTTTATTTTAATTGTCATGTATCGCAAGGGCTTAAATAAATGTATTAAAACTTAAAATAATTTTGCAACCGATGGTTGTTATCATGAGAAGTGGGCAGAAGCCCAAAATCCAACTGCTCTTAAGAATGGAAGAGACTACATTATATTTGACGTATCAACGGCTGAAAAATTAAATACAAAACCATCCATCATAGCTTGATTTATGTTATTAATCATTTCCATTGTCAATAATAATTGCATTTTTGAATTAACAACTTTAAACTTATAAATTAATATAATTGTATTTTAGAAATGACTACGGGCTAAATACCTAGTACTATTATATAATACATTTGTTATATATTTTTTAAGAGATAAACTATTAATTTATCCCTAACATTATTACTAATATTTGAAAAACCTACTTGGAATTACTAACATACCTCTACATCTATTAAAATCTCGCTAATACCATCATTATTAAACTTTAAAATATTAAACATATGACATTAATTTTAAATTAATTAAAACCTTTTCTATATCTATCTATATTTCTATATAATGCATTTCAATATTTTTTATTGATAGAATTAATTTACTCCTAACATTATTATTAATATTCGAAAAACCTACTTGAAATTATCTGTACTATTATATAATACATTTGTTATTTGTTATATATATTTATAGGAGAGAAATTATTAATTTATCCCTAACATTATTACTAATATTTAAAAAATCTACTTGAAATTACTAACATACCCCTACATCTATTAAAACCTCTTTAATACCATCATTATTAAACTTTAAAGTATTAAACAAATGACATTAAATTCGAATTAATTAAAACTTTTTCTATATCTATCTATATTTTCTATATAATGCATTTCAATATTTTTTTATAGATAGAATTTAATAATTTACCCCTAACATTATTATCAATGTTTGAAAAACCTACTTGAATTACTAACATACTCCTACACATATAATTAAATCTTATTATACTATCATTATTAAACTTTAGTGTAATCAAAATATGACATAACTTTTCAATCAGTAAGGAGTTACGAGACTTGTCAATTAGGGACGAAAAGGTCGGAATGAGACAAATATGTTAGCAACTGTCGTAGGCGGTTTATCCACCGTTTGTAGTGAAAATCTATCTCTAAAGCCTCAAAAATCAATTTTACACATTTTCAAAAGTGTTGTAAGATATTAAAAACGAAATCTTAGTGGTGTTTTCCATAAAATTATAAATTTAAGCGATTATTTTCATTTTTAATATCGTTTTTGTACAATCAATTCCAATATTAGAGAGTTTCAATTTTTTGATCAAATTTTACGATTTCAACGTGGTATACATAATGCTTAGTATTTAATACCCAAGTAAGAAGTGTATTTATAGTTAGTCTTGAACCAACCTACGATTTCACAAATCACAACTTGAACCTAGCCATTGTGAACATGCAATCTAACAGCTGCAGCTCGAAACCCGAGCATTGAATTTGTAACGAAATTTCTTATATATATTTGGGGTATTTTGTTATAACTTTTTTGTTTTTTTATATAAAAGGGTAAAGAGGTGATTTGTTCCATTAAAGAAAAATTATATCATAGTGTATAATCATAAGTGGATTTATTTTTTGTCCCATGTTCCCCATTTCAATATGTATCATAATACGACATAGTTGTATCGTTTTTTCCCATTTAGGTTTTTGTGACCATTTAATATATAAGGATAAAAAAAGGAACACAAACTCATATTTCGTAATAAAAAAATGAAAATCCCCTTTTTTATAAATTATTGCTTATTTTACACCAATCGTAGACTTTATTGAGATAGGTGTGACCCGCCCTCCAAGAACTGTATATGAGACTTTCATCTCGTGCAGCTCAAGCAAAAACACCCATCGTCCTCCCAGGGGGATATGTGCATCTAAAAGATCTTTCATATTGTGCTCAATCCCAAAATTAGTTCTATACATATTCCCAGCAATGAGAGGTGAAACACCCCAAAAATTTAGAACCATTTTTTTTTACACTTCACTATTCTATTTAATTAACACCTTCTTATAATTTACTTAATTTATTATTTGATTGTATAATTAATTTCTTATTTGATATATAACTTAAAAATAAAATAATTATTTTTGGATAGGTACCAGTCGGGTTGGGATATACCCTTCGGGTAATTGCATTATGCGATCCCCACCAGTACATCGGATCGCGTATGATGCTGGCTAAATTTTCTGTTACCGATTATAACTAACTTACGCGATCCCAGACAAAGACCCGGATCGTGTATCCTTGTTTTACCCACTGGGTAAGAGGGTTACCTGCCAGGTACCCTCTTTCCACAGCAGCCCATCAGACCTGTTAAATTTTGCACATTCTAATTACCAATATACAAACTTTAATTTACTATAACTTTCAAAATACAAAGCCTTTGGACCTCAAAATTTGCAGATACATTCATGATAATGAAATAAAGGACTTCCAATTTACACTTTTCTAAAAATTTCATTTTCATAAGATTTTGACCGTTAACTAACTTTTGGCCATTTCGGCCCTTCTTCATAACACACCAAAAACTTAACCATACCATATATAATTTTCACGTTTTGCCAACATCTTCTATATTACAAAACAAAGCTATTACAATATTTAAACTCAACAGATCAACACTTTAACTCAATTTAACGCTTTAATCCTTTTGGAAACCCATTTGGGCACCAATTGACCCGTTTAGATTTATAACCCACTTTAACACTTCACTATGACTGATTCTTACTCAATTCACTTCGTAAAGTCAAATCAAACTTTAACATCAATAAAATCATAAAATTAATACTTTTGTCATAACTTAAGCTTTATACATAATAATGATCCGTGTACAATATAATACTTTTAACTTCCAACAAAACATCAATCTCACCATTTAACTTCCACATTTACTTACGTCTAACACTACTAATCATTCATAAGTGAGATTTAAGGTGTCAAAACATATTTTTCAACTTTTACAAAGGTTTACAAAATGGGGTGACTTGATATAGAGCACGATTTTAAGAGAGTCAAAACTTGTTACCGGAAAGCAACAAGTCACCATTAGCATCACATGGGCCTTTTCTCGAGATCTCCTCCTTTCTCAATTGATGTACCTACACATTCTTAAACTTCAACCAATAAGCATATTGCTTAGTAAGTAATGGACACTTAAACAAATAGCTTTAACACTTTAACATATGAAGGATCCTTAACCACTTCAACATGTTAATCACAAAGGATTAACCACTTCCACAAAGTGATACAAATGTCATTACTTGGCTAGCATCAAGCTAATGACATAGTAATCACTTACTTTAACAAAATCCTATTACTTACCTTGGCTTTAGTTATAAGGAACACTTGCAACAACTTGAACACTTTGATCACCTAACACATAATCACACATAAATTACATGGTAACACATTTATTTCTTAAACTTACTTACTTAAATTTCATGACTTTAAGTGTTAACCTCCAACACCAATTCATTAACTTTAACATATAGTACTCATAGACTTCCTTATTATGAAACTTCACATACCATAGGTGTTTTGATTACACTTACTTACAATTTAATCATTCATATTTTTATACTTCCTAATTCATCAACACCCATAAGCATATGATCATCTGAGTAATCTCTTTATATATATAAAAGAAAACATAAATTATGTAGTCATTCTAAAAATAGATAATTTAAAAGTAACCTTGATCATTAAATGTATAAGAGTAATTAATTATGACCATTGATTTTCTCTTTCAAAATTGACTACCTAAATAGCAAAATGAGTTATATCCAAAAGACATCAATGCCCTTCAAGTTCAATTATAATTAGTAATTATTAACATTAGTACTTAAGTTAATTTAATGGAAAAATAGTCTTTTAATCTCACGAATACAGTCATTGTAATTTAATGATAATTTGTTCCCCAATGCATTTTAATTAAAGTCGTCAGTATTGTAACGCCCCTAAAATACGTAAGTTTTATATAATTTAATATACGTTTACGTTTTAATTTTATATGTATTTAATATGTTAAAAGCTTAAGGTAACAAGATAGTTAGAATTGGGTTAGTGGGACTAACCAAATAAAGAAAGATAGTTAGAAGGGTTTAATGTGACAATGGCTAAAGATGAAGGGGATGAAATGAAAACAGCCAAATTAAAACCCCTGTAGTATTCTATCTCCTTCCAAACTAAAAAAATTAAATACGTATATTGTGTGTGTGTGCGTGTGTGTGTGGCGTGGAATAGAACCAAGAAGAAGAAGAAGAAATCAAAAATTGAGTGAGGAATTGAGTGAATTGGAACTAAGTAAACTTCAATTAATCATCCTCAAGGTATATTTAATCTATATATGAGTTCAATTCGAGTTAGGGTTTAAGTTTTGTAAACCCTAGATTTATGAAAGTTGATTAAAGTTAGTTATATTGTTAAATTAGTGTTCCATGTATGTTAATGAGCTAATTACTATGTTTAATTCATGTTAATTTAGTTACACAATTCATGTTCATGTGAAATTGGGCATATGAAAGTTTATGTATGTGTGTAAATTGACATATGAGGTAGTATTGATGATGATTGATGAAAGTTATGATGATAAGAGTGAATTAATGCCCAAATTTCATATGATCATAAGATTTATAAATGGAACACTAATGATAATGATAGGTGTTAGTGAGTAACACCTAGTTATGAGATTAAGTAAAAGTGTTAAGATAGGTGTTAGAGGTCTAGCACCTTGTTAATGAGATTAAAATTAAGAAAAGATGTAATTGTTATGTTAAATGATTATGATATGTGTTTATGTGTTTAGGTGATCAAGGGAAAGAAGTTAGTTCAAGTAAATTGCTTAATCAAGACCAAGGTAAGTAGATGGATATGAATGATGAGTCAAGTAATGAGCGAGTCATTAGCTTGACGGTTTCCGAGTAATGGATCATGACCATTAGCTCGGTATTAATGTTAACTCGTAGTAGTTAGCATGATGATGTTTAAGGATCCTTAATGTGATGATGTTTATGTTAAAGTTAAAGTTTTCATTACTTACTAAGCAATTGCTTATGTGTTATGTTTAACATGTTTCAGGTGAGCCAAGTGTGAATAGGGGTGATTTGGGCAAGGGACACGTTTAAAGCTATTGGTGGAGCTTGTTGCACGGTTTTGGTAACAAGCTATCCCTTTTTGATCATGCTCTAGATATGATAGTTACACCCCCGTTTGTAAAGTTTATGACACTAATCAAGTTTTGTAAAGAATGTTAAGTCTCACTTGAAATGGTACATGATGTTTGTTGAAAGTCAAAGTTATTGTGAGACTTATATGTTAAAGGCTTGAATGTATGAAAAGTGTGAAAGTAATGTTAAATGAGAAATTTTGAGTTATGAAAGTCAAAAGTGTCATATTTTGATGTTGAGGTTAATTGATGATGTTATTAAGTTAGTTTGACTTAAATAAGTCAATTGGGTAAGAATTGACCAAGAAAGTGGGTCAATATGGTCAAAGACCCAATCGGGTCATTTTGGTGTTCAAATGGGCAACCAATGAGGTTACGAGTCAAAATTGAGTTATACTTGAATATAGTCAAATGCTATGGCACTAATAAGTTGTAAATAATGTGTTGAAAGTATGGTCAAAAGCTTAGAATCAAAATGTGAGTGGTTTGAAAGTTAGTATGTCAAGATTTTGGTCAAAAATGATCTAAAACTCGTCTACGGGTCAAATCCTGATAAAATGTGAAATTTGAAAAGGTGAAAATGAGGAAAGTTACTTATTGATATAGTAAAGGTTCGTGCAAAATTTCATGTCTTAATTCATAACGAGTAAAAAGTTATGCGTGTTTGAAGTTGGTTAAAAAGTTGACTTTTGCTGACTTTCAGAAATAGGCATAGACACGCGATCCCAGAAAATTTTCTGGATCGCGTGAGTAAGTGAAAATTGTGATCAGAAAAATTTGTTCTTAGCTACGCGATCCCAGAAACTTTCCTGGATCGCGTATGACAGTGTATTTTTGAAACAGAAAGTTTTTCAAGTGCTTACGCGATCCAAGATTTTTCCAGGATCGCGTATCAATGTATAAAATGAATATTTTAGTTTTTAAAAGCCCATTTTAGCTATGGAACTTTATAATATATCAAGTATATAAATGGAGTAGATGTGGGACATTATCAAAAATGTAAAAAAAATGGTCACGTTTTCGGGGTGTTTCAACTTGGTATCAGAGCACGGTTTAAGGGATTCGGATATCCACCATTAGTGGGTACTTGAACTTAGACTAAAATTGATATGATGTTGAGCATGATTATGTTATGTTATTGAGTTAATGAATTGCTAATGGTTCTTTACTCGAAGTGTAGCGTGCAAACTATAGATGTGTTTAATGTAATACGATAATTAGTGCGCCTGGCCAACGCAATGATTACCATATTACTTATATGTATTCATGGAAACCACGAGACATTAGAGGATCGGATATTAGCAAGTTATTAACTGTGTGTAATAAAGTTTATGATAAAGTAGATGGTAAAGTTATTATATTAATGTGGTGTGTCTACTTTCAGTTAAGATGAGTAAAGAAACAGAAGTTAACCCAACAGGAGGCAGTCAAAGTAGATCTCAGTCTCCTGTTCAGGAATTTGATCCACTTATAGAAAAGATGAAGTCTTTCATTTCAGAAGAGGTTGGTCGCGCCTAAAAGGCATCCATTCCTTTTTTAATGTCTACGATTACTGAGACAGTTAAAGAAGTAGTTAAAGAAGAGTTTCTGAAATATCGAGCAGAGATTATTGGAGCAAGACAGGAAATACCTCGCCAAACTCTAATTCAAGAAGAAAGTAGGAAGTTTAGTTATAAAGATTTTTCAGCTTGCAATCCACCAGACTTTGAAGGAGAGTTAGATCCGATAAAATGTTATAGGTGGATCAGGAAGGTAGAAGGGGCATTTACTACTTCCCGATGCCCAGCTGAATTGAAAGTAATCTTTGCAGCTAATTTGTTAAAGTCTCGTGCAAAGAATTGGTGGGAAGTGCAGCGACGTACCATGGGTGACGAGGCAATTAGTAAGTTGAGTTGGGATGATTTTAAGAAGATGTTTGAGAATGCTTACTCTCAGGAAGCTGATTTAAAAAAGGATACGTCGTGAGTTCATCACTATGGAACAACGACAGAGTCAGTGAATGAGATAGTTGGAATTTTCCTGGATAGAGCCCAGTTTTGTCCGGAATACATGGAGAACCCAAAAAGGCTTATGGATCATTTCCATGAAGTCTTGAAGAAGGAGATTAGTCAATTCGTTAATCCCAATCGATGTAAGTCTTTTGAAGAAATGGTAAATGAAGCTCGGTTTCAAGAGCTTGAATCAAAGAAAGGTGAGCGTGCCTCATCTAAAAGAAAGTTTGAGCCAATTTCAGTTTCAGTTAAGAAGTTTAAAGCTAGTGGGAGTTATAAGAAAGATGAAAGGAAACCAGAAAGATCGATTCCTCCTGAGTGTAAGAAATGTCATAAGAAACATTTTGGGGAATGTAGATTTGGGATGAATATGTGTTATCAATGTGGTGAAGAATGACATTTTAGTAAAGACTGTCCTCATCCGTTGAAGATATGTTATTGTTTTTACGAGCCTGGGCATGTGAAATCAGAATGCCCAAAGTTGAAGTCTCAGTCAGCTTCTTCAGCATTTCGTAGACCGTCCGATAAGAAGCCGACTGAAGTACCAAGAGCCAGGCCTCGTTCATTTCAGATCACAGCTGAGGAAGCTAAGAGAACCCCAGATGTAGTGTCAGGTACCTTTCTTGTTAATATGATACCTGCATATGTCCTTTTCGATTCGGGTGCCTCTAGATCCTTTGTTTCAGAAAAGTTTAGTAAGAGTTTTATGATTCCAATTTCTGACTTAGACACCCTATTAGATGTTGAAATAGCTGATGATAGAACTATATATGTGACTAAAGTTTATCGTGGGTGTCGGTTAGAAATAAGTAATGAGCCATTTTCTATAAACCTAATCCCTATGCAAATGGGTGAATTCGATGTTGTAATTGGTATGGATTGGCTAGCGGCTCATGATGCTATGATTCAATGTGAACAAAAGATTGTAAGGAAGTTACCACGTGGTGAAATATTAGATATTTATGTGGAAAAGAGAGAAATGCCCATTCCAATATGCACTTTTGCTAGAGCTAAACGTCATTTATCACATGGTTGTCAAGCCTTTTTAGCACATGTAGTAGATACTCAGAAATCCATCCCAAAGCTTGATGAAATTTCTGTAGTAAAAGAGTTTCCTGATGTGTTTCCTGATGAGTTGCCGGGTATACCACCCGATAGGCAAGTCGAGTTTAGGATTGAGTTAATGCCTGGAGCTACACCTATTGCTAAGACACCCTATAGGCTTGCTCCAACTGAGATGCAGGAGTTAATGAAGCAGTTGCAAGAATTATTAGACAAGGGTTTTATTCGTCCGAGTAGTTCTCCGTGGGGAGCTCCTATTTTGTTTGTAAAGAAGAAAGATGGTTCGATGAGAATGCGCATAGATTACAGAGAGTTGAATAAGGTAACCATTAAGAATAGGTACCCATTACCTAGAATTGATGACTTATTTGACCAGTTGCAGGGTGCTAGTTATTTTTCAAAGATTGATTTACGATCAGGTTATTGTAACACCCCTCTTTTAGGAGAACAATATTATATTACTATACTCGGAAGCGTATGAATTTAAAACATATTTATATACTGTACATTATAAATAATGTACATACATAATTACATATTAAAATATACCAACATAGAACTGTTTAAAATTACATATGTCGGGGTATTACATATTACAAAACCAAGTTTATAGAAAAACCATATCAGAGTTTTAATCTGTCAGACATTCCCTGCGAAAGCATCCATTCCTGACACCCACATATATATATCAAAAACCTGCAGGAAGTAGAATGAGGGATTAGCACAAAGCTAAGTGAATGAATTCATTACCCACAATTCAACTTAGCATAACCACCTGTTTACCCCAAACAACCGTAAACATATTTTACAACTAGTCAACAATATAGTAATGAGGATCGGCGGCTCTGGGAATACCATAATACCCGGGTGGTTCCCAAGAACACTTATCCAACCATATCCGTTTGGCCATAACGGACGAGACCGATAACTAGTGGTTACTATACTCAGACACAGGTTCTATACACACAACAAATGAAGCAAGATCCTGTGTCATTCACACAACAACCAACTAGCCCAACCAACCAGTTCAACCTGTTGACCTCATTAACAACTGATGCCCGAAGGCCACACATAGCACGTAGATTTATAATCAACTATGAATATTAGATATAACAACATATCTACGTTTACTTGTTGCAACCAAATAGTTACAGCTAAATCGAATGGTGAGTTCCAAATCCACTCACCGATACCTTTGTCTTCACAAACTCAGAAACCAAGTGTCACTTATCTTTTGGAGGATCTGAGAATCAACAATCAAATATAAGTTAGTAATCTGAATCAACAATACTTAACTTATATCAATTCATAACATTAGGAACTTAACATAATTGACATCCAATTTACAACTTCTTAATTATGTATTAATAATTTCAATGTAGTTATCATCATGTACTGACACTAGTTTATCAATGTTACATCATATAACCAAGCAATTGACATTAACTATCAACCATTAAAAGAGATGCTGGAATGGCTCATGACCCGCCGGCTGGGGTCAAGGACCCGCCGGTTTGACCATACAAGCCGCCGGCTTCGCCCTTAAGCCGCCGGGTGAATTAGATTTTGAGCAAACAGAAACAAATCAAGTATTAAAGGCTGTAGGAGCCGCCGGCTTGGCCGACAACCCGCCGGTTCTCCAACATAATCAAGAACCAGTCGGGTAGGGTACCAGACCCGCCGGCTTGTTCTTCAGGAACAACAACAACAGCAGTTTAACCAAAACCTGCACGACCTAAAATCTCAATTTCACAACTTTCAAGTGCCAAATCGACCAATTCCAGTTTCGAACCTTAAAGGAGTATCATATGGCAACTAGTTAACATCCAATAACTTAGAATAACATCAATATACCAATTTCATGCCAATTCTATAATCACCCACTTAGTTTATTTACTTGAATTCAAAATCACAATTCAAGAACTTAAACACTGATTCAACTTATATAATTCAGTTCATAGCATCATTTAACATCAGAGATTACCACAAACAATTCAAGAAATCATTCAATTTCATATTCTCATCCTAAATAAAGCTTGAGCTCATAAATTTGAAAACACTTACAATATGATGATAGCAAGCTTATACGGAATCACAATTTCAGTTTCAAGTAATCTTGTTTGAATCTCAATTTGTTGTTTGTACTTCTAGGCACACAAATTTGAAGGTTAGGTTATTTTGGGAATATAGGATAAAAAGGAAGTAACTAAATAAGGAGGTCGGCTCTCCTTATAAACCGACTCCCATTTTCGGGTATTTTATACCCGTCCCAAATCTATTGTCTGGAACCTTAAAATCTCTTACGAGAAACTTATTTTATTGTACCGTCAACTATAGTAAATTAAAACAAGTAACAATTTACTATTCACAATAAGTCCTAAGACCTATTTATCTAAGTTTCAAAATAAACAATTAATATCAAATAATTCCTAAATTAATTAAATAATCAATTTAAATAGAGAATTACCAGACCCGACGAGAGGATGTTACAGTTATCACCAATTGAAGGTTAGAGAAGAAGATGTTTGTAAAACGGCTTTTAGAACAAGGTATGGTCACTATGAATTTGTGGTTATGCCTTTTGGTCTCACAAATGCACCTGCAGCTTTTATGGACCTAATGAATAGAGTATTTCGCTCGATGCTTGATAAGTTTGTAATCGTGTTCATTGATGACATTTTGATATATTCTAAGTCAGCTAATGAACATGAATTTCATTTAAGGCAAGTGTTACGGATGTTGAGAAAGGAAAAGCTTTATGCCAAGTTCTCCAAGTGTGAGTTTTGGCTTCGGGAAGTGCAATTTTTGAGGCATATTGTGAATAACGAGGGTATAAAAGTTGATCCAGTTAAAATTGAAGCAGTTATGAAATGGGATGCTCCAACAACTCAGACAGAAGTTAGAAGTTTTCTTGGATTGGCAGGTTACTATAGACGATTCATCCAAGACTTTTCAAAGATAGCTATGCCACTTACAAAGCTTACCAGAAAGAATATTAAGTTTGAATGGAATGAACAAGCAGAACAAGCTTTTCAGACTTTAAAGCAGAAACTCAGTCAAGCACCAGTCTTAGTACTTTCAGAAGGTACTGAAGATTTGGTGGTGTATTGTGATGCTTCGTATAATGGTTTAGGTTGTGTTCTTATGCAACGTGGCAAAGTTATAGCATATGCTTCTAGGAAATTAAAAGAACATGAGAAGAGTTATCCAACGCATGATCTAGAACTTGCAGCAGTGGTTTTTGCCTTAAAGATATGGAGGCATTATCTCTATGGTGTGAAGAGTACTATATATACTGATCATAAAAGTTTAAAGTATTTCTTCGATCAGAGAGATTTGAATATGAGACAGAGAAGATGGCTAGATCTTGTTAAAGACTATGATTGTGAAATATTGTATCACCCGGGGAAAGCTAATGTTGTAGCTGATGCCTTAAGTAGAAAGGTGCCTCATTTTGCTCTAACGGTTAAATCTCTTAGAATCACTGTCACTCCTAGCTTGATTGATCAAATTAAAGAAGCACAACAAAAAGCTTGGAGAGAGAAAGATATTCGATCGGAACGTATCAAGGGTCAAGTTAATAGTATAGTGGAAGACTCACGTGGATTAAAGACACGTTATGGCAGGATATGGATCCCAAATTCATGGAATTTGAAGACATTATTATTGGATGAGGCCCATAAATCAAAGTATTCCATCCATCCTGGCGCAACAAATATGTACCACGACTTAAGATCAGATTATTGGTGGCCAGGTATGAAAAGAGATATAATTAAATATGTTGAACAATGTTTAACTTGCTTACAGGTAAAGGCTGAGCATCAAAAGCCTTATGGGAAAATGCAGCCTTTAGACATACCTGTTTGGAAATGGGAGCACATAACGATGGATTTTATTACCAAATTGCCTAAGACTCAGCGTCGGCATGATGCAATTTGGGTAATAGTGGATAGATTGACAAAAAGTGCATTGTTTTTGCCAATTAAGGAAACGATGTCTACAGAGGCGTTAGCAGATTTATATGTGAAAGAAGTAATTGCACGTCATGGCATGCCGGTTTCTATTGTCTGGGATAGAGATAGTAGGTTCACTTCACGGTTTTGGGCTAAGTTTCAGGATGATATTGGTACACGTATTAATCTTAGCACGGCTTACCACCCGCAGACAGATGGTCAGAGTGAGAGAACGATACAGACCTTAGAAGACATGTTGAGGGCTTGTGCTATAGATTTTGGAGGTAATTGGGATGTGCATTTACCATTAGCAGAATTCTACTATAATAATAGTTATCACGCGAGCATAGGTATGCCACCTTATGAGATGTTATATGGGAGAAAGTGTAGAACTCCAATATGTTGGGGTGAAATTGGACAGAGAGAAATGGGCAGTACAGATATAGTACAGAAAATGACAGAAAAGATAGATCAGATCAGAGAAAGGTTAAAGATAGCACAAGATAGACAGAAATCTTATGCTGACAAAAGAAGACGTCCATTAGAGTTTGAGGTTGGAAATATGGTCATGTTAAAGGTATCTCCATGGAAGGGTATAATACGGTTCAGAAAAAGAGGCAAGTTAAGTCCTCGATTTATTGGTCCATTTAAGATTTTGGAAAGAATTGGTAAGGTAGCTTATCGTCTTGAGCTACCAAACGAGTTAGCAAGTATTCATAGCACTTTCCACGTGTCATATTTAATGAAATGCTTAGTAGATGAAGCATCATACGTTCCATCGGAAGAGATAGAAATCAATGACCAGTTAAATTATGTGGAACAACCAATTGCTATTCTTGATGAAAAGATTAAAAAGTTAAGAAATAAAGATATTCGGTTGTTCAGAGTTCAATGGAAGCATAGAAAGGGTTCAGAGTTCACGTGGGAACCGGAGGAAGAAATTATAGTTTATTATCCGGCTTTATATCAAGAATGGATTGTGAGGACACAATCCTAAATAAGTAGGGGAGAGTTGTAACGCCCCTAAAATACGTAAGTTTTATATAATTTAATATACGTTTATGTTTTAATTTTATATGTATTTAATATGTTAAAAGTTTAAGGTAACAAGATAGTTAGAATTGGGTTAGTGGGACTAACCAAATAAAGAAAGATAATTAGAAGGGTTTAATGTGACAATGGATAAAGATGAAGGGGATGAAATGAAAACAACCAAATTAAAACCCCTGTAGTATTCTATCTCCTTCCAAACTAAAAAAATTAAATACGTATATTGTGTGTGTGTGTGTGTGTGTGTGTGTGGCGTGGAATAGAACCAAGAAGAAGAAGAAGAAATCAAAAATTGAGTGAGGAATTGAGTGAATTGGAACTAAGTAAACTTCAATTAATCATCCTCAAGGTATATTTAATCTATATATGAGTTCAATTCGAGTTAGGGTTTAAGTTTTGTAAACCCTAGATTTATGAAAGTTGATTAAAGTTAGTTATATTGTTAAATTAGTGTTCCATGTATGTTAATGAGCTAATTACTATGTTTAATTCATGTTAATTTAGTTACACAATTCATGTTCATGTGAAATTGGGCATATGAAAGTTTATGTATGTGTGTAAATTGACATATGAGGTAGTATTGATGATGATTGATGAAAGTTATGATGATAAGAGTGAATTAATACCCAAATTTCATATGATCATAAGATTTATAAATGGAACACTAATGATAATGATGGGTGTTAATGAGTAACACCTAGTTATGAGATTAAGTAAAAGTGTTAAGATAGGTGTTAGAGGTCTAGCACCTTGTTAATGAGATTAAAGTTAATAAAAGATGTAAATTGTTATGTTAAATGAGAATGATATGTGTTTATGTGTTTAGGTGATCAAGGGAAAGAAGTTAATTCAAGTAAATTGCTTAATCAAGACCAAGGTAAGTCGATGGATATGAATGATGAGTCAAGTAATGAGCGAGTCATTCGCTTGATGGTTTCCGAGTAATGGATCATGACCATTAGCTCGGTATTAATGTTAACTCGTAGTAGTTAGCATGATGATGTTTAAGGATCCTTAATGTGATGATGTTTATGTTAAAGTTAAAGTTTTCATTACTTACTAAGCAATTGCTTATGTGTTATGTTTAACATGTTTCAGGTGAGCCAAGTGTGAATAGGGGTGATTTGGGCAAGGGACACGTTTAAAGCTATTGGTGGAGCTTGTTGCACGGTTTTGGTAACAAGCTATCCCTTTTTGATCATGCTCTAGATATGATAGTTACACCCCCGTTTGTAAAGTTTATGACACTAATCAAGTTTTGTAAAGAATGTTAAGTCTCACTTGAAATGGTACATGATGTTTGTTGAAAGTCAAAGTTATTGTGAGACTTATATGTTAAAGGCTTGAATGTATGAAAAGTGTGAAAGTAATGTTAAATGAGAAATTTTGAGTTATGAAAGTCAAAAGTGTCATATTTTGATGTTGAGGTTAATTGATGATGTTATTAAGTTAGTTTGACTTAAATAAGTCAATTGGGTAAGAATTGACCAAGAAAGTGGGTCAATATGGTCAAAGACCCAATCGAGTCATTTTGGTGTTCAAATGGGCAACCAATGAGGTTACGAGTCAAAATTGAGTTATACTTGAATATAGTCAAATGCTATGGCACTAATAAGTTGTAAATAATGTGTTGAAAGTATGGTCAAAAGCTTAGAATCAAAATGTGAGTGGTTTGAAAGTTAGTATGTCAAGATTTTGGTCAAAAATGATCTAAAACTCGTCTATGGGTCAAATCCCGATAAAATGTGAAATTTGAAAAGGTGAAAATGAGGAAAGTTACTTATTGATAGGTGCCTGCAAAATTTCATGTCTTAATTCATAACGAGTAAAAAGTTATGCGCGTTTGAAGTTGGCTAAAAAGTTGACTTTTGCTGACTTTCAGAAATAGGCATAGACACGCGATCCCAGAAAATTTTCTGGATCGCGTGAGTAAGTGCAAATTGTGATCAGAAAAATTTGTTCTTAGCTACGCGATCCCAGAAACTTTCCTGGATCGCGTATGACAGTGTATTTTTGAAACAGAAAGTTTTTCAAGTGCTTACGCGATCCAAGATTTTTCCAGGATCGCGTATCAATGTATAAAATGAATATTTTAGTTTTTAAAAGCCCATTTTAGCTATGGAACTTTATAATAGATCAAGTATATAAATGGAGTAGATGTGGGACATTATCAAAAGTGTAAAAAAAAATGGTCACGTTTTCGGGGTGTTTCAAGTATTCATTTTACAATCGTATGATTAAATTAAATTAAATTATCATAAATTAACCCATTTTATTTAATTATCATAAATTAAGTTGAATTAAATTATCATAAATTAAATTAACATAAGTAATGAGTAATTTAATTAATATTTTTTTCAATTTTTAAATACAAATACAATTTTGATGTTAATTTGTACTTAAAAGTGTTTTTAGTTTAATCGGATATGTTATCACTAACTTTGAAACCCGTGTATCTACATGCGCAGTTAATTTTATATTTATTTTAATACATATAAAAAATATTTAGATAATTTAATTTTATCTTAGTTTGATTTTTACAATCAAGCTTGAAATAAAATTATTTATAGTTGTATGTATATATTAAACCATCTAATCGGTGATTGTATATTGATTTCAAATGATAGATTTTGTTATTTAGTTGACTTGAAGGAATCCGACAGAAAAAGATTTGAGAAAAAGAAGGAAAATATTGTGTCTTTAATTGTCATATTAACATATGAGAATGTTCTGCTTAAATAATAGTTCGGAGTTTTGACAATTACTTAAATAATAAAATATTAACTTTCAACGTCAAAACAATAATTATTCAAATTATACGAATTATGCATCATAGAATTCATTAATGACTATTATTCAAATTCTTTTTGTTAAAATTCATAGATTTGAGTGGTGTTAATTTTACATTTAAGTAAAACTAAAAGGATTTTATTGATTAACCAAAAGTTTATATAATTGATGATATCATAAAGGTTATTCATATATTATATTTGGGATGATTAATTAATGTATATAAAGAAAAACATATCTCATATTTACATGTAGTGATATGTAGCCAATTTCAAATACAATACTGGTTTCAGATTCAATACGATACTAATACTATGAAAATATGAAAGAAAACATAATATGGCTATAAACATTAAGTACTTTTGCTATTTTACTTACACATAATAAATCAATATGCTACATTCATTCAACTTATATTGTTTATTTTTATTTCTGGTAGGGAAAATGTTTTTAAGTTAAAAATCAATTATTAGTGAGTGGTGCAGATCACATGCTAATTATGAAATTTCATATTTTGAGAATGAATAGTCGTTATCAAAATTATATACGGTATCAATTATTAAAAGAGTATTATCATATCATTTGATGGATGTATGTACACCTTTTATTAAGTTGCTAATGATTTATAATCCTTATTATGATTTTGATTATATTAAATCAATAATAATAATTTGTCAAAATTAATTTATATGCTCTATTTGTTAAATCATATACACTCTATAATATAAATTATATATGGGGAACAAGATCATTGCTACAATGAAAAAAATATTCTATCATTCCGATTTTTGGGGATACACTGAAAGAAGAGAACTTTGTTGATTTTTCTGATTTTAATGTGAGACCATATGATAAAATTTATCATCTTATTGATAATGCACGAAAGTTAAAACTTGTTAGGTCATCTAAAGTTTGTAGATGTCCATCTTTGAGCCCGTAATGAATGGATACAACATTGTCTCAGTCAATGATATATTGTCATGGAATGTTCCAAGTATATATGGGTTTGGTTGGTTCCCGAAATATCATTTTTATTATTCATTTGTTTTTATCGTTTTGATTTTTGTGTGATTGAACAAATTTGAAATATCTTTATGCGTATGTCGTGGGCCATTTGTGTCAAGCAAACTACTGAACATCAAACATAGAACGAGAAGGATTCGAAGTCACTTATGTTTGAACACTGGATATCGCGTACAACTCTTAATGTAGAATACATGTTTTAATACTACTTGAAGTATTATACTGAGCCGCCTTAGAAGACCGTTGATCAAATTCGAGCAACTTTTAAGGCAAGCGAAAATCTATTACAAATATTTCTTTTATAAACTTATTTTGGTTTATTTATAATGAGTAATGATTAAACGGGAATGAAGCAATGTTGTGTTATGTTTCGTGTGCCCAATGAATTTACATTAAAGTATATCTATAATTGGTTGTTTTTAGATCTTTACCTTATTCTACAAGAATAATGGTTTGTAGCTAGGCATCAACGACGGTAACTTATCGAGCGTAATTCTCTTTTAAGAATGAGGCATAATTATGACCTTGAATAACTTATTGCGATAGTTCAATGTCACACCGTAAAAAATTTCTACAAACTAAACCGGCGAGAGATACCATCTCTACCACATATACAGTAGATCAATTAGTATGTTTACATCTATGATCACTAAGCAAACATATTTAGCACGTATTGAAAGTTAATAATAATTTTTGATGTGATTATTTCAACGAAAATTATATACTATCTGTTTTGTACAACGGTTTTTTATATTTTTAAAATTTTATGACTTTGATATCTAAGACATGTTAATTAGTTCATTTATAATTGCGTCATAAAATACAAGACATTATATAATATCAATTAATTAATTGATTAGTTAATTCAACGTTATATAAGCAGAATCATGTACTAGCCCGCGAATTCGCGGGTTATAAACTAGTACTTTAACAAAAGAAGTTTAGAAAATACTTCAATAACATATATAAAACTTTTATAATGCTAACAAGATTATTAGGGGAAAATTACATATCTCCCCTCCACAAACACCCTAAATTACATATATACCCAAACACATTTTTAAATTACATATATACCCAAATCCCTAGTTTAAATATACTAAAATTAGGGGGGGGGGGGGGGGGCAATAAATGTTATCTATTTTAAATATAACTGATTGTTAATATGAAAATTTTGTATAGTTCTAACAATTTATACTATTTCCCCCCTAATTTTAGTATATTTAAACTAGAGATTTGGGTATATATGTAATTTAAAAATGTGTTTGAGTATATATGTAATTTAGGGTGTTTGTGGAGGGGATATATGTAATTCTCCTCATGATTTCTTCAACTTAGGGTTCATATTACTTGAACCCTAACATCAAATTAAAGAAGGAAAGAAGCTAATTATACATTGTAGATGTAGAATTAGAAGATTACAAATCTCAATTTGGTTAAATCCTAACTAATTGTTCTTCCCTCTTTGGTCCCTCTCTCTATCGTCTTCTCTCTATCTCTCTCTGAAATTTCTGCTTTTTCTCACATACTAGAATAGTAAAGAAGAGGCTGGATTTTGTGTTTTAATATGTATTTTCATGTTTTTACCTCATCTTTATTTACTTACACATAGGGTCCTTGTAACTAAAAGAATCTATCATAGTAAGTCCTATTAACATATTCTTAACCTATATAACACTTAAACATATTACATATTTAATATATATATATATATATATATATATATATATATATAACTTAAACAATTATAAACACATAATATATTATTTAGAACTTACAAATTCAAGGGCGTTACAAGAGGGCGGGGATTCTCTACAATGACACTGTAGACCAATTGAAAGGGATGTAGCGCAGCTTGGTAGCACCTTTATTTTAGGTCAAAATCTCACGGGTTCCAATCCTGTCATCCCTACCTATTTTTCTCCTCCGGGCAGTCACGCCCAGTGCCGGAAGGTCAAGGAAGTTGGTGACCTCATGACAGGGGAGCCGACAACCGAAGCCCCGGTGAACAGCGGCCGTCGAAAATTATGGGGAAAATAGGATTCAGTTGTCAATTGTCCCTATCGAAAATTAGGATTGTGAATTGAGCCATAGCACATGGTTTCATAAAAACACATGGTTTTCCCGATCTAAATCAAGCAGGTTTTACATGAAGAAGATTTGGCTCAACGTGTTCTATTCGATACGGGTAGGAGAAGAACCCGACCCGGTATTATTTAAAAAATTGAGGAAGCGGAACTAAGTCAAGATGATACGGATCAACCCTTTTTAGAATTTAATTATGATTTACATACTACATATAAATTGAAATAAAACTTAAATTTTGTTCCGCTGCATCGCGTGAGTATTCTGAGTTACATAGTAAAACTAGCACAATTTATCATTGTACAATAGGTAACATATACTAATTTATATGATCCCTAAGTAATTCATTGTCATTTCAAAATAATTATATGCGGCGCTTCATTTCAATATAAATACTCCGTATTTACATATTTTGTTTTGTTCTTACTGTGTAATGAATATATTATGTCAATTTGGTTACCTTAACTTTGATAACTCTATAACATGTGTACAATCCTTTTGAACAATAACAATGAACTCTTTCAAAGTCCAGAGTGGGGTAATAGTTTCCGACACGATCCAGAACTCGACACGAAATCGACTCGAAAAAATTAAGGTTGGGTTGAGGTATTTTAACCCAAAAACCCGTAAACCGGAAACCCGCCAAACTGACTACTTTTTGGGTTGGGTTTCGGTTACCTAATGGGTTTTTGGGTTGACCCGACAACCCGAATAAATTTTAAATTTAGCTAAAAATTTAGAAGTTTATTTTTAATATAATAATCCGACGTATTTAATAGTGTTTTAGTATTAAATGTTGATAAACTTAATAGGTGATACGAGTTTTTTTAATTTTATAAACAATTTAATATTTATTAATGTGATCTATTTGATCCGAAATTAATCCTTTAACAGAAAATGACCCAAAAAA
This sequence comes from Pseudognaphalium luteoalbum, assembly GCA_963422505.1. Taxonomy (NCBI): domain Eukaryota; kingdom Viridiplantae; phylum Streptophyta; class Magnoliopsida; order Asterales; family Asteraceae; genus Pseudognaphalium; species Pseudognaphalium luteoalbum. The sequence continues at coordinate 30,162,756 of OY730192.1, forward strand.
CATGTTGATCTCACAAGATAAATGGGTAATCTGAGTCGGGTAAGGCTAGGTCAGGGTTGGGTTGGGTTGAAATATTCAATCCGACTATAAAATCAGGTCGGGTTTGGGTCGACTCTTTCTGACCCACTAACTCGATAGCCTGAACAGGTCAACTCGACTCAACCCGAATTACCAGCCCTAATCCGAAGGATATAGCATAGCTAGTTTTTTCTGTTAAAGAAAATAAAAAAAATACGGGGCAATTACATTTTCTCTCCTTAAACCACCAATGTGTCATCTTTTTCCAAACTTGTGATAAAATCATACTTTATATTGAATATAGTTGTTTGTAATTTTGTATCTGCGTTATTCTATCATCACTACTTCTATAATAATTAGATAAAATTTGGCGTAACTACTATATATGTCGAATGAAATATTATGTGCAAAAACATATTATAGTTCATGTTTCAACTTGAGGAGGTGCAAGAAAACAAAAAAAATTAACAATATAATTAGTTAATTACTATTTCCTCTCAGTCTCATGTACACAAAGCCAATAAAAGAGAGTTAAAAGATGTAGACCACAAAAGGCAAAGATTGAAAAGGCAGGTGGCCGAAGGCATTGTAGTTGGTCACACACGTACCCAAAACTTACCACCTACCAAAACCCCTTTTTGTCACAAGCCGCTTACAACTCATGCCCACCCGTCTCCATCGCAACTCTAACCCACTTGACTAAACTTACGTATCAAATTAAATATGCATGGTTCCTCTTTTGTTTGGTTCATCTTTTCATAATTAAAATCAGAATTAAAACAATATTGTAATTCTATATCAATCATTTATATATATTTCAATATTATTTTTAGCTAACTAGCTAAAAGAGTTATAAGCCAGGTAACTATCACAAATATGGCCAAGTGGTAAGTTTCAACCTCCTTATGGTGGCCAAGAAAAGGGTCGAATTCAATCATGAGGATATCTCGATTAGATAGCGTATATTTGAGTCCAAAACTCCAAATAGATTTTCCATCCTTGAGTAATGTGAATAAAGAAAATCTCTATCTGTTTACCTTTTTATAAATAGGTATAAGGTCAAATAATGAATTTTTGTTTATCATTTTGCTATACAAACTTGGAATGTAATGTTTTTTTCTTTATTACTATTATTACTGCACAAAAATAATGTCAGTATTGATCACAACCTTGTTAAGTGAAAATCATATCCAAAATAAAGTTATTTACTTGCTAGGAAGTAAAAAGCATTAACAAATAGCAAGATAGAAGTAAAAAAAAAAAATTGAACATCACCCACTTAACTGAATCTTGGGTTCTTTACAAATGAAAAACTTAAGTAACAAAAATAAACATGAAGCTTAGCTAGGATACAACAGCTGTAACTTGTGTGCATGATTTTCATGAGTACCTTTAAAAGTTAGTTAAAGCCTTGAACTTGAAGGTTCTGGCATACGGATTCCTGTCTCTCTCTCTATATATATCAGTATCACCAGTTCACCACAAACACAATCTCCATGCATGTAACTTATTAGATTATATTATTTGATCTGAATTCAATGGCTGATTCAGGGGAGACGGTATTGTTAACAACCTCCAACAACAACAACATAATGAACACAAAATCGAATTACTGGATTATCGACGCTCTCGAATCGACTGGTTTTTCATGGATATTTCTTGATCAATCAAGTATTTGGAAAGCTGGTCTCTCATGGTCAATCTTCTTCCTGTTGACTATCTGGGTACCTATTCTTTCACACTTGGCGTTTCACTGTTCCACCTGTGATCATCAACACCGAAGGCCGTTTGATCTGATTGTGCAGTCATCACTCTCTGTCTTCTCGACTATTTCGTTCCTCAGTCTCTTATCTTTCTCTAGGAAATACGGTCTCAGACGATTTCTGTTCCTTGATAAAATGTCGCATGTTAGCGATGAAGTTCGCCATGGGTACTCCGATCAACTTCATGTATGATGTCTTCAGTCTTTCAATTATGGAGTAGTATATAACATAAACTTATATATAGACGTTGGTTATCATAAAATAAGCATTATGTTTAAACAAATAAGAAATTATGAGAGCGCGGTGCATCAACTTTTTTATGCACACTGATGAACAGATTGTCGCATGTCGCCCTCTCATTGCTTCTTATTTATTTTGAACATTACTTTCTATTTATTTTAACGTGACATGAAGGTTTGTTTTATTTGAACCGCACCAAACATTAGTTGTATAAGATGTTTTAATGCACAAATAATTGATAATGTGCATGATTTTTTATTTATGCAGAGAGCAATGAAATTTTTCTGCGCATTTGTGGTTCCTTGTTTTCTTGCAAATGCCACTTACAAGATATGGTGGTTTATATCAGGAGCACATCAAATACCTTACATCTCCAACATTTACTTAAGCCACACCTTAGCCTGCATACTACTTATGGCCTCTTGGTTATACCGCACATCGCTGTTTTTTCTAGTTTGCATACTCTTCAAACTCACATGTGCAATGCAGATATTTAGGCTGGAAGATTTTGCTAAAGTATTTGAGAAACAAGGAGATGTAGGTTTGATATTAATGGAACATCTTACAATCAGAAGAACTCTCCGTATCATAAGTCATAGGTTTCGTGGATTTGTAATATCAACTCTTGTTCTGGTCACAGCAAGCCAGTTTGCGTCCCTTCTTGTTACAACGAGGACCGGCTCACTTGTCAATATATTCACTGCTGGAGAACTTGCGGTAATCCGTCACTCTTTACTTTGGGTTTTTTTTGTCATACAATGAGTCCTGTATAATTGATACCATTAATTTTGAGTCAAAAATCAAAATTCTTCCTAACTTATTGAAATTTTCTACCTAAGATATTATGTAACTGACAAAAATACCTGATTCCACATGCTTTTACTGAAAAAATAATATCTTTTGCATTGTGGGAAAGGCGAAACTGCAGCCCAAAGAAAGGAATTTTGGCTTGAGAATTTGCCTATGTTTGTGGCTTATCGAGAACTTTTTGTACGCTGTTCATGTTCGATTAATGTATATGCTGACTCACCAATTAGTTCTGCATCACCATCACATTGAGTCATTAAAATCTTATTGCGGTGCAGCTATGCTCCACGACACTTGTGAGCGGGCTGTTCATATGCTTACGTAATGCAGCAAAGATCACACACAAAGCTCAATCCGTTACAAGCTTAGCAGCCAAATGGCACACCTGTGCCACCATTGACTCGTTCGACGACATGGGTCCAACGGAAGAGACTACATCGGCTAATATTACTTCAGTGACAGTTAATTACCATTTTAACTCCCATATGTGTTCAGACAATGAAGAAGGAGATGAGGATGTCTTGGACAATACAAAGTTAGTTCCAGTTTATAGGCATACAGTTACATACCAGAAGAGACAAGCCTTAGGTGAGTTTCGTTTGACAATTAATTTTGAAATTTATTGTGAATATTGCTTAGAAGTTAAAACACAACTTCCTAAATATGATTAAATTTTACATGTCGCAGTGACATACTTGGAGAACAACAGAGCTGGGATCACAGTGTTTGGTTTTATGTTAGACAGGACATATCTCCACACAATCTTTGCGATTGAAATGTCTCTCACTCTTTGGTTACTCAACAAAACAATCGGTCTCTCATAAATTAATTCCCCATCGTGTACAAACGTAGCTAAAGTAAGTTACAGTATACAAGAGATGGTTCTGTTTTACGACAAACAGAAATATTGATCGACTGCAATGCCTGGTTGGTAATTCTCACATGTAAGCACAAGGACAAGATTAGCACACACCACTTGGAAATATATATTTCACTTGATCCTTAGAAATCAAGATGATTCATAATACATGGGTAACTTCTTGGAATACTTATTTGTATTGTTTCATCTGTCACAACTCACGAACATATACAAGTATAGTTTAAACCCATGAGATTGTAACTTATCCTTTTTCTATTTGCTACGTTTTTGACATTTACTGTAACACTTTTATAGTACTGGTTTTTAGCTAAATAATTCGTAATTCTAAAATTACAAAGTTAAATGTGACATACAAAGATTGAAATGAGTGGGTCAAAGCGCCACCAAAGCTATCCTCCTTTCAGGTCATCATGTTTTACAAATTTTTCCAAGTATGTTTCTGCTAGTTGTTTGATCTGTTTCGTATCACATACCAAGAGATGGACACATCCAAGTTTCGGCCACACAGGCCTCCTAGAAGGAGTGAAACTTGCACCATTTCTCCTGAAGGGTGCTTTAGATAATCCCATGGGTCAGGGGACCCAACCAGATAAAATCTCTTAATCAGACACTCCACCTTGAAAGTGTCCATATAAAAGGTTTTTAACAAGTTTAAGGATACAGTATCCAGGATTTTATAACTGCAATAGTTGTAGAAAAGAAATTATACATCAACATAAAAACATAATTTACATAACGTTTTACTTTTATCGGTCACAGTGTGGCCAGAACAGTTGAAAAGGTGGCTGGATGTGAGGAAGGAGAAAAAACAACACTGATGAAAGTATGAAACTATGTCATATAACCCCATTCCAAAAGAAACCACTGTCAAGACACGATACTACTATTTACATAACTATATATGATTCTAATTATCAACATCACAAGATAGACAGAAACAAGATCAGGATTTCTGTTCCAAGAACGAAACTGGAAGCGCGAATCCCGAAATATCAAACATTTCTAGAAATATTTGATCAGTAATCCGGGACTTGTTCCCAGCAAACTTGTTGTATTCTTCAAGAATTGCACTGAAACCCCACTTCTGAACCTTCCGAAAACATCCGACTAAACAGCCAGTTCGATGCTAATTGTCAACAAGCAAACAAGAATGAGTTAGCCCTTTGATATTCCTAAAAAAACAACCACTAAAATTGGGTAAGAATAAGTTTTGAAAACAAATACAAATGAAACCTTTCCGTGCTTGCAGTGGATAAGCAAAGGATAGTTCTTTGGATCTGAATAAGAGATAAAAAGGGTTTGAAGTAAGTTCTCAAGAAAACTATATGGACATAACAATTGTGTATAATGCCAAAATTTTCATACTGATTATAACATTTAGAGCTCCACGGATTCTTTCCTCTTGCATATCCATACAGGGATTTCGCTCCTATTATGCAAGGATATGGTATCGTTAGTGAAAAGAATCAAGAAAAAGTATGTTATACTTAAATGTTAGAATCTCATGTAGTTAATCAAATCATATAGGTACATCAATCCAACTTAAATTGTACTATCAGAGATATGAAAGGGGAAAATTATACAGTGACTGCAACAAAGTTAATGTTAGAAGTTTATACATTAAAGAGCATAACATCTATCCCAAATTTCATTGTAAACCCTGATATCATACTATTAACTCGTTAGTATGCCATAAACACAATTCAATTACGTCGATACATTGAACCACGTACAGACATTGTGTGTGTTTTTATTTTGACGTTTTCTGTTGATGTTGTTATAACAGAGCGTTTAAACAGGATGGAACCAATTATGTGAATTCAGTGAGGTCGGTTGAATGCACTCAACTAGATTCATTCTGTAACTTTAGTGTAATATAATTGTAAATAAATTTGGTGGTAACTGTAATATATATAGATATTAGTAACTTTGATATGAATTAGCTTGAAATTTTTTTCCTTCCTATAATTATGTGATCACATATCCATATATGATCGATATGTGATCACATATCCATATGTGATTCTTTTTGCATATGCACAAAGTCGCATATTAGTTATACACCTTTTAATACATGTATGTCTCATAACTATTTGGGGTCATCTTGATACCGCTAGGCTTAATAAAGTCATGCTGATGTGGCAAACATCATTATATTCATGAACGGTGCTAGTCGGTTACTTTAGAAAAAGATGATGACTAATTGCACCGACCTCAATAACGCAAAACCAATGACCACCAACTTTATACGTCATCATGCGTGTTGTACACGTTGAGTGATAAATGAGAATTGTACTATAATTCGTATATGCAAGTATATAGTAGTTATATAAAGTAATGTTCGTTGTGTGGACAATGAGGCATGTAATCCTTGTGCTAATAGGAATGATATTTTGCAGATCAACGCCAAGATACCGCCTAACTTTCCCAAATAAACCAAATTTATCCAATTATTATACATCTATGTTATGTAGAAATCAGTCATAAGCATATTTTTATAATAACATAATTAATTGATTAGTTATTGAATTCAAAGTTGGAATTGATCATCTAATCTATTGAATCATGAATCCTGCAAAACGAACCTTAATTGGTAACAGTGTGTAACACTAACCTTGGCCTTTTGGATTCCAAATTGGTGGAGCTGAATTGCATTAGCATTGAGAAACTCCAAATTCTCTTCGGGGTAAGGTTCGGGGCACAGATATCTTATCACATTACAAGTACTAATTAATCATAATCATAATGTATAGATGTCAGTTATTGTAAAACGAACCTTGTGACAAAACATTTAAGAAAGAATAAATTATTTTTGATGTACACGTAAAATTTGTTTGATAATATATAAATGTGGAAGATAACTACTTACATAATGGAGCGAATTCCGAGTGTTTTCAAGAAGGAAAGGTTAGTGATGTTGGGGAATCCTGATCTGAAGATTTTGTGATGATCATCAACTACACCAAAATTGAAAGGAGCGTGAGGATGTTTAATGTGAAGTTGTTGTTGCTGCTGCAGGAGATGATCGTTCTGATTTTCGACGATGGATTGATCTCTGTCAACTCCTCGGATCGCATGAAACACCATGGGTGAGGGTGGTGCGGGTGTGGAGCTTTCAGCTTTCATGGTTTTTGGCGCCAAAAAAAAAGAAGATGTGTACGTTGGTGTAGTATAGTAGTTTTGTTTAGTCTATGGAGAAGATTGAGTAACACTAACACACCCTCTTCTATATATAAGCAACCAAACTTACCACAAGTCGTTTCACATGTGTGCTTTAGATAAAATACAATCTCTCTCTCTCTAATTTATTGTCAACAAGCTAAAAAACACACAGATCTATAAGATAATATAATTATTACATTCTATTCTATTTTTAGTAATATAAAATTATAAAGGTGAATTATTTTTACCGTTTATATTATACTTCATCCCTTTATATATATATATATATATATATATATATATATATATATATATTTTGGAATGATCTAGAGGAAAATGCATTTTTTGAAAGAAGGGGGATTCATTTCATCTAATCAAATTAAGGTGCATCATATTATTGTGGTATGCACTTCATGGGAATTTAGTGACAGCATGAAAGTACCAATGAGAATATGTCACGTATACAAAGAAAACTTATTTACCCCTAAAACAAATTATCTCACAAATGACAAGTCGAAAAATTATGAAAATTGCATCATAAAATTCAGCGTTTTATCCTCTTCGATTTAAGATCACTCAAGGCATGTTTTCGAAAACTTTATTTTTTCGTTTTTTGATAGGTTTTACAAATTAATATGCATCAAAATGCATAATATTAATACTTGTGAAGACAAATGTTAACGTACATCAATTTAAAAACTGATTTACACCGAGTCAAATATAACTAAATAATGGGGATTTGTTCTGATTGTAGTGGTTGTTAAATACATCACTACATTGTAAATCAATGTTAACATGCATCGTATTGCATATTATTAATATTCATCAGCTTGTATGTTAACATATATCAATATATATCAATACGAATTAAACTTATATTAAGATGCATCATAATATATACTATTATCAATCATCAACTCGTATGTTAACATGTATCGAAATACATCACTACATTGTAAACAATGTTAATCTGCATCGCAGTGCATACTATTAATACCGAAGACAGCAGAAACGATGAGATCAGCAGAAACTATAAAGGCAGCAGAAACTTTGTATCAGCAGAAACTTATGTTAAGATGCATCACAATGCATACCATATGTTAAGATGTATCACAATGCATACTATTATCCCACCAAAAAATGAAGAAGAAAAAAAATTCGTCGAAAATATGCATTGATGGATCTTAAATCGAAGAGGAGAAAACGTTGAGTTTTATGGTGCAATTTTCATAATTTTTCGACTTGTCGTTTGTGAAATAATTTATTTTGGGGGTAAATAAGTAAATGGGTTTTGATTATTATAGAGGTGATCACATGGTTGCACCCTCACACTAATTATCATAGAATTCATATGATTAATGGTAGTGATTCACTTCCCCCTTTCCCTATTATTTGCACTTCCCCCTAGATCACTACCCTATATATATATATATATATATAGTGGCATGATCCAGAGGGAAGAGGTACTTTTGGGGGGAAGGGGGGAAGCGTCCATCTCACCATCAATTTGATCTAAAACTGTCCGGCCCATGCTCTTACCATGTTCTTGCGTCTTATTATGTTTATAGGGAAAAGGTTAGTTTGGTCATTTAACACTTGTATCTCATCAGCTTACATATCCCCTGTAATTTAGACCGGTGGTAATCAAGAATAAATTCCTCTCCAATTTCAATTCGGTCGATCTTCATCAAATTATTGAGTTTCATCAAATTACTGGTTTCATATTACCAAGCTCAAATTTTCTAATTTGGATTCTCTTATATTCATCTAATTACAGGGTTTCATATTTACAATTCAATTTTAATCGTATACAAAATTGTGCTTACATGTCGATTTCGTATCATATTCATCTATAACAATCTGAATTCCCATATGTTCATGTTCTTCACTCTGATTATTCATTCAATTGCGTTAAATTTCAATTTATTCCGTTTTTGAATTTGAAAATTTCAATTCTAGGGTTTCTGTTCTTATTTTCACATTTGTGTTTGTCTGCTAGTTCTAGTGTACACTTGCAATCATAAGTTCATAGAGATGTTTCAAGTAAGTGTTACTATCATATTTCTTAAATTTAATTTTGTTGTTTCTTATGAATTATTGGATTTTACATTTTATGTTATATAATGATATGCTTTTTTGCATTCTGAATGAAGTGTTTTAGTTAATATTCGTTCTAACGAATATTAGCTATTTCATCATATTAGTAAATTTTGATATTGCTAACCAAAGGAGTTGTTGAGTATGGATGATAATATGTCAGTGGATTCTCATGGTAAGTACTTAGTACTTTTAGTTTTTATGCATCTACAATCAGAGAGCATTAAGTAATGTCCCCTTAGTAAATAATCAGAATAAAAGGCTACAATGTTATTTTGCTGCTCATGTAAAGTCTTCCAGCTCGAATGTTCCGTTTTAAACCAATTCTAGTGTTCTTGAGTCACCGGTATGTTTGAATTTCAAGTTTGTTCTATTATTAATTATGTGTTTCTAATGATGATATGTAAACATTCTATTCAATATATGGTGGAGTGTAGTTGAATTACATATTGTTTTGCTAAAACTATGGTATATATTTGGTAAATATGATATTATGGAGGTGATTCTTTGTGGTACCACTGGACAACTTACTAGAGACAGAGTAGATTAATAAATGTTTGTGGGTGCTATATGTGAAATTTGATGCAGCTTCTAAAATCAAGGTAATCAAAGAGGTTCGTGCTTTTACAAATCTTGGATTGAAGGAAGCTAAAGATATGGTGGAAAAAGTTCCTGTCGTAATCAAACAAGGGGTCACCAAAGAAGATGCGAATGAGATTATAAAGAAAATTAAAACCGCTGGAGGTGTTGCCGTGATGGAGTGATGATCGAGGCTTCTTCATTGTTTTCTTTTAATTATCTTTTATTTATAGTAGGAAGATTTTGAGTGAAAAAGTATGCACTGTGATGAGTACTAATAGTATGCATTGTGATGCATTTTAACATTAGTTTACATCATAGTGATGTATATCGATATATGTTAACATTCGAGCTGATGAGTACTCATAATATGTCACTGTGATGCATGTTAACATAATTTAAATTATAGATATGTATATTGATAAATGTTAATATTCATGCTGTTAAGTACTAATAGTATGCACTGTGATGCATTTTAACATAAGTTTACATCGTAGTAATGTATATTAATGTATGTTAACATGGATGCTGATGAATACTAATAAGATTTTTTGTTGAGAAATTATGTTTTAACCTTATTGAGAATTTGCTAGTTTCTAGTAATTATTTATTGATTCACGTGTGAATCTTGTATAATGGATCCGGTCTAAATATCTCACCTGGATTGATGGATTTTAGGGGAGTTACAAGAAATAGTTTTAGTTCAAAGATGGAAGACTACACTACTAATATTACAAGAAATATTGTTTGTGATGAATCTTATCTATTCTAATAGAAGTTTATACTTAATTAATTTGTTAGTGTTTGTAATAATGTTTTTGTTGCCTATGCGATGTCTTTTAGTTCCAATGTTCATTTGGAATTGAATTCATATGTTCCTTCTTCTACTGATGAATATTAGCTGATAACATGCATTTTGATTAATATTAACTGATAACATTTATTTTGATGAATATTAAATGATAACATTCACTGATAATTCACTTTTAGCTGTTACAAAATAACATTCATTTTAGTTGTTATCGTAGTGATGTATATCGATACATGTTTATATTCCAGTTGATGAGCACTAATAGTATGCACTGCGATGCATGCTAACATTAGTTTACAACGTAGTGATGTATATCGATACATGTTAACATACGAGCCGATGAGTACTAATACTCTGTATTGTGATTTATCTTAACATAAGTTTACACAGTAGTGATATATATCGCTATATGTTAAAATACGAGCCGACTGAGTACTAATAATATGCACCGTGGTGCATCTTAACATAAGTTTTACATCGTATTGATGTATATTAATACATGTTAACATGCGAGCTGATGAGTACTAATAGTATGCACTTCGATGCATGTTAATATTTGTTCAAATCGTAGTGATATATATCGATACATGTTTACATTCGAGCTGATCAGTACTAATAGTATGCACTGCGATGCATGTTAACATTGTTTTACAATGTAGTGATGTATATCGATACATGTTAACATACGAGTTGATGAGTACTAATAATATGTATTGTGATTTATTAACATAAGTTTACATCATAGTGATGTATATCGATATATGTTAATATTCGAGCGGAGGAGTACTAATAATATGCACTGTGATGCATATTAACATAAGTTTACATCGTATTGATGTATATTAATACATGTTAACATACGAGCTGATGAGTACTAATAGTATGCACTTCGATGCATCTTAACATTGGTTCACATTGTAGTGATGTATATCGATATATACATGTTAACATTCGAGTTGATGAGTACTAATAGTATGCACTGCGATGCATGTTAACATTGGTTTACAACATAGTGATGTAAATCGATACATGTTAACATACGAGCTGATGAGTACTAATAGTATGTATTGTGATTTATCTTAACATAAGTTTACACCGTAGTGATGTATATCGATATATGTTAATATTCGTGCGGATGAGAACTAATAATATGCACTGTGATGCATCTTAACATAAGTTTACCTTGATGTATATTGATACATGTCAACATACGAGTTGATAAGTACTAATAGTACGCACTTCGATGCATGTTAACGTTGGTTCACATCGTAGTGATGTATAGTGATAGAGATAGATATTATTGGTAGAGAGAGAGATTAAAGTTTGACATGATCTACTATAAAAATATCTACTTCTATTAATAATTTAATGATGCTTCGTATTATCTTTATTAAAGTTTGTCGATAATAATAATAATAACAATAATAATAATAATAATAATTAATAAAAAACAATTAAACATCGATAAAAAAGATATTGACATTGCTATTATCATTCATTAAAAACTCTGTTGTGATCAATAATCTGATTGATTAATACTGAGTATTTAATACTTATGTGTTATTACTACTTTTTTCAAAGTAATTTGATTTTATATATATATCACTCGTATATCGTATACAAGTATTCCTAACTTTTTTTTATAATTATTTGATCGGTGGGAAAAAAGATTGAAATTGAATTTCAAAAGACAAAGAAGACCCAACCCGACCCGACCCAACCCAACCCAGGTTTGACCCAACCCGTTCTTCAAAATATGACCCGTTGGACCCATGAGCCATTTCGACCCAAACCCGATTTAACCCATGACCCAACCCGACCCAACCCGTTTGCCAGGTATAATATTGATGTATGTTAACATGGATGTTGATGAGTACTAATAGTATGCATTAGGATGCATCTTAATATAAGTTTACATCATAGTGATGTATATTGATACATGTTTACATTCGAACTGATGAGTACTTATAGTATGCACTGTGATGCATATTAACATTGGTTTACATCGAAGTGATGTATATCGGTATATGTTCACACTCACGCGAATGAGTACTAATAGTATATAATGTGATGCATCTTAATATAAGTTTACATCACTACGATGATCTTCTGGTATATCGATATATGATCTTCTTGTTTTCTGCTGCTTGTGTTATTTCAACTGCTATAAAGATTAGTTATAAACAGATTGTTAAGCTGAATTAGACTGTTAATTGCTTGTCTATTCACTTAGCTTCGTGCTAATCCCACCATTCTGCTTCCTGCAGGTTATGTTTTGTTATGTTTTTGGCAAGAATGTTGGACTGGAAGAATGTTTGACACGATGTACTCTGATAATGTTTTTGCTAAACAAATGTTGTGTTATGTTTGAATATGTAATATAACGCCCACTTCTGTATAATGTTTAGAATAACTTAACTTTCGAATATTTATGAATTTCATTATGTAAATTAATAATATTGGGATTGCGCTTCCGATATTTTTTTTTTTTTTTAAAAAAAATGGCTTGTAAATGTGGGGTGTTATAGAAACTGAAGTTAATCTAAGGCGATAATACTCTATAGTCTATAATCTCTGTTTAAGCTAACATTGAGAAACATCGAAGTAATGTATATCGATATATGTTCACACACACGCAGATGAGTATTAATAGTATGCATTGTGATGCATCTTAATATAAGTTTACATCACTACGATGATCTTCTGGTATATTGATATATGATCTTCTTGTTTTCTACTATTTGTGTTATTTCAACTGCTATATAGTTTCTGCTGATCTTCTTGAATCTGCTCCTCTCTATATTTCTGTTGTTGGTCTATTTCATCTTGCTCTAAGTGTTTAACTGTTGGTGATAGTTTCTGCTGATACAAAGTTTCTGCTGTCTTCAAACTTTCTGCCAATCTCATCATTTCTATTGTCTTCAGTACTAATAGTATGCATTACGATGTATGTTACCATTGGTTTACAATGTAGTGTTGTATTACGATACATGTTAACATACGAGTTGATGAGTGCTAATAATATGTATTGTGATGCATCTTAACAAAAGTAATACGTCATACATAGAACACAACCAAGTATTCCTAATCTCTACAATTTCTCATTGAATAAGAAATATGCTAGAACCGCACTACCAAGTGACTACAAAGTTTTTAAATCAAGAAAAGATCACTTTCAGCTTCTTTATGGTGAATCTTTATATCATAATTAGTTTCAAGCTTAAGCAACTCAGATTCATGCAATCTAGCAAATCACACTAAACGTCTAAAACTTTCAAAAATGATAGCAACAATAAACGGAGTCTTGAGATCCAAGTTTAGCATACTTTTCATCTTGAAAATCTGTATCTCAACTTAGTGATTTACAAATAGTAGCAACTCATATTTTGCATATTTTGAGTCATATTCAAAATATTAGTTTATTAGTACTACAAAATTCATGATCTCAACAACAATACAATCTTATAATATATATATATATATATACAATAGCTAGTTTCGATATCTTAGTACATATAATATCCATCCTATGTAATATTAATATGAATCATCTCCAATTCATTATATAAGTTGATCTTCTTGTTTCTGCTGCTCTTTATATTTCTCCTGTTGGTCTATTTCCTGCTGCTCTAAGTGTTTAACTGCTGGTGATAGTTTCTGCTGATACAAAGTTTCTGCCGCCTTCATAGTTTCTGTTGATCTCATCATTTCTACTGTCTTCGGTACTAATAGTATGCACTATGATGCATGTTAACATTGATTTACAATGTAGTGATGTATTTCGATACATGTTAACATACGAGTTGATGAGTGCTAATAGTATGTATTGTGATGCATCTTAATATAAGTTTAATTTGTATTGATGTATATTGATACATGTTAACATACACTACTACAAAACGGACAATGCAGACCAGTTTTTGAACCGGTCTCTATGAGGGGAGGTCTAATTGCCAAATAACATTAAAATCGGTTGGAAAACCGATCTCCTTGAGGCTTCCATTTGGCGGGCTTTCAGAATAATAATCGGTCTCTGTCCTATACACAACCGGTCCATTTGTTTTGCTTTTTTTTTCTTTCAATTTTTCCATTAATGCCATAATACGTGTAGAAATTCCAGCCATGACAAATTGAAAATAATAGTATAAAGGTAAAAATTATTAACTCCAACAACATCAATACTAAGATGATAATTACATACAACACACATTATATACATAAGTCCACATTCTACAATACTGAGATTGATGATACATAAGCCATGAAGACAAAACACAACTATAAACAACCATTGGCATTTCTAACTAAACTGGCACACCTATTTAATTCAACATCTCAACACAAGTACTAAACATCCCTAACAAAATCTCATAGCTCTGGCAATAAACACAACCTGCAAAACAGGGTCGATTTTTATATCATGCCACTTGCAATAGCCATTCACATTCATAGACAAGTTATGCACATAAGCTGCAATATATAAGTTCAAGCATAAGCTTCGAAATATTAAAGATTATCAAATAAAATGTTTACTGTATAGGGGTTTCCAGTCAGTAGATCTGTTATTAGTTTGGCCTTACGTAGACACCTATAAACCAATTGGGTATGAGAAAATAATAAAGAGTCATATACTTACATGTCTTGCACCAGAGCAATTGAAACACTATTTAACTATGTGATAATAAACGTTGACTTCCACCATTTGCAAATGCTCTAAAAGTTTTGTGGCTGTTTTGCAAGTGTCCACAACACCAAATTCCATCCAAGGTACTTTAAGATCTGACTGTAACATGTAGATAATAGAAACACATACACAAAATAAATCTTTAAATAAACAAAGACATTACAAAAGAACTATTGATCCTTTAAAATAAAGAGGTCCAACACCGATCCAAAGAAATATTAAAGATAAATTTTTTATTAGACTGATACTAAGAACATTAATGAAATCCATGTTGTATGAAGGCAACTTCAAAACGATAACTTACACTATCACCATGTCTTCCTATTGTATTACATGAGTACCCAGTAATCCCGTGTGTGTCTTTAGCAAATGAATAGGACTACAATTCATTTGCTATAACTAACATTAGAAACTAAAAAATTATACTCAATGAAAGTATAGCATTTGAATCTCACTATACAATAATAGGCTACAAAACTCATGAGGGAAATCGAGATTATATGAAATGTTTGAAAGTATTGTATTCTTTGCCATTATAAACCTGAGATGTGGTGTGATCACATATGAAAACTGTGGACACAAGTTATGTAACTTTAATTAGAAAAAAAAAAGTACAAACCTGATCTCAAGAGTTTTTGTTATCACCAAGAGCACATGAAACCAAACCTAATCAAAATATAAACCCATACAGAAACAACATAAGATTACTTCAACACCTAATTAAAAAGAAGCTTTGAGTAAGTCATATATTAAAGTAGATTCCAATATGACTTTTATATTATGGTGAGTAGACCCAGAATTCATTTAAACATTTAATCTAACACATGATGTGCATTAAATAATAAAAATATATAAACCATAGAACAAATCTTGCAGCTAAACAATCCATTCAACACTTCTTCTCCATGAAGAAAAGCTCACTGACTAATAAATAGTCATCAAAAAATCAAAAGGTAAAACCATAAGAGGATAAATTGAAACAAGAATAAACTCTGATGGTTAATGACAAGAACATGATTACAAAATCAATTGGAAACTTATGAGATTGTTTAGCTTAGATCTACCTTTTAACAATAAGCAATTCAGCATCAACATTATTGGCCATCAAAGTCGTCCAATCACAAATATTAAATGAACAAGTAGCAAAATTTTGAATAAAAAGAGAACTTGATTGAGGGAAATTTTAGACGGAGCGAATAAAGTATATGTTTTCAAATTTTGGGGGGAATTTGACTGAGGGAAATTTTTGAAGGTTGGGCTGGAATGAAATTCTTAGATTTGGGAGGTAGGAAAAATAGAGAGAACCAAATTAAATAAACCGGGTTGAGTAAGTAGAGCGGTTCAATCACTCATTAAGATCGGTTCCGTGTTTTGCTTTTTGGCGGAGGGCTTAACAAGACCGGTTGTGTCCATAACCGGTTTAGATGTGGAGGTCATAATGCTTCATTTTGTAGTAGTGATACAAGCTGATGAACACTGATAGTATGTACTGCGATGCATGTTAACACTGGTTCACAGTGTAGTAATGTATATTGATACATGTTTACATTTGAGCTGATGAGTACTAATAGTATGCACTGCGATGCATGTTAACATTGTTTTGCAATGTAGTGTTGTATTTCAATACATGTTAACATACGAGTTGATTAGTACTAATAGTATGTAGTATAATGCATGTTAACATAATTTACGTCATAGTGATGTATATCAATGTGCGTTAACATTCATGTCGATGATTACTAATAGTATGCACTGTGATGCATCTTAACATGTTTACATCTTAGTGATGTATATCAATGTATGTTAACATGCATGCTGATGAGTACTAATAGTATGCATTGCGATACATCTTAACATAAGATGGAACAATATTCTTTCGGTTAATAATCGTTAATGCATTCAAATGTTATTATAGGAAGTCCATCAAAACATTCAGTTATATTTACACATTAAAGTAAGTTATGATAAAAGAGTTTAAAAGACATACCTAATCCAGAAATTCCTTGTGTTTCTAGTGTGTGACTCAAGTACATACAAAAGTAATCTATAGTATCAAAAAGAAATCAAGTGAAGCCGTCAATAAAATAGTTGTCAAGCATCCAATGATCAAGTGAGGCATTCAAATATTCAATAAACATTAAAGCATTCAACTAAATTACATCAAAGCATTCATTAAAATGAACACAGGAATGTGGGTGAATCATTACAGAAGAGTTCAAACATACTTAACCTAGAAATTAATTGTGTTTCTAGTGCTAAATTCACTTATATTATGAAGCATTCAGTTAAATAAGCATGAAATTGAGTGAAATGTTCAAATAAATTAATAGAAAGTTGAACGAATCATAGAAAAAGAGTTTTGAATACATAGATAACTTAGAAAATCATTGTGTCTGCTTTACTAATCAAAAGTGAAGCATTCAATTGAATGAACAAGAAATTGAACGAAGCATTCAACTGAATGAACACAAAATCGAACGAAGCAATTAACTGAATGAACATGAAATCGAGTTATTCAATTGACAACATAAATCTGAGTGATAACATCCAAAAAGTTCAAAATACGTACCGTAACCTGTAAATCGATGTATCTTC
Source organism: Pseudognaphalium luteoalbum (assembly GCA_963422505.1). NCBI lineage: Eukaryota > Viridiplantae > Streptophyta > Magnoliopsida > Asterales > Asteraceae > Pseudognaphalium > Pseudognaphalium luteoalbum. The sequence continues at coordinate 30,180,392 of OY730192.1, forward strand.
GCAATTTTCTTTTGCTTTTGTATTTCGACCGGTTAATAGTAGCATCAACGACTCTTATTTTTTATTTGAGTGATCGATCACTCATGAAATTCGTTCAATAATTTGTATTTGGATCGTGATATCAGCTAGATTTTAGTTTTGCCCAAAATTTTCTTGAATGAGCGTCAGTTCCAATGTCAAAATCATTAATATTTGTAAATATCATTCTTTAATGAACCTAATTATGAAATTACCAGATTGGCCCTCCGCCCTTTTTTTCACATAAATGAATCTGATGGTCCAGATTTACTTCCCCCTTCCCCCACTTTTTACACTTCCCCCTAGATCACTACCCTATATATATATATGTGTGTGTGTGTGTGTGTGTGTGTGTGAGTGTGTGTGTGTGTGTGTGTGTGTGAGTGTGTGTGTGTGTGTGAATATTGATGTACGTTTTAGTGAAAAGGTAAAAAAAATTCTAAAATTATATCGAAAAGCACAAGAAAACGTATATATGTTTACATTTTAACGATAATGTAAACAATTCGGTTAAAATGTGTTTTAAGACATAAATTTATGATTTTTTGATTTTTTTTCTTTCTCAATCTAACCTAAATAAGTGTTCACATATGATAGAAGTTAATCACATGTGAATAAACACGTAATTTGGTGATTCTTATGATCTCATTTCTATAGAGGCCTATGTTCAAATAAGAAGGCAAAATAATTTCTAGAACGTATGAATGACTTAAATGAATAAAATTATAATAGATTTTAAAGTTATTTTAATAATTTTTATTAAAATATTATTATAATATAAATAAAACAGTAGGGACGGTAAAAAAAAGTTTAAATAAGTTAATATTTTTATAATAGATTTTAAAGTTATTTTAATAATTATTATTTTTAATTTTTAAAGTCATTCTCACAATATTTAGTCTTCCTATCTAAATCGTCATCTGTGTGTGTGAACACATTTTTAAAAAAAGTATGCAGTCTCACACTTGAAGATTATGTGAAGCCAAAAAATAATAAAAGATTCACTTCTATTTTTTATTTTTTTGGTAAGCAAAACAATATATAAATTCACAGATAACAATTTCTGTGAAGTCAAAAATTATATTTATATTATATTCACTTATATAACATTATTCTTTCTATTTTACGTTAGATCTCGGTGTGCATTTATTTGTGTATTATAAATGATAACTAGACTAATATTCCGTAATAAATGTTTTTCATCCGATTATCTACCCAATTTAATTGATATTCACAAACATTATCAACTTTTGTCATAAACTCAATATATGAAATTTAACATATCCATCTTTACTGAGTCAATAATACTGTATTTTCAGGTTAAAAATTAAATTTAAAATAAAGAATATAAGCAAAGATAAACGAACAGAAAATACTCCCTCCTTCTCAAAATAAGTGTACCGTTTTGACTTTTTGGATGTTATGTTTTCAACTTTGACTTTAAATATTTTTGTTATTGTGTTATATAATACTTAATGTAAAATATATGAATGAATTGGATTTTAAATTTATCTCGATTAGTAAATTTTTTATAAAGTATTATATAACACAAACAAAAATATTTAAGATCAAAATTGAAAAAAAATTCAAAAATGAAACATGACACTTAATTTGGGACTTAGAGAGTATGTAAAAGGAAAGGAATCTAGTGCAAGTAAAATCGAGTTTTAAGTTTAAAGGACAAAAAAGACGAGAGAAATTTAAGGGCATCTATGATGTGAGTTTTTTATTTATTTATTTTTTATTTTATTGAAAGTGTTTTTATATACATAAAAATCTTTTGAAAAAGTTATTTGTGTGGAGTGTAAAAACTCAATTTAGAAAAAGGTTTGCTCAAATTGAGCTACTGTTTGTCACTCTTTTTTCTTTATCCATGTTTATGTAACTTTTGATAAATAGAAAACTTTTGAAAAAAAAATCCAATTAAATTACGTGACTTTTCTATTTTGATAATAAAATTTAGAAAGCTCACAAATTTAAAAAAGATGATTTCACGTTTACTTTATCTTTATTATCACCATAGTAATTAGCCGGTTAAAATTTGACAATAAAATAAATATGAGTTTTTCGATGCACAAAAAGAACTTAGAATTGTGTTATAAAAGGATTTAGTATTTTGAAATCATATCATAGAAGGAGTATTCATTTTGAAAGCGTGTAAAAAAAAATATAACAATCAAAATAAAATTCGGTTTTAAACACTCAAAATGTAAGATTAATGTTTATATCGTACGTTTTCTAGGTAAAAAATGTCACATATTAATAAAATATTTGAGACTTAAGACCCACATAAGCTAAAACCGATCAAAGATTAAAAGAGAAAACATGTAACAATAACTACACCTTTAGTTGAACTTTTTTGAGAACTTAAATCATTTTATGACACAATTTACAATGTGAGTCTTTTTTGAGTATTGACAAAACTCATAATCTCTTTATTATCAAATTTTGACAAGTTGATTACCTTTTTAGATCATGTGCCCTTAATATTATCAATAAAGAAAAAAAAATTTGATTACACAATTTAAAATCATGTGTTTGTGTCCGGTGGACATTTATATTTTGACGAAATGAATGGTTTTTCGACCACTTGCAAGAGGTCCGTTGTGACTTCCGTGGTGGAGTCACGATGGATCGTTATGACTACGCTATTTTTGAAAGTGTAAAACGTCCATCCGATGATAAAACTCGAGATTTCCATGAAGAAATATGCTTTGTAAAACCTTCAGTTATAATGTTCTATCCGTCTTTTCTTCTCATGTTTTTGCCGATTGGGAAACCCAGGTAGGTGAAGGGCAGAGTGTCATGGACACATCTAATGGCAATTGTAATCCGTTGCACCTATAGATCATGAACACCCACACCATAAAATGCTACATTGTGATAAATCTTATAGACGGTTGTATTATTGCTAATGATGTGCTATGCCAAGAAACTGTAACACCGACTTCTTGGGTCTAGTAGTATTTTAATATTTTCTGACTTTGAGTTATAATTTAATCTGTCAGAAAATAGTTTCATTTAGTTGTTTGAAAATAATTGGGTAAAGAGCTAAATAATTGATTGTGACTAGTAAATTATTAATTACTTTAAATTAATATAGTTGACGGTAAAATAAAATAGTTTTCCCCGCAAATGGTTTTTAAGTTCCAGACAATAGATATAAAAGGGGACAAAACTAATACACATATTATCTAATATTTGTGTTTAATACGTATGAAATATCCAAAATCATTCCAGTGAGTTCGAGAGAGCGAGAGAAATGTTTCAAAACCCTAGTTCATCAACAATCATCAAAATACTTGAATGAAGTTATACCCTTTTTCCTCCCATTCTTGTTTGGCCGTACGTATCAAACCACAGGGACGATTGAAACTTTTCAAAACAAGTCTTGGAGTGAAATTGAAGCTAAGGAACTTCGAATTAAGCTTCAAAAACGTGATTGAATCATCCTATCATTATTATAAACAACTTGTAAGTGTTAATTCTTTGATTTTCATAAACCTAGAAAATGGGTTTTTGGACAAATGATTAAATTAGGGCGATTAATATGAAATTGAGGCTTGTAATGATCATATAGTTGATAGTTAATTATTGTTTCATGATTATAAGTGAAACTCTAATCTAGAATTGAAGAATTTGGTATATGTTCATGAAGAAAGTCATGAACTTAATATGTATTTTAAGAATTAAAGCTCTTAAGCTTAAGTTAATAATATGTAGTTGTTAATGATCATATTATAGTTGATTATTGATGATGTAATGTGATTAAATTGATGAAATCACCTATATCATATTTTGATACAATTGAGTAAATTATGAATAAAAGTTTTAAGCTGGTGTTAGTGGTATATAATTGATAATTGTTGTTAATATGATTCTAAGTATTGAACTTAGTTACTTGTGAAATAGTATGGTAATTAATTACCACTTGATTATTGATAATAGTTGATACCAAATATTGATATAATGGTGTACTCATAACATGAGTTGTTATAACTTGGTGATTATTTGTAGTTTGATATAATTAAATTAGATGAGTTATGTGTTATGGATTACTTACTAACTCATTATTTATATTGTATTCTCAGATATGGAGAAAGACTCGGTAGCATTAGACTACTGAGTGGACAACTGAGGTATTCGGTGAGTGGATATGTAACCCCAGTATAATTTAGTTGTAACAGGTTTGGTTACAACGGGTAAACGTATCATTACTATTTTGTTTGCCATGATGATTATGGTTTAATGATAATAATATTGTTGATAGACTGTATAGTCTGATATGTTGCTATGATGAGTATGTGAATATGTGATCACGTGATATATTGCCTATGTGCATTGATTATTGAGGTCAGCATAGAAGTTGGGTTTGGTTACTCTTAAAGACGACATGAATTTTCTTGTACTTATCGTTAACAGGAAATTAGGTCGTATGAAATTAGTACCAATCTATCGGTCTATTCTGTATTGGCCTTACAGATTGATGGTAAGTGTTCTTGGAGAGCCACCCGGGTATTATGGTATCTCAAAAGCCACCGATCCTCATTGATATAGTGTGTTATTGAGATGTTATCTCATTGATATTACGTGTTTACGATTATTTTGTTGTAAGATTTGTTATTGCTAAGTTAGACTAGTAATTATATGTCTACTCACTTAGCTTTTAGCTAATCCCCCACATTAATACTTCTTGCATGTTAAGGATTTTTATCGGGTGGGCAAGAAGTTATACTGGATGGAATATTTGACAATTATAACACCCTAAAATTTTCAAGACTATATTTTTTTTTTACATATCGGAACGCATTAATAAAAGTACTTCTTAGATTGCATATAATATAAAATCCCAAAATGACAATCCACAATTACATAGTTTTGAATTCAAATTACCAAATAATTACAAACCTTAAGTTAGGTGTTATATAATCCAAAAACCTATATGTTAAATCATTAACATCGTTATCATAATCAAAGAGAGCTGTCAAACATTCCTTCAACCCAACCTCTTGCAACCCACAAATCAAAAGCTTAACCTGCAAGAAGTATTAAGGAGGGTTTAGCACAAAGCTAAGTGAATAGATCATTACTATCAACCTAACTTAGATTAACAAATGTTAACAGCAAAGCATCATAAACAAATACTTCAAAGAGGATCGGTGGTCCTTGAGGTACCCTCAAGCCGCGGTGGCCCCCAAGTAACACTTGTAACCAACTGAAGGCCAAGACAGTGGTTTAACCGATGGTTGGCAACTATTACTTCATACAACATAAGTTCAATAAACAGCAAATGTACAAGTACTTATGTTGTCCAAGTAATAGTACCCAACCTAATCCATGTTGACCTCTTAATAACACACAATACATAATCATCATGGTAATATGTTTAACATAAACAATAAATGTATATCTTATACAAATAAATCAGGTTTACCCGTTGTAACCATGTTGTTACAACTAACTTAGACTGATAGTCAAAGATCCACTCACCCTTGTCGATCACAGTCTCCACTCAAAGATCTTATTTTATTGAGCCTTCGGTTTATCTGAGAACACAATCAAAACCCGAATTAGCTTCTCATATTATGATTCATAGTATTCTATTCAAGTGTATAATGTCAAATAAACACATATAATATACATTCAATACTATTTAAATAACACAAGTACATAATTCACAAGTTATCAAATTTGTCAAGTTATAACATGCAAACGCGATCCGTGCATGAGGTGATGGGATCGCGTTCAACGGTACAAATCATTATGTTACCCTTTTTCACTTGCAAACGCGATCCGGGTTGAGGAGCTGGATCGCGTTCCCAAGAACAAAATCAATCCGACTCGAATTTAACACTGACTAACGCGATCCGGACACAAAGGAGCTGGATCGCGTTTCAAAGAACAAATCATACTGTGACCAAATTTAACATAGCAACGCGATCCGGGCAAGAATGCTGGATCACGTTCCCACATTTTACAGCAGAAGTTCAGACCTGCAACTACATAGCACGAACTAAAAACCCAATTTCACCTAAATCAGATACAATACACGTTTTTTATCTTTCAAATGACTCCAAGTATCATCAACAAACATAGTGCAACAACAAACAACATCATCAAGCTTCAAATTCTACACTTGCATCATAATTTAACTTAAATCAACCAAATTTATTCATAAACATAAAAATGAATCACAATTAACTTACAATTTAATTGCAAACAAATGATAATGATGAAAGTAAAGTAATTTCAGTTGTATTGATCAATTTAACATCAAATTCAGTTTAAGCATCAAGTTCTAACCTAAATCATCAAGAAACCTCAAGAGTTCCAAGTAACTCAAACTTACAATTAAAAAGAGGAGATAGATGGACAACATGAAGGAGATGATGGTGAATTCCGTTGCATACACAAATCACAGCTTCAAAATGATAGATAAATGATTTCTTCTTTGATTTCTATTGAGTTCTAAGTGTCAATTTGAGAGAGTTTGGTTACATGCAATTTCTTGTAAATGTGGAAATAGGTATCGGCCTCACCAACTAATTCATAAGAGGTGGTGTAATTTTTTATTCCTTTTTAAACCTATTTTCTGGAACCTAAAACCATTTACGAGAATAGTTCTTTTATTTATCTGATATCTATAGTAATTTAAAGCAAATAATAATTTATTAATCACAATAAGTTATTTAATCAATTGACCTATTTATTTCAATTATCTAATTAATATCAAATATTTCTAAACAAAATTAAATAATCAATTCGAATAAGAAATTAGCGTATTTCTCCTAGGCCCAATATGAGGATGTTACAACAATCAAGCGTCAACTCTGATATATTTTGATAAGAAAATGATGAAATTATATAACACCTCGTCGTGGTATTATTATTGTTGTAATGTTGGGTATCAAGTTTTGAAAACAAATTTATGTACATTTTATATGATATACTCCCTCTGTCCCATGACAAATGTCCACTATTGATTTTTGAAAGTCATTTGTTTTCAACTTTGACCTTAGATATTCTTATTTGTGTTATATAATACTTGATGCAAAATATATGAATGAATTGGGTTTTAAATGTATTTTCATTGATATAATTTTTATCATGTATTATATAACACAAACAAAAATATTTAAGGTCAAAGTTGAAAAATGAAGACTTCAGAAAGTCAATAGTGGACATTTGTAATGGGACGGATGAAATATGTTTTAAATATACGCTTCTTAGTCAAAATCATTATTATAATGGTTTAGTAAATGAGGGGTGTTATAGAAATAAGGTATGAAACTTTTTATAATCAAAGTAGATTTCGAGAAAGCCATTGACATTGTTAATTGGGATTCTCTTATTTATGTAATGCGACAAATAGGTTTTGGTGACATGTATTGTTGGTGGATTACTTCTTGCCTTTCATCGACATCAATTTCAGTTTTACTTAATGGTTCTTTTCAAAAGAATTATTTATGGAGAGGGGTCTTCGTCAAGGTGACCCTCTCTCCCCATATCTATTTCTTCATGTTGCTGAGGCCTTACGTCGTTGATAGATCGTCGAATGATAATCCTTGAGTGGGAATTGTCTTAAAGAAATCATGAATTTTAATAAGTTGGCTACTATTAGTCACTTTAGAGGCCATTAACCAAAGTACCGACTTTTGATGGTCCTTCTAATGTAAGGAGTAGGAGGCTCAACATGTTTGTGACAATCCTCCATTTAGGGTATAATCCTAAATGAATTTCATGCATTACCTAGAGTAATTCCCTGATTAGTAAATTCAAAACGATTTCTATGTGTTAAGTTTGTGAAACTTACTACGTGATACGTGATATGTTAAATTCGTAGTTATATGTATATATAATTACGTATGGAATAAACGTACTAAACTCGACAAACTAAAATACAATAAAGTTGGTGATACAAAATAATTAATAATTCGAAAATTATTAATTACAAATATTAGTAACTTATATTATTGAAATGATATAAGATATTATATGTTTTATATTAAACATGATGAGCACGTCATAGACGAACAGAAACAGTTATAAAACGTACCTAAAGGTCGAAAATAATAAAAGTATTTATTTTCCCGTTCCTGTTTTAGTATTTGGAACATTACCTTAAAATATAAATTCCAAATTCAACCGAAATCTAGCACGCAGTTTAACTGTACAGTCCCACTACAGCGAATAATTTTATTAATTATTTTAAATAAAATTATTTTATTTTTGTAATTATCAATTATAAGGTTTGAAATAAAATTTAAACAAAAGAATAATTGAGTGGGACACGGGGTACAAATAATTGGACCCGTACACGGAATTAACGGGTTAAAAACCCAAACAAACAAACCAAACTAAAATATATGTCGACAATTTCCTTTCCCCTCCATACTCTCCTTTGAAATTTTGGTATGAACTCATTTTATACCCACACCAACTTTACTCTACAATAATTCATCCCACAAAATTCATCATCTTTGAGTTGTGTGTGTGTGTCGAGCAAACAGCAGGAAGGAAAGCAGGAGAGCAGGAGCTCAAACCTTCATCTTCATCACTATCATTCCTTCAAACCAATACCAAAAACTAACCCAAAAATGGTTTCTTGATCATCTTGTCGTTATCATCATCAACATCAGAGTCATCAACAATCATCATCATCTCTCTTTGTGAGGATTTTTATAACTAAAAATCTTTACTTTATATATATTTCATACTTTCATCATATAAATTTTGAATGTATAATGTTAGTATGTATGAAAACTTGTTATGATTTTGATTGTATGATATGTTATGATGATGTAGTAGAGTACAAAAACTGAGATCAAACACCCGAATATATACATATATGCATTTACAGACCAAGAACAGGGACGAACACGGGCTAGGAATCAAACCGATCGGTTGGTTTTAACCAGTCGATCGGCTGGAACCAATGAGCCGATCGGCTCATCCCATTTAGCCGATCGGCTAAGGGATGTTTGAGCCGAACGGTTTGTTAAAACTTCACCCGATCGGCTAGGCTGTCTGTGTACTGACTTTTTCGATGCGTTTAATTAATACACTATCGATACATATATTTCGTAGTACAAATATATTATCGAGTACGAAATACAAATACTAAAAAGTTATAAAAGTTATAAAACTTTAGGATACAAAGTTTGGTACAAAATTGTACACGACCGCGGGACATTATTTTGACACGGACAATTAATAATATAACTTTTTGGGCCAAACGGGCCGAATCTATAATGGGTCAAAAGTGGTATTTTGTTAACGGGCCAAAACGACTTGTTAAACGTATTTGGGCCAAATTATTTTGGGTCACACATATTTGGGCTAAACTACTTGACTTTGATATTGGGCCAAACTAATTGGGCCAAGCCCAACGGGCTACGTGATTCCAAAATGCAAACTCAAACCGGATTATATATAAGTGACGAGTTAAACGAGACAAATAAGATTAGTAACACGACAAAGGGAATATATATATAGTTGACGAATTATAATTTATATATATAGTTATATAAATGAATTACGACAATCGTGTTGAACAAAGTTATTTTTATAACTACTATAATTATGTTTTTAAAACATAACAACAACGATAAACAATATATATATATATATACACGACAACGACAACTAATATATATAAGAATATATATATATTCAACTAATGAGTATATATAGGTATACACTTACAATAACGATCATTTCAACGCAAATATCACCAACAACTAAAATGTTATGAACATTTCAACTTAACGGTTGGTCCATATACTTATGTAAAGTATATTTAATTGTGTATAGGTATTTGAGAGGCACGTTCGGACTACTGTATATTACTAGCTGTATTCGCTGAAGCTTTGCTACACGTGAGTTCACAGCCCCTACCTTTTACTTGTTTTAAATGCTTTTAAAACTAGGGGTGGAAAACATAGAACTACGTGCTATTACATGCTACTTGTTTATATAATTGCTTGACATGCTTTTATATTAAACTGATTCGCATAAATGCTTTATGCTTTATAATCAACTGTTAGCTATATGAAACGTTTTCACAAATTTTTTGGGAATAAGACAACGAATCTTGGTACGATCCTAGATTTACATGGGGTAGTTGTAGTGCACACAAGTCCCAGTGCTTGCAACCTATAACCATTAGCTAGGTGACTCTAGCCACTGAGTATACAGATAGTACTATCGATTTGACAAACCTCCCACTGATATAACTCGTTGGTCATTCCAACCATATGACGGCAGTCATAACGAGGAGTGTATACTTACCGTGTTACTGAGGCAACAACATCCACTAGTCGTGGTTTGGTTATAGTACTAGGAGTCGTTACTTTAACTTTAAAGGTGTCGCTCACCTTAGAGGGATCATAGTCTATATTTCCCACATAACTAAACAACTAAACTACAACTTGATTTGGGAAGGGTATTCCCTGTGACAACTAATAGGACAGGTGTTCCTACACATGATTTCTTTTTAGTAAATGTTTACCTTGATTGGATAAACTTGGTTTCCCGACAAAACAACTTTTATAGGAAATGTTTACTTAACTGTTAAACCTGTGTTTCCTACAGCTACTTATATAGGAAATGTTTACTTGACTGTTAAACATGTGTTTCCTACAACTATTTATATGGAAATATTTACTTGACTGTTAAACATGTGTTTCCTACAACTATTTATATGGAAATGTTTACTTGATTGTTAAACTGTAATTCCTGCAACTATTATTAGGATATGTTTATGATTTAAACTTGTGTTTCCTAACACATCGACTGAATTGTGGTAAAAATGACATTCTTACAGTAAAATAGCAAATGTTTTCTTTAATAAGAACACTTGTGTTTCCTGCTATACATATAAACATTATGTTTGTGTACATGAATGATTTATACAAAACTTGGTTTTATTACATTTACACTAAACCTGTGAATTCACTCAACATTCAATGTTGACGGTTTACTATGTTTTTCAGGGAATTAGGACTCAGGTACTTCTGCATGCATAAAGGACGTAGGCAACCCAGACTATTTATGATGCCACTTTTGGGACACTTGGATTTCCTTTGTATTACCAATTCCATTGGTTATACTTACAAAATCCCTCTTTTATAAACTCGTGTTTTGTAAACTTATGTGGTTCTACAACACCACTACTTGTACGACTTTATAAGTCGTACTCTTTTGTAATAACTTTTAAACTTATGGCATCTTAAATTAATATGTTCTGTATGATCATATACTCTGATACAATGAATGCACTATTGTAACGTCAGCACCCCCGCTGTTAAACTGTAACTTAAAATGCTTCCGCTAATAAATAAATGCTTCCGCTAATTAACTAAAGCTTCCGCTAAACCATTAATAAACACGATTACTGATCTTGGGGGTGTGACAATGTTAGTCTTAGTAGGTCATTGGCTCCACTTGTTATCTCCTTCTACGACACACGAGACTAATCATATATCATATACCCGATCGATTCCCCTACGGCTACCTTGTTACGACTTCACCCCAGTCGAAGACCCACCATTGTATGCACCAATAAGACCACCAAAAGCCATTGTGACACTAGTGGTACACATACGTCATGGGTGACCATTGGTTGAAGCGTGTAAAATGATTTATTTCTTATTGAGGATCAGGGCCGTCTCCAAGTTTTCGAAGGCCTTGGGCGAAACAAAATAACGAGGCCTTATTAGACTTGACTAAATTTAAAAGTTTCATACCTCAATAAGATATAACGATAAGTTGTCATTAAAAACGGGCTGCCCTTGCATTTTTCGAAGCGAACTCTTCAATCAAATCATCCAAGTTGATCTTCTTTAACATCTCTTTCTCTATGCATATCGTTTCTAGTCAATTAAGCCTTTCACGAGACATAGTAGAACGTAAGTAAGACTTTAATAGTTTTTAGTTTAGAAAAACTTCTTTCTGCTGAAGCAACGTCACGAGAATATAGTTAATAAAACTCCTTATGCAATTATAGTATTAGGAAAGCAATCCAAATGTTTGATAGATCGTAAAATATCAATAGCTCTCATCTTTTAATTCGGCAAAGAATGAACAAGTAATTTTAACTCAACATAGAGATCATTTCCATCAACATCATATTCACCATCACCTTTTAGTGCGTACTCTAGACTTATACAACAAGCCTTCAATTTTATATCATGGAAAGAGAGTAACTTTTCTGAACTGAATAAGAAGCCAAATATTTTTTCATATTCTTGATATTGCTCAAATCTACTCTCAAGTGAAACAATTGCTTGATCAACAATACACAAGAAATAGTTGGTCCTAAATGATTCTTCTGGAGATTGTGAAGGACTTGCAGATGTATCATTTTAGGTTCTCATGATAACATTTCTTTCTTTTAACTTCACATTTTTAAGGAAATACCGGATCAACATCTAATTCTATGACCAACTCTTTAGCACTATTTAATGCCTTTGAAAATCCAGTTTGTCTATAAGCTTTAAAGTAAGTAATTAAACCCTCTAATTTCTCAATAGCATCATAATTACAATATCGTTTGATTGTAAACTCTTGAAACCAAATTGATTACAGATAATATTTCATACCAAATTATTATTGCTACAAGAAACTCAAATTCACTAAGATCATTTTCCAGCTAATGATTTAGCTTCACTTTCGACTCCAAGATCACCATCAGTTTCTGTTAATCATATATATATATATATATGTGTGTGTGTGTGTGTGTGTGTGTGTGTGTGTGTGTATAGAGTTTGAATCAAATGAGAATACTTCAAAAATAAGAACGGTGAGAACACATCATAAATGCACAACTAGCCTACAAAAATCATTAGATTCACACTCATACATCTCAAATATGCAAAGAAAAACAAATTCACACTTCTAAAAATGCACAAAAATTAAAAAAAACGATTGATGCACGATTATCTCTATAATTGTGCATCAATCGTTTTTTCGATTTTTGTGTATCTTCAAAAGTTCAAATCTATTCTAATCAGTTTTTCACAATATGTCTTCTAGAGTTTGTCTCACGACTGATACGTGGACTTCTCTTCAAAATATGAGTTATATGTGCTTGACGGCTCACTTTATTGATGATGATTGGCATTTACACAAGAGAATTATAAACTTTTGTCCGGTAGCAGGTCATTCTGGGTTATTGATTGGTAGAGTAGTTGAGACATTTTTGACTGAATGGGGGTTAAAAAATATTCTCACTGTTACGGTAGATAATGCAAGTTCAAATGACGTGGCTCTTGTTCATCTGAAAAAGATTTTTAACCATTGGGAATGTGGTTTATTGAACGGAGATTTTTTGCACATGAGATGTGCTGCTCATATCTTAAATCTGGTTGTTAAGAATGGATTGAATGACATTAGTCTGTCTGTAAGGAAAGTTCGGGCTCTTGTGAAGTATGTGAGGTCTTCACCCGCTAGGCTTAAAAAGTTCAAGTCGTGTGTTGAAGAAGAGAAAATAGAAAGTAATAGGCTTGTATGTATGGATGTCGATACAAGATGGAACTCGACTTTATTGATGCTTGAAAATGCTGTGAAGTTCAAGAAAGCATTTAGTAACTTGCTTTTGAAAGATTCTAATTGTGAGAAGGAGATGAAAAGATGTGAGGGTGGTATCATCACTGACTTAGATTGGGTCCAAGTAAGTAGTTTGCTGCCATTTCTTAAAATATTTTATGATGCTACATTGAGGTTTTCGGGGTCTCGTTATGTGACTGCAAATGCTTATATGCATGATATATTTGGGATTGGTAATGTGATTGAAGCCTTTACTGAGACAGATGATCCCTCCATTAGGAATATGGCATTTAAGATGCTAGCAAAATATAAGAAATATTGGGGGGATGTCAAAAAGCTCAATCAGTTCTTGTTCATTGCCTTACTTCTTGACCCAAGACGTAAGTACAAATATATTAGGTGGATTATGGAAGACAAGTATGAGAAAGAGAGTGCGGATGAGTTCCTTAACAGCCTTGACAAAAACATACATGCCTTGTTCGATCTTTATAGTTCTTCAATGCCTAAAAGGAAGAAAGATGAGGAGGCGTCATCTAAACAGCCTACTTCTGAAGCTGAAAGTTCTATGTGGGGGTCTTGGGGGTCATTGGGGAATGGTGTGGAAATAGATATTGATAAAATCATGACCCAAAAATTTGAAATGGCAATGGGAAGTTCTGAAGGCTTTAAGAAAAAAACTGAGCTAGACAAATATTTAGCTGAAGAACGTGAAGCTAATGACCCAAATTTTGACATATTGAGTTGGTGGAGGGTTCAACAATGTAGATATCCTGTTCTTGCTAAAATGGCTCGAGATATCCTCACGATACCAGTTTCTACTGTTGCATCCGAGTCTGCCTTTAGCACGGGAGGTCGTGTGCTCGATTCTTTTCGAACTTCTTTAACTCCAAGAATGGTTGAAGGTCTTGTTTGTACACAAGATTGGATACGCTCTTCTAATGTTCCCATTTCTTTTGATGACACCTTCACTGAATTAGAGAATCTGGAAGCAGAAAGTTAGTCTAAGTTTTCCATATGTCATTCCGTTAATATTTGTCTCCATTATTTTTCTAATGTCGTTTCTTTTATGTGACAGTGAAAGATTTAACTTTTGAGCAACCCTTGATCATTATTGATGAAACACTAGATGGTGAAAACATGGTGTATGAAGATGAAGACTACTAACTAAATCAAGGTAACTTCTTTAGCTACTAGTTTAAGTTTCATGGTGTTTAAGTTTTTGTGCTTTAATGCTTTTAGTTACTATTATTAAGTTACCCTTGCAAGTTAACTAGCCCCATGTATGTGAATATTAAATTGTAGACCTTTAGCTACTATTTTGGTGACAAATATGATGCCCTTTTTGTTTCTGTTTGTGGTAGAGGCATCTACCTGTATAGTTAGATGATCACATATAGTTGTGTAAAAATAAAACAAGCAGTGTACTATGTATGGCTTTTAACAATGTTTTATTTCCTTTGTATAGGTAATGGCCAACAAGCAATTACTATGAAGGCATCTACCTATATAGTTAGATGATCCCATGTAGTTGTGTAAAAATAAAACAAGCAGTCCCATGTATGACTTTTAGCGGTGTTTTATTTCTTTTGTACAGGAGATGGCTAACAAGCAATTACTAATTTACTATGGAGTATGGGATCAAGAATGGTGGACTTTCTTTTGGAGAAAAATTTGAATGATTGTAATGGGCCTTTGGGCAATACATTCTGTTTCTATCTAATGACTTTTTAAGACTGTAATTTCGCATTAGTGTATCACGCATTTAAGACTATATGTGTATTTGTACTTTTGTAGTCGTATACCTATGTTATGGACGAATGAATGTTTTATCATGGTTATGTAATCTCTGTTAGTGATGAAGTGATGGTATTAGATTATCAGATGAACATGTTAGACTTCTTAGTTTCAATGTAGGATGCAGGTACCAAATAGGCAAATAGCCAAAGTTTTCACTGCATTTGCGAAATACTCCCTCCGTCCCAATTTTATTGTCCCCCGACAAAAAACACGCACTTTAAGAAAAACATCACCATCTCTCTTACTTTTTGGTAACAAGACAATTTTACCCTTTACTTTTTACCTACCTTTTTGTCTTACATATATAAATTAGGGACAAAATTGAACTTTATCTCATTATTCTTTTCTAGTTATGGAAGTGGATAATTAAATTGGGACATCTCAAAAAGGAATACTGGACAATAGATATGGGACGGAGGGAGTATTCACATTTTCGGATATTTCAGATACCCGAGTTCGTTCGGATATCCAAATTTCGGGTATCCAATATTTCGGATTCCGATAGTGAAATTCACTGTCCGAAATTTCGGATATCCGACTACTTTCCACAGCCCTACTTAAACCCCCATCACCCACTCACCCAGTATCGATGATGTTATTGTTTTTTAGGGTTTTGAACCCAAAATACAGTAGTTTATAAAACTCCTCTGCTTTCGTCGCTTGTTTTCAGATTAAATCTCATTCTGTATATGTCCCCTCTCCTGTAGATTCATCATCAGGTACACTCACTTTTATCAATATCAACACAAAAACGTAAGTGCCTTCATCTTCATTTCTTCAATTTCCATTTTTAAAGTTTCATTGATCACTCTGTAAATATTCACAATTCATATTTATTACTTCACATTTTAGATTAATTTTTTGTCGAGTTTAGGGTTAAGTTGTAATCATTAGTTGAATGGGGAAATCTGGGGGTAGGAAGAAGAAGAAAATTGTTGGGGCTAACCAAAATCAAAACCCTAGTCAAATTCAAACTCAAAACCCTAACTATGTGTCAGTGATTTCAAATGGTGGTGCTAGTGACTTAGACAAATCCATTTTGTTAAAGAGAGCTCATGAGCTAAAGGAATCAGGCAACAAGAGGTTTCAATCCAGGGATTTTGTGGGTGCTCTTGAACAATATCAAAATGCACTTAAACTCATCCCTAAAACGCACCCAGACCGAGCTGTTTTCCATAGCAATAGGGCAGCTTGTTTGATGCAAATAAAACCCATAGATTATGATAAAGTTATATCTGAATGTACCTTGGCGCTTCAGGCTCAACCTATGTATGCGCGCGCCTTACTTCGTAGGGCTCGTGCATATGAGGTAGTAGGAAAACATGATATGGCTATGTTGGATGTGCAAACACTATTAGGTCTTGAACCGAATAATCAGGATGCTTTAGAGATTGCCCTAAGGTTGCGTATACAGTCACAACAGGACATTCAGAGCCGCCCTTCACCTGCAGCTCTAGGGGCGTCTGCTGTCCGTGGGGCCCCCATTGGTGCTCATGGACCTTCTTTGCCTGCTCGCCCTATTCCCAAGAAACCTGGACCTACTGTCAGTGCTGCTAGTAACAAGCCAGATAAGATGTATCCAGTTCCATCTACTGAGATTGGTAAGAAGGTGAATTCTGCTGAATCGCCGAAGGTTATTTTGGAGCCTTCTTCATTGAACAAATCCGCTGGCAATCGGGAAAAAATTAATCAAAAGGAACATAGTGTTTCTTCATCTGTGCCAACAGTAAAGGTTTCTATTCGTTTGAGACCTTTGAAGCTAGTGTACGGTCATGATATCCGCCTTGCCAAAATGCCGGTGAACTGTAGTTCTAAGGTGTTAAGAGAGGTGGTAAGTAAACGTTTTCCATCTTCAAAGTCGGTCTTGATCAAATTCAAGGATGATGATGGAGATATGGTAACTATAACGTGTACTAGTGAGCTCAGACTAGCTGAATCCATTGCAGACAAACTTATTCGTCCTGATAAAGATTCCGGTATAGAAAGATATGGCCTGTATGGGATTTTGAGATTGCATGTTGTTGAGGTTAGTCCAGAGCATGAGCCACCTTTGATAGAAGAAGAACAACAACCACAAAAAGAAGGGTTTATAGGGGATGAAATTGAGTCCCATTCATCGGTAATTGAATTAACAGATGAAACCATACTTGGTGATAATAAAACAGAGAAGGAAGATGATAAGAAAACTGAACACGAAGCTCATGTTCCTGAGAAACTGACACCTGGATATGATCCTGAGATGAAGGAAGTGGAGATGGATGACTGGTTATTCGACTTTGCTCAGTTATTCCGAACCCATACAGGAATTGATCCGGATGCCCACATTGACCTCCACGAACTTGGGATGGAAATGTGCTCTGAGGCTCTTGAAGAGATAGTTACTAGTGAGGATGCACAATTTTTATTCGATAAAGCTTCCTTGAAGTTTCAAGAAGTGGCTGCTTTAGCCTATTTTAATTGGGGAAACGTTCATATGTGTTCAGCAAGGAAACGGATCCCAATTGATGATTCGGGTGCTAAAGATGTGGTGGCCACACAACTTCAAGCAGCTTATGAGTGGGTGAAAGAAAAGTATACATTTGCAAAAGAGAAGTATGAGAAAGCGTTGTTGATAAATCCAGGCTTTTATGAAGGGTTGCTGGCATTGGGTCAACAACAGTTTGAGATGGCAAAGCTTCATTGGTCGTTTGTTCTTGCTAAGAAAGAAGATTTGTCTAAGTGGGACCCAACTGAGACGATTAAGCTTTTCGACAGTGCTGAAGAAAAGATGAAAGCAGCAACTGAGATGTGGAATAAATTGGAGAAGCAAAGAGCTAAAGAACTTAAAGATGCTAATACAAGCAAGAAAGAAGATTTCACGAAGAAAAAGCAAGCTACAGGTAATGAAGGTGAGAATTCTAAAACTGGAGTTGATGTGTCGGCTGATGAGGTTGCGGAGCAAACGGCTGTGATGAGGTCTCAAATGCATCTCTTTTGGGGTAATATGCTTTTTGAGAGATCACAAGTCGAGTGTAAGTTGGGTTTTAATGGGTGGGAGGGAAACTTACAAACATCTGTCAAACAGTTTAAGCTTGCTGGAGCTTCAGTGTGTGACATATCAACAGTTTTGAAGAATCATTGTTCTAATGCAGATGTTGTGAAAAGAGATGCCAAAATGTGAAAACTCAAGTTCAAATGGATTGATAATGAAAGTGATGATAACGAAAAAACCCAACTAATCTTAGAAAGGTTCGATTTATCTTCTACTACAACAGTTTTTGTTAATTTTAAGAGCATGAGGTATAGTTAAGTAGTTAACTTTAGAGGAAATTTCTGAACTGAGTTTTTTTGCTTCCGCGGTTTTGAGCTGACGCTATATTCCCTATATTAGGTAGCTGTGGTTTTCATTATTATTATTGTGGGATATTTTGCATTGTGGAAGATTAATATGATGATAAGTTGCTTGATTTGAATTGCCCCCTTTGCTATGTATTAAAGATTGTCATTTTTTCAGAGAAATCGTATGTCCATGCTCTTGGTAACACTTCTTATTCTATTGTTCCCTTTCTTAAATTTAAAATGTAATGGAGCATTCTTCAGAAGTAGTCTGACCAGTAGAGGACTAGTAACCTACTAACCTGTATGCGTTGAGGGATGTCTTCTGATTTTGAAGTAGTATTACCAATTACAATGTTTAGAAGGTTGCGAGATAGGAAATTACGTTTATAGGTTCTGAAAGTGATTTCTGCAATACTTATGGGAAATACAGTTTGTAGGTCCTAAGAAGTACTACATTAAGTAAATATCGAGATAGTAGGTTTAGAATATGAACTTATAGAAATAATATGTAAATTATGTCATTGAGGTATATCAAGATTCGGTGTTCTTACACAGACCATTCGTAGATGTCTGCAAGACACCACAAGATAATACCTATGAATTTACTCACAAGTTACCACACATTTCAAATTTCTTTTTTGTTATTTTTGTATACTCCCTCTTAACTTTATTTTACTAAATCCACACACATAAACACCATCGTCACTGGTTTGTTGACCTTAAGCGGTTGCAATTGGGCCGACATTGACTGTGTCTTCCATGGTCTTCATAGCTTCAAATCGAGGCTCCTTAGCCTGAAATTTCAGTCCTGCGTAGAGCTTCATGTAGTCTTCAAACACAAATTTTGGATACATATTGTTTTTCTCCTCTTCCTTGTTTACTAGTTCTGGTGCAGGATAGATCACTGCATCACTTCCCGGGTTGTAAAATGATGCTATCGACATACGTGTCCCGTCTGTTTGAGCAATCACTCTATGCATCACACTCTTGTACCTTCCATTGGTGATTACCTGAAAGCTAAAGTTATTAGTACACCCTTTATCATTTTCAAAAATGTATACTATTCATAAAGCATCTAAATTTAGTACTTATACTTCGTATTTTGATGTCACAATTTTAAAATGGGGTTATATGATGTACCTCAAGCTGATCACCCAGGTTGATTACGATGGAATGGTGCATCGGTGGAACATCAATCCACTTTTCATCCTTAAGAAGCTGGAGCCCGCTAACCTTATCGTCCTGGAAGAGCAAGATGACGCCGCCAGCATCGGTGTGGGCCCGGAGACCCTTGATAAGATCAGGCTTAGGACATGGGGGATAGTTGCTCACCTTGGTCCCGAAGGTGGGACCCTTGGCGCCGTAGAAAGCTTTCTTGAGGTAACCCTTCTCTAATCCCAGATTTTCACAGAATATGTCTAAAAGATTTTCTGCTAGTTTCTCTAGTTCTTTAGCGAACTCCTTCATCACCTTCCTGTTAACATCAGAAAACGATAAATATACTCAGTTTAGGTACGAATTATTAATGAATTCTTATGTTGATAAGCGTTCACACAGATCAAATTTTAGGTGGATATAGTATTGGTTTGGTCACTGTACCAACTATATTAGGCATTCCCAAAATACATACTATTTGTTGGGATACCATACCTCATGTCCTGTTTTCCTAGCATTAAAGGAAAGTGATTTGACAGGTTTGCTATTATGTAGATACATCTAAATAGGTGTTTGGATGAGCGTTTTTGTTCTGTCTTGACAAATCAAGATAGCATAATCATTTGATTGATACTAGGGATGGATAGGTAATTTTAATGGACGGAAAATCTTAAAAATTGCCACCTCAGAGCTCAAAGTTATTATGCGCTAGTCCAGTAACTTCGGATGATCACTAAAAATTACGGTGGAAGTTGTTGAGAGCCCATGACTTCAGGCTCATAAGGCGAACTTCTTTTCTTATACCCAAGTGGGACGGGTTGTTACAGAAACATAAGTTAAGCTCCCAGGTAAATAAACTCAACAGCGAAGTAGCCATAAAATATGTATTTTGTGATGGATACCTGTACTCATCTTCTAGATCAGGGACCTTAGAGATGTTGGATTCAGGGAGATGGCGGAGATAGAAAGTGCTCTCCCAGTCCAAATCGTCGATCTCATTCTGAACTGCTTCTAGGCCTTTACTAGCCACCATTTCTTTGAACCTCTCTTCCATACACTTCTTGTAATGCCCTTTGGTCATCTTCTCCACAGTGTCCAAAAGGTCGGTTGATATCCCATGATTCACAATCTGTAAGTCAAAAGTCATTAGTATACGTCTATATGACAATTAAAAAACAAAACTTTTCCGTGCTAGAATAAAGTAGAATTCATGGTAGCATATATACCTCAAAGAATCCCCAGTTTTCACAAGCATCATTGATTAGGTTCATTGTTGTGGCTCTTTCTTCTCCATTGAGCTTCTCCATGTTTACAACTGGGAATGTTTCCATTGTAGGTACTGGACTACTGGTTGGTTTTTTATTCCGAGTTTGTAAGCTATGTGTGAGTTAGTGTGTGTGGAATGAGTATGGGTTTGGGGTGGGGTGCAATTTATAGAGGAATTGATGAAGGTGGGGGGAATTATGAAAATAAATTAAATAAGAGAGAATTGAGATTAAAGTGGTTGATTATTAAGAAGGAAAATTTGGAACAGGACTCGTGCAACCAACATGTATGCAGTAACATTCTTTGTAGGACCCTTCTTAAAATGTTATGGTCATCCGATGACCAGGGGTCTCCATCATCTGCTTGCTTCTGTCATCATCTGGGTAAATTATTATATATTGATCAAATATCTCTCTATGCATCAATGTTTTATGAATTATTATAAGAGTTCAAGATTTAGTAGTTATAGAATCTTGACCATCCATTTAGCTTAGTTAATCCAAGTCACAGGTGCGGAGGGGGTAGGGGCCACTTACATTTTAAGGTATTATTGACATGTTAAAGGTGTTGACCCACTTACATTTGTTACTATTGTATGGAGCGAACTTTTAAAACTTTTACTTTATGTACAAATTTGTAAATCTTGTATATTGTATTCAGTATTTACAGTTTCCTTTCTTGAAAAAAGTATACGTACGTTAGACGAGATTTACAAATTTAATACATACAATAGACCAAATAAAAAGTACGTCAGATATGATAGTTAAAGAGGCAAATGATAATACATTTTTGAAACAATATACATATCATTTTAGCTATGCCGACGTCAAACCTACCAATATGTAAACGAAGCATATTGAAATACTCACGAGAACTGATTTGAAACAATACATAAATAATAGTCATAGTCAATGCTATACTACTGCACATCAGTTTCTACTTTCTATTATACATAGGGGTGAGTATGAGATGGAACCGGTAACGAAACAGTTGGTACCAGTTATTTTTATGGCCTAAAGTGAGTACCGAATACCGATCGTTTAAAGCGGGACGGTACCGGTACCAATACGGGTAAAAGTGGTACTATACCGCTTTGGTACTGTAAAAATAGTAGAATAATAAGTGAAATATCTACGTATTTTGTACTTGATAAAATTCAATGAAGATATATATCAATGAATTGCAAATAAAAGAAATCTCATTATGTGACATAGATAGGTATTTCTCAATACTGAAATAGTATTATGTTCAAATTAGCATGAAGTTCGTGTAGCGAATAATGATTCATTTATAGTGCTATGAGAAGTAAAGGATTTTGTTTCCTTTTTACATAGTAAGATAAGGAGGAATTTTCACATGAACTATTAAAGTATAACCAAGATGGTTTAATAGTAAGACGTTCCAAGAGATTTCATGGTCGAACCTCCATAAGTAAATATCTCAAGAGTGGTTAGGAAAGAGGTCGAAAACGATCATGGTAATACTCCAAACATATGAGTAAAAAAGAGCCTTATTGCCACAAACGGGAGTCCGAATAAATGATGATTATCCATGTCGATTACCAAATAGTATGTGAAATGTGAACAGTCAGTTCATAAAAAAAGGGTAGTCCATAGTGTGCCCATAGTACTAGTATTACTATTTGTTTTTGGGTGTATTTGACAAAACTAGCTAGAGATGAAGCTGGAACTGGTGATGGAGATGGAGCTTTTATTTTTGAATAAGTGTTTGACAAACTGTTGGAGATCGAGTTTATTGATGTAAAATGACATAAAAGGGCATCATATATTATAACTTAAAAATTTTAATAATTAGAAAAAGGGTAATGTAGTAATTTAATAAATTGGGGATGTGGATTCTCTAAATAAGCTAGTTTAACTAGCTTCTAATTTAAGGGATTCTTTTTTAAAGAATCATTCTTCTAACTTTCATGACAAACAAGGCTTATCAATTTACAAAGTATTGAGATTCTTAAAATGAGAATCTCAATCTTCTAGAATCACCTATACTCCCTTCAAATATGGTTGCCAAATACACCTTTTGTGTAAGAGTCCGCTAGTAATTTTGATATTAATATTTATGCACGTGCATATTGAGTAGTTTTAAATCGTGTGGTACTTTTTTTTTTCCTAACAAAATCATTAATATTAGTTGTTTTTGTAATGATATCTTAAACATTTCTGGTGCTCCATGCGTGTCTTTCTACTTCGAGACGTGCATTTTGGGGTGTAAATGGTGCAAAGTCGTACATGGTTTTGCTTTGTGCCTTGTCAATCAAATAATAGTCGTAGATGAGTAGATAATTCTTGAGTTGACTTGGTCAATAAACGGTAACACAGTACTAGTCTTATTGCATTAAATACAGGTGCTCCTAAATTATCGGAATGGGAATTGATAGTAGTACTTTAAATAATAGATATATATATTTTTTGTAAGATTTAGAGTATTTGTTTAAATTAATACTAGTGCACAATATGGTACCTAAGCAACATAAATGGATAAATTGACTAGGTTTTTCATGTTGATGTTATTTGAGAAGAGCAAGTATTTTTCTAGAGATGTATGTGACTTAATCGGGGAGAATATGATTCGTAAGTATGTGGTAATTTTTTTAGTATGTAATAAGTTGAAAAGGGTGTAAAAGTACGGCCTATCAAACAAAATAATCAAATGTCTTTGTGTTGATAATCAAACCAAGAAAACCTAACAAAGATTGAAATTGAGTTGCAATATGAAAAGAATTCCAAACGTTGTGTTATGTGGGACCTTTTGTTGCAGTGGATTAATAATTTGCAAATTCGTTAGCCATCTCACCATCTGCATGTCTTAAATGGAAAGAAAATTAACTTATTTGTGAAGAATCTAAAAATTGACAACGATTTGAACTTTCAAGCAACTACACGCAACTAGTATATAATACGAATACATAGCTGATTGTGAGCTAGTCTAAGTCATCGATTATGAACAAACATTCGCCACATATAATCGAAGCTGGTGGCTATTTTCATATTCCTATCTTTAGTGAAAATTTTAAATTTCGCCATCTTTTTAACCAAACTCTTGTAATATAATATGAAATGGCTACAACGTCGGTGGTCAATTTTTATATTTTAACTTTTGGATTGGTGACTAGTAGGCTTTTTTTTTTTTATAATGTAAATACAATGTATTTGATGATTAGTCAAGAGTTTTAGTAGGATCAATATATAAAAGTAAAAATAAACGTATGAATGGGAAGACACTAAGTTATATTCACATTGACTTCATGATTTACGTTAACTAGTTAACAGAGAGCGAATCAAAACTAGTAATAGAATATGTTAGATTTATCCAACGAATACAAAAAACAAATTAAAAACAAATACGAAGCGGAAGCAAATATCAAATTGCAAATCAAACAAATCGAATTCAAATGCCAAATAAACTAACAAATTCAAATTCGAAGGTACAAAATTTCTAAACTAAGGACCTTTATTTATAAAACAAACTAACTATACCTAATCCTAAACAAACTCAAATTAGTAATCATAATCTAACTAAGAAGCATACCAAATTACCAATTATCAAACTAATATTTACAAAACAAGCCCGTAAGTTCACGTCATTTACTAACAGAATACGAATAAGATATCGAATGCTTGCAAAGTTAGTAATATTATGGATTTATCCGAATAACACCAACTCTTTACGGTAACCTTTAACGATTATAAAGTTGTATCACACATGTTTTTATAAGTGTAATAATAATCAGGTAAATTATCAAGCATTTCTCATACACTAAGGTTACCTTTGGTCTATGTATGTTTTTAATATGGAATTGAAATTTCTAAGAATGTAAATTCCTTTATTAAAAAAATCTGATAAATTACATTTAAAATTAGTTTTAACTAGTCATTCATATGAAACAAAATTGAGATTAAATTTCATCGAATTTCATGAAATTCTACTGAACAAACGCAACCTAACACTATATAACGCCGTAACTTTCAAAGGTGATTAACATTAGAATGAGTGAGTGAGTGATGTAAGCAGACAATAAAACTGCAAGTTAAAGGTTGTATCAAAAGGATACAAGAGAATAGTACAGATGAAATGAAGGTGGCAAGTATGTTTGTTTGGGGGTGGTGGGGGCTTCTTACTTTGATGTGTATTGTTTGCCATTTGGTATGAAGTTACCTTTCACTTGCTTATCACGATCCACCTTTTTTGTCACATTTATTTATGGATATTTGTTCACTTTATTGGTGCTTTGAAGGATTGTGGCTTAGATTTGCATTTACAAACTTTTAGACTTATTAAATTTGATTAATTATGTTGGCAAAATTGTAGCCTTGGAAATCCTAATTACTCTCCCACTAATAAGTGTTCACTTTGATTTATGGACAGAAATTTTCAATAATTACATTTTTCAGCGATCAAATATTAACTTTATTTAATAGAGTCTTTTTTATTGGTTAAATTCAAAATAGTAACATGAATACTTTAAATGGAATGGAGTGATTAATTAAATTATTGGCGGAATTAGCACTATATATATATATATATATAATGATTAATGATCAGTCATACATTATAATACATTTACGGGTTCTCAATGCATCTAATAACGTGTATTATGTTTCTATACAGTTTTAGATATACACCTTATTCTACGGTAAGATACCATCTTTATCATATAGAAGTTTTTGTAATTGGTCGATATAGAAAATGTAAACTTTTTATAAAACAAATCGAATAGTAATGTGAATATTTAAAATGTGACGAATAAGGTAGTGAATATTTTCCGCAAACCGTGACATGACTTGTACATCATATCATGTTTTCAACATTATATACTTGCATCATGGTGAAGATAACCATCATTATGTTTCTTCTATGTTATAACTAAAAGTAACATAAGACAACAATAATGAACCCGTTGTGCTCTTTTGACTTGTCATCTCTTTGCCCTTTTTATCAAACAAAAGCTTATAAACATGTCAATCAAAGAAAGGAGTTACAAGTTGCCATTTGCCAATAATATTGTAGAAATTTCTTCAAATCAATTACTTATATTATAGTTAAAAATTCAACAAAAACGAACTTAATATAAGTACGCATACGTTTTTCCTCGTACTTTCTTAGAAAGCTACCAAAATTTGAACTATTTTAAACCCTTCTACGTAAGAATCTTAATTACAATGAGTTGGTTAAACACAGACAATCAATACAAGATTGATACTATTTCAAACTTACTTTTAAATTTGTTTACCTCGAATCCCCTTAACGTACCTACATTTTCTACAATTCTATCGATTTATTTATTGTGATAAGAATAAGATTTCCATAACTATTCATAATATTCCACATACACTGTTACATATATGCCTATATATTGCATTGTAAGTATTCATAATATTTGTGATGATAATAATGCCACAAGTTTAAAGACGGTAAAGAAGTCCTTTATAAATTGAATTCTTATTCGATAGTGACTCTACTTTGTTCTCAACTAGTAAATTTCAGATTCAAGTAACAAAATATACGATCAAAGTATTTAATTACTTAATTAGCATGCGACATTAAGATTGACTCTAGAATAAGGAGTGATTATAGATTGAAGGGAAAACATAATTCGAATTTGAAGCAAAACAAAAGAAAAACATGTAATTCAAAATTGAAGTAAAACAAAAGACAAACATATACGCCCGAGACTTGAAATATGTAAATTGAGTTTGGTACGCGTAAAACACATGCACATATACATGTAGTTTAAAACGTTTAGATCGGTATAAATCTCATTTATATTACGTATAGTCACACACATCATTACGTATTATTTTGATAAAACTTGAAGTATCCACCACTTAACAGGTGTGTATAGCTAGTTAGCTACTTGTCTTTCTAAAAAAATAAATTAGCTGATTTCTTTTTTAAATATCGATAGGTGAAAACCCATATGTTACCTTGGGAATGATAAATTCAGGTTGGTGAGGTTCCAATGCACGTTTGCAAACTGCAAAGTCCATACAAATTCAAAGAATTAGGTAAGGATTCGTGACATTGATATGCAATTGCACATTACTTGATCATTGATTATGCACAAGTTTAGCTAGATCTATGGGTTCATAATCCTACCTATAACAACAATTCTAGCTAAACAGTCACGATATATATATATATATATATATATATATATATATATATATATATATTTAGGTTAGTTATATGTCATATGTGTGATCAATTTACCGGTATTTGAATTAAATAATAATAATAATAATAATAATAATAATAATATTAATAATAATAATAATCTACTCTTCTACTCTATATATAATAACAAAGTATAAAATACAAAAAATCTTTGACTAAATTTTGAATGAAGAAATCCTGACCATCCAATTAAAAAGTCAACATGAAGATTTGTACTTAAAAAGACATTAATAACCCTCCTAAAATCTCTCACATTTGAATTTGGATTGGATTTGATTTAATTTCAAATTTCAAATTCAACTAATTAAATCTACTATCTACTATATACTATATATATAATAACAAAGTATAAAATACAAAAAATCTTCGACTAAATTTTGAATGAAGAAATCCTGACCATCCAATTAGAAAGTCAACATCTTGATTCAATCTCTGACTAAATTTGAAATTGGTCAGAATTTCTTCATTCAAAATTTAGTCAAAGATTTTTTGTATTTTATACTTTGTTATTATATATAGAGTAGATTTAATTAGTTGAATTTGAAATTTGAAATTAAATCAAATCCAATCCAAATTCAAATGTGAGAGATTTTAGGAGGGTTATTAATGTCTTTTTAAGTTTTAATTTCAAATTCAACTAATTAAATTTTAATTTCCAATAAACTTAAAAACATGAACAAACTGAAACACTACAATTTACCAAATCAATTAAATTAACAACAATTAACAGAATAATAATAAAATAAATTAAAATAAAAAGCGCGTGACTACAATGAATTGGTAAACGCCATCATCTTATTAGTGTTTTAATCACTAATAAGAGCACACATAGGAAGAACTACATGCAATGTATAAAGTATAAACGTCATTTAATAAAAACAAATATACGTGTCAACTAGCATGACTTTATTTTATGGGTCATTCACACAATTTTAGAATTCTCCACTAACTACACCTTTTACGAATCAGAATATATTTCTACTCATTAAAGTGTCTTTCGATTGGCTGAAACATCAAAATGGACATTTATTTGAGACATCCCAAAATAGTAACATGACCATTTTGCATGAGACAAATCGGGTAGTACTTTTCGAATACCTATTTTCTCATATCTTTCATCTATACTCATTTTCAGATTTATCCAAATCTGTTACTCCTCCGTCCCATCACATGTGTCCTTATTATTATTTTGGGTTGTCCCAAATAAGTGTCCACTTTCATATTTCAAGCAATTGAGCATGTTTTCTGTGGGTAGATATGCTTTTTGATTGATGAAAAATATAGTTAGTGAAAAATCCTAAAATTGTGTGCAAAATCAAATTGAACACTTTAACTATAATGGATGGAGTACTTATTATTTATTTAAAATCATATTATTTAAATAAATTTAAATTTTTAAAAGATACAATTTCAATATCAACTAAATACAAAAGCAAATTTCAAAGAATGATAACAACATTTTTTTTAATACTTATCTGAAAGAATGTATTATGTTTTATCATTTAATTAATTTTTTCAAGAATACAAACGAGCTTCAAATTGTAATTGTAATCTAATCATAATAGATTAAAAATAAA
This sequence comes from Pseudognaphalium luteoalbum, assembly GCA_963422505.1. Taxonomy (NCBI): domain Eukaryota; kingdom Viridiplantae; phylum Streptophyta; class Magnoliopsida; order Asterales; family Asteraceae; genus Pseudognaphalium; species Pseudognaphalium luteoalbum. Next base: position 30,209,266 of record OY730192.1, read on the forward strand.
AGCATCTGACATCTTCCTTTGCATTATTCTATATTTAATACGATTAATTTATTATACTATACGATATTCTAGATTCCAGTCTAACAATATGAACTCTACCAAACTTAAATTTTTGGATGAATTCTCCCTTGAACATGATTAATGGAGGATTAAAGTAAAAATCGTACGTAGTTGGAGAAAAAATGAAGACCACAACTTGTATACCAATGCTCAAATTGGAATGATATTGCTAAATGTGATGATAACTTTTTAAATTTTAATTTCTTATATCAATAGTTTGTTACATATACTTTAGCATCTTAATCATTTATAACTTTTTTTATAGGAAAATAGAATCCAAGTTAAAATAAGAAAGACAGTGTTGACTGAATTTGACAACCTCTTTCAAGAAAGAAAAAGTTTTTTATGTTATAAAATTCCAGATTTCTTTTGTAGATGGAACACCATATATTGAAGATCTGCCATATAAAATCTACTTATACAATCGAACACGTGTTAAACCAAAAAAAATGTTTTTAGGTTCCAGTATGGTTTCAGCCGAGGCCAACCAAAACTCAACAGTTGGTGGTTTGTATTATTTACATATAACTGCACTATCATATATTGCATGTTGGTGTGCTGAACATATATTGTTTCTCATCTTAAAAAAATTTGGTTTGTAGACTTGATTGGACATATGAAGTGTTTTCTATGAGGAATAGTGTGAAGTATTGAAAGGTTGGATGTTGATTCTTTTAATAACAAGTAAAGAGCATCTTATGGGGAGAATATGCAAATCAACTTAGTTCCATTATTATGTCACCCTATCAAGCTTCTCACCTTATACTAATTTATTAGTTTGCATATGTTTACTCATAAACTATTGTCTTACATAATATTTGCAATATCAATAAAATACATTTCATTACTGTATGAATAATATATGCTTATAATTATACATGAAGACTTATTATATCGAATTATTCAATAGTTACAAGAATGTTTATTAGTGAGGATGTTCTAGAAGTGGATGACTTTGCATCGAGGGTTGTACACCTACATAATTTCCTGATTAATGATGTCATTATTATTAAATTCTAACTTATAAACTGATGATTGTATAAACAATAACATGAACACCTAGATGACTATCACATCATTATAGAATTTAAATTTGTGTATGGTATGAAATTTCACAAATAAAGTTCTTTATCTTTATAGTAAAACAAAATTTATTATTTTTAATGTTAGTATTGTGTTTCTCAATTTGAGATGTCATATTGAAGTGATTTTTTTAAGATACATGAATTTTTAATTTGTGGTGTGTAATTTATGTTTTTTATTATTAATGGTTACTGACTTATAACCCGCGAATACGCTGGATGAAACACACTTGAATTGAAATTATCATTTTCTTTTATGTCCTTTATTATTGAGAGGATACAAATTGAATTGACACAATTCACGGTTACAATTGAAAAATAAATTTGGAAAAAAGTCATTGAAATAGATAATAATTAAAAAAAGTAACATATCAAAACTGCTACAACCTGCAAAAAATATTATTGAGTGTGATCTTGTGTCTACTTTTGATACTAAACTTAAATGTTTAATAGAATTAGATCAATAAATTTATTATGTGTTCAATAAAAAGAATGTGTTAATTCAATTTGCTAATGAACCACCTGACAATGAGGTTGTTTCAAGGGTTAATGTACAAATTCATTACTGTACTTTGCAAAAATGTTCATGTGGGTTACTAAACTTTAAAAATGTTCAATTTCATATTGTACTTTCAAAAAGTGTTTTCACGCGTATTTTTGCTACAGTACTCAGTTAACCAATTGCACATTGTTATGTACATTTTTACAAGTACAGTAACATAATTGAGCTATAATGAAAGTTTGGTAACCTAATTGAACATTTTTGAAAGTACAGTAATCCAATTAAACATTTTAAAAGTACAGTAACTCTAATGAATATTTTCGCAAAGTACAGTAACAAATTTGTACATTAACCCGATTGTTTCAAATACATCAAAGTTAGAATATAATATAGATATAATTGTCCTTAAATTTACCATTTTATAAAGTATACAATTGAATATTTTCTATGGATAATTCATTTTCAAACATGATAAGAATAAGAATTGGTTCAAGCTTAATAAAGAGTTGAAAGTGTTTAAGTTTCATTAGAAATTGATTATAAAAGTTTGGGAGAAATAAAGTAATACATATTATTTGTGAAATATTATAAAGAATTGAAAGTGTAGTTTGTTTTAGTTCAAATTGAAAAGGATTAAAAATTGGTAAAATTTAATTATGGGTAACATTGTAATATTACCATTGAATGATGTTAAAGATTAAGGAAGTTAATATTGAATGAGTAGGATTTATTTTAGATAGATTAATTTTAGTTGTCTAAATAATATAATATTTCCTTTAATAATTAATAGAGGTAGAGATAAAGAAAGATTACTTCTTATGTATTTATATTTAACTTTTAATGCATAAACTATATTATATTGTAAGTGTACTTTTATGTTATAGTTTACTATTTAATAATTATAATTCGCGTACGGCAATATATTCACTTACATTCCTATCTAATCATCACTAACGATTATTACAAATATATTAGTGCATCCCGCGATACCGCGAGTCTTAAGCTAATAATAATAATAATAATAATAATAATAATAATAATAATAATAATAATAATAATAATAATAATTTCATTGTATTCTAATGCATTTCACAATGATGTCCATCATAAACTCCACCACCTAATGCGGCTAATTGTAACGCTAATGATCATTCCATGAATCAAATGACGAAATTTAGTGGTTTAATTATGTACCGATGGATGATTAATGAAAGCATGTGTTTATGATTAAATTAATTATGCGGGTTGAAAGAATGATTCCATCATGGATAATCATGCATCAAAAGTAACTTGAAATGATAATGATAATATGCTAAAACAACAATTTGTTGAGTTGCATATTATGCGGAAATGAGTAAGCTCGTTTAAATCTTGCCCATTTTATGTGGAAATGAGTTTTCAAACACGTAAGGAAACAATATTTATATTGATGAATTTACTATTTTAGGTTAATAGGGAGTGTGAACTTTTTTTTTTCCATTTCAAATGTATGCGATCTAATTGTACACGTAATGGTTACGAAAAGAACAAATATCAAAACACCTTACGGTCTAATCGATGTATCTACGTAATGAATACGAAAAGAATAAAAATCAGGATACATTACTATCGAGTTACCTTGGTGATGGTTACTAAAGGAACAAATATCATATGGAATGATGCTCCATATCATATTTGATTTGAGATTTTAGACTAATGGCGTATATTAATGACGCGATTTATATCACTTATCAAGAAAAATATGTATGTAAAAATATAAACTATTAAATTCCAAAGATGGTATATTGTATGATGATGTGACTAGCTATATATAGAAAGAAACAACATGTGCCTACTCTTAAATTTGGATGTTGTCTTCAATTCTATGAATCCATTCTAATTTCTAACTTAATTTCTTCCCCATTTTTGGTCTTTCAATAACGTCTTGGCTGTCTCAATCTTTCCTCTTCTTCGTCGTAATTTTGTTTTATTTTTATCTATTTGTTATTTTTGTTTGTTGTGTGCAAAGTCCTCCATGAATATATATAATTATATAGATCTTGAAATACAGCTCATATATATATATATAATAATCTATATATATCATTATTTAATATAGTGGTGTAGCAAACATAGAACACACGTTCATTTTTACTAAAATCATAATACGACCATAATCAATAATTCAATATGTAGATTAATTAACAAACTATAGTTTATTAATAGTGATGTATTGAGTACTCATGATAAGTAATCGTAGTAAAGCACAAACACCTTTTGTCATGTACTAAAAGTAATTTCTGCAAATTATTCCATTTCCTTTGTCTAAAGTTTTTATGGGACCAACAAGAAAGAAACAGCATTGATCGATACAAAAAGAATTAGATGAATAATGCATATAACGAGGATTTTTCATCAGCAAGTTGCGACGGGGTTTTAAAATTATGCATGTTAAGATGCTTGAGAGTAATACATTTTTTGGTCAGTCGGGCTTAGTTATAGTTATAAATGTGTAAATAGTTTGTAATCTCTATCTGACTAATCACTAAAGTTGACTCACATTTGAACCACCATTGTTTCTATAACATATATGTTTTATTAAAGTAAATGATTGAACTTTGGGTTAGATTCTTTTTCTCGAATCATAAGTGACATTCAAATTTAATTTTGTTACAGTACATACTAAGTAATATAATAAAGTATCAATACACCTTATATGTAATTTTTTTGAGTTCTATGAGAGGGTTAGGTGATGTTGGTATTGAAGTAACAATTTAAAATAAACTTGTAATACTAATTCACCAGTTATAATCTTCTTTTTCATATTTCAGTTACATAATCCATATATTTGTTCCGTACATTACATGCCTTTACTTGTTTAACTATTGTCTATAACATAATCTGAATAATCTCTTTTACTTTTAGGTATAGATTAGTTAACATCTAGTTTAACGTCTAATGTTGATTTCCGAACTCTAAATTCTTAAAAATTATATCGTAAGTACTTACAAATTTTGATAATGATTTTTTTCAAATAAAACGTAGATAATATAAAATTTATGGATGGTTGTAATAATAATTTTATTTAAGTAATATGATGACTAATACGATGGTAAATTAATAGAAAATATGGATTTTATTGATGGTCAATCAAAATTAATGATTAATTTATACAATCATTAGCACATATCAAGTAATAATGTATTGGAAATAACATGATCGTTCAATTTTTTGTGTTTATTATTCATAAGAAAAATGGTCATGTAATTAAAAGGTAAAAAGAAAAGGGAAAAAAATAAAAGATGTGTTTAATTGAAGAAAAATGAAGTACTTTTCTAAAAACAATCTAATAAAAGTGAAAAATTAAAAAACACGTTCAAAATGATAATTTTACATAAAAGTTATCCAAGAAAATGGAAAACTCATTTTTTCATACTACAACCAAGAGTTGGAAAATAACAATTTCAAGTTTTCCAGAGTTTTTCTTTATACTAATTCCTCCTTTTTTCTATAATTTTCCAAAAACCTCCTTTTGATATTATTTTTCCAAAATATCAACTTTTGAACACATAATCTAAATTTTTAACACTTATTCTAAAAAACAAAACTATTTTTATTTCTTAGAAAATTGAAGATGAAAAATTGTGAAAAAATTTCCACAACTAAACACACCCTAATTTTCTATGTTATAACTAGGAGTTGGAAAACCATGAATATTATTTTTCCATTTTTTTCCTTTATAATACTACCAACACTTTTCTAAAAAATTTAATACACTTTTAACCTTAACTAGTTTTCCAAAATATAAAATGCAACAACATTTGAATATATTTTGTAAATTTTCATCACCTTTCTAGAAAATGATTTTGTTTTTCATTTCCTAGAAAATTGTAGATGGAAAATTGTTGAAAATTTTTTCCACAACTAAACACACCCTAGCCTTTAAATAAAATATATAAAATACATAAGAAGTTATTATATAATATTAAATTGAGATGGTATTGTGTTTTTTAGAGTTTAATTAGGTTGAGAATAGTGACAAATAACTTTGGTGATCGTACATATGTAAATATGTCATCTAATTGCAATGCTGAGGTCGGGTAATCAAAGTTGGCTTCCATACATAATTTCTTGTACCATAAAATGTATGAAAACATTGAAAAGGAATTAGGAACACAGATAACAGTATCTTACTCATGAAATATATCTTTGAATAGTTTTGTAAGTTCAAACTATATATATCAAACTTTTAGCTTAAGTAACCTAGCTACGAAATATCTGAATACATGGTGAAAATCAGCTAGTGATAAATTTGACACGAAAATAGCTCTCTTAGTTATAACTATTATGCCATTCTCGAGTTATTTTTGTGAAATAACTGAATACCTAGCGTTGCTCTCTTTCCAACTCGAGAATACATATAAGCTATCTTTTATTACATTCTTTTCCATCTTTTTTATCTCTTTTCTTTTCCATCCCATTCTTTTCTGTTAAAAAGAAACTCGAGAATACAGTGTTACATACGACGAAATCTAACAATTTAAGATTCGAATTCTGACTTAATATAAACAAGTATTAAGTATGGTGTTAGTTTCTTTAAGAATAATTTTACCGGGATCAAATATGTTTAGCGATAAATCTAATCTAATCTTTGTGAAATAGTGACCCACGAAATTACGGAAAGCAGGGCTAAAGAACATATTGGAAGCCGATCGAAGGGTCGACGACATTTGTCAATTTGTGGGCAACAAACAAAGCATGTGCAGTACCATACCATCTTTTGGGCTTTCCATGTTCCAACAATTGTATTGTATTGATGTACATTGTACATGTACAACTTGTTATATATATCCATATCCAGACTTCATTACTTCATATAACTAAAAACGATTCTGATACATATATAAAAACTTTGTTGATACTACCTGTAGTAAGTAGTTTCTTAATGTGCAATGGGGTGTGGTGAAGCCCATTTTAACCAGGGGCGGAGACAGGGCGGGGGTAGTGTAGACAGCCGCCCCCATAAGATTTTTTGAATTACGTAAAAAAGATTTTTATAAGATGTTAATGACATTTTAAAATTTTGAGCCCCATTAAACTAAAAAAAAAATTCGCCCCCTCTACTTGGAATTCCTGGCTCCGCCCCTGTTTTTACCAACTATAAGGTCGGAGATATGAGATGGAGATTTTAGATCTTCATATCAGTTTTATCAAGATCAAATAGAATCCATTTGATCAGAAATATGTTATCCTCATCCTCTATGCTAAAAAGGTAAATTAAGTAGCTTTTTCGACCTGGTTCAATCAATCATATACTCATTCATATTAGAGACGCACAATTGCGTTCGGTGTCATTAATATGATTTCTCTGTTTCATCCTCATTTGATTCTTTATGTTAGTAGATAAACTATGACATATGTGTCACCTATTAATGTACTGTATCTGATTGTAAATTGGGTAAATTAATCAAATAGTAGTAAAATGTGATGCATCAAAAAGTAAAAGTATATAATCCTTCTTCTCCTTTCACTCGTAAAGAGCCTTTTACTCCTTATGATCTCGACCCATATGTTGTATGTGTGCGTCAAATTATTGGTGTTGTTCAATTATTGTCGATATGATGATGATGGTGTAGTAGTACTCCTCTCAGTGTTAAATTATTGGCATGCTGCTAAGTACAAATTAAAATTATGTGGTGGGGGTTTATAGAGCATGACCAAATCTTACTGGGTGCTAATATAGAAATAGAATCTAATGCCCACAACGTATCATTAATAACAGACGTTAAACATAAACAAATATATTTCTACTTTTTTGTCAACTAAGATCAATCATATTATTATTAGTAGTAGTATAGTATTAGACCACTCCCATTCCTAATAGAAATTTATTGAAACTGACGGAGCCATATGAGTGTCACGTCAGCTTTTTCAAAAAATTGATCAAAATTGACTGACCACTCTCATCCTTGCCCTGTCACTTTAATTTTAGGGTCCCGTATTTACCAATTTACCTTTAATTTTATACCAAAAAATAAAATAATAATAACGATACGTTGGTTTGGTGACGAGGGAAACTGACGAGACGAAGTGACGGACCCGTGCCATCCCGTCAGTTCGTCAGTTCCTGTCACTTCCCAACCGACGTGAGCCGACAACTTGCGATGGGAATGGTCTTAGTATATTACTCGTATTTTATTATTTGGAGTGGGATGAGCTGCAACCCTCATAGGGTTAGTTTCATCCTTATTCCATTTATCAACAATCCAGATTTATTACATTTTAACAAAGTTAAAATTTTATATCAGATTACAGATTTATTGCATATTAGAAAAATAACATTTTATATCAGATTACCGCATCTTATTTTATGTTTAAAATTTCATAATTTTATTATACAATGAATCTGGACTTTTGATAAAATAAATCAATGGTTGAGACGGGGATATGAGCTGCCCCTCAAATGAGGGCTACCCCTACCCATTATTATTTATATAAATACAAATGTACAATATTATACTCTTTTCGTTTCAAAATAAGTGTCTGGTATCGGTTTTCATAATTTAAGAAATTACATTGTTTGGTAGAGAAGATTACACTTTTACCCTTGTGTTTTTGCACAGACTCTTAAGTATCAATTTTGAGAAAAAAGTATATTAAGGGATAGATTTTGTAAATTTACTAAAGTAGACACTTATTATAGGACAAACTAAATTGGAAATATGGACGTTTATTTTGAGTCGCAAGGAGTATTATTTAGATATTCTACTAGCTCTGTCACAAAATAATTGTTCAGTCTTGACTTTTCGAAGTTTTTTTTTTTATCAACTTTGACCTTAAATATTTTTTAAAAAACCTTTTTGATTGTTGGGATGTTCTGATAATACATGGGTATATCTGTTGTACCATTTAGAGTTTATTTTATTTATGTTTCTAATATGTCATGCTTATCATTTTAAATCTACACATGATTGGTAAATGAATAGGCGTGTAACTGAACCCAAATAACAGGAGCCAAGTTCGTTGGTTTTCTTTTATTAATTATGGTTTAAATGAACATGAACGGATAAATGAAAGGATTTTTTTTTTTCATATATATATTCGTCGTTAAGAAAATATGTTCGATATCACAAAAAACTAAAACATAAGTTAATGCATCACCACAAGATTATGTACGAAGTCAAAAATGTCCGTAGTATGAATGTCGAGAAAAATATGAAGCTTTCAAAAATTATATAAGATAATTTAGCTTTAAAATTATAAATAAAAGTATATCAAGTGTTTACGTTTACATCGCGATTCACAAATAATATAGTGTTTGTAAAATATATAAAAATAATATGAAGAAACATTGACGAACGCTCATGAATGTAATTGAACGAACGGATGATAAAAAAAAAAATAATCGAGTTCATGTTCTTTTATTTACTAAACAAACAAACTTCCCACCGAATGGTTTAAAAAATGTTAACTTCGCTTTACATGCTTAGAAAAAATGTTCTTTTGAGAATTGAATACGTTACAAGTAGGACCGACCAAAATCGAATTGAAAGAGAGAAATAAAATAGAGAGGGGCGGGTTGACACAAGTAGCAAGGATAGGTTTGAATCCTGAAAGAGATATATTTGTATTTTTGTAATAATTTTGTTTTGGTCTATTTAAAGTTTGGTTTGACTCGTTGACTCATGAGCTGTATGTTTTTGCTATTTCACAGTGCTTTGAGTTGTCTTCTTACCCCACACGCCCACACGTACTGCCGTACAGCAAATGGCGTTCGTTATTTTCTTGATTTGGTGAGTTTATTACTGGAGTATTAAACACGGAGCCACCGAGTTGTTAAATGCCCATCAGATCAGATCAGATCAAATCAAATATGGGAGATCCGGAGATGTGAAACAAAAATATATTTAAGTGGGATCTAGAATAAAATACAATTCTTGAACCAAACCGATTACGTAGTTTGATATCGGGCTTTTTATAGTATAGGTTTGAGTTTGGACCATGATTTGGGCTAACATGGTAAGATGGGCTTAACCTAAGATAATGAGCCACTCTTGTGATTTGTGAAATGGTATAGAACTAGGACATCCTAAATTCTTAATATTGTTTGTTAGTATGTAAGACAATTTTGAATCTGTATCACTTGGAAATAGTGTAATGTTTTATTAATACTAGCACATTACTCGCACAATGCGACGGTAACAATTAATTTATTTATTTTTATTACTTCGTTAACAACTTTAGATTAACATTTTTTAAATTGATAATATAAGTAAAAAAAAAGTAATAATATGAACTTTGTTGTAACAACATAAAAATTCAAATATGTAATTTTGGAATAAAAACTTTCCAATTGAAAAAAAATTTCATTTATGAGTGTAAAAGGGTAAAAAAGTAATTTTAGTTATCATTTAGAAATTAAGACTCAACAATTTGGACATGCTTTATATGTATTATAGATAATTTTCTATTCTTTGAAACAATTAAATCTCACACAAACTTTTTTTGTTTTGCTTTTTCCTTTCCTTTTATACCACCCCTAATGGGCTTTACAGAGTTTGTCCATAATATACATGAAAACTATATGGTGCTGACATGAGGTTTATAGAAACATTTCTCCATTAGATTGCATTGTCCATAGAGCTTATACACATGTCTATATGTATTGACGGAGAGAGAAAAAGATTAGTGGGGTATATCAACGATTTTTTATACAAAAGAAAACCATGTCCATATGATATGCATATAAATAACTTATAAGATCATATGTACTAATTAAAAAGTAAGTAGGACCTAGTTATGAAGAAGATGAAGTTTATAAGAGCAGAGATGTTAGATTATAAGGTAGTAATGGTTTATAGAAAGTGATGTGACAGTGGTGTAAACATAGTGATGTCAATAACACTAGAGATGCTCTTAGAAGCAAAGCAAATCAATTGAATGCCAAAAGGAAATAACAAACTAGTCAAAAATGTGCTCCATAAAAGAGCCCCAAAAGGAACAGAAGGAATACTTATTAATAAGACAACTACAGTCTACATAACCAAAATGAAGCAAACCCACAAACAAGGCAAACACCATCATCCTTTCATCCCCCTGTGAAACATTCTTTTGGATATTTTAATCATCCCTTGCCGAAACATCCTTCAAAGGAGAGCATCTGTTAACGACCCACAAGTCCACAATATACAAAATTACTGAATAGAACCGGACGTATTTTCATGTTTGATATTTGAAACTTCCTCGCAAAACGGATGAAGGATCCTATTTCATCATTTCCAAATGCACCATGTAGAAATATCACATATGCCATGAAAAGCTTTCAAAGCCCATTGGATTCCAAAAGGGCCCAAAAGGCCGACTATATTCACATGACCATACCATGATTTTCGTATAAAACAGTATTGTGACAAACTGACAATACAGAACGCCGTGCACCTTCAAAACAAAGTGATCTACATGTTTGAGTTAGAGCACAGGGTGTGATGTCGGTGTTCTGGGACAGTGTTCTGAAGAATGTTGAAAGTGAGGATTTTGTGGTGTGGTGAAACTGAATTCTCAGTGTTCTGGACAGTATTACGGAGTTTTTTATTATTTCTTTTATTTAAATAGAAAAAAATGTTGAACGTTGGTTTATCCGTCGTCCGTATCAAGATGTTGAAGGCAAAATTTTACAAGAACACCGGTGAGAACACCGGGGCGGGGTGGGAGAACATTGACGCCCGATGTTCTCATATCAAAACTTTGATGCCACGTCTTACCATACCGTATGCTCTTAGAGCATACGGAGTGGGCTTACGTGGCATCAAAGTTCTTCAACGAGAACACTGTTGGCGAGAGCTAATTTCGGAGGCTTGATCGTATCATTATTTTTTCCTAAATTAGCTGCTATTTCATAGGTGTATGTATAGTAAGTTGTTAGCCTTTTTTGTATATATATTCATGTACTCTATCGATTAATACACAGAAAATTGGAAGAATTCTTCCACCAAAATCGTATCTCTACTTTATACATGGTATCAGAGCGTTCTTTGTAATACCTCGAATCCATGTCTGAATCATCGAATCCCTCGCAAGTCATCGTCCAGAATGTTCAAGATGCCCCTTTCCCCACTGGAGTCATTCTCGATGACACGAATTACCTGTTGTGGTCCCAACTAAAGGAGATGCGTATCGGAGCAAGAAACACATCCGGATTTATTACAGGCAAAACCCCGAAACCCACCACGAATGAAAAGCAAATCGATGCATGGCTGATCGACAACAACAAAGTCAAAAGTTGGCTTATTGACTCAATGAATCCAACCCTAATCCGCCATTTTATTCGCCTTCAAACAGCAGCCGAGATCTGGGAGGCCATTCGGAAGACCTTCTATGATGGATCTAATGAAACCCAGTTATTCGAACTAAACAGGAAATCTTTCACTACTCGCCAACACGGAAGATCCTTACCAACTTACTACAATGAGTTGGTAAGCATCTTCCAGGAGATTGATACCCGCTTAACTACTAAAGAAGACACAGTCGAACAAACGGTAATGCTGAACAAAACCCTCTCACGTTTCCGTGTTCATATCTTTCTAGCAGGTCTGGATCCAGACTTCAACCAGGCTAGGAGCGAAATCTTGAGAAAACATCCACCCCTAGACTTGAGATCGTGTTATGCCTATATCCGGAAGGACCAAAATCAAAGACAGACCATGGAGGAACCCAAACTCGAACCAGATAACATGGTCCACATGGCCACTCGAAGCCGACCTCAAAAAACAAAAAACCAGAATGGAAAAACATTCACATGCACTCACTGTGGAGAGGAGGGACACTCAAAGCTTAGGTTCTATGAAATCATTGGGTATCCGGACTGGTGGGACTTTACAAAGAAACCGAGGAAGAAGATTGGGCAAGCATATATTGCCACATCATCACAAACCAAAGCAGTAAACACTCCAATGGCAGCTCACACTTCTGCTAACTCTGGTATGTTAAACCCTCACAACAACTGGATAATTGATATAGGTGCAACCGACCATATGACGAATGACCCCGTGAAATTAACTACATCTCGTACCCCAAAAACAAACAAGTATCCAAACAGCCAACGAAGATATAGAACCTGTAACGAATGAGGGGTCTGTGAGAGTTACTAACTCGATGTATCTGGATTGCGTACTTGTAGTTCCATCCTTATCAGCAAATTTATTATCCGTTCATCAGATTACAGAAGCTTTAAATTGTTATGTGATTTTTTGGCCAAATGATTGTGTGTTTCAGGATATGATAACACATCAGATTCTTAGCTATGGTACTAGGAGAGGGTGGTTGTACTATCTTGAAGAACACCATCAAAGTCAAGCGTGTCACACAAGAGTAGCTCAAGCAAATAAGTCCATGGCAATGTTATGGCATCGTCGACTTGGACACTTATCATTTACTTATCTTAGGAAGCTTAAACCCAATTTATTTTTGAATGTAACGGATACGGATTTCAAGTGTGGTATTTGTGAATTAGCTAAAAATAAAAGAATTTCTTATCTTTCTAGCAATAACAAAACTACAACACCGTTTATGAAAATTCACTCTGATGTGTGGGGTCCTGCTCCTATTCCAACTCTTAACGGGGCTAAATATTTTGTTACGTTTATTGATGAATGTACCCGAATGGTGTGGATATTGCTCCTTAAAAATAAAGGGGAGGTTTATAATGCTTTCAAAGAGTTGCATCATATCATAAAGACAATTTACAGAGGTGAAATTCAGATTCTTCAATCTGATAATAGTGGGTAGTATATAAACAAACAAATGGAACTCTTCTGTAAAGAACACTCAATCTACCATCAAACTTCGTGCGCTAGAACACCTCAACAAAACGGGTTAGCTGAAAGGCGTAATAGACAAATACTTGAAATTGTTCGAGCTTCCCTCTTCGACATGAACGTACCTCGACAATATTGGGGTGAAGCGGTACAGTGTGCTGCATATCTGATGAATAGAACACCTTCCCAGGTAATAGAATTCAAAACTCCTCTTCAAAAATTACACGAGCTAGTAAAAATATCAGTTCACTTTGACCTTGAACCTCAAATATTTGGGTGCACTACTTTTGTCCATCAAGATGTTGGAAAATTAGAACCAAGGGCAATTCGATGTATGTTCTTGGGATACGCAGACCACAAGAAAGGGTACAGGTGTTATGATCTGGTTGAAGATAAAGTCCATGTAACTCGTGATGTAGCTTTCCACGAAACTATTCCATATTTTGGTCACGAGTGTACTCTTCAGAGGGAGAAAAACCATGAAGTGAACACACATGACCAATCACTTGAAGAGTTGGGTATTTATGCCATTAACAACGAAGAGACAAGTGGGGCTGATACAAACATTGAAACACCAACACCAGAAGTTGAGCAAGATAGTACAGCCCATAGCCACCATGAATCTAACCAAGATTCCAACTCCCCAGATCTCGAATCTGGGTCTGAATTTGTTGTGCAGGAAACAGATGGTGAAGGTGAGGAAGTAGACAAACACAATGAGCCACGATATCCTGTGAGGATGAACCGAGGAGTCCTGAAAAAACAATACCAAGCAGATTTGAAGGTGAAATCAAAATATCCAATCAACAACTATGTGTCAAACCACCGCCTGGCAAGCTCTCATGCACTTCGTGTAGAAAAATTGTCCACTATATCCATACCCAGTGACGCACATGAAGCCATGAAGGACGAAAAATGGAAAAAATGATGAATGAAGAGATGAATGCATTGCAAAAGAATGGAACTTGAGATCTAGTGTATCTCCCTAAAGACAAGAAGACTGTCGGATGCAGATGGGTATATACAGTCAAACTTGACTCAGAAGGGAATATAGATCGATACAAAGTCAGGCAGGTGGTGAAGGGATACACTCAAAAACATGGGATAGACTATGGGGATACGTTTGCTCCAGTGGCGAAAATGAACACAATTAGAATCCTAATCTCCATTGCAGCAAATAGAGACTGGCCCCTAAAACAGTTTGATGTAAAAAAATGCGTTCTTAAATGGATACTTGGAGGAAGAAGTGTACATGGATCCACCGCCAGGAGTAAAAAGTAACGGGAAAGTATGCAAATTGAAAAAGGCGTTATATGGGCTAAAGCAATCACCTCATGCGTGGTTCGGAAGGTTCTCAAGCTTCATGAAGAAGGTTAGTGTAACGTCCTCAAAAACCGGTCTGGTAATTTCTTTACTTTTAATAATTATTTAATAAGTTATAAGTTAATTAAATATTATTTGCTTATGTGTAACTTATTGTGAATAGTGTAATATTATTTGTTTTAAACAGTTATAGGTGACAGTACAATAAAATAATTATTTTTGCAATCAGCTTTTAGGTTCCAGACTATAGGTTTAGAACGGGAATATAATTAAAAAGGATTTGGGTTGGTTTTGAAGGGAGACCGACCTAAACTCCACCATTTTCCACAAATTCATTTTTATCCTTTCTTCTTCACACTTCAAAAACCTAGGAGAATTTGAATTAAAAATCAAAGTGAATTAGTAAAGATTGTTGCTTGGATTTTAGCTCAGATTTCATCATCATCACCTTATTTCCCTGTAAATTGTAAGTATTTGGTGTTAAATTCATGAGCTTGGTCATATTTAAATTTAGTAACAAATTGGAGCCTTGAATGTTGATTATAGGATGATATATTGGTAGTTACTGATTTCATGATGATTAATTGGTATTGTGGATGATTAACAACTTAAACTATGTACCTTTGATTTGAGTTCTTGAACTTGAAAATCTAGAAAGTGATAAATTAGGTTAATTGATGAAATGATAAATTGAGCTACATGAAGTGTTGTTGATGTTGTTTGAAGTTGTTAGATACCAGGTGATGTTTCTTTGGTGTTAAAAACATTGTTAAGTCGAATTGGGTATCTGGAAAATTGAGTTGGTTGAGTTAAGTTCGTGCAGGGTTTTGCTTCTGCTACTGCTGTAAAATTGATGAACAAGTTGGCGGCTTAATGACCCAAACCGGCGGTTTCTGTGTAAGCTGGGAGGAACCGGCGGGTTAGGTGACCCAGCCGGCGGGTGTTACCCTCAGACCGGCGGCTTGTTTGGCTATCCGGCGGCTCCTGGAGTCTTTAAAACACAATTTGGTTCTGTTACACAAAAACTTAATTCACCCGGCTGCCCACGGTGATGACCCGGCTGCTTGGTGTTGAACCCGGAGGGTCCTAGACCCCAGCCGACGGGTAAAGTCCAGTTCAGCAACCTTTTGATTTGTTTGACTTTGTTTGACTTAATTGGATTCTAATATTTTGCAATATGCATAGTTGACATGTATGTGTTATAAATTAGTTAGTGAATTGTAGTTTGAAGTAAAGGCATTCATAATAAGTTACTAACTAGTAGTTTGATTTTTTCAGATAAATCAAAGGCTCGGTGACATAGTGATCCTGAGTGTGGAGGTGCTAAAGGTATCGGTGAGTGGATTTAGAACTCACTTTTTTATTTAGTGTAATTATTTGGTTGCAACAAGTAATAGTTGACATGTTGATAAAGTTATTTACTTAGTATTGTTGATTGAAAATTATATGCTAGTTGACATGTGAATATAAGTTGTTTTGAGGTCAACACGTTGGTTGGGCTAGTTGGTTGTTGTGTGAATTACACGTAGTCTTGCTTCATTTGTTGTGTGTAAGACTTGTGTTTGAGTACAATAATCACTAGCTATCGGTCTATTCCGTATTGTCCATACGGATTGTTGGACAAGTGTTCTTGAGAGCCACTGCGGCAGTAAGGTTTCTCAAGGACCACCGATCCTCATAGTTAAACTATTAATTGTTGATATAGAGGTTTACCATGATTAGGTGTAAACAAGTAGTTATACTAAGTTGATTAGTGTGTGATAAATTCATTCACTTAGCTTCGTGCTAATCCCTCAATCTACTTATTGCAGGTGTTATTTTGATATGTGGGTTGCAAGAAGGGAACGAAGAATGTTTGATACTAGCAACTCTGATATAGTTTATATGAAACTATATTTTTGTACAATATAATACCCCGTTTGTATTAATTAAATTGTTGGTTTTGTAAATATTAAACTTGTGGTGTATGTTTATATTATAAGTTTATAAAATAATGTTTTGTTTAATACGCTTCCGTAGTAGAAAATAATAAAGAAATATCTTCTTAAAGAGGGGTGTTATAGTTAGGTATAAACAGAGTGACGCAGATCACACGTTGTTTGTAAAAATTAATAAGGGAAAGGTGACAGCTCTTGTTGTATATGTCGATGACATGGTAGTTCGGGAAATGATCCGGAAGAAATAATGAAATTAAAAAAAATTCTTGCTGTGGACAACTAAAATATTTCTTAGGTATTGAAGTTACTCGATCTAAGGCGGAGATTACCATGTGTCAACGGAAGTACGTACTGGATCTGTTGGCAGAAATGGGTATGTTGGATTGCAAGCCAATAGACACTCCAATTGAAACGAACCATAAGTTGTCAATTCATCAAAACCAAGTTCCAGCAAACAGGGAAAGATACCAAAAATTAGTGGGAAAACTCATATATCTTGCAACACCCCGCAATTTCGACATAATTATAAACGTTAATTACACGCACTTTTAGGCTAATTCCCTAACTTAGAGTGAATTCACAACACATTTTAGAGATAAGTCTAGCAAAGCCCAACTAGTTAATACACGTAGTATTACTTATTCATAATTGGTTGTAATTATGTACAGAGCGATTTAAACAACGCGACAAAAATATACGACTGTTGGTGAATAGAATTAATTAATAATACGAAATTATTAGTTAACATTAACGTCTATTAAATATTATTTTGATAATATTTAACAAGTATTTCGTAAACTGAAACAAATTCGAGATATTTCTGTAACAAAACAAAGTTATAATATTATAACTTAGTTAAATTACTTTTATAAAGATATCTCAACTAAAATATATTCTAAAAATGTATTTAAAATTTACCAATTTACAATAAACTAATACTAACCGATCGGGTAGACGAACACGGGTTAAAATACCACAATTTGAGACTAAAATCCCCTCCCTTATTGAACAGAAATCAGCCCCAAACACCCCCTCCTCTCTCATTTTCATTTCATCATCATCTTATCTCCCCTTTTCTCTCTCTCTCTCAAAAACCACCTCCACCACCATCAAAACCACCACCACAAATCACACAAATACTACCACAAAAACGCAATAAATCACCTCGCTCCTTTAGAGAAAAACGACCACAACAACGAGATCTACACTTCCATCTTCTCGGATTTTCACGGCGACAACTTTGTAAGAACCCGACAATCCCGCAAACTCTTAGATTTTGCTATTTTATTTGATATTTCTTGTTTATGATACTTAATACAACATGATTTAGTGTTCTTAACAACCGAAAATGTCCAAAATCGACCCAAAACTCATTTTCCCCAAATTTTTCGTCGAACAGACCTTGATGTCGCTTTTGGTTTGGGCCAATTGCGACATCAGCCTCAATGTCGTAAAAACCTATCACGATGTCGCATGATGCGACATCAGCCACAACGTCGCATATAGTGACATGACACCTAAAGTCGCATGAAATTGCGGTTGTCGCATTTAGCGACACCATGATCAATGTCGCAGTAATGACCTGCGACATCAAGCCTTATGTCGCACCTAACGTCACAGAAAACAGACCCTTAAAAACACATGATTTCACATGAATTCACTAAGCCATGATCAATGTCGCAGTAATGGCTCTGCCCCTTGGACCCCGCCAGGGGTTGCCAACCCTTGGACCCCGCTACCAGGGGCGCTGCCCCCGGACCCCCGTACTCAATTTCATACCTTATGAAACACCATGAAACAATAAATTACACTTTGAAACGTTTCACAAAATGTCACCAACATCTCGTGTCGAATTTACAAAATAAACAACGATCTTTCATGAATGAACGAGTAACATGGTTAGACTATTAGTCAACCGCTTATATGATTATTCCTATGTTTAGGATGTTAGTGACCTACTTGGATTAGGCTTTGCTAGCGCTCACAACTTTACTTAGCTCAACAGGTGAGTTCACAGCCCCTACATTTTAACTGTTTTACTGCTTTCAACTAGGGGTGGAAAACATAGTCAGACGTTTTAAATACATGATTGTATACTGATTTTACTCGAGCGATTAGAGTACATTGAACTGTTAAATTGTTACACAAACTGATGTTTATGAATTAACGTTTTCATACTACAAGCACTGTAAACGTATTAAACTTGTTTTGGAAACGCTGGAGAACGACCAGCAACGCTTCTACGAAACTGATTGGGTAACTGATGGGTCCTTCTGACATGGACCAGATCCTACTGACATGGATCAAGGGACACTGATACTCCCTACCATTTGAACCCTACTGACATAGGTACTAGATCCTTCTGACATGGATCCGTTATACTTGTAGAATAGGGGACACTGACACTCCCCACTAGGTGAACCCTAGTGACATGGGTACTCGATCCTACTGACATGGATCCGTTAACAACTATTAGGATACTGACATTCCTACGAACAACTATTAGGATATTGACATTTCTACGAATAACTATTAGGATATTGACATTCCTACGAACAACCATTAGGATACTTACATTCCAACAAATACTAATAGGATACCGCTTTCCTACGAATCTTAAACTATATTTTGGGTAACATCCCACGTAACTACATCTTTGGGCTACATCTCACTAAACGTACACTTTGGATAACATTCCACGAAACTTTATTTGATCGTGATGACGATAACTATTTGTGAACGCTTTGAAACAACCAACTATTATTGTGAACATACAACCTGTGAATTCACTCAACCCCGTTGTTGACTTTTACTATGTTTTTCAGGGAATTAGCTGGATGTAAGACATCCTACACACATGGAACGTAGGCGACCTCCGAAGGGATAGGATGTCAACTTTTGACAACTGAATTTCTTTTATATAACTAAGCTGTTTAGTCATATTCACGAAATCTACTTTTGTAACTTAATTACTTTTCAACTTATACGATTTGATGAATCGTAAACTTTGTAACTATTACTTTTGGCATCTTAATATATTATGTTCTGTTGTAATCATAAGCTCTGATACGTATGCATGTACTGTGTATTGTGGCACTCCCCATACTTAACTAAATGCTTCCGCTAAACTCAATCAACGAATTTTGGGGGTGTTACATATCTGGCTCACACCAGACCAGATATAGCCTATGCCGTGAGTGTGGTAAGTCGGTTCATGCACGCTCCGAGCGAAGAACATATGAACGTCGTTTTTCAAATACTGAAGTATCTAAAGTCTTCACCAGGAAAGGGTTTATTTTTTGGAAGAAACCAAGGACTTGAAGTTAGTGGATACACAGATGCGGATTGGGCTGGTGATCATATGGATGGGAAGTCTACCTCTGGATATTTCACATTTGTTGCTGGTAATCTAGTTACATGGCGAAGTAAGAAGCAGAAGGTCGTGTCAAGGTCGAGCGCAGAAGGTCGTGTCAAGGTCGAGCGCAGAAGCCGAATTTCGAGGAATGGTTCATGGAATATGTGAACTTCTGTGGATAAGGAGAATACTACGAGATATGGGGATAGTCTTAACTAAACCCATGAAGCTGTACCGTGACAATGAGTCAGCCGTAAAGATTGCTAACAACCCTGTACAACATGATCGAACGAAGCATGTAGAAATTGATAGACATTTCATCAAAGATCATCTCGAAAAAGCAACAGTAGAACTCCCACATGTTGCTTCAGCAGAGCAGCTTGCGGATATGTTAACAAAGGCAGTTTGCGGTAGAATTTTTCAAAGCTCTCTTGACAAGCTGGGAATGAGGGATATACATTCTCCACCTTGAGGGGGAGTGTTGACGAGAGCTAATTTCGAAGGCTTGATCGTATCATTATTTTTTCCTAAATTAGCTGTTATTTCATAGGTGTATGTATAGTAAGTTGTTATCCTTTTCTTGTATATATATTCATGTACTCTATCGATTAATACACAGAAAATTGGAAGAATTCGTCCACCAAAATCGTATCTCTACTTTATACAAACACTGTAACACAGTGTTCTCCCACACTGCCCCAGTGTTCTTCTCAATGTTCTCGTCGGTGTTCAGCTATCAGCGTCCAGAATGAAACGTTGTATCCTTCAATGTTCTCATTTTTTTTTTGTTTTTCCTCACACAAAGAATAATTATAAAAACAAAAATAAGTTTTGAGAACACTGTCCAGAACACTGTTACCACACCACAAAATTCTCACCAACAACATTCTCCAGAACACTGTTTATCACACCTTGTGCTCTTATAGTCCTAAATACTTGATTCCCCTGCCATATATTATTATGAATTATGCAGCCAATCCGAAGACCTATATGTGGATCCCTTATAAGAACCCGTACCAAAATCAATTCCAAAATAATAATATGGTAATTGTCGTCGCCATACACATGATGTTACATATAGCATCTCGGTACCTTTTATAGATCTTGCATAACATCAAAATTCACGCAATATACATAATACACATAACCATACCATTCGATTTTGTATTAACTTGTAAATCAAGAGCTAACGAACTACTATACGGAGCTAGATTAACGTGTACAAATCTCTATTGTTGTCGGTTTGGTAAATTGTCAAATCTTGTTGTATAATTAATGGGAACTGATTTTGGCAAAGAAGATTTTACTTCCTACAAGGAAACAGTACAATTGTTTATACATACAGTACAACTATATATGCAACTGTTTCCTTGTAACAAGTAAAAGTTTCTTTACCAAAATCAGCTACCTAATTAATAACTAGATACACTTGAGAACATGAATTTAGAATATATCAAGGATTTCGAGGATAGCGCGATTACAAAGAGGACAAGAACCTCGATTCAACCACAACTCCCTTGAACACACCCTACAGAATGTATGTCCACACGGTATGAAGGCAGCACCCTTCCTCCTTCCCATGCACACGCAACACACTAGATCCTTTCCCATTACTTCCTTTTCATCCTGATCGTCCGTTTCCTCCAACAATCTCATCAACGACATCCTCGATGGCGTCACCGGCGTAGTCAACCTGTTGCCAACCGATTCGCCAACCGTTGACCGAGACTGGCGTTCAGCTGCCAACGCGGCAGCAAGATTCATCCGGGGAGACGGGAAAACGCAATCAAGATCCGAATTGGACTCCGGCAGGCTCCGAATCACTTCAGCTACCTGGTCAACAAGGTCAACATCGTCGTCGCCATGGATGCTCATGGTGGAGGGTCCGATGCCCCACGTGGACCCACAACATACTAATCCTAGCCGTTCCTGGAGGCTCCTCCGTCGCCGTAACCGATCACCGCCGTCCATCTTTTTTTCTGTAGAAACCAAAATAACTATTAATTCACTAATTCAACTCATCGTTTCATCACAACCCACAAAACAAAATGCAATTTTGTTAATTACCCATATAACAAAATACAATTTTGGAAATTACCCACAAAAAAACTTCAATCTTGACTTCTTAATGATTTGTATAGCAAGAAGCCAAGGAAAGAAAGAAAAAAAAAAAACAAGCATACATAAAGTTAAAATACCTGTACTACAATAACAATTAGGGAAAGTCAATCCACCGGCATCACAGCAATCGCCGGCGGTTTGTCACCGTTGTGATCGAAATGTAAGAGACAGGGGGAGATTGATTATAAATTGGGGGGAAGGAAGAAGTCAAAAGAACATAGGGGCAAGAAAAAAAGGGAAGAAGTAAGTGGGGTTTAATTTTAATTTTATATTTAAAATTGTGAGGTCAAGTGACAGCTCCAATGATTGAATTTTATTAAAATTTTGATGATATATTAAATAAAATTGATTGAAGTTATATATGAATCAAAGCCAATGACAAATTAGAACAAGTATTTTATATTTTCTTGATTAAGGAAAGTGTAGGGGTTTCTTTGTAATTTAAGTAATCTTTCATTTAGCTTCCATGAAGTTTGATCCATCCATAAAAGTTCGTTTGATTCTTAAGCATCCTTTTGCTACTTCACTATCAAGTGTGCTCTACACAAGATACCTACCTATTTGATTCAAATGTCTCGTGAAAGTGTCTAAAACTTGATAATAAACCATAAAATCCAACCGAATGATAACAAATATACTCATTCGAAATCTATGTAAATGAATGTAGTGATGTTTGTTTGTAAAAAAGTTGAAATTTGTGTTGACAGTTTTCTTCAAAATACCTTAAATTGGTTAGAGGGTTACACAATAACACCTAACATCTTTTACATCTATCGAAAGTTTGAAATCGGCTGAGGGTTAACTATAAAGTTGAGGTTGTAACAAAAAAGTGGTCCTTAGTCTAATTGATATAATAACATATTGATACAATCTAATTTTTGTAACTTTTATGAGAAGATATTGACCCGAAAGTTGTAACTTTGTTCAAAGCCTGCTTCCAGGGTATTAACCTTTAGTTACATTTAACTACGTCAAAGTGCAACACTAATGGTGAGGATTAGATTAATGAAAGGGAATGAAATAGGTAATCTAAGGTTTTATTGTTTTAAGTTTTTTTGTATGTGTTAGAGGGTGTAAATTGAACAAATTACAGAATAAGAGGGATCTGTTAGTAAGTTAGTGATGGAGTGAGACTACAAAAGTTAGTTGCCGCCCATAACTACGGGGAGAACGAAAAACGAGGTACTTTTGCCATGTGGCGCTTGCTGTCGTTGCAAACCCAAAGCAACAAAAGTTATAAAGAAAAAGGAAAAAAATTGGAGTATTAATTTTTCTAATGAAAATTTAATCAAAATTGATGCGTTTGTCCAATAATCACATTGATAGCGATAACATTTGTTTCCGTTTTAATTTCGTTTCCAACTTTTTTTTTCTTGATCATATCATTGTTATTTTCTAGAATCTGTTAAAATGATTTACACTGTTATAATCATCAATTATAATATATCATTTACTTTAGCAGTACGTGAGGATTGAGACCACATCTCCAACGGGTTCAAGTCCTTCGGAAAGAATATATAAAGATAGTCAAAGTGAAGTAGCGTAGCCAGCTGTCCGTAAAGAAATTTTAAGCAATGTAGTAAACAAAAATAATTTTTTTAGCCCCATCAATCAATATATTTTTGCTCTGCCCCTTAGATGTATGATGTATATTTACTAAGTTTATAGTATTGATTTATCGGTTTGCCTTTACATAAAAAATTTTTGAGTTAAGTCATAGAACTCTTAACTTTTAAACATTGTAAAGTCTTAAACAGGTGTATGGGATATAAAAACCGTTAAGTTCTTTGGATAGTTTTATCAGTTTGTCTACATCATTTAGGTCAACTTAACGATGTTGTTCACTGGTTGTAACTAGTGAAGGTTAAGTTGAAGTGTTTTCTTTTATTAAACTATGACAAAACATTAAATAAACACGAGATAAAAGTAGCACTTTCATGAGATCAGAAGTAATGGCAATTAATTAGAGCTATGATTGCAAACCAAAAAGTTAATTAATTATACTCTAACTAAAAGTCCTGAAAAAATTAAAACATTAATTGGATTTCTATCTTATTGGTACGTCATAGTAATGGTTAAACATTGTAAACAACTCATATTATAAGAAGATCACATTTGAATCAAATGTACATATTTTATTATTTAATTAATTAAAGAGCTCTTGCAAATCAACAAATTGCTTGATAAATTACCTTTTATTAGCTACTACATTTGAATCAAATTACATATAATCGATGTACGTACAACTTATGTTAAACCGGTGTATTCAGGCTTTGGTCCATGATTTGATTGAATCCGAAAGATATATCCCAATCACGAGCCCGATAAGAAGAACCACAACAGTATTCACAGCATTCCTTGATGTTTTTAGCTTCGTCGCAAACACATTAACCGCTCGTTTATAATTCTCCAACGCCCTTTTAGTTGTTGTATCAAGTTCCGCTTGCACCACCTTCTTGTTTTTGTTGTCGAAATCAGATGTTTTATACTCTAGGGTATTTTCATTAACACCTTCATTCGTCTTTGGTTCACTACCTTCAGTTTTCTCGCTTTTTTCTTCTACTTCCGTCTTTTTTGGATCATCTTGTTCCTTACCGACTTCTTTGTTGTCTATGTTTGATGATTGGGTTGTGGGAGTGGGCTTTTCGACCGAAGTTTTTTGATCCAAATTTGATTCATCAACAGGTTTTTGAGGTGTTGGCATTAGTGCTGCAACTACAGGCGCCTTCTCTTCTTCTTCATCATCCGGTTTTGGTGCTGGAGTGATTACTTTTGGTTGCTTAACAAATAGTATGTTTCCTTCGAATTTTGCACTGATTTTGTTTAGATCACAGTTCACCGAAACTGGAAATTCCACACGAAATCGACTCCATGTATTCTGATGGAGCTTTCGTTCACCGGTAATGATCAAGTTTCTTGATCTAAGTTGAACCCTCAATTGTTCCTTAGAAAAACCTGTATAATTTTCAATAAAATTCGCTCAAATATCATCTATAAGTGACATGAATGATGAATCAAACAATGAAACTTAGCATACTAATTAAATGGGCAAAATATGTGCAAATTTAGATTTTTATTAGGAACAAGTTACTGAGCCCATTACCAGACGATGAGAGAATGCAACTTTAGCTCAACCATCGGCCCAACTATCACTTTTTGGGCTCTTATTTATTTCCACTTACCCAAAATTCTAACCTCCTTATTAGTTATTAGTTATTAGTACTATGTTTTTATTTTGTATTTTACAATATAAATCACACAAAGTCATGAAATTCTATCAACCATGCATTATCATAGGTAGAAAACTATATTACATTAGGCAGAACGCATAACTTTGAAACTTGCTGACACAACCACCCTCATTATATTATACTGAGCATTTTGAAATATTTAATTCCTTTTTATATAATGTGTGCTTAGTATCGATGGCTAGAAGACCTATTAAAATCGAAAAGTTAATCCAGTATGTGACGAAACTACTCACCAGGAAGATAGACTAGAAGGGTATCTGAATCATCTTCAGGTACCCACTCCATCGAAGGTTCGAAGTCTTGATAAACTCGAGTTGGTGTAGGAATTCCCTTTGAATCCATCTTAGATTTGTTTTATAATTTGAAACTAATATTGTTTTGAAAAACTTAATGAATTGTAATACAATGACAAGAAGTTGTTGAATATATATGCAAAGATTCATGGAGGATGGTTTGCTTTTTATGTATGAATGGTACCTAGAATTCTGATGTTTTCTTGCCAAATAGATATACCTTTCTCTCCATGGTGTAGCCTTTTTCTTTCTTTTTGGTTGCTTTCTTTCTTATTTTTTGACACGTCCTATTACCTAGTTTCCAAGATTTCTAAAATAATTGTGACACTAGGAAAACATCTTATATGTATGACACAAGTATATCTTTTAACGTTTAATCATTTTTTAAGTATAATAATAAAATCATAATTGCTTCATATTAAGGGTTTGGTTAATTACTTGTTTAATGGAGAAAGAGTATATGAAGTCCTTTGTGTTTGGCTTACTCATTCTTATGATGTTGCTTCCTTGGCCACACTTTTGACTATTAATTTCATCAGTTTAATTTTAATAGGACATCGTATATATAAGTTTTTAATATGATATGTAGTTAATTCTTCAATTCTTTCAAAGACTACAACTTTTGATTTTTGACTTTTGAGATGGTGGTTCTTTAGTAATAGACATTATTATTATAAGTAAAAAATGATTAACATCATTATCACACAGACCTAATTAAATGGGTCCAACCTCAGTTGCATTCTATATATGAGTTTATTAATTACCACGTGCATATAATTATAACTGATCTAATAAACTTGTATTTTCCTAACAAAAATTTGTAGAAATCTCCAGAATTTGATGACATGAAACCTACTCAGATCTTATTACATTTGCCGGACAGCACAGAATTACAAATATAGTACAATTTTCTCTGAATAAAAATGCAACAGTAAAATAACTTATTCCTCGACAAACATTTAACATTTTGCACACTGAGTTTGTTTTAGAGATCAATTTTCACTGCATCTTTTATTTGTAAACAGATATTGAACCTCTTATGCTTATACTTACATACAACTATACAATTATTCATACAACTACTATGCATACTGCATAACTTCTTCGTTCGACTTGATGCCTTAATCGATGTTCCCAAATTTGAACATTATTCGACATGTTCCTAAGGATGAATACACTTACGCACACACACCTTATTGAACCATGATTGTGTACTTGTTGTGTTAACTAAATGATAGTAACTGTATTAGAAAGGCAGAGCTGGGTAAGGCAATCTGGTGAAGTCGGCTTGAGGTGGTGCAACAGCACGAGTAGGGAATATTGCTTCCTTAGCCATCCACACCTTTTCACTAAATGCTTTAATGAGCAACTTGTAAAGACGTACATACGAGAACACAAACACTGTAACTGGGAAAAATGAGATTGTGTACAATAAAACGTTTGTCCAGTTCTGTCCACTTCTAATTGTTAGGATAAGTGTAGCTGCAAATGCTACCATCATCATTGACACAGAGAGAATCAATACAGTAAGGCCTAGCAGTAGCTTATTGTGGAGAGAGTTTCGAAAATCATTCATACGAAATGAGGATGTGAGAATGGAAAGGAATATGATAACTGATGTTAAAGAAAATGTGAGGGAAAGAGCATCCGCTAGAGCAAAGACGATAAAAAATGGTTTTTTTCTAAGAAGTGGATAACCTGTTTCTTGATTTGGACCTCCAGGTACAGTGTATGCTGCTGCAAAGGCAACAGTAGCTATGAGAACAGCAACAATGGAGCAGTTCTCGGCTGTGCTTTTCATCCATTCTTTAGCATCAACGCGCAGCTGCACATTTTTCTCAAGAAGCATCTGTTCAGCAGTCTCCCCATTAAAATTTATCTGCAATCTTGCTAACGTCGTACATACTTTTCTCAATCTCTGCACCCAAAACAAGCGAAATGTTGGTTATAAACCCATATTTGATATTCCACATTGGAAACATAAAGAAACCAAAGCATATATGTGTATAAGTTATTGGGCTACTCCTTTCATATGATGGGCTTTGTAAGAGTTTGGCTGTAAAAGCATACACAATTTATGTATACATGTTATAGTTACCTCAAACAGAATCAAATCATCTCTCAATATTAACGCGGGGCTTCTGATGTCGTCCTCAACTTTGTTATCTTTGACTTCTACGCTAAGCATGTGCAGTAGAGAGTAACCTTTTTTGTCTATCTTTCCTCTTAGCCTCCTGATTGAATGTGCCATATTAATCACATGATCTATGATCTCCTTTCTTCGGTATTTAATTGCGACGTGCAAAATGTTGCGCCCATCCCCATCAATGTGTTCTACTGCCTGAGGGTAGACATTTAGTATTTTTTTGACGATATATGTACAGCCGCTTTTTGTTGCTAACAACAATGGAGTGTCGGGTGCAGAAGGGAAGTCTCTTTTTTCTATTGCACTAGCGGTTCCTTCGTATTTGTGGAACTTGGCTCTACTCTTATCCAATCTGGATTTTGTTGCTTTCCACGATTTATCTTTTTCGATCAACATCCTTGCAAGTTTCTTTGCTGATTCACACCTATGCTTTCTTTTTCGAATTTCATCAAACATAGGCACTCTACTGGTTTTTAATGGACTCGAATCAATGTCTGAACAGTAATGATCAGAATTAATTAATTAGATCACAATTTAATCATATATAATAAGATCCTAAATTACATTTATATATGAGTTGCTTCAAGAAACTGTTTCCAACTCCATTATCAAATGCTGAAGGATTGACTGCTAGAAGTTGAAGACCTGTCAAGCCATCTCCATCTTTCTCAGAAATCAATCGTGAATATGTTTCAACTATAAAAATGGCCAAATCTGTGCACATGAAATTTTACGTACATTCAGTCAGATCAGCACGAGTAAGCAACGTAAAATCTTTTATGTGTTTTAGTTGTAGAGAACTCCACTTTTTTTACAGAAAAATTTTCTAAGAAAATTGTAAAATTAAGAATAGTCTTCAAGTTTGTGTATTATGGAATGAATTTCTCTAAAAAACAATTATCCCTGTATTCACTTACTCATGTAACAACAGAATTTACATTTTCTTTTGTGAAAAATGAGTATAACATATTTAACATTTGAACAAGTTTTCTACATTTTCATCGGTTTTCGCTAGACATATAACACTTTTAATTCTATAGAAAGATTTATGTAACAAAAAACAACCCTTAATTACCGAAGTTCTGGCTGAGGATCGTTGCATGAAGTATGGTAGCTTTATCATTTCTCATAAGAAATGTTTGTACATCAGCTCCTTCCCGAACTGTTCTTTGCACTTGATCGCTAAGAAACTTGAATATCTTGGTCTTGCCATAGCGGGCTGCATGGAAGAGAGGGGTTTCTCCAAGCTTGTTTGCCATTGTCAGCAATGAAGGAGCCCGGCGCACCATCTCCATAGCGGCCTCAACAGTCCCGTTGTTGGTCGTTGTCTCATGAAGTATAGTGTTTCCACTGCTATTAACCCATGTAAGTTTCTCAAATTGGCTTTCATGTAAAGAACGAAGCAGTGCAACAACAAGGTTATTACGCTTATTGAAAATGGACACATGGAGAACCGTGTCATGGTGTATGGTTAGTATATGAAATGGGCCATTTGTCAAGCGACTACATATCTCAAACACCTTCATATCTTCTCCTTGCACCAGAGCATTGTACAGCTCTGCATTAGTCTTGTCATCGTCTACAGATGTGATGGCATTCATTGGAATGTATTGATCGAGAGGGAGAAGGCACGCACATAACACATGTATACTGAAAGTTGCTATTTATAATTAGTACTATGAATGAACCATTTCTCCACTGACAAGTTAGGTACATTATCAATCCTTTCGCTTTTGCAAAAGCTATCAATAAACATGAAAATTTAAAATGTAGAAGTTTTGGATTTCCTTTCAACTGTTTGTGCTAGATTGAGGTACTTGTTGTCACATACGTAGTATCATTTTATCAGCTCACACCCAACATTCTCCTCAATTCTTTCTCTAATAGCATATACATTATAGATAGATCCATATTATTTATATTTCATAGAACTACAGCAAATAAGTTTCTCGTTGTTTGGATTGAGTTAGTTTGTTTCCGAGTTCAACTATAATCAAATTGGACGCGACAAAATTTCAACTTAGCCTATGCCCAGTCGGGTGGTTCAAAATAACTACAGAAACTCGAAGAAAAGAGTCCAAATAAAACGTGGAACACATGAAATAAGCACCAATACTAAGATATATAATGGAGCAAAGTAATATGCTAAAGAATAACGATATTAGAGAAGTCACCATAAAGCAAAAGTTGTAATGTATTGTGTACAGATCTTTAGCATTCAAGTGTTTGTGCTTCAAGTACTTGTCATAGATCAACATATTAATTAATTTGCTCTTGAGATTATACAATTTTCAATCCGAAATTAACAATCAAAGTTTATACTAGGTAATTAGAAAAGAAACCTTTATAGAATCTCACAAACGATTTAAGTTTCCAAGCATTTGTATTATAGGTTTATAACAAATGTATGTGCTTTATGCTGCTATTTCTTTACTGCAGTGATACTCAAGTTTTTAAGCATCTTACATAAAGACCTTAAACCAGAATAGGTATGAAACTTCTATGTGAAAGGCTCAAACTAAGCATTCGAAATACAAGTACTAAGCAACTAGTAATGGCTGATCATGCGGCGTCTAGTAATAATTATAGAAGAACTAACGCTGACCAGTACAAAGCTCTATCGGAAGGAGATGATGAAAAGGTATGCGAGATGTGCCTAATGTTTCCAGATGGCCCTTTCCACGTTCTAACCATACACGGTGACAGTGTGCTCCACATCGCCAGTTACTACAAAAGTAATCAATTGGCTCTTCAGCTAATCAGTTAAATACCTCAGGACCATCCTGAAAAACTCACATTGCAAAATGAGGCTGGAAACACCATACTTCATGCTACAGCCACCAACAATAAGACAGTTGAGGTTGCTGCTGAGATGCTGTGACGAGCTCCTTCATTGCTCACCGTTACCGACAAGCTTGGCGAGACTGCTCTTTTTCGTGCAGCCCGTTATGGCAAGACCAAAATTTTCAACTTCCTTAAAGATCAAGTGAGAAAAAAAAATACCACTAGAAGCAGATTCAAGCCTCTTTCTTGTAAGAAAAAATAAAGCTACTTTACTACATGCTGCAATTCTAAGCGAGAATTTCAGTAAGTGTTCTTTTCACATATAATAAAAATGGTTAGATCCTTCACAATTTCCTCTATTTCGAATGCTGAATATTTAAATCTAACCAGAACTGGCTCATAGCATTGCTGAGAAGTATCCAGGCTTGATTAGTCGACAAGATGGAGACGGAATGACAGGTCTTCAACTTCTGGCTTGCAAGCCATCAGTATTTGACAGTGAATTTAAAGATAATTTCTTAAAGCGCTATATATACAAGCGTAAGATACTAAACATATTTTTTCCAGTATTTACATATCTATGTACTTTATTGTACATCAATACTATTTAAGTAATGTCCTTTTTATTTCTCAGACATTGATTCAAGTCCTAACGAAATAAATACTAGAGTGCCTATCATAACAGAAATGCACAAACATATTCTCAAAAACGAATGGGCAGAAAAACTTGCAACCCTGTTGATCACAAGTGATACCTCGTGGGAAGCAACAAAGCCCATGTCTAATCAGAACAGAATTAAGCTCCATACATTTGGGGCAACGGCTACTGATGATATTGTTATCAATGATCCTACCCCTGACTCTTCACTTTTTTTAGCCACTAAATCAGGTTGTACATATATTGTTAGGGAAATACTGCTAGTATACCACCCTCAAGCAGTAGAACATATTGATGATGACGGATGTGACATTTTACATGTGGCAATTAAATATCCAAGATTGGAGATCTATAACACTGTAATCAATATGAAG
This sequence comes from Pseudognaphalium luteoalbum, assembly GCA_963422505.1. Lineage (NCBI taxonomy): Eukaryota > Viridiplantae > Streptophyta > Magnoliopsida > Asterales > Asteraceae > Pseudognaphalium > Pseudognaphalium luteoalbum. The sequence goes on from OY730192.1 coordinate 30,240,944, forward strand.
AATCCTTTAAGAAGGTTAAGAGGGAAAATTGACAAACGAGGCAACTCAATATTGCACATGGTTGGCATAACAGTTAGAGATCAGAAAGTTGAGGGGGATATCAGAAGCCCTGGCGCCCTGCAGTTGTACTACGAGATGATTTGCTTCTTTTTGAGGCAATAAAGTAACTAACATAGTTTTTCGTCAACAATTATACTAAACTAGTACTACTAATCTTTCTGAAATCTTTTTCCTGGTTGTAATCCAGAGTGTGAAAAATATATGTACAACCATGACAACATTGCAAGTAAACGATGATGGCGCGACTGCTGAACAACTATCTATTGAAAACAACTCCCAGTTTCGCATTGATGCAAGAGAATGGATGAAAAGTATGGCCAAGAACTGTTCCATTATTGCCGTGCTCATTGCAACTGTTGCCTTTACATCAGCTTACACTGTACCAGGAGGTCCAAATCAAGAAACGGGCTATCCACTTCTCAAAAGCAAACCGTTTTTTATAGTATTTGCCCTAGCCGATGCACTTTCCCTCACATTTTCACTGACATCCGTTGTCATATTTCTTCCCATCCTCACATCTTCATTTCGGTTAAGAGATTTCCATACCACTCTTCATAACAAACTACTGCTAGGCGTGACAGTGATACTCTCGGTGTCAATGATGATGGTAGCATTTGCAGCTACACTGATCCTAACAATTAGTAGTGGGCAGAATTGGACAAATGTTTTACTGTACGTAGTCTCATTTTTCCCGGTTACTGTGTTTGTGTTCTCGTACGTGCATCTTTACAAGTTGCTCATTATCACGTTTAACGAAGAAGTGAAGAAGATCATAGCTTCAATACAGCCTATACAACGAGTTGATTCACGTCAATCAATGCGGTACTCCGAACAACACTCAAGTACGAGTTTCTTTGGTTGATATATAAGATCATTCTTGTTTGATAAAGGACCTCATTAGGTTTGGTTGCTACTAGGTCTTTTACACATTTCATCAAACACTTGTAAGTTGTAACACCATAAATAAAGAAGGTCTAACAGATGCAGTCATATCAATCAGCATTGACGCACGAAATCTAACAATGCATTAAAATAATTACCAAGCATTCAAATACATTATTTTGTATTGATTGATTCATGAAAAAAATCAAATAAAATTACATTTACATACTACTAAGTTCTTTTCTTGACATGCTCTATTCTTTCTTGAGATTGTTTGGATGTGGCCAATTTGTAGATCCCGTAAACCTTTAAATAAAATGACAAAACACATTAATTAAATAAAATCAAAGGGGATCAAAATGCTTAATGGAGATCTAAATATAAAAAGGGTACCTACCAATGCAATGACGTGAGCAGCAATGAGTAAAAGCACCATGAACGGTGCCGTATCAAGGATCTTCGCCTGATTCTGCTTACCCATCTCGTGCTGAATCGTCATTTTTATTATTATTATTTTTTATTTTTATTTGCAATATACGAAAGTAATAAGGAGGATTAGGGTAATCGGGAAATCTTAAATACACTGTAATCTCTTTTCTTACAAGTTTATTTGTAAAGGAATTAGGATACTTATTATGGCCTTATGGCTTACGAATAAAGTTGCAAATTAACAAGAATCTTATTTCCTGCAAAATAATGGGCCAGTTAGCCCATTATAAGAGATTCACCAATCACCACCATCAAGGTTTTTTGAGTTGGAGTTACCCAAGCACATTGTATAGCAAGCAAACACAACGATAAAAATTAAAAAAAAATGTCATTTTTTCCAATTATATATCGTTTTGCCCTTGAAAAGAAAAATTGACGATTATCTAAATATATGTCACAGCTGAAGCTTTTATCTAAAGGATTATAAGGGATTCTAGTAGCTCGAGCTTCTCATTTTAAAATCTACATCCCTTGTAATTTCTAAAACTTTGTTTGGCATAACAAATAAAGAAAATGATTATCTAAAATATAATCCTCTAAAAAAGAAGCTTTCAAAACTAGCTTAAAAATAAGCTCCATCCCCTAATTCACAAAATTACCATATTAACCTTCTTTTAAATATAAAATACTTACAGTTATATAATTGTTTGTCCATTTATACCATTTTACATTGATAATTTCCAGCCCCAGCTAATTAGTCAAAGATTTATAAAAAAAACTAAAATTTCCAGCTCCAGCCCTAAATAAAAACTTCAGCTTACAGCTCCATCTCCATCTTAAACTTCATCTAGTTTTCCCAAATACACCTTAACTGGCTAAGATAGTAAATCATGTGATTCCTAGAATAGATGAGCAATCTTCCACGCGGATGGAAAATAATTTGATGGGTCAAAGTATGCGGTCAAAGTGGAAAGTTGCAAATTGCAATAACTTGCGACTTAAGAAGCAATTAATGGATATTGTTGACCATAAATAAATAAATAAACCTATTATTAAGTAAATAAATAAAAATAATGCAGGCGACAAGGTTCGGAAACGAAATGAGGTTTTACCGAAATCACCCAAATAATCACATGACATGTTTACTCGCTTTCTCTAAACAAAATAATAGAACCCCGTGTTCGTTGATCCACAAGTCATTAAATTATATATGCTTTGTTTAATCATCGGTATACCCGTATGTCGTTATGTTACTTTATTATTTTTATAAATAAATAAACAATTCACAAGTATCAAATATGTTTCAGATACTCTCTTCAATTTCAAAATATATTTGGTTTAAAAGAGTATTTTGTATATTAATTCCAATTTTGCTAGGAAACAGTATTTTACTACTCCCTCCGTCTCAAAATTAATGTCACCTTACAAAAACACGCAGTTTAATAAAAACATAATCATTAATGCTTTTTCTTTTTTACTTTTTGCAGAATGACAGTTTTACCCTTAACTAATTAATTATTGTTTTGTTAAAAGTTTGTAATAATAGTTTCAATAAAGGGTAATATGGTAATCACAACCAAACTTCACTATCTATTTATGGAAGTGAACAATTAATTTGAGACGTCCGAAAATGGAATAATGGACTATAATTTTGGGACGGAGAGAGTATTTTATAAGATAAATGATTTTTTATTGGTTGAATTTTCAATTTTTCTCAGTCACGTTTTTCATATAATATAAGATCACATCCATTGATGTTAGTCGGTTATCGTCATTTTGAAGTAACGGGGTCGACGTCGATTGCACGGTTCCGTCAGTTTGGTTTGTCGGTTTCTAACGTCAGATTTTCGACTTTCGTCAAAAAAAATTTTTGCTTTTTTCTTATTTGTGTGTTTAAAATTAAGGGTAAATTTGTAAATGTAAAACTCAAAAATAGAAGTGACAGGTTTGTGATAGCAGGAATCTGTCAGTTTTTTTTAAGGTGACGTGACTCGGTCGATTCCAATAAATTTTGTACACCATTGGAATTTGGGAATAGTCCAAGTCAATCAATTTTTCACAAGGTCTACATTTACACGTTTAGACATATCTAATTACTATTTTTCTAGTTCTAGGCTTTTATCATGGAAACAGTACAAGTCCCTTTGTCTTCTATCCAGAAAAATCCAATTGCTCGTGTACACGATATTTTTTTAATATTTTTGGAATACTCGAAAGCTACTTTATTTTCTGCTTTAATTCGTTTATGGTTTACTTTAGATCTGGGATACTAAAGACATGCATTATTTTATTTCTTTAAACTGGTTTGTCTGTTACAAATTTACGCAGAGTTTTAAGGGGGGAAATGATGTTGATCAATAATAATATAGAGTAATTCATTATACTTTACCTAAACAATTTCTAATCAAATAAAATATAAGTGGACAATTATTTTGAGATATCACAAAATGGTTACTTTAATAATAAGATTGGGATGGAAGGAATACATTTTCTTTTCTTTTTGGGGTTCATATGTTATTTTACTTATGTTAGTACCAAGTATTAGTATCTTTGATTGTAAGATGGTCCAAGTTAATTTTATATAAGGGATTGGATCTGTTAAGATTTAGGTTTCTCTTGTAGTGTATTTGTCAATGTAATACCTAATATTTGTGGGGTTTAAATATTCAACGCTGAAATGAATTACCCCCGAATTCTTATCGAAATATGATTAACATCAAACCTTATGTTATCTACTAGTTATACACATTATGTGACAGGCTTTTAATAACTTGGTAGGAAGCATTTCATATTATATAATCAAATTATTATTATTATTATTATTATTATTATTATTATTATTATTATTATTATTATTATTATTATTATTATTATACAGTACGTAGTACTCCATCATTTGGTATATAAATATTTTTAGTTTGACATTATTTGGTATGCATTGGGAGGAGGAAGAAGAGATGGTCCAGTGGCATGTGCGTGCGAATAAAGCACATATAGGAGAAGTACACAAATGGACAAACCAATGTTTCCCTTGTAAATCCAATAATTAAAATTATTGATGATAATATCATCTATAGAAGTATAAAAAAAAGGTTCGAAATATGAGGGATTAAAAACTTATATTATCATCATAGATGTTATTTAGGGATACGAAAATGACACATATGACATGTGTAATTTCCCAAGTCAAAATTGGTTGATATGTACCAAACCGTTATTTCGTTTATTCAACATACATCATCATCATCATCATAATAATAATAATAATAATAAGTAAGAAATAACATGCATGGTTGTTGCACATCACATCTTATAACCACCTCATTAAATTATATACTACCAATTAAATATGATACAAACATGCATGATGAAATAATCCCATACCTAGGAGTCTAGGACAACTTTGGAAGGTTTAAAATACAGAATATAATAAGTAAAATAGTTTTACTTTAAAAAATTATTATATATAAATATTATTATTAGATTAGTTATACACTAAGTACGTGAAATGAACGCTTTTGTATGTATAAATTTGAATTAGCTAGGCTATATAGTATACTAGTGTTAAACGTTTTAATGATCATAATCTAAAATGGTACATTAAATGTTTTAATGATCATATCTAATCTGGTATTGTATACACTTTATACCAGGGTGATAGTTAGTATATTAAAGTATCATTTTTCTATTACAACGTTGTTAAACATATCTTGTGGTATATGTCTAAAAAATATCTTGTGGTATATGTCTAAAAAATATGGTATACAAATCACTTCAATTCCCTTTATATAATTTATTTATAACATTTATAAAATAATAGTGAGTAAATATCGTGGGGATGGATGACAGCTAACCCCTTAAAAACTTTCAAATTGAGTAAAAATGTAACTATTTTTATCAATATTAATAATATTTTATAAGTTTTGATCCATTAAAAATTGAAATAAGAACAACATTTCCCCCCATAATATATCAATAAATTAAAAAGGTTAAAATGTAAAGTGACATTTGCAAGCTAAAAACCACTGTTTAAGCATAGTAACATTTTTCATCGCTAAAGTTGCAATAGCAATGCGTGTGTTCATAGTTGTAGCAAACATAAATAGCTAAACATTGTTTGAGGTGTAGTCCTTTAGGAAGAGTCGCATCTGATCTAATTGATATTGGGTTAAGGTTGCCCGTCGAAATAACTTTTTAAAAATATAACGATTTCGACGTCTTATTGAACAACTAATGTGCATCCACATGAACAAAACAAAAATCATTATACTGTTGTGATCAAATATATACAGATACATAAATAAGACATTATATAGATTTGAAAATTAATATAGAAATATAAAATCACACCTCTCACTAGTCGCATAGAAATTAAACTTACTTTGTGATTAAAACTAATAAACCCTTTTAAAAAAATAGAGACGGTGAACTTGATTTACCTATTCATGAATGTTGTATTTAGATTACAAAATAAACGAGATTGTGATCCCTAAGTTCGCAAGATGATAAAAATATTGTCAAAATTGACAAGTTACGATGAAAGTTATAATGATATCAAAAGTAAGTTATCGTGATTTAATTTATAGAGTTAGAGAAAGAATGACATAAATTAAGATAAAGAAGAATAAACAGATTATATAACTCAAAACTAGAGTGAATAAATAAATAAATAAATAAAGTCATGATTTTCGACTACAACTAAAAATTATATTACAAAAGCTATCCCACACATTGCTTTGGATTAAATTGGCTATAAGTTAATTATCTATTGCATATTAAATAATAATGAGACATTAAATTAAATTAATTATAATTTGATTTTTTGATAAAATATTACTTTATTTACCTTTTAAGTGTAGGAGAATCCACCTCATCAAATTGTTTAATATAATGATAATATATAGGATATAACTGATGTGACATGAGTATATAGTTGACAAATAATTGAAGGTCTCCTTATTTAATTATATAGATAAATATATAGAGAGTTTGAATAAAGTGAGATAAATAGATATTGTTCATACTCAAAGCCCTTAATTTAATGCATGCTCAAATTTACCACATTGTCTTTATTTCAAAATGCAATTTATCAATTAACCTACAAGTCTAAAACTAAAATAGTCAAAAATCTAAATCGCTTCGTTTGAATTTCCAATTGATTTCTTAGATTACATTTTCATTTGTGAACTCGCACACTTGTAAACTTATATGACGTGAAATTATACCATACTACTATACTTTGTTTTAGTGTGAGTGTATTATCCTAGTAAAAAGTAAGATATGTGGATAAATTCCATTTTTTAACAATAATACAAAAAGTTTGAATATTACATTAATTTTTGTAATAGTTAGATGTCTACACGAATTTAAATATACTTTTATATTGTTATTTTTTGGAAAAAAATTTATAAGTATTAAATATAAATTAATCAAACTCTACACCCAACCAAACATTTCATTTAGTATGTTTGTGTTTCATTTTTAAACGATGATGATTCAGTAGTGAGTATTAGTGGCAAGTGGTTGTTGTACTTTGGGGGTTATGCAATGTAATAATGGTACTACATCTTAAAGCGATAGTATTAAGACTTCCGACGTGTGTTCCCGTCGATAGGTGCGTCTAGGTAGTAGACTAGTAGCCCTAGGTCAGTATTTATTTTTGCGATTAATGAACACATTAAAACTCATCAACGCTTTCTGTTTTATGTCTGTAACCTTATTTATTTATTTATTTATTTTTATCTCCTTGTCTCATCCATTAGACCACTCCAATCGAAAGATCAAATAACTCAATCTTAGCTCAGCGTCACATCGATATTTTCAAAAAAAATTTGCATACACTGTAAATTGTAAAATGAAAAACTGATTTTATAGGTTCAACATTTATCGATATTACATTTATTATATAACGAAAATAAAAATAATCCACTTTGATTCCGTCTTCATACAAATGAAGGCACAAAGCTATCAAAGACGCTTGGAAAATTGAATGGTGCCGGTGGTGTCGTTCAAAAAATGCAAAAGACATAGGGTGTGTTTGACAATCACTTTTTAGGAGATTATTTGTTATTCTAAGAACTTAAGATTCAAATTTTAAAAATCGCAATTCATTATATTTCACAATCCTCGTTTGGCAGTAAAAATATAATAAGGTTTCTTTGAATGAGAATACTTTCATTTTGAAGCTTCTCAAACTAACTTATTCAAAGAATCCCCATCTCATAGTTATAAAATTACAATATTACCCTTCTTTTCAGCATTAAAAATTTAGAGTTGTATAATATCATGTACTTTAATGTCATTTTACATCAATAAACTCTTGCCTCAGATAGTTTGCCAAACCCTTATTAACAAATAATGTCTCCAGCTTCAAATAATAGCTCAAGCTGCCTTCTAACTTCCATATTCATCTCCATCTTTAGTTGCTTTTACCAAACACACCCATAAAGTGAAAGATGGATTGTGTCTTAGATTTTTATATTATAGATTCAACTTGTGTTTAAACTGATTTACTTAGAGAGAGAATAAAAATTAAAGTTTGTTCACGAGTTTTATTTTTTAAAATAATAAAAGATAAGTAGGAGGGAATTCAAATTATAAAATGGAAATACCAGTATATACAAATTATAAAATGCTACTCTATTTTTTTTTCTCAACGAATTAAAAACACGAAAACATATAAATCTTATTTTCTTGTTTTCCAACTTGGAAATGCAAAAATGTTATTTTTTCCCTCTTTTCTTTTTTAATTGTGTCTTCAATCAAAATCGAGAGTTGAGAGCTATTCAAACTCGTATAATAATCAATTTATAATCATCATAACTTGATGTATCGTTGGAAAGTAGGATTGTAAATTTATATGTAATCAATGATGAATGATAATCTTTCATGTATGATGACTCCGTAGTCCGTACAATAGTAGTACTCGTATTATATTTCAATTTAGGGGCAATAATGTTATAATGTACCGTTGTAATGCATTTAGTTTCTATATATATAATCCTTACAATTGTCTAGTTGACTTTCAATAATTGTGATTATGTATGGACCATATAGGTATTATGTTTGTATATATAATAACTAACCGATCAATGTTTGTGAGCAAATATTTATAGCTTTTTATAGTTGATTCAGATAATGTGTAATTGTAAGGGTAATATAAACAATTTCCATCTTAAGAATGTAAGTTTTAAGGGTATATTAGAGAAGAATGTACTCGTAAGTTTTAACGGTACATTATGAACTCTTTTTACAAGGGTTATGTTAGTATGTGATTTAAATCTTGTTGCGTATTTTGGTATGAGTTATTAAAGAGATTTGATTTTGAGTCAATTTACACTTTGGGTTATGTCTTACATCTTTACATATCTTTACATATATATATAGAGGTGTTAAGTTGATAATTATACAGAAAAATGAAAAACTTGTGACGTATATAGGATTGTTTAGACTATATCGTCTCCATTCTTATAAGTTAGAGTTTTAATTGAGTTTTACAGATTAACCTTAAGGAGCTTAACCCCGTAATTAAATCGTTCTGTTATTGCTTTAACCTTTTTATTGGTGTGATTTCTAATTGAGGCAATCGATCCCAACAAGAGGTTAGAGATTAAATGTTAGAGATTTAAAACATTAATAAAATAAATACCTTGATCACAAACAACTACTGTACTACTCCAGCTTTGCCAAAATTAACAACTTTAAAAAGTATACCAGGTAGTATTAAAGTATTAACTCTTAAACAGTAAATGTTGACTAATAGAAAGCTTGATTTGGTTAATTTTGTATGTGATGTTGATATTCTGTTAGTCATGTTCTTGTTGCGGACCAAAGAAGACATCATGATTAAGGTGAAGACCATGATATGATGCATGATTAAACCATAGAGATGGCATATGCGTTTGCACCATCCTCAAAATGAGTTTACATTTCCTTTTACCAATTTTAGCACACTCTCCTTCACTTTCACTTCAAGCTACCAATGAATCTCGAGTTATCTTTTAATATATGAATTATTAGTACCTATATTAAATTGAAATATAATAAATAATAATCACGATCTAACATTTTTATAATACCAAACCCAATAGATAATTAGCTTATGCTTATAATGTTATATACATAAGTGTGATTATTTGAAAACTCACATTTTATCATACGTAAACATTGATTTCGGGTTGTTGTGAAATTCACCACGACAGTACGTGTAACAACTCGTACTTAGGCGTATTAATATACCCTAATATTGTGTGTAATTACTCGTAATTAGTGTGTAATAGAACTAAGTTACTTGTAATAAAACGTATATTGGATATACACCTGTACGTAATAAATTGATATTACGCGATTTTCTCGGATGGATTTCCGAAACTCCGGCTGTTGGTGACCCCTTTTTCGTATGACTTGTAAACCTATTTTAAAGATAAAATAGTCATTATTTACTTGGTATTATTATTATATAAAATAATACGTGAAAACATTCTACGTGTAATATAAAACATGACGTACGCGAGAAAATACGCAAATCGAGTTCAACACCTGAATGAGATCCAAAATATGTCTTAGATATTTAAGGAAAGTATTCTAAAAATACTTAATCATCCCAAATACCATTTACATATCAAGAATATACACGAAGAATCAAACGTTAATTATTAACTTTTAAACCGCACGATTTAACGTCTAACCAATGAGACACGAGTCCGAGGAGGCAAGTCACGGGCTTGAGCCCACTTGGACCCACGACCAACAGGGCTGAGATCAGCCACACTTGACCCAAACCACCTAAATTTACCTAATACACCTTTAGCCTTAATCCCTCATTATCAACAACACACACACACCAACCCATCCTCTCATCTCCACCTCTTTCCTCCCTTTTCTATCGGTTTCCACCTGATATACCACCATCACCACGACCTCCAACCCCATTCAAGGACTATCAAACACTTCCATTACTCATCTAACATCACCATTCACGTTTTGAGCAAGGTGAAGCAGGGAGAACACGAACCGAGGCAGCAGCAGACCATCTTCACCATTCCACCTCTAGATCAACTTCTACTTGGTATAAACTCATCCTTTTCTTTAGATTCACTTGGATTAAGCTTATGAACATGATGGTGCTTCATACCTACTGATTTATGTCCAAAATATTGCTTAAAAATCGTGAAGAACATGCTAATAACCCCTGGATAAAAGCTTTACCCCCTGGATAATAATTTAGATCGACTTAGATCGGTCATAACCGAACCAAAACTTGATGAAATCTAACGTTTCTTAGCTCTAAATTGAAGTATTTTGAGTCTACTTTACAAATATGTAAGTCTTACGATCCAACTCAGTCGTTTTCTATTTTTAATAAGTCAAATAAAGTACAATAGCAGGTCTGTACTATCTGACCAGAAACTCTGGTCAACTTGAAAATGGTATATCTCGAGTTATACCCATTAAAAATCGATGAAACCACATGGAAAAGTTAGATAATCTTGTTACCTTTAAAACCCCTACTCACACATTCTGTGAAGTTTGGTAGAATTTAAGTTATGAATTTTTAATTGAATACATGTCACTGAAAGTAACAATTTGACCCTCGACCCTTTCAAAAATTATATCTCGAGTTTCGTTTGACCATTTTGAACGTAAAAATATGTTTTGGAAAGCTAAGACATAAGGGAACATTATATAAAAATTCCATGAATTATTTTTAAGTTTTACTTAATCGAATAATTACTTCAAATTAGACCCAAAAACCTTGACATTCTGTCCGTGAATAAAGCATTCCGTGAATACCACATTGTCGGATAAGAAATGCGTGAATATCATTATCGTATGAACAATCATCCGTGAATCACACCTATTGTCGCATGAATAGTACTCCGTGAAACACTATTGTCGGATAAAAACTTAATTGTCGGATAACTTAATTCTCGGATAATCTTATTAATGTCGTATATGTAATTGATAGAGTATTTAGCCATTGTCGGATGAATAAACATAAGTAAACCTTATTGTCGCATGGTATCGTCAATTAGATAATCGCGGACATATATATATAAGTATTGTCGCACACATTGTTCTTCAAAACATATGTGTGACCATAAGAAAACCTTACGGAAAATTTACAACTAAAACTAAACGTATCACCAACGGGCCGTACACGTTTCCAAACTATAGACAGAACATGCAAACAAATCAAAGTGTTTGGACATAACTAGTGGAATGAACACTAGTATGGATGGTCTTACGAGACATCTACTTACACAACCTTATATGCTTAGGGCATTAGAGGGTTGCGGGTTCAGGGAACCTACGGACTACTACACCGCGTTTATTGAATTAAACACTTGCTGGCTCGACTCAGGTGAGTCTTACAGCTCCACTTTTTACTGTTTTACTATTGGGGTGAGATATATTGCTTGCTTTTATGAACACAAGTACTGAATTACATATTCACCAAACGGAATTGCATGAGTTTTCTCACCATTTATTTGGGGAAGTCCCTCCATCATATATCGTTAGTTATGGTACTTAAGCGCGAACAATAGTTAATGGATCCATTAGGAAAATGACCCTCCCCGCCCGCGGTCCGGGTGACTACTAATTCGTTACTCAGCTTGCTCAGTTCGGGCATGTCTCGGGGGCAAACACATTACTTACGGGTTAAGCTTCGATTATGAGCCTCATGGCAATGGTAAACTTACTTGCTTTGCAGGATGGCAAAGGCACGATTTTACGCCTTCGGGCACTATTGATGATAAAATCTTGTGTTCAAAACTGTTATTACTTACAAACCTGTGAGATTCACCAACCATTTTGGTTGACCTGTTTTAGCTTTATATCTCAGGTACACCACAGCAGTAGGACTGCTCACCCTGAGGGGGAAACTATAGCTCGAGTCACATGCATACAAATTTGGAGATTCTGTCGCATTATTTTGCTATAAGGGTTATGTAATAGAATCTCTAGGAAAACATATTTTGAACTCCGAGCTTGTAGTTTAATTACAACTAATGTAATACTTTGAGTATTAATGTATAATGTTTGCATATAGATGTCGTTTACTTTTCCTTTGTGCTGTGATTATTGATTAGTAACACCCAAAGCTTGCTTCCGCGCATCAGTAAAATTTGGGGGTGTTACAGTACGACACCACATTGTTATCTACATGAAAAACAGTCTCCATAACTCTCAAAAGTTATCGAAGTGTTACTCCAGCATTAGGATAATATTGACTGAATTGGAGTTTGAAGGTTCAAATATCGGCTAACATGTTATTGAATGATAATTGTAGAAGCTCAGTCCTCTAGATTCTTTTAAAATGTATGTGTCAAACACACGCGTAGACTTCTAGGATAATTGTAGTTAACTTATTTAGTTCAATCTTTAATCCCTATCATAGATGTATAATAACGACTTTTCAAATTCGAATCGAGTTTACCAAAAATGCAATGTAAATACTAAGTACATAGTTGCAGTCAATGTTTTGAAAACCGGTTGAACCGGTCCAGTCCAATTGGAAAAATGAAGGATTCCGGCCGGTACAAAATAGGTTTTGACTAATGTTTAACCGGTCAACGAATCGGGCGGTTCAATCGGGAACTGGACCGCTTACCTCGGTTTTTGAATTTTTTTTAAATTGCGTTTTGGGCCGATCAGACTGGTTCGATCGAAAAATGAAGCATTTCGGTCCGATTCGGTTTCCGATTTTAAAAACATTGGTTGCATTAGCTATTCGAACTAATTAAATATAAACAAAGTTAATTATGTAAAATATTACTCTGTATTATATATATATATATATGTGTGTGTGTGTAACAAACGAGATATTCTAGCTGCATGTAAATAACATAAAACATGTTATGAATTTAAGTCTCATCTGAAATTATATATATAATTTATATTCGAACTAATTAAATATATAGTGCTAGAGGCAAAACATACCATATGTATAGAGTTGACCCATTCTATGGTTAGTAGAAGTTGTTCATGCATTAAATTGACACATTCTTGACATCATGTGGAAATTAACCACATATCAAAATAACAAAAGATTAGTCCCCACTCTCATTATTTTAGTTTGAAGAATTAAATTTTAATTAAGTTAAATAGAAATGTACATATGGCTGATGTTATCCATGCCTTCCCTTCCTTTCATGAATGATAAACATTCATATATGCTTTTTTATGCACCCCTCAAATCACACTACCCTTTCTCTCTCTTCAATGGAAAACTCCACACTTCTCTCCACCACCACCATGAATGATAGCAGCCACAGCAACGCATCTAATTCACCGGAATTTGAATTCTGGAGCACATCTTCTCAGTTACAAACCCCTCTTCATTCCGCCGATCAGTTATTCTCCGACGGCATCCTCCTTCCCCTCCACCGTCTCACCACCACCAATAACCCACCCACTAAACAACAACAACATTTCGCACCACCACCAACAGATACCCCAAATCCAGAAAGTAGTATTACCCACGGATCCGATCTCAAATCAACATCTACCTCATCATCTAAACGGTGGAAAGATATTTTCAAGAAAAACCCAGAAGCATCATCGACTACTAAAACCAACAAAGACAATGATAAGAAGAAAAAGAAAGAACGAACCGCTGCTCCGACCACCACCACTACGCCGGAGCTTAATATTAACTTATGGCCCTTCTCCAGAAGCAGATCGGCGGGCACCAGTGGAACTAGGCCACGAACGGTCGCCGGGAACCGGAAAGTAAGTAGCGCTCCGTGTTCAAGAAGTAACTCCACCGGTGATAAGTACAGGAAATGGCCCAGTAGTCCGGGTCGGCCTGGGGTTCATTTGGGCCGGAGTAGTCCGGTTTGGCAAGCGAAACGGTTCGGACAGAGCCGGAGTCTACACGATAACCTTGTACGGAACACTGCCGAGAAAAGTTCCCGGCCGACGAAAAGTTCGACCGCCGGCGCCGGAGTAAATGTCCCGACGTGTATGGGTTACCGAGAACGTATGAGTTGTCGGAGCGATGTGACTAAAGAGACCGGAGGTGTTGCCGGAGGGAACGGTGATGTAACGCCGATGAGTGCCGCCGGTGAAGGTGGAGCTGCTAGTGGGATGTTTAATTTCAGAAGCCTGTTTACAAAGAAAGTGTTTTGACTTTTTTGTTTATTATTTTTTTAATATTTATTTTATATTTGGGGATTATTTTTTATTTTCCCTTTTTCTAATTTTGTTTAATATGTGTAAAATATTGATTGAAAATAGAAAGTAGCTTTTCTAACCTCTTTAAATCTGTCTGTTTCTACTTTATATTCTGTCTTTTTGGACTAAATATATGTCACAGCTTACGACTTTAAGTAAATAAAATATAATATATGGCCTGATAGTAACCACTTCTTAATTTAATATTGATCGCTATTTAAAAATCTTGTTACTCACCGAAAGTCATTTTCGCTTAGTGGTACCTAGAAGTCGAGGTCGTGAGTTCAAACGTCGATAGAGGTTATTAGGGGCGGAGTTAGGAATTATGAATGGAGGGGCATAAATAACACACTATATAGTATTGTTTTTGTTTGAAGTTTTGTAGGGGTGTTAAAATTGTTGTTAATACCTTCATTTTTATTTTCTTTTACATAATTTTAAAATTCTTGAGAGGCATATACCCTTATTATTGTATAAATTATGTTGACCGTACATATTCGTGAGACATTTGATAGGATTTGACTTTCCAAAGAAATACTATCTTGTTATTACTTATTACTCAAACTAAAGAAGAGTCAATAGTCCAATTCTACATTTGAATGTTACTAATAAATATCATTTAATATAATCAGGGGATACCAAACTTTTATTATTCAAGTTACATCACTGTTTATTGATCAATATTCAAGTTACATCACTTGATGTGATACGTCTAGATATTGAAATTGGCTTAGTAAAGTGAGTTATTATGACAAGAAGTAAAGTTGTTACATATTAGATAAGGACTTGGCAAGTAAATGATGTGAAATTGTCACTTATAAATCCATGAGAACAATAAAACTATAGATTTTATAAATTAATTTCAGAGTTATAAGCCGGACAATCACAACTATTATCATTCAAGAAGTGATTCTAAGACCAAAAAAAAAGCGAATATGTGACGGTGAGTTTGATCCTCGAACAATGTATTACATTAATCAAAATTAAGGTGGTATTGAAATCACGGCAAATATAACTTAGAGATGCGTTCATTTAAGTACAGCAAATCCAAAAAGAATGGGAGAATGCATCTCAGCCGTCCAAATACATCAAATTTGAAGGGGTATTTTTGTCATTTTCCAATTCCTCATTTAATTAAATAATATTGTAATATTTCATACCAGAAATCATAACGATCACAGAGATACGACTCGTACGTGAGCTAGGGTTTGAGAAATCATCGACAATCTCAAACAAAATCACCAAATCGAAGGTACGATCATCACTAATTCGCATCAATTTCATAAACAGACGATCGGTTTGTACTGCATTCAACAGATTTCATCTTAATTTTTTCAATTACGTAGATTACGAAAGTACGAAACGTAAAATTAATAAAGGTTTTCACGTTTTTTATGATTTCGTATCTGTATTGTGATTCGCAATCACGTATCTGTATTGTGATTCGCAATCACACAATCACGTTTTTTATTTGATTCTACTGATTCTAAGGTTTGAGTAATAATTCGTTAAATTGATTCACATGTGGTATTGAATAATTTTGACGCTAAAATTGATTCACATGATCGCAGATGGTTGAAATTGAAGGATTTGAACAAGTTGTAAAACAGCCGGAAACAACAAAAGCTACAGGTATGAAAATATGAAAACTGATTTATACCACATGTGGTAATAGCTAATACTTCCATGAAAACTGAATGGTATCTAGTGGTAAACGGTAAGATATGAAATTAGAGAAACTAGTTCCTACCACATATGGTAGTAGGTTGTGGTAAACGTTATCATACAAAATCATAAAACTGAACTATACCACATGTGGTAATAGCTAAAAATATGACGTGTTATAATGCAAACTGTGAAATCTCGTATTACCACATGTGGTATTAGACATTACCACATGTGGTACAGTACACTACCACTTGTGATAATTTACACTACTGTTTTTCAGGTTTACAAAAAACACCCAACACTACTCTACTAATCTTAACTGAGATTCAAACACCTGGTGGAAGTACTGTTTGGGTACCGCAAGCCCCGAAAGAAGAAAAACCTTTTGTAGGATAAGTCTTTCACAACCTTCAACAGCATATCTCTATTATGTACGATACGGACTAAGCGGTGGATTTGGAGTAAGGAAATCAACACAGAAGAGGAAGGTTGAAGAGTTCGAAAATCCAGATGTGTTAAGATATAAAGGTTGCGGAAGAGACAAAAGGTTGAAGAGTTCAAAAGAGAAGGCAATAGAAAGTAAGAAAAAGTGCGAAAAGTGTGAAGAAGCTGGCCATAATAGACAAACATGTGATAAGAAGAAAGCAGAAGCTAAAAAACAGGCAGAAGAGAAAGAAAGGGAAACAGAATAAGCACAACAAGGAGGGCAGGATGGCAATTGAAGAGTTTGAATTTTTTTTATATATTTCTTAAAGTTAATTTCAATAATCTGATGTTATTAGATTGAGAGATGATTTAGTTTACTATGGATATTTTATTTTTTAGAACTATAATAATCTTATAATTATTTATAGCATATAGTGTTTTATTGTATATAATATGTGAAATGTGTTACTGTGTTTACAGAAATCATAAGGTACCACATGTGATATAAATAGGTACCACGTGTGATAATAAGAGTTACACTTAGGTTTTATGTGCTACCACATGTGGTAATTTACACTACCACATGTGATACTATGCAGTACCACATGTGGTACTAATTGTTACCATATGTGGTAGTTGCTAGCACAAATAATACTTTACAAAAAATGAGATACCACATGTCGTAATAAGAGGTACAACAAGTGATACTAATTTAAGAGGTATTATGCACTACCACATGTGGTAATATGCACATTTATCACATGTGTAATAGTACCATTCACTACCACATGTGATACTACTAAGTACCAAATGTGGTACTAGTTGTTACCATATGTGGTAGTTGCTACCACAAATAGTACTTTACATAAAATGATGTACCACATGTTATACTATAAGGTACCACATGTGTTATTGAATCTAAAAATATCATAGAAGTTGGTTAAAACAAGGAAAAGACATACACATGAAAACATTTAAAAAAACTGAACATAAAACCATAAAAATTCAAGTACATTACATAAAACTGTACTTTCAACATACAAAATGTACTTTCACCATAATACCGTACTTAAACATAACCCATATAACTGTACTTGATCATTAAATTCATATCATCACTCGTTTCTTTTGGTTTGTCTTGACCCGAACTAGTTTTTTGACTTGTGACCTTTGGATGCACTCCTGTAGTAGGTTGTTCAACTCTGGCAGCAGCAGATTTAGTTAAACCCACCTTTCAAGGTGATTTAGGTACAGTCTTGGACTCTAAAGCTTCTTTTTTTTTTCCGGCTGCTGCAGCTTTACGAGCTTTTGCACCCTCTTTATGCTTATCCTTTAAATTTTGAGCAATAGTACGATTATCTGGAGAATTATCTGAAACTGCAAAAAATATAACACAAAACACATATATTAATGTAGGAATAAAGAAATTGGACCGAAACAGAAGACAAAACAATGGTACCACATGTGGTAATACATGGTACCACATGTGGTAATACAAAACAGCAAAACAGTAGCAGCAACAGTAACAAAAACAACAACAAAACACACAAACAAACAACAAAAAACTTAAAACACAACAAGCAGTAGCAGTAACAAACAACAAGCAACAACATGAAGAAAGTAAAACAAACTAAGTTATTCAAATGTCATAACGTATTAAACAAAGTTAACATATACATGAACATTACATTCAAAACATCAACGCACAAGTTTTATTAAAAAGTATTTACCTTTTCTATTATAAACCTTTGACTGACTCGCATCCAAAAACGGCAACGAACCGATAACTGAAAGTAAAATTATCCTTTATGATCAATTTATAAACAGGTGCGATCAAAAAAGAACTAACAAAATCAAAAACACAAAGATTAACCTTCTAGTGATTGACTAACATCTGGATCTGATTCTGAAACAGGACTAACTTCAACATCTAACAACAAATGCACACAAAATAACACGTTCAACATACAAAATCATCGATCACAACAAATTCTATCTAATTAATCCCTTAAGAAATTAGAAAAAATCATGTTGAATCATTCAACTAATCACATACTTATCAAGTATAAACACATCAGATATATGAACAAATACATAACATAATCAACAATCATGAAATCACTCGCATCAAACACTGATATTACCACATGTGGTACAGGTTCATGCATTAACAGTTTAACATACCAGGTGGATGCATGCTGACCGGAACTGCAGCAATAGGAGAGTTTGCAGCATTTGCGAGTGCCATTTCATCACAAATATCCACCTGACAAACAAAAACAATCAAAAAATTCAAAATCACTTGCGTATTAAAAACTAGGGTTTCAAAAAAGACAAAATCGATAAAACCGACTATACATACGTTTATTCGAACACTGATACACAAATAAAACTTCGATTCAACTAACAAATTCAAGATTTAGGTCAAATATTCTTCAATTTTAGGGTTTTCTGCATTAGGTCTTGTAGAACTCAAAATCAAGCAAAAACAACCGTGTAAAAGATGATTCAAACAAGCATGACACAAAGAATACTTCGATTTAGATATGAAAACGAAGAAAGAATCAGTAGATCGAAGATTACCTGCGTTGTTTGTTTGTAGCAGAGAGTTTTGGAGAAACGAGAAGGGGAAATTTTAGAGAGTGAAATATGAGAATTGTGTTTGAAAAGGAAAAAGAGTGTAATTTAATTGATGCGTAATTACCAAAGTAACCCTCCATCCAAAAATTATTTTCAGCATGTTTAAAAAATTAAAAAAATGATGATTAATTGTGGACCCTTGATTATGTTGATCCAATGGCTGAAATCCATTCCCCCATTCTCAACCATTTTACCCATACTCATTTGAACTTATGTCATATAACTTAGTATATCAATATTAAACCACTAACCCTAACTTCCTAAACGAAGTCCACCAAAATATCCAACGATCATAGATCCAAACTAACGACACTTTAACTAACAACTACAAGTCAGAATTATCTTGTTTTATGGTGTAAAAATAAACGAGGTCCAGGTATTCAGCCCAGTAAAGACATACGTATCCACTCCTTAAAACTGTAAAGTCCAATCCAAGGGTTTAAGAAGCCCAATCAAGCCCACCCAAAAGTACCGAGAAGAAGCTGTAGAAAATGGCAGATGGCTCATGGCTTGCGTGCCATGGTTCCGAGCTTCGTCTACTTCACGCTCTAAGAAGTACCCCTGTGATCGATCATTCTAGAAAATTAAGGCGATTATCATCCACAATTGTTGTTCATGGCGTCAATCCGTCGTCTTGCTCGAACAATTCAGACTTGCCGTACCATCGCGTTTCGTAAAACCCTAACCACTTCAAATCCACCTCCACGTTACTCATCTTACCGTACGTCCACCCAATTGCTTGTTTTCTTGTCGTATATACTCTATGTTTTTAGTTACTTTGGTTTGTCAGTTATTGATAATTTGATACTAGTTGATCTTACTGTTACACTGCTTACTACTCTCTCCATTTTTACTATTTCTATATATATTTATCTAATTAGAATTAGTGCTTGCAAATGTGATATCATAATTGGCACATGCAGGTACTTTAATTAACAACAGTCGTTCATCCCATGATGCATCGCCTGGTTCGACCAATGTTCATGGATTAAACTATCTTCCTGCTTTGCTAGCCGGGCTACTTGGCGTTGGACTAGTAGACGTAGCGTTTGCGGATGCACCCAAGGTCTTTTATATTTTGTTTCTTCTAAGTGACCTAATGTGCAGTTGTGTATATTGCGAGTATGTTATTTTGCGTAGCTTTACAGCGTTATTAAGATGTGCTTGTGTATAGGCCGAGGCTAAAACACCTTTGCCACCTGAATCACCTGCAACGCATGTTGATATGGAGGCTATTGCTAAAAAGGAACGAGTTCGATTAGAAGAGCTACTTAAAACCAAAGGAATGCTATATGGTTCTTATCCTCGGTTTACTGTTGCTGTGAAGGGCCAAAAGGTTATTCACTTGCTTTCTATTTCCTCCTGCACTTGATTAAAATTTGAAGCTCTTTTGGGATCGTATTTTTGCAGCAAGTCATATGAAAGTTGCCTAGCCCCTTATTTTGATTGTGGTATTATCCTCTGTTTCATTTTTAATGGCCATTAAACCATTTCTAGTTAGACAACTATTCTATCACTGTGATCTATGTGAAAGGTAGTAGTTACTGGAGTCCTCATGGGAATCATGAATCTGGTAGTTGCTATCTGGGAACTATACAATGGGTTCCACAGCATCTATTGAAGTACTCAACTACCAATTGTTCAGTTCTCGACCTCAATGGTCTACTTATAATTAACATATATATTACGAACTCATGATAGATGTTTAGCTGATTATTGGGAGTTGGGAAACTTGGTCAATAGTTGGGACAGATAACATAGAAGGTGCTATGCTAGCATTCGGTGATCACTTTGGGGAATCTTCCATTGCAGGGTTTACTCTATGCTTAGTCTTATGCTATGCTTCTGAAATCCTTTGGCATATGCCATGTTTTTTTGGATCATTATATGTAGTCTACATTGATAAGGTTTTATTAATATCCTTGAAAGTGCTCTTATTTGTAAATTATTTGATGTATTGTAGGTTACAATCAAGTTCCAAATTCCTCCTACCTGTGAAATCGCACTTCTGATTTCAAACATTGTTGCAAATCTTGGTGTCAAAGTTGAGGAGCGAGCTACAGGTTCAGATATGAATTTGCGTGGTTGGGATAGGTAAGTTTGAAGGCTTTAATTTAGTCTGCTCTTTAATATACTTCTTTTGGGGAGGATCATGAATTACATTCCTTAATTATGGGATTAATGTTACTTATATCAAAAGATATGTCAAGTCCTGGTACTGCATCATTTTATGATATATTTGGGAGTGAGTGGTGATGAAGTACATCCAATATTGTGGATGCTCTTGCACACCAGTATTAACTTTATGTTCCTTAAACTTCCGAATCTGCTATAAGTTCTGCCCAATACTTATGATTGTTTGTCGTGTTCCATCTCAGTGGTGTTGCCTGGCAGCTAACTCTCAATCGCCCAGTGGTGCAGAAGGAAGCTGTCCATGATAATGGAAATTCAGGTTCAAATCCAAATGATGGAGATCTTTGCATTCTGCTGTTCCGCTCACTTATCAGTTCTGATAAACCAGTTATCTCCGAATTCTCTAAGTTTTGAATTTCCGTTTTATCCATCTATTTATTTACTCCTATTAATGTGTATGTCCTATGTTGACTTCTTAGTGATCTTTGTTTTTGTGTGTACAATTAGTGATTTAGTATGCATAAAGAGAGAACTATTTCCCACATTGCAAGTGTTTTCATCGGGATGCACTTAATCATGAACAAAGAACTTTGGTGTACATATCACTTGATTTGGAAATAAAGTTCACGAATGTTAAAAGTACTTTTTTATTTTTCATAATTAGTTAATTTCCTATGTTATTGACTGTCTAAATAAGTAATTGCTTGGTCATCCAGAACCTATAGATATTTGTGTTTCTTAAACAGTCAAGGGCATCTGATACTTATCTTCTCTTCAATTACACCAGACAATTTAACATGCTCTTGAGGGTATCACATTAATACGTTCTGTATATTTATTTGAGTTCGTAAATCTTGGAGAAGGCTGTCATCAATCTGGCAGCAACATAGCCGGGGCAATAGTGTTTTAACAATAGTATTTTCTTGAAAACCATACATCAGACAAATTAACATGCTCTTGAGAATATCACATTACTACGTTCTATATATTTATTTTGAGTTCGTAAATCTTGGAGAAGACTGCCATCAATCTGGCAGCAATATAGCCGGGGCAATAGTGTTTTAACGATAGTATTTCTTGAAAATAATAACTAGTCTGTTGCTGCGTTTGAAATTGTCATATATTCATATCTTTCTTAAACTTATGTAGGAAATGGAGTTCATAAAACAAGGGAGCTTTACTACTGAGGAGCTTGATGCTTTAGTCTCTGTGTTAAAATTGGCAGGAGTGGGACAGAGTAGGATCTTAGATAGGAAAGGAGATACCGCACGTGCACCCTCCACGGATAAGTCAGTCGCCAGTCTAGAGGGCATGGGGGTGAAGATCTATGGACTTAAGGAGCCTAAATTAGAGTACTCAAAATCTGAGATATCATGGGAAAACATTGCTGGATATAATCAGCAGAAAAGGTATGAAACTTATCAAAAAATTGTAGCGTTATAGCAAGAACCATGCCTCTTTTAACTATTCTATACTCTAATTTAAATGGATGTGTTTTAACCAGTAGAAATGGATTGGTTGGCAACCATGAGCACTCATGTAACTAAACTCTTGAGTTGTTCAACAAACGTACTATCGGTTACCACCTTCTAATCTTTTAGTAGTCTGTTCTGAACATACATAGAGTGTTGTAAAAACTTAGATTTCATGGTCATGAACCTATATGTAATATAAGTACAGTGGAGTGATGGAGATGCGGTCTGATTGGAACTGGTTTAGTTTCGGTTAAAAATAAAATTAAGGATGGGATTATAAATCAGTTAATTTAATAACCCTATATCAAGGAAAATAAGTAAAGTTAATGATAGTATAATACCTCCATCAAATTAGAGCCTGGTTTAAAAAGGCAATAGGCGATCCGAGGCGCTAAGGCAAGAGCCCTACGTAAATATGACACCTACAATGCATAAAATACTTCTAAATGGCTTCTGTATAACATGTTCTACCTAATGTCGTCTGGAAGAAAAACTGAAAGCTAGGGTTACTAACTTACTATAGATGGACTGAGACTGAATATTGGCCCTAAATATATTGGTCCAACAAAGTTTAGTATAATCCTCTGACCAATATATGTTAATAACCCACTAGAAACACAAGGTGCCTAACACATCCCCTGGAGCCTAGGCACCACCTTAGTGAAGCCTGTTGTCGTACTATCACCTAGAGTCGCTCCGGCGCTGTGCCTAGTGTCTTTGGGCGCCTAGCCTAGGCGCTCTTTTTTAAACCAAGAATTAGAGATTACAGATATACAACCCCAATATGACTTCTTGGCAAATATAATTATTAAGTGACCGAATTTTATCAAATACACTAAAGATCAAAAGCAACTGAATAATCTTTTGACCATTCACTTCACTAGTAAAGTAAGGATAAGAACCATCTTGCATTCCACGTACGAGGAGATGAGGTTGACTGATATTTGCCAAAATAAGACCTTGTAAATATGATCTTACTTAAAAGTAAACCAACTCGTGGGTCCAGTGGATGTTAAAACTAGAATGTGATCAAGCATGAGATTTCACAGCGGGATTATCTTCTTGTATTACTTTTAGCATTTATTAGGAAAATATTAACCAACAATGGTTTCATATAAACCTCATAAGATGCATTCGAGTAGGCTACATACACCAAGTCAAGTCCTAGTAAACTGCTTCGCACAGAGGAGAATATTTGATTGTGGATCTTTTGTTGAACCCCATGACCTATCATGGTAAGGGTGGCTGTTGTGATTTGAAGTACGTGTAGTCATGTATTATGCAGAAAAAGAGGAGGAAATGAAACAAGCGAGTAGGCAAAATTTCCTGAACTTCTTTGATAGTCGGTTGTAGTCTATCCCATGGTGGTTTTTTCATATGTGATACTCCTTACAAGTATCTAATTTCAACTTCCTTCCTAAACCATACATTTATTGGTTGACCTATGCATTTGATTATCATTTATTATGTAGAGATATAGAAGATACAATACTGTTGGCTCTGCAGAGTCCTGAGATATATGATGAAATTGCTCGTGGAACCCGGTGCAAGTTTGAGACAAATAGACCCCGTGCAGTACTGTTTGAAGGTCCACCAGGTTTTTCTCTTGACTTTACCACATTTATGGATATTTCTGGATGGTTGTAACTTGTAACCATGCTAAATACTTAGAAGCTGCCTAATGCAATGAAAACGTAATGTGTAACTCAATTTCCACTAATTTGAAGTTTATTTACTTGAATCGAATTAGGGTATGCAATAAGGTTCTCGTTCTTTTAATAGCTCCTGACTTGCAATATTGTATTAACATTTGTTTGAGGTACTTTCTCCAAATGAATGCCCTTAGATTTGAATTTGCTTTTAGTTTGCTTTTTACACCAATGCTTCGTCTTTCAGACGAGGTGTAACTTTTAAAGTTTCATTTTTTTTGTTCCCATTTTTATTGTAATAAAACTGCTTTATAAAATTTTGAAATTTGTAAAATTCATTATGTCAGCTCTACTTACATTAGTCATTTTTATTTTTTTAAATCCTGCTGAAAATGCCTTTTTGATGGAAGTCCTCAACCTTAAAGCTTAGTTGAGATCCCTCATGTGACCCCAAGTGTAGAGTTAGTTTGGATCTGAAGTGCAGAGTAATAATTAACTTCCCAGCTTGCACCCAATGACGAAAGCTACCTTGACCTTAAGTTGCCTCAGTTGAAGCCTGAAACTAATGCTCTTCACTTACCGTTTTGTTTGAATATCAGGTACTGGGAAGACATCATGTGCTCGTGTTATTGCTAATCAAGCGGTAATATTTTTGTTTCTTTGCTATCTAGTATCCATTTCTGATTCATTTGTCATTGCTAAAATTTCTTATGTTTGCTGGTCTCTGACTCCCTGTTACTCCTAAACCTTTGCATTTAAAACGCTATATCATTTTAAGTTATACCATTAAGTTTCAAGTAAACGTGTGTATTCTTTTCTACATTGAACTTACATGCTAGCATTTTCTGTAACATGCTCTTTTAAAAAATTAAAAATAAAGAAAGACAAATAAATAAATAATAATAATAATAACAAAAATGGATCGGCCAACTAAAAGGATCTTGTTGTATCATGCAGGGTGCCCCATTGTTATATGTGCCATTGGAGGTTATCATGTCAAAATATTTTGGCGAGAGTGAAAGGTTGTTGGGAAAAGTGTTTACGCTTGCCAATGAAATTCCCAATGGTGCAATCATATTCCTTGACGAGGTATTCATGCATACAAATCTATATTTCTATGACCATTCACTCTTTTCTCTTGTGAAATATATCCGAGTATCGAGTCTCATCGTGGTCAATCTTATTTGACTCTAAACAGGTTGATTCCTTTGCTACATCTCGTGATAGTGAAACTCATGAAGCTACCCGTAGAATTTTGTCAGTCATATTACGTCAGGTATTATATCTCTTTTCTTCATTAGTGAACCTGCGCCGGTAAGAACATAGACAATATTGGAATTACCGTTTATGTATATATTTCTTTTGCAGATTGATGGTTTTGAGCAGGACAAAAAAGTAGTGGTCATAGCCGCAACCAATAGAAAACAAGATCTTGATCCTGCTTTATTAAGGTGCATAGTGCCCGTTTTTTAAGCATGCTTTGTTAGATATAAAGCAAAATATTCTAGCTAGTTATTGTGGAGTTCTTCTAATCTAATCTAAACTTTTTCTCAGTCGGTTTGACTCCATGATTACTTTTGGCTTACCTGATCAGCAAACTCGTCAGGAGATAGCAGCTCAATACGCAAAACATTTAGAGAAGACCGAGTTAGCTGCGTTGGCTGCAGCTACCGAAGAGTAAACACTCTTCCTTGCAGCTTACTTTCATTTCTGCTTTTTGCAGATAAAGTCACTTCTACAATGACTTATTGAATATCCTGATTTTAGTTCAGCCAACTAACTTTTTTCCAACTTCAAATTGATTATATTGATCTAAGCTTGTATTCACATCCAACCATATAAGAAGTACACAGATTAATGAAAAAGTTAACTTTCTTTTTCCGGCAAATAATAATGTAAACACAAAATCTACAAAATAATGGAAGTGGACAGTTGCTATGGAATCTATATTATGCTGGGAGAAAAGAGTAGTTGTAGAGATCATTGTGCATATCTATGTTACTCGTTGTATTTGAACCAATATGCATAATGCTGCATGCCTGTCGTCCAAATCCTGAGTCATGGTTGAGAACTCAGACCATGTTATTGTTTTTGAACCAGTTTACATGGTGGATGCCTGCCGTTATTTCCTGATTCATAGGTTTCAACTTTATAATAATGTAGTAAGAGCTGTAAGGCTAAAAGTGGGATACACTATGTCACTATGTACAAATGATGTTGTCATTTGACATCTGGTCCTGCGTAGAATACAATTGTGTGTCCGTTTGTTTTAGGGTAGATTTTATCTCTCTAGTTTATTGCATCTAACAAACTGATTTACGCTTCAGAATGTCTGGACGAGATATTAGAGATGTGTGTCAACAGGCTGAGAGGCGTTGGGCATCAAAGGTAACTAGTGTTGAACTATTCCAGATATAGTCTTAATGTTATATTGAGTCGGTAGTTTTTATTCTAAAATTTGGTTTCATATACTTGTACATGTACTATTACTATATACTTAGTTCTTTGAACGACCATTTGTTTAGTAGTAATGTGAGCCCTAGAAAACAGGTGTTTGGGTATACCCTTAGTGACATGCTAACATAGAGCTCTGATGTGGTTTAACTGACCAAGTGTTTTGAGCAACAAGAATTCAATGTCTATTTTATAGAACAAGCATCTTCATGTATATTTCATGTACGGTTTTCCAATGTACAAAACCTCTTTAAGGCTTACAGTAACTTCATGGTGTCTATGTGAATGGTAGGTTATTCGAGGCCAAGCACACAAAGATGAAGGCGGTGCTTCACTTCCACCGCTCCAAGAGTACGTCGAGAGCGCAGTGGAACGACATAAAGTTCTAATTGCCTCTGCTACCCCGAAACGTGACAATATCTATCCTTCCAAGAAGCCTCAGTATGACTTCCTCTGAGAAGTTAATTTAAACTGGTTACATGTAAGTATGCACATTATAAAGTCTAATTATTATAGTTGCTAGACATTATACTATTCTTATCATATGAACCCATTTCTAGCATTTGGAGCTTTGTTGGGTTAGTGAATGCTAATTGCTAAGGTTATTGATATGAAATATAATACCTGACTAATAGTTGAAGTTCTAGAGTAGCAGATATTTTGTAGCAAATCTGCATTTCTAGCTTAATATTTGGATATTCTGTTCCGTTTATTGAATCAGTAGGAAGAAAACACCGCTTTTGACTTAAATCCTTGTGGGTCACAACATATATAAGGCGCTATTCATAAATTAAATAGAAGGGTTACATCACATAGTGCATGAAATGCACACACTCACTTCCCTTGGTTTCATTTCATATGCCCAAATTGAACTGTAGTAAGCTTAGTAGCATTGCTCCATCCCTGCATAACATAACAAAGCCTTCTTAACGCGATTTCATCCATTAGTTGAATATCAAAATAATCGTATTCAACACAATTGCGTATGGTAAACGAGTTATGAAAAGGTCTCTCACCTTTGAAGTGAGACCCGCGAATGACTACTACCTTCTTCACCACGCTTTCGTTTCTGATTAATCGGGGGTGATGATAAGAACGTTGCAATCTGCAACTGCGTGTTTAACATCATCTCCGTCAACTGAGTTTCCATCTCCAGTCTCCGGTTCTCGGCCTGAATCCTGGCCGCCTCTCTAGCCTTCATCATCTCCAGCTCCACTGCTTCCCTCTTCATCATACTCTCAGCTAAATCACGTAAACTCGCCACCACACTCCGCCTCGACCTGCCGGAACCCCATCCTTCCTCTTCGTCATCAGAGGTCAATTCAACCTCCACTGCCTGTTTCAGTGGGCGGTCAGCATCGTTGTTGCTACTTGAGCTCATGTTGGAACTGGATTTATTTGCAGCCATAAACGTTATATCGTCAAAAACTTGAATTCAATAATGGAAATGATTGATGATCATATTCGCCTCAAAAAACGATGATGCAAAAAGTGGAATGAGTGAATTGGATTCCACTAACCACACATTTTGACTACATTTTTTATGATATGATATAAGTTTGGTTTGCTTTTTTCCACTTGCATTTATTCCATCTTTTCACAAAATTCGAATAATTTGTCTAACAATGTCAGTTAGATTTGATTAATCGTTTATGTTTTAGTTCGTCACATTCGTAAGAGGAATATGTAGTTGTTACTTCAACATTGTTAGGCTACTTTTGTAATTTCAACATCAATCGGGTAGAGACAATTCATTTTGTAGGTTAATTGTAACGAAACATATAATAGGCACATTTTTTTTATTATGTGAATCACCATCTTTCTCTTATCTTAAAGATAACATGATTTATGGTTAACTAGCATATTGCCCGCGTGAAAGCGGCGGGTTAAAGTTTAAGCTAGATTCTTGATTTACGATGTTTGACATGGAACGAAGGTTTAACGGATTGCATATTAATACCAATGATTCAAATATATTTGAAGTAGTATATTAAACATATGAAATTTTATGAATAAGTAGTGATCATTTAAATAATAAGAAGATACTATTTATAATTAGTGATTATGTATTATGTACATATTAAAATTATTATAGTCATTAAAGAATTATTGTATTATGTTACTAAAATAGTCTATTATTTCCAAATTAAAAAGTCAATCCTATCAACGAGGGGTAATTTAGTAACTTCTGATCTTCATTCTTAAAGTACTAAAAGGAAAAGTGTCAGATGATTTATAAGGTAGTTAGATTGTACTTAATAATAGTACATGTGCGATTTATATAAAAAATAACACAAGATGGTTAGTGGATTTGATCTATAAAAATTAACATTTAATATTTTGTATAGTTAGAATATCATATTAGAAACTTGAAACATTTGCGAAAAATTGAAGCGTCACTGAATTAACTGATAAAAAAATTCGAATCAAAAGAAAAGTCGAAGTTTTATTTTTAATAATATGATAAGTTATTTCAATTCGGACAATACCTAAAAATCAAAACGTTACTAATCGATCTGATTTTGGTTTGAAATAACAGTGACCTTGTGGAGGATAATTCAATACTGTTGTTTGTAAGTCGACTCTCAATGGTTTCAGCCAGTCTCCGTCAGCTAAAACTGACAGAACTGACACCGATGGCACCAACCCGTTGGTTCGATCCGTCGATTTTTTCGTCGGACAATTGACGTGCGGTCATTTTGTTTTGGTGGGTCCTGCGCGAGTGAGTTGTTGCAAAATTAAAAAAAACCTCTTTCTATAAAATCTAACCCAACGAACAGATTTTATACCCTTTTTAATTTAAAAATAAAAATTAAAACACTACCTTTTTATTATAAATACACACTCTATTTGACCCATTTTTCACAGTACTATTCTTATTTCTTTTACACATTCCATACACAACAAGTTTCACCACTTTTAACCATTTCATTCACTACGGGTGTGTTTGGTCAACAAGCTTATTGGAGCTTATGAGAGCTTAAGTTATTTTTTCTATAAGCTTAAGTTTATAGTCTTGTTTGGTAGACAAAAATTGAGAAGCTTATCGAAAAAATAAGCTATTTAAAGTAGCTTATAAAAATAAGCTCCAAACTTATGGAATGAAAAATCACATAAATACCCCTTAAATCATAATATATTATATATTTTTTTGTCATTTTATGACAATATACATCTTTAAGCTCCAACTATTTTTACCAAACATTTCTAAAAAATAAGCTTCAATTCTAACTTAAAATATAAGCTCAAGCTACAAGTTACAACTATAAGTTTCTAGCTCCAGCTATCAACTAATTTTGCCAAACACACCCTACAATTCACACAACTTTACACATTCTACACAACTCTATTTTAAACACAAAAACTCTCACAAATGTCTAAAAACAAGTCGATATCCAATAATAAAAAGTAAGATCAACAAAATTTAGTGAAAGATATGTGACAAAATTTGTTGAACAATCTAATAACAAACCCTACTTCACCAATGGGTTTGTCCTCCATTCAATCAAACTACCAATCCCTGTCTCAACCTACGGGATTTGCATTTTGCAAATCCCTACCAACTTGCACCCGATGACCCTCGAAACAATTATCAATTTTAAGGGTGGTACCAAAGCCCACAATTTTCACCAACCACACATTTTTTGCAAAAAATGACAATGGTCACCAAACCCACAATTTTCACCAACCACGCAGTTTTAACCAAACACATCCAACCCAAATTATCAATTTTCACATTATTCTCCGAACACACCCAATCTGAATCACCAACACGCTAATTTCAACATACTTTAAACTCAAAATTTAGTAGAAAGTTCGGCCTAACCCGAACCCCAACCCAAAGACTAAAAGGGAAAAAGGGTTCAAATTAGGTGGACAGACTAGCAGACAAGAATTTTGGCTGAATGGTGGATAGATTGTTTCGAAAATGACGTTCAAGGAAAGTCGCAATCAAACGAATATTTTTGAAAAAAATTCCACAAAGGTTACAATTCTTGTATGCCCCTAAAACGTAACCATAATCAACATACTGGCAAGTAGAATAAAATTTTGCACGACGTAAAAACGTTCCAAGTCATCTTTAAACAGTATGATGAGATTTGCCCTCAAAGCGGTGCTCGAGACGAAGACGTATTAAGCCCATAAGACTTTTAGGCAACAAATACAAAACCGTAAATTCATTTACGAATCATGTTGGAATGTACTAAAACATTATCCAAAATTATTTGCCTAGCCGGGCATAATGGGTAACCAACATAATTTGAATCGGAACCTACCGATCTCAAAATGACCGACGTCCCGATCAATACGTTTCTTGAAACAAACATGAAAAGGTTATTCCAAAACGACCCAATAAGTCGTCCATCGGGTCAAAAATCGGTTAACAGTTCGGCTTCATCGGACGTCAGTTCCTCTTCAAGAAGTGTGCCTTCCGAAAAACTTAAACCCTTTATACGGTTAAGAATACTGCTCTATTGCAACAAGAAGCAATAGTAACAATTACCGAGAACAATATGAAAAAGCGGCTTACAAAACGTTGAGTTTTCTTTATAAAAAAAGTTAAAATTTACCTCTAGAAAGAAACTCAAAATAATCAAAACGCTTGGCAAGAAGTATATAGTTGTTGATATATTTTATAAGTGCTATGGAAATGATTTAAAAAATGTGTAAGTGGGAAAATTTTCAGGTATAGCACGGAAATATCTACATGTTTGTGTTTGATGATATTCTTATAATTATTATTTTTAGAAATGCAACGTTATAATCTAATACACATGCTAGATTATAATTTGGTTTATTTAAATATATATAATATATAATGTTATGGTTCGTTTAATTTTTCAATACAGATTTATATAGCAACCATTTAATCATGCAACTCTTGAATTAAATAAAACCGGGTTAAATAACCATTACTATGAAGACAACTATCGAGGAGAATACTCGGACGAAGACGAAGCTAAAAACGCGAACGAAGTCGAAAAATTGAGCTTGGATTAGATTACTTTATTTAAATTATAGTGTTCTATACTTAATTATTCTAATGTTTTTTTTAAAAAAATATTGCAATGTTTTTTAATTTTATTTGTAAATTTGAAATGTTTTTATTTTAATGAAAATGTGTTTTATTATGATTATTGTGTATAATTAATTAATCAGTTGGTCCTAGAAAAAAGAAGTGACGCAACACTGATAGTAGGGTCTCTCAATTTTTTAAAAAGCTGACCTAGCGCGTTGGTTTCTATCAGTTTTCTTCACCGGTGAGTATAGTCTAAGTGTTTTCTTCCAGAAGATAATGAAATTTTTAGATGGTATTAAGTAATTAAAGTCTACTGTTTCCCTATCATTTAATATATACATCTATGTTGATTATACAATATTAATTCTTTTCAAATTTAGTTGTGGGTAGTTATGTCATTATTATTGTACATAGCGTTAATTGTGTCTTTTCTGATCTTGGGAAGAAAAGGGTTACACCCTTTAGAAGGGTGTATGATTAAAAAACCTAAGAACTGAATCAAAATTAAAAAAAAAACTAATCACCCGCTACTATGGTATAATATTATGCTTGATGTATGTCATATGATTACTTAAATATAACTTTTTTTCAACATAAACCTTTCAAAACCTTTTTTACATAATAAAAAATGTCATTTCTAATCCTTTTAAATTACGCAAGTTTAGAGGCACTCAGGCATGGTCAATTGGAGCCATTGGTGTGGGGACTTCTTCAGCAACGTTTTTGGCCGAGAACTCCGTCGGACGGCAAGCTCCCACACCGCCGTGGCATTCCCGGCAATGTTCCCGATGATATTTTCGAACTTCGTCCTCCTCCAGACGCTGTGATTCGTTTTCTTTTTTCTTTACTTGTTTGTGTTTCTTGCGAATGTGTTTGCAGTGTGTATGTTGCTGCAGCAAGACAGCCCGCCCAAAGGAAGAATAAGATATAGAAGACATATGGTTTCTTGGATTTGAGTAGGCTTTTAAAGCTGGGTAACAAAATGGGTTATTAAAAATTAGATTGGACCATTAAAGTGGACTAATAAAATTAAGTTGGGCTATATTATTGGGTCAAAACTATTTTAATTAAGTAGTGTTTTTGTTACATATTTTATAAATAACAATTGTATTTGAGTTTTATTTAATTTGTTTGGTTTAAATTTTTTTATTTAATTAGTTTCACTTAAAAATTGTTAAAAATTAAAAACTCCAAAACACTGTCTACCACATCACAAATCCTCAGTTTCAATTTTTTCCAGAATTGTAAATACTAAATCACCACACCTTATGCTCTTAATAATTTTGAAAAAGAAAATAAAAGCATAAAAGAAATTATTTAGCAGTGAACATTTATTTATGAAAATGACATTTTAAACACTTCATATGTGACGAAATGAGTATAAGTCAATTTTCTGAATCTAATTTGCATTAATAAGCAAATGAATATAAGCGATAAGCTTGTCAAATAAACACATCCAAAAACGCATAAGTTTGAAATTCGACTATTAAGCAACGTAATAATAAGAAAGCTAATTGACTTACGAAATAGAAGAAGGTGCATTTTGAAACTTAAAGTGAAAAAAATAATTTGTTTTTACAGTGTAATTATAATTCGACTTTAACAAAATAATCCATAGTACCCAACCGAACGAACGAACTAAAAGCCCCTAATGATTTGATAGCTTCAAAAAGAATGTTTAAAAGCCCCTATAATTTACTAAATTTACACCAATCGTCCCTCCTGCTGTAATCATCAATTCATCATCAGATAAGAGTTAAATATCCTGTGTTTGTTTCTTGTGAATTTAGCTACCACCGCGATCGGAGGAACCTTCAAGAAACGATGACATCACGCGATAAGAAACCCGCAAAACCCTCAACCAGTCGACCCGGTGGTATTCGGACTTTATCCGATTTGAATCGCCCTTCCGCTAATGACTCCGACAGCGATTCCGATGGCCCTCAGGAGTACTACACCGGCGGCGAAAAGAGGTTTACACTTTTAAACCCTAAATTTCATTCATCACTCTTACTACTGTATACTGTATACTCCCTATCTCAAATTCGGATTCATATTCAATTTCCTTTTTAATCTATTGTCAAATTAATGTTTTGTTGCCGTCAGTTAGGGGAATCGTAGAAAGATTGTAGGTATGGAATCTAGGTCAAAATTGAAGTTTCATAACTCTGTTCAAATTATATATGCGAATTGGTAGATCGGATAATTAGTCTGAAAATGGTTTTTGCAACTTAATGGTGCAAGATCAGATAATTAGCTGATCAAACCTAGGATGGGTAGACTGTTTTACGATATTAATCTTAATAATCAATAGTTTTACTGCATCTTCGTATCTGATTACTGATAACTGGTTATAATGACATCTAAGTCGCAATCAGTTTGTACACACATCAAACATCCCCAATCTGTTACTGAAGTATGGGATTCATTTAGGTTTTGATTTTCTATTTAGTGTACGTGGATCGCACATATGCTTACTGTAGCTACCATGAGGCTTTCGTTATATGAAATTTGAATACAATGCCGATGGTAAGTTGGACTCCTGCATGGCATGCCACAACTTTTCTTGTTTTCAGAGATTTGTTAGAAGGAAACTTATTTATGCATATGTTTCAAACTGTTCGCCCCTCTTGTGGAGTAAATTTAGTTCAAATTATGGAGCACTATGATTAGATATCATTCTAGAAAGACAATGCAATTTTTAGTTTCGTTAACATGGTTTAGGTTCTACGTGAATTTGTACCAAATGGTTACTGTTTTATAGTCTATTGCTTTATAGTTTTCGTGAGTTCTAGACTATGCTATACAAGGCTTGAATGATGGATACAGATTTTATTAAAGACTGGTATACGATTTGAAGCCATTTGTTTTGCCAAGATGCATGTTATTATGTTAATTGGGAAAAATATATGCATATTGGAAGTTGATTGTTTCAGTATAGATATGAATGCTAAAGTTTGCTAGATGCTGGGTACTATCACTGGGTTTATTTTGACGTAGCTTTAAGTTTTGTGCAAGAGATAGAGAGTAGAGTTTTTTGTGTAAAATTTTAGATTGCTCCAATACTAATCAACCTTGAATAGCGTGAGTATTATATACTCTCTTTTTATAAGATATACAAGTCCAGCTGTCCACATGGTAGGATCCATTCTAATTTTATTATTCTGATTAATCACCATAGTTACCAAGATCACAAGGCATTCCCTGTATTCTTTTAACGTTTGGGTCATAGTGAGCCCCTGAAATAGACATGAAAACTCCTAATGTAGTCTCATAAGGTTGCTCGGACTTTAACTGTAATTCACCCCAATTCATGGCCCAGATTTTAATACATCGGCTTGCATATTGCGAGAATCCGGTTTAAAGTTACCAAAGTTCATAGTTTTATCGTACATCTTTTGTCAATTGTGGCACCAGTGGAGAGCATCTTTATTCCCTTCACCTGTCCATAACTGCGCTCATGCTATCTCCATTCGTCTTCAATTCCTCCCCCAATTATTTGAAAGCTACAAAAAGAGAGATTAATTAACTCCTTCCCTAATCATGTTTAGGCAGTTACAAACTAGGATAGACAGACAGTGAAACAATGAAATCGCTAACGTGAGCCTTGACGAATGAGACAGACGATCATAAGTAATTACATATAGTAAATGAGTGATATAAGCATAGGATATTTTATGGTATGTTACTCTATGCCAGTTAGTATACATATGGATGATGTATGAAATATGAATATCACTGACATTGTTGGTAATGCTATTTGCAGCGGTATGCTTGTCCAAGATCCTAATAAGCGTAACGATGTGGATGAAATTTTTAACCAAGCCAGGCAACTAGGTGGTGTGGAAGGACCCATGGAAAATCTTCGTCCTTCAAGCTCTAGAAGTTTTACTGGAACTGGAAGGTTACTTTCTGGCGAGGCGGTGCCAGCTCCAGCTGCTCCTGAGCAGCCACAGAATGTTGTCCATAACATCGTATTTTGGAGGAACGGTTTCAGTGTAAATGATGGACCTTTGAGGAGGTTGGATGATCCTGAAAATGCACCTTTCCTCGAGGTAAACAAGAATATATCAGTGTTGTATGTGGCTCCGTGTATAAGGGGTCTGCTTGTGTCAAAGATGGCAATTCTGATCCATGCAACTAACATGGGTCAATGTGGTTATATTGTATCTCCAGTGGGTCAAATGGGTATAATTAAAATTTTTGTGCTAACAGAACAGAATATGTCATTTAATTGAAAAATTGACATAAAAGTGTTGGTGGGTGATCTGACCCAACTCATGTTGACCTGTCACTTAACCGCCCATTATGCCACCTTTATCCTGTGAATTATGACTTTTAATTAGTTTGTTTTTCACTTTCTTGCCTGTCTCAACTTTTTGAGCAATCTTTGTGTAGAGTATCAGGAAATCTGAGTGTCCGAGAGAGCTTGAGCCTGCAGACAGAAAATCCTCAGTTCATGTCAATCTTATAAGGAGGGATGAGAACCGTCCTGTGAGTCTCTTTTTCTTCTTTTAATGTTTATTATTATATTTGTTGGTTCTTGCCCCTCCCATCTACTTTCTTTGTTCAGTTACAAGACCTTTTTGGTTTTTGTTTGTCTTACAGGAACCACAAGTGGCACCACAAGTTGCATTTCAAGGAGTAGGAAGAACATTAGGCAGCAACACAGATGAAGCAGCACCTGATGCAAATACTTCAACCACTGCTGCTCCCTCTAGCAGTCTTGTTTTGGACAACTCATTACCTTCAACCTCGATTCAGTTACGTTTAGCTGATGGCACCCGGATGATTGCCCACTTCAATTATCATCATACTGTTGCTGATATACGAGCCTTTATAAATGCATCAAGGCCTGATGGTTCAAGGACTTACCAGCTGCAGACAGTTGGGTTCCCACCGAAGCCACTCACTGATCCGAACCAGACCATTGAGCAGGCTGGCCTTGCTAACTCAGTTGTCATCCAGAAAGTCTAAAGGATGGTTCCCAAACTTTAGTAATGTGGTCATTTGAAGCTAGTGCCTTTGGAATATTAAACCAGAAAAATGTCTGCTATCATTAAAGCTCTTGTTCAAGAGTAGCATAATGCTTGTATAAATTTGATGTGGACTCCCCTTTCTCTGTAAAACTTTTGGCTTGATCTTTTTATATGCACCCTTGTAATTCACAAAACATTAGTCGAACAGTGGTACTAGAACTTGAAACATCTCTACCTTTTATCATATTAAAGTTGCAACTATCTGGAACTGCAAACCAACTAAGACTGAACTTTTAATCACTATTAAATTCAATCATTGAATGTTTCTATTAGGTTGTAATGTCTCGTGGAACTATATATTGATGTGAAAGACATTGACAATTGTGTGAACTTTCAAGCTTTAAAGATTATCATCGCATCCAATAAACTATATATGTGAAATGTTGATGGAAGTAAGACGATTTTCTGAGAACCTTGTTACACTCAGAAGTGAATTATGCAAGCTTTCTGCTGGAATCTCATGTCCATCGAATGTTCAAAAGACGTCGATGCAATATAGTCGCAAAGTTTTTGACACCATCTTATGTTTTAATGATTCGGCTATGAAAGATGGATATCGTAGGTTTAAGATAGGGTGTAAAAGAGATATGGTATCTAATGTACAAGACTTGAAGATATATGTTATGTCTGCCATGGCTCATAACTTTGGCCTCATTTTGCGAACTTATAGTGAGACAATGGCCACAAAAAGATAAGCATCTCACTTGTAGCAAACTTGTATCAATTAAAATCCATCCATAGTGGGATGATTTAGACAACTTCCATAGCTAAATTTGTTGTCGGCCAAAAGAAAATATATATTGGAATATTTCACATTTCAAAAGTATGTTTGGTGTTACCTTTGGTTACATAAGCAATGTTTGAGTTAATCAGCATCCAACTAAAGAAAAACGTACTCCAAAAAGGGATTCCATATTTTTATCATCCACATAATTGAGGATAATATTTAGCAATACCCATGAATAAATTATGTTCTGTTATTTCGGATTCAAGATCGATTGGAATTGAAGTTAGTTTTTGCCTTTCATTCTATTAACAACATATTAATAAAAAATACTCCAACATATTAATAAAAAATACTCCAAAGGGTTATCACTTCGTGCATGATGTATGAGTACCTAACTGAAGGAGGTTTTTTCTATTGAGGTTACCAGGGGAGGGCGACTATTTTACTCAGATATAGGTGATCTAACTGAGATATCTCCGTGAGCGTTTCCTACCATGTCCATAACCACTTCAAAATGTGTAATTAATGAGGTTTGAACATAAGACCTCTTATTAGTATATTAAAAAGATAACTATTAAGCCACATTGATAATGGTTATAATGTGCGAGTATGTATGAGATGAATAACTGTGTTAGTGGAGCCTTTGTTCACCCTTAAGAAAATGAAAGAAAACGTATGTACATGCTTATTGTGTTTTAAACCGGCTTATTTATGAAATCTGTCCTTATAGTTTTTTTTTTCATGTTTTCAGTTCAATATGTTTACAGTATGATCGAAAATAGTAATTCGTCCACCTAAAATTACTAAAATACCAAAAAAAAATTATCGTAAACTTATTGAACAAATAATGTAAATAAAAATATTTTTAAACACAAGAATCATTAATCTGTGTAAATCAGAGTACCATTTATCAAATTTACTTAAAGTAACTATCATATCAAGATTTGTAATACATAATGAGATTAGCATCAGACTACAACTTCGTTATCACGTGATGGTCTCATGGTCCACTACATTGGTATAACTTGTGTCTTACTTTGTATGTTCTTCTACTATTTACAAAGGGTAAACGTTGTCAATCGATAATCTACTTTCGCCTTCATCCTTATCAGGTTAAATATTTATCTAAAATATTACAATAATTACAATAATTTGTATGCTACTCTTAAAGGTTTGTATCTACACATGTTAGATTATAGGAGTAACTTATAAGTAAAGTTGAATTATATATGTAAAGATGAAAGTAGATGAAAGTAGAATTGATTATGTTTTCCATGTCATTAGCAGCTTACCTGCGCAATATGCCGGTAAGATATTCGAAATTGATATTTAAAAAAAGTAATTAATTATTATTAAAGTGTGTATGTTGATATATCTTATACAAACATATAATATGTTGATATATTTTTATATCAAAATAGAACTTTATACGAGTATAATGTTACTATTTTTTAAGAGTAAAACAATTTATAATTGATATATCTAATAGGAGAATCATAAAAAGACTCAACCCTTATAATTGATACACTCTTTCATATTTAAAATTTAATATTAGAGTTCTTATGAGTTGTATAATTTCCATATATTTTTAAGTATTTAAGAAAAAAAATGTAATATGCTTATAATAAGTAGTAGAGATTGATTGTGTTTTCCATTTCAATGGCAACACGGTGCCACGTAAGTAACCGATAAATTTATCAAGTGAAAGGTAGGTTTATCTTCATTCTAGCACAAAACTAACTGTTGTGTTACATATCGTTGCA
This sequence comes from Pseudognaphalium luteoalbum, assembly GCA_963422505.1. Lineage (NCBI taxonomy): Eukaryota > Viridiplantae > Streptophyta > Magnoliopsida > Asterales > Asteraceae > Pseudognaphalium > Pseudognaphalium luteoalbum. Next base: position 30,280,488 of record OY730192.1, read on the forward strand.
ATATCTCGAATACGTTACACAACTCGGGACAAAACTCACAAAACTAATACAGTAGTAGAATGCATATCCGCAATGTACATATTCCAAAGTAGCACATTTGCAATTTCTAACTTTTATAACTAAATAGAATCTTTAAAGACGACATTTGTTAAATTCAAAATGATCATAAATACAAGAGAAAGAAGATACACGAGCTAGGTTGATATGATGTTAATATTCTTGTTTTGTAGTTTGTTTTGTCTTGTAACATGACATGATTTGACTTTTTTAAAAAGAAAAAACGTAAGTATTTTAATTTTGGTACGAATGTAATGGTTAGAATGGTAACAAATAAGGTGTCATTTCATTTCACGTAAAAGAATAAAACGTTTTTATGACATTGAACAAGATGCCAAAACATCAGATGTGCGTTTCTTCTTTATTTTGAATATATCACAAACATAATCATCAATAATTACACACACATGTGGCTCCACTACTCAATTGCTATATTTAGAAACCTAAGTATTTTGTTTATTACTAACATTAATATCATCATCCGAACGTTTGTTGGATTCAATTATTTACATGTCGGATTTGTTACACGAGTTGTTTTAAGCGTTTTAATATAAGTACATGTGACATGAGCCGATATTATCGGACCTATACAAGACATGCTTGAAATGAAACATGTACCATTTTAATATTTATTTATCACAAGTATGATGTAAAGTTGCTTTGACGTTAAATATATATTTATTGCTGTATTGCATCGATAAAAAAGGAAAAGAGAAAGGTTATAAGACAAACTTTAACTAGTAACTTAGTCTTAAACACACTTTGTTCTTGATAGTAGGAGTGTTCGGTCGGTCTCGGATTTTCGAGTATATAAATGATTCTTTGAACTCAAGCGAATAAGATTCAGATTATTTGGATCCGGGTTTGGAATGATTTGAATTCGATGATGTGTTTATACCCGAATAAAGTAATGTAAGCCTTACAATATAACATTGATAAAAATATTTTTAAAAACCAGTTTTAATTAAAAAAAACTGATTTGGGTCATTTTTAAATCAAAACAATTGTTTTATGGTGTTATTTAGTAGTGAGCGAATATGGCTTTGATGGAGGATTCGATCGGTTCATTCCTCTAGCAACTATGGTGGTGTTTGAAAAGCAGTATGTTGAATAATTGTAGAGATATTGATGCTATAAATGAGCATTCTTGTTTACAAATCATTCTTAAGAAAAATGGCATGAGTGACATTTTCCAGCGTCTTTTTGGGGGGAAAGAAATCATCAGTGTCTCATTAGATCATTTGGACAAAGTTAGACAATACTTGGAAAGGCAAGTGGGACTCGAGATCGACTCCTAGGGAGCGGATTGTTGTTGATTCATTTCCTAATTAATAGTGCAAATCATTGGGCAAAATCTCGATCTAAAATCATTCAGACATTCACCCGTTTTTAGCATTGCCAATGTTCATTGTTCTTGGAACTTATGGGTGCCAATTAAATCTAACATTTGCAACGCGCGGGCGATCTTTTTTTAACCCACATATATTATGCCTACATGGGAGAGGCAAAGCTTCGTAGCCAGCTTCGGTTCTTTCTTGCGACCAGCTTCTCACGTAGGTGAGCAAGCTACCTTCAGCATCGATTGGTAAAATCCATGTAAAAAAAATAGGGACTCTCATAACAAGCGGAAGTAGATGATTGTGTTTTTTGGTAAGTCTTCGGACAATGTAAATGATTGTCTAGTGGAGTGCTCAAAGGTAAGCAACATTTGGCGGAAGATTTAGCGTTGCTGGCACATTATCTACTATACTCAACTGTACCGGCGTGTAGTTATTATTTAACATGCTGCTAATAAAATTGTTGTGATTAGCAATAAATGGGTGGTGGCCTTTCAAGCGATCAAATTAAGAGATACGTTAATTTCCAAATGTTCAAGGTGTGTCTGGTAACAACTAATTGGAGTTAAAACTTGTGGGTGGTTCCCAATAATCCTTTGAGAACTCTTAAATAGTGTACACATTGAAAATGTTCTTATTAATTAGAAGTCATTTTTGCTAACATGAAAATGTTGGAGATTGTTAGCAAAATAATATCATAGAATCTACAAGTTATTTCAAGTAGAGTGTGTTTAGCAACACCATTTTAGAAGATTATGAGGTATTCTAAGATATTGAGCTTCTAATTTTAAGAATCTCAATCTCTTACAAAATTAAAATCCTTGTTTGGCATCAAATAAAAAATAGGGATTTTTCAAAAAATAATCCATTGAAAGAGGATCCTTTAAAACTAGCTTATTTTTAAAATCTCCATCTCCTACTTGTTAAATTACTAGATTACCCTTATTTTAATTAATAAAGATCTATAGTAATATAATCTCGTGTCATTTTGTGTCATTTTACATTCATAAGCTCCAACCCCAGCTAGTTTGCCAAACACTTGGAAAAAAAAAAAAAACTACAGCTCCAAGTAAAAGCTCCATCTCTAGCTTCTAACTTCTAGCTCCATCTCATTTTGAGCTCCAGCTAGTTTTGCCAAACACACCCATAACTTATAAAAGAATCATTAGTTATTAAAATTATCAGTCACAAACTTCAACTCCAACTACCTTGTTTTCAATCAAATTCTTAAATATAGACGCTTCACGTGAGGAAAATATGTAATTCTCTCTTTTCTTTTTTCTTTTTTAATTTTTTTTTGTCGTCTTTAAATTCTAGCTACCGGTACTTTGATGGTTGCTATGAGAATTGAGATTGTAGCGTTTTTCGTATCGTAAAAGAAAAAAGTGGAAGTAATAAAAAATGACTGGTGTCACAGCTTATAGACATGACGTAAAGCAATTTACAAAACAACTTTTGCTCTACCCAATTCTATTCTCTCTTCTGTTTACAAACTACATCCCTACAAAATACTACATCCCCCTATTACCCCGTAAAACCTACCCCTTTCTTTCTCTCTCTCTCTCACCATCTCTAAAAGTAAAATAAATTTTTTAAGATCAGTTACATCTCTAAAAGAAATATTACATGACTCAAACACAACCTTAAACCTTAATAGTTAAATGTACATTATACATGTCACATTTATCATCATTAGACTTTAGATTTGGATTCATAACCTTTCGCACATTATTATCACTATACCAAAAGCTTGTTGGTAATTCTCTCATATTCTCCATTAAATTAGTTTTTAGTTAAATTCAAGATGTGCAATATTTGCCATGCAAAGGAAGTGACGTTTCTGGTTCTCCTATTGTATACATGCCTTTGGTTGTTGTGATGGACCGAACCCAGCCCCACTTAATTATTCGGGTACGGACCCTTTCTTTGTATACTTACAAAACATACGAGCCAAAAACCTATTCTTCTCATTATTCTCTTCACCAAATTTGTGTTATACATAAATATATCCATTCGATAATTTAATACACTCTTCGTCGAGATTAATTTGTCACCAAGTTGAAAACACTTGTCAGCTTTAGCATTAATGCATATTTATTTTTAGAAGTGAAAAATTATTATTATAAAACAAATAAAAATAGTAAGATGGTCAAATTATTTTGGATAACTTTAACTTGTAACCCTGCGAACCTACTATCCATCAATCCCATGTAATATACTAAACACATACGTATACAAACAAAAAAAGGGTCCTACTATACATACTATTTATTTATTATTAAATTAACTCTTCTGTATTTTTTCTGTACTTTTTCAAATCATTATTTCTTACATTCTGCATATTTCCGTACTTTTTCTGTACTTTTTCTATTATTTTAAACAACAAATGGTATGATAAGAAATAAAAAATGGTATAGAAAGATAAACCCCAAAAAAAATTAAACTGAACTTTTTTAATCAAAATCACTGATAAATCCTTAGTTGATGACGTATATTAGTACAAATAATATAAAGTGTGGTTGAGTGAATATTGAAATTAAAAACAAAGTGTACTTATTACTGTATTAGCAATAGACATACAAAACCCTAACCCTAAAGGAACCAAGTGACGAGACCGGACTCTAAACTCAATCTCTTTTTATATCTTCACAAAAGACTCTGCACTACTTCAATTACCAACAACACTGACAACTTCATATTTTATATTTATGCTTTTATGGTTTTTTTTTATATTTATCTTTATATTTATACATCTTCAAATAGTTTACTACCTACGTACTACTACGTATTTGCAAATATTCTTGGTCAATTTTTACTTCTAATCTAATACGCCGTACTAATATGCGTCTATCAGTATCTTTCGGTCATATATTACTTATTAGACTTTAGTTGCATCCTTTCCTATAAAAACCCATTACACTAAAAAAATACTAGTAATTTTTCACCATCACATTTTATTCATCACGTTTAAACATGTTTTAGAACGTTGCAAGTCCATCGAGATGTTTAAGATTATAAATTTGCACGATTAAACTTGCCTAAAAAAGGAGTATCAATATTTGAGTATGCAGGTGTCAATAAAAGTACTTGAAAATGTGATCCAAATTTCTTTACTTTTTGATTTAAATAGTAGTATTAATTAGTTTCTTTTGACGTATATGAAACATAGATTCAGTATTTTTATATTTTGAAGATATATAATTAGTATATACTATATACCCAAAAAGAAGAGAGATGTAAAATCAATCAATTTCATGTAACAATACCCTATTCTTTTTGTCCACTTGGGTTGTAGCTACTTGCGGCATCTTATTGTACAATAAATACATGCATGAGAGCTATGGACCGTGTACACTTGTGTCCTCGACAGCCAAAACTCCGTCCATGGACTCACTTTTAATATTACTCTTGATTAGGGTGCATTTGTCATCTCATTTTAGGATTAATAATGGTTTAATACCTAAACTTTCAACTTTTTTTTCGTTTTAACATTAAAAATTTTTTTTTAACGTTTTAACACTCTAACTTATAGTTTGACCAAAACTTAATACCCAAACTTTCAACTTTTTTCCGTTTTAACACTTCAAACTTCTTTTTTAACGTTTTAACACTCCAACTTATAGTTTGAGCACAATTTAATCTCTTTAGTTTGTTTGTCCGTTTAAAATTACGCTTCTGAATTTTTTTGATATATATATATATATATATATACATATATACATATGATTTAAATGCTTATAAATTAATCGTAACGTGTCATCATAATTAATTTTATAATGTTTTATTTTCATAGCGATATATTTTTATAATGTTTTCGTGTATAATATTTTTAGTTATATGAAAAGCTATTTATAATGAATGCATGTTGCTATAAAATGATAAATGGGTATTAAACGATAAATAGGTATTTCTAGTCAATTATTTCAACATTACCTATTCAGCAAGTTACCAGTTGTAAATATCCTGATTAAAATCTGACCAGGTAACAAGTTAGAATTATAACAATAATAAACTATGATTAAGAGGTTAATAACAATCGAGATCACGAGGTTAGCTAATTTTAGTATTCTTTAAAGGATTAATAGAATACATATTAAATATACAACACATAAGAAGAATTTCTAGTGTATTCAAATCGAATCTTGATTATTTCAAACTAAAGAGTTAACAAAAAAAATCCAGAAGTGTAATTTTAAATGGAGAAACATACTAAAGGGATTTAATTATGGTCAAATTATAAGTTGGAGTGTTAAAACGTTAAAAAAAAAAGTTGAGGTGTTAAAACGAAAAAAAATTGAAAGTTTGGGTATTAAGTTTTGGTCAACTATAAGTTGGAGTGTTAAAACGTTAAAAAAAAAAGTTGAAGTGTTCAAACGAAAAAAAGTTGAAAGTTTGAGTATTAAACCGTTATTAACCCCTCATTTTATGGCTTCCCTAATTAAACTAGAACCTCTTAAAATATATTCCACTAAAGTAGTGTCACATTAGTACTACATCATCTTTTCTCAAAACTGACTTTAATTAACTGATCCATGCTATTAGTGAAACCATTAACTTTTTGGCTCATATTTACCAATTACCATTATTTGTATATACGAAAAGAAAAGAAAAAAAATCTGATTGAGTGTCGGATATCTGACGAAACCAAACCACGAAGATCAACCGACAGATGGTACCATTGGTGTTGGTTGGACCGACGCCCGTCGGTTCTAAACGACGACACCACTAGGACTGCTCTAAGGGCTTCTTTAGCTCCAGCCATAAACTTCAAGTAATTATTACCAAACATACCCATAACAGATGATGTTTATATAAATAGCATTGTATGTATTATTATTATAATTAAAACAAGGTTTTTTATTCACTCAAACCAAATAAATATAAATATATAATTAACATCAAATAACAGATCCAAAGACTTAGGAGTATCAAAACAAACACCGAAAATTTTACGTACAGCCTAAGGGTGTGTTTCGTAAATTAGTTAAAGATGGAGATGAAAATGAGAGAAGGTTGAAGTTAGAGGTGGAGATTTTACTTTTTATAAGTGTTTTATAAATTAATTGAGCTGAAGCTCATTAATGCAAAAATATTATTGCAAAAATATGTAACCATATTTTTTAAATGGTTATAAAGAAAGGCAATATTAATTTTAATATTAGAGGATGGGGATTGTTAATACATCATTTTAATACTATAAACTACGGAGTATTATTATTATCATCATTTTATTTTAATACACTAAAGTACATCTTAATTAATACCGGAAGAGACATTCGGCCTGTCCAGAAACTAGCTAGACCAACTTTTAATTGCTGTTAGAGGCTTAGAGCTATTACCTTTTTCTTTTGAAATAATTACAGGTTACAGATTTGACAGGTACAACTATAAAAATGATTATGAGAGAGAAATGAACTGAACTCCACTCCTATTCTATGTCATCCTATATATCCAAGCATCCAAAACCATCACTCACCAATTAATTAAAACAAAATTTAACAGTATTTAGTATTTACTCATTCAAAACGTACCCATGTTTCGGGTGTGTTTGTCCAGTTTCTAGGAGTTTTTAGAAGTTTTTATATGTAATCGGTTCGATTGGTTTATAAGTCGTTTGGTTAATGAGTTTTACATTATATATTAGAATTTAAACAGTATTTCAAATTCAAGTGGGATGATGAATTTGAGAACTGATTATGATCCTCAATATTAACGTACTCATAGTTGTAGTCACCACCTTGAGCCTACCACGTACATTGAAGATCGCCTCAAAGACGGAGCGGAGTAATTGAATGTGGTTGATGGATCACACTGTCCATATCACACGACTCACGATGCTTTAATCGATCAACATTTTTTTCAATCTAAAATGAAGTTGGTATCAATTATCTAACCACCTGGGTACGTACGTAGGAATAGTATACTACATACACCATGGGTGCATTGGACCAACTCTAAATGATTAATTTGTTGTTAAAATATTCCTTAAAATAGCAGCCAATTAAATGATTTCGGGTTACCTTTCCTTTAGACCAAAATGGTCAATGCTTCCCCTTTGATCAACTTGTTAGCCTTTTAATACAGCTAGCCCAAGTCTCATAATTAACCTTTATGCTTTAACCCACTTTGTTACATTTGTTCCCCCACCCCCCTCCAAATCACGTTCTTACGAGTATAATTTTGGATTATATATGTATGAATTATGTAAAGCGCACTTTAGAATTCCAATTATGAAAGTTATGGAATTGATATAGTTAGACTTGTAAGCGAACTGAACCTTCGGCGAACTATTCGTGAACTGTTCGGCGGGAAATTCGTTTATGTTCGTTCGTTTCGTTTTATGAATAAACATGGACAAATTTTTATTTTCGCTTAATTATATGAACGAACATGAACACATGTCTTGTTCGTTCATTTACGTTCGTGAACTTAGATAATATGTTCGTGAACGTTCGGTTAAATGTTCGTTTATTAATTAATAGTATAATTAAATCAATACATATTTATATATCGTATTTTGATTTAAGCTAAATTATATATATAATATTATTAAATATTTAGATATTTTTATTTAATAATAAAGAGTATTAAATATCTAGATATATTTACTTCACATTTTCCTCTCATATTTTCCTCTACTCTAAACACACCTCTACTCCATCCCTCATCTAGTTCCAGATCTGCTACTCTTACCTACTATCGAACAAATGAGTTCATTTTTATTCTGATAGTTTTGTAATGTTGAATATGCATTGCAAAGTTTCAACTATAATAATATATATGTGTAGATGTGTATATATATACATTCGTTTATGTTTATTGAGGTTCGTTTAGGGTATTAACAAAGAAATGCATTAAATTATGTGTTTGTTCGTGTACGTTTGTTTGTGTTCGTGAACAAACAAATTTTCTTAGTGAACGAACATGAATAACAAAATCCGTTCGCTTATATGTTCATGTTCGTTCATTTGTTCATCAAAACACTAGAACTGTGAGACAACCGTACCTCAACTCAAGTCACAAGATACATTACATCATGAAAAGTTTTGAATAATATTTGCATTTTTTGAATAATACTTATGTTCAATTTTGACAAAAAAAAATCATGAAAAGTTTTCACCCCCTTGAAATCCCTTTTAAGTACTGTAACATCATATCGATCTAACTTGAAACCTTTAACGGGAGGTTAAACTTATTTTCTCGATCTATAAGTTCAAACTTCTTTGTTAGTATACAAATATTTAAGTTTATTATAAAAATAAGCTCTATAACTATAAGCTACTAGAAGGGATATATTGGAGCTTATTTGTTATTCCGTAAGCTAGAAGTTATTGTTTTATAAGTGTTTGACAAACTAAGTAGATCTTAAAGATATGAATTGGCATAAACAGACATTAAAGTTATGTGATAAATAATTTATAAGAGGTATTTAAGTAATTTTTCATTTCATAAGCTATGAGCTTATTTTTAGTAGCTTATTCTTTTAAAGTTTACTTTTTCAATAAGCTTATAAAATTTTTGTATGTCAAACAATACTGAAAGTTAGAGCTTATTGCAAAAAAAAATAAGCCACTTAAGCTCTTATAAGCTACCTTGTCAAACACACTCAAAGTATCTTTTAAAAATAAGCTCTTAGCTTATGAAATGAAAATTTTAATATATATATATATATATATATATATATATATCATATAAATAATTTATCATTATTTTCTTTTATCTTTTTGTGTTAATGCTTACTTATAAGCTTCAACTGATTTGTTAAACACTTATAACTTCAGTTATCATGTTAAAAAATAAACTTTAGTTATCATGTTAAAAAATAAACTTTAACTATCAGCTAAAGCTATTAGTTTCCAAACACGCCTTTAAGATGACATACATCAAATACCGAATGAAATATATGTTTTAAATTTTGTATTTAATACACACATGAACACATGTTTTAGATTATGTATTTATTCATTTTTAAGGTGTGTTATTCTATCGGATTCTAGCAAATTAAGATTTTTATTATTATTTCTACGAACCTAACTCTCCTAAAAAATTTAAGTAAATTTTCTGATAAAAAAAAAACTTGATTCTTAAAAAAGTGGCTCTAGATGAAGCACTTGAAATAATGTTTTTATCACCTATTTAACACTTAAAAAGCCATTAAAATAAGGATTTTGCTAAATTAAATTCTTAGGATTCTTTTTAAGTCTTTTATACATACTTTAGGAGTTATATTAAACTATAAACTATATCTCCGTCTCCTTTTGAATTTTGGTTGATCATGAATTTTAGATTAAGGTACAAACAAAATATGCATGTTAATGAAATGTGTTAGTGCTTTAGTTGAAAACCCTAAAAATAAAAAGTTGTTTTAAGTATAAAAAAAAAAGTCCTACTAGTATAAAGATAAGCTTTAACTCCAATTACAAGTTTTAGTTACCAAATTCAGCTTATTCAATTGAAATACATTACATCAATTGAAATACATTACAGTACTAATTATGTTTCATGATATTGCACACTACTAAATTATACTCCATATAAGACAATTGCTAACATACAAAACTACAAATCATTACCATTACCACCTAGCTAGATTAAACATGTGTTTAGAAAAGGGTCCTACTAACTATACTATTTTCTTTTATTTTTTATTATATACTTTTTTTCATCACTCTTTTTATTATTCTGTAATTTTTTGTACATTTTTTTAATAGATAAATTATAAATAGTATGATGAGTATATTTTAATGGTATGGATAGATAAAGCTTTAAATAAAAGTAGGTTTTAAACGAAAAATTATTTATATTTGTACTTAAATTACCACATGCTTTTTTGGAGGGGACAGATGACAATACATTGAGAAAGAAATAGAGAATAATAAGCAAACAAATGAGTGTACAAATAGCTATCAAGCAGCTGTGACCCTGTGACTCTGTGAGTGTAACTCAGTGACATACTCGCTCCTTTACGACAAATAAATAAAAAGCTTAATAAAAACAGAACATAGATACAAAAACAGCACACTTTAATAAGCTGTGAAAATTTTTTTCTTCAAGTTATCTAATGTACACATTTCCTTTCAGAATCATATTCCCTAATTTTAATTGAAGTGTTACACATTAAAAAATATATAGGCTTAAATTTGTCTAATCATACATTTTTTTGACAAATGAATTCAGCTTATTATTTTTTGATAAATTAGCCAAAGAGGTCAATCATTGTAATATGTGTATCGATAGGAATTTTGAGCGTATTCAAATATACGAAAACATAGTTTATGAATAAACGACGAGGTAATGAGGTAGGTCGTACATGCACTTAAATTAAATTTAGTTATTCATTAGTCACATCAACCTAACAAAGATAAGAAGATAATACTTGAGCAATTAAAAAAATGTATCGGTACATTCTTTGAATTGATTGGTAAAAACAATGAAAAATAATCGATGAGAAATATGTGTTAATAACATTAGTAGTAACCGTATTACGAGTCAAGTAAACAAATCTAAAAACAAAGTAACTCATACGTTGGCTTTTAAATGGTTTTGAATCTTATGAGTCATTCAACTACTCTTCCGAATCGTGCTGACTCATAACACTTTCGAGTTAAAAAACCAAACAAAATTTAGATGTGATGTAGAAAAAAATAGTGTAGAAGTATAAATGACTAGTTTGTTTTAAAGTAAGCGTAATGTCTTTTGCCTCTCGTCGACTTAGTCATCGACACTCGTTCTCCTTTTATTATTCTAGGTATAAATCTTAACACAATGATTCTCTATGAGTGATATCTCAAAAACACTATAAAGACTATAAAAAGGTGTAATTAAGGAAACGATTGAGAGATAGTGACCGATTAAATAGTCAAGTTCTTACAATAGTATCACTTACTCGATTACCACGAATAATCTCAAATGTGAACTTTTAAAATGTACATGATCGATTATAAAGGAGTATAATAATTAGTTTATAATAACTTGCTTAAATCTTATAAATGTCATACGTATTATAATTTCTTAGGATTTTTAATTAGAGTGTGTAAACTTGTATATTAACTTTGAAAATTTATGATTTATATATAAGATATGCTAATATTTATCGGTGTCTAATTTGTATACATATGGTATTTTTGCGTGATATGAGTCGCATCGCGAATTGACACCTATGATTAGTTAATGAAGTAGACACGAATCTAACCCATACCATTAGGCACGTATGGCAAAAATTCGATCGATATTATTTGAACCCATACATATATCTAGGGCTGTAAATTAGGCGAGCTAACTCGATTCGAGTGAAGCTTAAACGAACTCCAACTCCGGTTTATATATTTTGGAGTTCGTTTAACAAATAAGTCGAGTTTGATCTTCTCACATTGAGCTTGAACAAACTCGCGAGCTTATCATTTATATTAAATGTAAATCTTTTATAATAAATATATATTACATTACATTATAAAATAACGTGGGAGGTTCAAATGAATGACCATAAAACTAGAGAGCTTGTGAGAAGTACTATATTACGTTTTTGTTCATTTGTGATTAATTTTAATCATATGTGAGCATTGATTTATATTAGATTGAGAAAGAAAAAAGAAAATAAAAAAAATCCGTTTTAAAACACATTTTAACCGTTTTGTTCACATTATCATTCAAGTGTGAACATATGCTTGTTTATTGTTTTTTCAATATAATTTTATGATTTTTTTTTACTTTTTTTATTTACCAATTAAACGTACATCGATGTTCACATATGAATGAAGTTAATCACATATGAACAAACACGTAACTTAGTAATTTTCACCGGTTCTTTACTTTTAGTTAGTTTTCATTTGAACCTCAGTACCTTACCTATAAAATAGTTACTTTAATTTTTCAACTAAAATTATATATATATATATATATATATATATCTTAAAATAAAAGAATTGCTCTATGGAGTATAAAAAAATATATTTCATAATAAATATGCCGAGGTGGAGGTTGAATAATACTAGTATGAAATGAGTGAAGCTGGAATCCTTGGTAGGCCGATACATAAATGATTTAGGGAAAATGTGTTTGGGTAATTATTGGAGAAATACAGATAGAGGTAACATGATACAACAACAACAACAACATAGGGAGTAATATACTCCATATTCTCTCTTGCTTGGAAGAGGGGGGTTGCCAGTGGCAGTGCAAGAAAAGGGGGGGAGAGTTTTTCATCGGGAAGATCAAACTAATTTCCTTTCCTTTCCTTTCACACTAAACATACACCACAATAACCCATAACCATTTTTATTTTATTTTATTTCATTACAACACACATGAGCAAATTAATCAATTACGTAGTATATCCGTAATAAACTTCACGAATAGTTACGTGCTGGGTAAATTGTTTTACATACGAATCAACTATTTTTTAATCATCGATTACAGAAATTAATTATTAAATTTTCAACTCCAGCTGTAAAAGTAAGGAAAATGATTGAGAGATGTAATTAGATGGACCTAATAGAGACCTAAAACTGTAAGAGTGATATGTGTCAGTTGAACCAATAAAATTATAAGAGAATATTCGTGTTAACCAATCAATGCATTAGGCTTATATTTATGTCCATCTAAGTAGGTCTCTATAGCATTACTCAGTAAGTAAATAAAACAAAGAATAAGAATATAATATAAATTGTATTATACATCTCACCAATGAGGTATATATAGATACAAGATAGCTTAACCTACAAAAAAACAATCTTCTACTACAATACAAACTCTATGGTATGGACATCCATTCCATATTTATCTATAACACTCCATCTTGAGTGTCCATTATATAAAGATTATGCCTCATAAAACCATACTAGATAAAACCCGAAATAATAAATATCTAGTGAATGAAAAATAGTACATAATTCTTTAATACGCATGAGGATGTTGCTTCGTTAAAAACCTTCCTAGAAAAACCCATGGGACAAAATCATAGTCAAAGGAAAAATAATGCAACGGGTAATTTCTTCCCATGATAAGAACATCACTTGATCTCATTAGTTGTATAATTCTGTTGACGGATATCATCATATTTTACTCCTTCTTAATCCATGAATAAATTACGACTTTCACAAAATAAGTCATAGCTCTATCACCATCGATGTATCATTCCTTAAGCGTGTTATGTTATGTAACATACCAAATGTCTTTCAACATAAATAAATTATTATGCCAACAAAGTAGTCTCACATGACTAGTTAAAAATCACAACCCCCGTTGATAATTATATACTATATATCTAGATCACTAATTTCTTTTTCATCATTCATTCATTCGGGTGTTGAAAGGAATCAGATAATCACAACATTAAAATGCTTAGTGAATGTCGTTAACCCAAAAGTCTTACTAGTACTTCTTATATAGTTTTCTATTGGAGCACAAATATTACGTCATTGGTATGCTTCAATTCTTAACTCATGATAGAACTTCGTCTTTACATAATCGCTCATTCCATACTAATATATGAATTTTGAAATACTTATTTTCAAATGATGCATAGGCTAACACAATCATTTTATATAAAGTATTATTTACAAGAATTATAGCAAGAACGAATTTATCATATGTTCACAACTGATTTTCAATCAATATAATGAATAATTCACTTTGATAAACCTCTATTCTTGAGAACCTTTGTTAACATCTCAAGGCCTTCTAAGAGATGAAATATATTGTAAGCATTTTGTATCCTTCATGGAATTCCCAAAGTACACGAGCTCTAATAATATTCACTAGTCATGATTCAATTTACCCTTATATTGCCAAACTTTTGATATATCAATAATATAGTTGCATTGACCAATCAAATTAAAATGTTTCCTCAAATAGATCTCGATCTTTGCAAATAATATTTATATCACCAGTGACCTTATATCTCAAAATTCCTTTCTCATTGAGCTTTTTGAATCAAGACCAATTTATATACGATATATTTTACACTTTTAAATGTATAGAACTTAAGTCAAACCACTTCATATCAAGATATTTCATTTTTTATAAATGTCTTGCGTCTTTTCATATTGGTCAATAATTTATACATCTGCATATCTTGTAAGAAATACTTTCACGATCCTCTTATATAATATCTAGCGATATTTTATACAAAAACATAAACGACGTCGATTTCATTAATTCAATTCCACACTTTCGAGACATGATATAAGTTATTAAGATCTTTTCATTTCACTTTTGGGTACCCGAGGTTCATCTAGAACGTTCTTGTCTAGTGTCTCTCTATTAAACTCTTATTGGGTATTTATTACCTCAATTTGACCATCTTAATTTCTTGCTCCCATTTTTACTTTAAGGATATTACTGGAATCGATGAATCTACCACATTTTACATCCTAAAAACTTATTATCATCAATCATAATGGGAACAGAGTAGCTTATATAAGTGAACTAGTCACTGAATTTTGGTCTATGAATATGTCTAGCAATTTATAAATATGAATATTCAGTTGAACTTTGAGTTCTTATTATTTATTACGAGCATCAACATCATTTTGTGATAATTAAAATTCAAGCTGCTTATCCCCTCCCATACATATTCCCAACAATTTTTTCACATCTAGACGTTGTGCATTGTGGTGGAACAACTAAAATATATATAGCATAAACAAATAAAGCTCTTAGATGTGATATAAATTGGGTCGACCGAATTTGAGACCTATTTGACCCGGACCCGTTTAGATCCATCCTAAATAATCGATCTAGACCCGGACTCATTTAAACTCAACCATTTATAGACCTATGACCCGACCCGACCTATGCATTTTCCACTTATAAATTTATAATAGATCTATTTGAATCTTAGGCGGCGCACATATGGTATAACTGCACATATGCTTGTCCCTATTTTAATCATATTTGAGAAAATTACAAAAATCATTCTTATGGTTTGCCTCAAATTTCACTCGTAATCCTTTAATTAAGTTAATTACATAGATTATCCTTTATTTTGAAATATGTTATGTCAATTGCCCTTTACACTAATTATTGTTAACTCTATGTTAAAAAGGACTATGTGTGTAATTTTTTTATTCTTATGACATTTTTGGGTAAAATATAAATTATAAATTTTAACATATATTTAAATACATTACTAGATGCTCATAACAATATTTTCATTTCCATCATTTTATTCATCATCAAATTTGGTCATATTCTCATATAATTGATCACATTTATATTACCAACATCCTTTTCCATGTAGATCTACATTTATAGCTTAATTGGTTATCACTTTTCAATGTATTTACTTTGAAGTTAGGATCATCGGAAGGGACGCAAAAGAGAAGGGATGGTGGCCATCAAAGTCATTATGAGATAAGATGAATGAGTGACGGAATGTCTTTAAGTGACGAAAGCCGTTTATTGACTACAAAAATATATGTTTCAATGCACAAGAGAAATAATTTGATGATGAATTTGCTATGTAAAATGTTAAAGATGAAAGTGGTGTTTGCTCACTTAATAATGTATGTATACATATTTTAGATTTTGTAATTTATATTTAATCAAATAATAATAAGAATACAAAAAGTTTACACACATAGTCCTATTTAACGAAGAATTAACGATCGTTAGTGTAAAGGACTATTGACGTAACACGTGTCAATATAAAGGATGATCTGTGAAATTAAATTAATTAAAGGATATAAATTTGAGGCAAACCACAAGGATGATTTTTGTAATTTTCTCATAATATTTTTTTCTTTGCATAATGAATAGATTTGGGATAAAGAAGTAATGGCATGTAATATTTCAAAAAGGTTTAGACCGGCGAAGAAACCGTGACCTCGTGTACCCTTTGGGTATCAACTGGCATTGCGTCTCTACCAGTAGCCTCAGGCAATAAGTCTGAAGACCCCCTATCACCGCGCTTGAAATAATAGGTGGGAACGGATTCGAACCCGTGATCATTCTCTCAAAGTTTTCATTGATCAAGTCAACGGTGGTTACTCGGGGTGTGCACTGGTATCAATTGAGCTAGGCTCGCTTGGTAGCATAGGTGAATTTGATAATTAGAATGTTGCTAGAGTTGAATAATATTTTTACAAATTATTTAAAATATATTTCTTTTATGAATTTAAACTCTAACTTTGTGTTTGGTTCAATAAAGGTTTTTAATGTAATTGAAATTGCAAATGAAAAAAATTCGATAATATAATATTCTTATAAAAAGAAATTGAAATTGCATTTTCTTAAAAATACCGTAAAATTTCACGAACAAAATGTAACTTAAACTTTCTACTAATAGACAAAATTTGGTTATTAACCATGAGTCAAAGACAACCTACACCGTGTACCTAGTTAATGGAAAATCAAAACTTGGCACCATGTTTTTTATATTCTAGGATTTTCAGTAAAAAGGGTTAAAAACACCCCCTTTTTGTAAGCTTAAAACTCGGGAGAAGCACCAGCTCTCTCTCATCTCTATCCATCTCTCTCTCACTTTCCAATACACACACATACGCAAGATATACACGTACTTGGTCTATATATGTTTACAAACAGTAACTTAAGTTAAAACCTTTTTATTTTTTGGCTTCCTTAGCAGATAGAGATAGCTAGGAGGAGAGAGTGAAAAGATGGAGGGTGGTGGTGTTACTTCCTCATGTTTGATGAGTTTTGGTGATCATAATATTCACACTAACAGTAATAATAATAATAATAATAATAATAGTTCTAGTAACATTGTTCAACATCCATCTCCTGTTACATATAACAACCTTAACACCACCACCAACAACAATAACCTAATCTTCTCATCAGATCATCATCATCATCAAAGTATGATGCTTGAAGACAACAACAACAACAACATTAATAATAGTAATATTAATGATGGAGGAGGCTTGAGTTTCATATCTTGTTCTTCTTTATCATCTGTTAAATCAAAAATCATGTCTCATCCTCATTACCCTCGTCTCTTATCAGCTTATCTCAACTGTCAAAAGGTACTTTATTTTATCAACACTTGTATATATAGATCCGTCTATAATTTGTTTATGGGTCAATTTCTTTAATTATTTGCTACTACAAGCTAGGTAGTGTTATTATTAATTAAAAAAGGAAAGAAAGAGAGCAATTAATAAATCTTGAGATGAACAAGTAAGTGATTTTGTGTGTTTGCTTCATTTAGTAGTGTTGTAGAAGAAACCCTCAAGTGGGTTTGTTTTCTAGATTTGTGTGTTAACTTTCTCAGTATGTGACATCATTTATTTTAGTCATTTCTTCATTTAGTAGCAAAGTATAATCTACCTCTTCACCAGAGAATCATATCATTTTGCAGAACATATTTAATTAAGATCCAAATTGTTACTAGCTACTTGTTTGGTTTGGGTATGTAATAAATAAAAAGCATATATATACCATATATATATTAAATTATTATTTTATAAGTAATTAATTAATTAATTAAATGCAGATAGGAGCACCACCTGAAGTTGTGGAAAGACTAGAGGAAGCTTGCAGATCATCGGTGGTGGCGGCGATGTCTAGTCGTTCCGGCACCGGTGGTAGTAGCAGTGATGGTGGTGGTGGAGGTGGAGGCATGAATATGATGATCATCGGACAAGATCCAGCACTTGATCAGTTCATGGAAGCTTACTGTGAGATGCTGATTAAATATGAACAAGAACTCTCAAAACCCTTCAAAGAAGCCATGCTTTTTCTCTCAAGAGTTGAATCTCAGTTCAAAGCCATCTCCATTTCTACTTCAGATTCTGGTACTTGCATTACTATATCATATCATCTCTCTCTCTTCACTGTTGGATTTTTTACTTTTCTTTTTTGTTAAATAAATTAATGATTATTACACTCTTAAAGTCGTGATAATAAAATATGCTTTTAATTGTAACCATATGAAAAACATTCTTTAATTATCTTTTCTTTTTAATCAGATAAACTAACAATCACCCAAAAGAATGTTAGTACTATTTGTATATAATATGCTTCAGATTGTAACAATATGAAAAACATTCTTTAATTGTCTAAACCTTTCTTTTTAATCAAATAAACAATCGCCCAAAAGAATACTAGTACTATTTGTATCATAGAATAGATAGATCTTAATTTGTTGGGTTTTCAAGTTTTTGTCTAAACACAATTTCCAAGAATTGACAAATAGTTTACCTACAGTTTCTTATCACAATTCTTATGAAAGTTTCTTTTTTCCAAAAGTTCTTATCATTTTCCTGTGTATAAACATGTAAAACTTTGACATATGAGGCTCATTTATCATCTATTTTATGACCCTATGGTGCTATGTTTGATCCATATGCATGTAAAATGTATACAATTGTAGGTGAGGACCTTAAATCATCTATGTGCATGGGCCTATTGTGTGATGAATCTTCAAGTCACTCCATTTTTGAAGTTTTGTACTGTTTTAATTACTAGTGAGATAACTTGTACAAATTTCCAGTTTTTCACCCCCTGGAATGTAGATACGTACAAGTACAATTATATGTGGCAATATCAGGTTGAATTACATTGTTTTTTACCCATTTGTTACAGTTATTAACATGAGGTTATATGTGGGCATTTCCACCCCATGTGATCAAGTACCAAAAGGAGAAAAAGTAAACTGTATTTAACTTATTTTTAGTTCACAAGGTTAGGATTCTACTATTTTGGTCAAGCTGTTGAAAGTAAACTCTCTTTAAAATATTTTATAAGGTCTTATGTGTAAGTTCGTCAATAGGCACGAGCAGTTCTCTATTGTTGTATTTATCCTTTATTGTTATATAGTACGAGTAACTGTTTATAAGTATCTACTAATCATAATTGAAAAGAGACTCCTGAATTTAGGTAAATGTATAGCACACTACAGCTAATTACATAGGTTTATCACTGTATAGCATACATACAAAATGACTATCTCAATGAACCGTAACAACCGTGGATAGTACGTAGTAGCATTGTTAAGAAGTGCTTTAATTAGTCACTAGTAATGGTTGCGGTGTTTGACTATTTGTGATTATTATTCGGTGTATGTAATAACAATCAGGTGGTGGTGAAGGAGGTATGGACAAAAATGGATCATCGGAAGAAGAGGTGGACGTAAATAACAATCTGATAGATCCTCAAGCTGAAGATCGGGAATTGAAAGGTCAGCTGTTGCGTAAGTATAGTGGGTATTTAGGTAGTCTGAAGCAAGAGTTCATGAAAAAGAGAAAGAAAGGGAAGTTGCCCAAAGAAGCTCGTCAACAGTTGCTCGATTGGTGGACTAGGCACTACAAATGGCCATACCCTTCGGTAAATATTTATACTACTAGTAATTTTTCCCTTAATTGTTAAAATCAGGTTACCGTAAGGTCTTTGACCAAGCAGTCGGCTGTTAACCCATCAACTCAGGAGGTTGTGGGTTCGAGTATGTTGAGAGACAATTGTATACATGTGTGGTTTGTATATATGCTATGTGAATTAGATTATTGTAGGGTTGTCTTTCTAAAGATATTTTTTTTTATTAAATCTTAGTTTAGTTTACATCACTTTGTGCATCCATGATCCATCAATAATATACGTAGTAATTCACTAATTTTCATGGAATTATTTACAGGAGGCTCAGAAGTTGGCACTGGCTGAATCAACAGGACTAGACCAGAAGCAGATAAACAATTGGTTCATAAACCAAAGGAAAAGACACTGGAAGCCATCTGAAGACATGCAGTTTGTGGTAATGGATGCTGCTCATCCTCACTATTACGTTGAGAACATGCTAGGGAACCCTTATCCGTCCATGGATGTTTCCTATCTCTAGGGTTAAGCACGTTATTATAATTATAATTATATTTATAATATATATAGATAATCGTACGCCGCATGAAATCATACTATTGGTCGTATCGATCTGCATGTGAACATGGTGGTTGAGGGTTTTGCTAGTTTGTGTGGACTGTACGTTATTAAGGATGTTATGCATTTCGAGCGTTAGTATTCTCGCATGTTGTTGTTCATTTTGGTCTCGAGTTTGAATGATTCTAGACATTGTTATATAAGCCATGTATTTGCTAGTAGTTGTATTATTAGTATTATAAAATATTTTATATGTTTAGATTTTGTATTTTGACGTTGAAAATATTATCATTAAGTAGATATATATGAATTAAATGCGTAATTAATCTATCTGCGACTGTATAAATTTTTTTATTTTTATTTGTAACTTCTGATTTTTTCAATTGTGAGATGCTTTTGTATATAATCGTTTTTTCAATTGCAAGTTACTTTCGTATATAATCGGATCAATGACGGAAAGTTCTCTTATTGTAAACACATAGAATACTAGAATAGATAGAACATGAAATACATGATATATGTTATTTTGGAAGTTTTAACTTTTATGTTTGTTCATGGTGTAAAAAAGTACGAGTAGTAGCTAGTAAACTACTGTATATCCAAATAGAGTATGCAAATATTTTTATATTTATAATTTTAATTTGGGAGTAAAGAAACAAAGATCTGAAACCAAAAGTATAGTAACACTCCGGTAGGAGTTGGTATTTTAGTAGCTAGCTAGGTTGGAAAAGCTTAACCTCGTTACTGTCAAAGTACTGATAAAGCCGTGTTGTAAACCGGCTTTATGAGCTATACATGATATACTATCATCATATTCAAACTCACAGTTGTATACCGTATGATGGTTTTATACACAAAGTATTAATCTAATTGATTGGACTGATCATCTATAGATAAACGTAAATCTTTTGCCCAAACACTAATCTTATGTCAAACTTCGATTAAATATGGGGGAATAATATATCTCTGTTTCGATGAAACAATAGTTCATTTATCACTTAAGTTATTTTATATGGGTATAAAGTTCGCTAAATAGTAGTTTAAAAAATTAAAGGAAATTAACTTCTTGAATTAAAAAGATAAAAATCAGTAGATACGATTGTAATCTACATGAAAGATATATTAAAAGTGAAAAGTGAAGACATTTGTTAAGTATCTGTAAGTCAAATTATTACACTGTGTTCTCGAGTTAAAAATTAAGTGGAAAAGAAGAGAAGGGAGAAAAGAAAAGAAAAGAAATGGAGAGAAGGAAGGCATTTGTATTCTTAAGATAGAAGGAAAAGAAAGGAAAGAAAGAGATTCATTCCCAATCATCCCATATTTGACAGGAAAAAATAGAGGAAAAAAATACATAACAACATTCCCTCATCTTCCATCCATTTCTTTTTCCTTCCTTCCATTAAAAAAACTCAAGAACAACATTTTATTTTCAAAACTCTTCCCTTCCTTTCTTTTCCATCCAATTTTAAACTCAAGAACACAACGTTAGAGTTGTAACATTCTCTATGTACGTCTAAGTTAATACTCCGTACTTTTTATGTATAAACGATTAAAAACTATTATATCATTATTTTTATTGGGTATAAGTTAGATATATATTTTAGTTGATTAATCAAGCTTTTCATTTTACATAAATTTGAAAGGTCTATTTGTAGGAAAACCTAAATAATTTTAAATATAATTATTACGAAGTATATACTAAAGGCTATATATAAAGATTAAGTGTAGACATGACAAACATTTACGGAATTATTTTTCACATTCACTTATTTATATCAAAATAGTTATAATCGACAATTAAATATCCATTACAATATGTCATTTTAGCTAGATATGTAGGAAAAAAAAATCAAATTGTCATTAAGTTAGCTATTTTGTAATCGAAATTGATTATGATATATTCACGCGTATATTATTAATTTCATTGATATTAATTAAATGTTCAAGTTGAAAAAATATAACAAAAAGGTTAGAATACCTAAAGGATAAAATAAAGTGTTAAAGTTTAAATAAATACCAAAAGCATAAAATAATTTCCACACATAAAAAATGATTCCCTCTAGATCATATATATAATCAAAAATTTATTTCATCTATTAATATTTTATATCATTTATATAGGTTTCAAAACAATCATTTATGTTTTGGATTACAAGTTTTAAAACTGAAATTATTTATGATAAATTAAATTCAATATTTAATCATATTAATTTAAGTGTTAAACTTTGCATTTTAATTATAAAATAATAAAGAAGTAGAGGGTAAAATAGTCATTTACTATAACTTCATTTTAAAACTTTTCTCCAACTACAAAACTTATTTATACTGTTCCTCCCTGTGGTTTGCTTAAAATTTCACTCATCGTTCTTGTACTTTTTTTTGGGCACTGGTCGTCCATGTGGTTGCTAGTAGTTGCACTCGCAGTCCTTGTCACTAACGGACGTTAATTTTCTTCGTTAAAGGACCATCTGTGTATTTTTTTCCTTCAAATTTTAAGTTTATTTAAATTTAATATTAATTTTAATTGCACTTAGCTAATTTGTTATTTGAATAATCCAATCAAATAAATTTAATAATTATAATCAACTTTTTCCGTGACAGTTAAATTATTCTATATTTTAAGTGTCTTGCTCTATATAACCCACTAAAAATATATTACCTCCGTCCCAAAATTATTGTCCATCTTTTCTTTTTGTGACGTCCCAAAATAAAGTCCACTTCTCATTTCAACCAATAAGAAGAGAGTTTATTGGGTGTAGATTCTATTTGAGTGGTTGAAAGCTGTTGTGGTCCCACTTTTATTAAACTGTGTGCTTTTTGTTGGTGGACAATAATTTTGAGACGGAGGGAGTAATAGTTTAAAAGTATAATAGTTTTTTAAATAGTTTATAGTTTATACTCTTAATTTTGCATATCATCATCGATTTCACGACTTCGTATAGACATATCTACATGCCTACATATATATTGCTAATAGTTTTGTATATTATGAACGTACAAATATTGCACATTATCAACAAGTAACATTTGTTTTTGAGTTAATTGTAGAAAAAATTGTAAAATACTAAATTGCAATAACTGTGTAGTGTATAGTATTATCATACTCCATATGTTGAACATTATGTGTTTTTTTTTTCAAATAATCGACACATTAAATTATGTAAATTAGTAGAAAAATGATACTGATAGTACATGAAGTTTTTTAATATTTTATTTTTTAAATTATGGTATACAAAACTGTAACATCCCCAAATCTGGTTTAGGAGAAACAGGTATTTTCTTTAGCTTTTATAAGTGGTATATATTGTTATATGTGTTTGATTGTAAATTCAATAGGAAAATAAGTTTCAGGAAATATTGTGTCTAATGAAATATTGTTTACTTTAAATAAAATTAGGTGATGGTAAAATAAAACAATTTTCTCGTATTTAAAATTTAGGTTCCAGACAATATATTTAAGACGGAGATAAAATACTAGTATTATTGGGTCGGTTAAGTAAAGAGGCCGACCTCCTCTTTTCTTTATTTCCTAAACTTACAATAAGTTCAAGAACACCCAACTACCATTCAAATCATATTCAAGATTTAAAATCAAAATCATATTCAAATAATCTAATCTGGAGTTGTGATTACTTCATTGCCATCATCATCATCAGTGAATCTTAGCTTTGGATTGATTATGTAAGTGTTCTTGTTTGTAAAAAATGGGTTTTAACCTTAATAGTGTAATTGTTGATAGTTATGCGAGTTAGAAGTTTGAATTAAGTTAAGAGAAGGTATATGATGTTATTTGAAGTTATTTGAGCCTTTGATAGCTTTCAAATTCGAATTTGATGTCATTTTGGTGATGAATTTTTTTTAAAATTGCTGGCCCGTTAACTAAGTTAACTAGGAAAGATATTAAATTTGAGTGGGGTGATCAACAAGAATTATCTTTCCAAACTCTTAAACAGTTGTTGTGTCAGGCTCCAGTATTAGCCCTACCTGATGGTTCTGATGATTTTGTGGTTTATTGTGATGCTTCTCGTGCTGGGTTGGGCGCAGTTTTAATGCAACGTGATCGGGTTATTGCTTATGCTTCGCGCCAACTTAAAATACATGAGAGAAATTACCCTACTCACGATTTAGAGCTTGCAGCTGTGGTATTTGCTTTGAAAATTTGGAGACATTATCTATACGGTACTAAATGTGTTGTATGTACAGATCATAAAAGTCTCCAGTATATGTTTTCTCAAAAGGAACTTAATATGAGACAGCGTCGATGGTTAGAGTTAATTAAAGATTATGATTGTGAAATCCGTTACCATCCGGGTAAAGCTAATGTGGTCGCTGATGCTTTAAGCCGAAAAGTACCTCTCGATCGAATTTACTTTATGCGTTTGGAAATTTCTTGTGATTTGATTTCTCAATTGAAAATGGCGCAGTTAGAGGGTTTGTTGGATCATAATTTAAAATCTGAGATTTTATTGAAACGAAGGAATTTATTGGTTGATGATTCTCGTGGATTAAAAACTTTTCAGTCTCGAGTGTGGGTTCCGTTGATTGGGGGACTTCGTGATTTGATTTTGACTGAGGCACACAAATCTAGATTATATGTTCATCCCGGTAGCACAAAGATGTATAACGATTTGAAACCATTGTATTGGTGGCCGACAATGAAATTGGATGTTGCTCGAATTGTTGAAACATGTCACATATGCTCTTAAGTAAAAGCTGAACATCAGAAACCGTATGGTTCTTTAAAACAGCTTGAGATACCAGAGTGGAAATGGGAACATATTACCATGGATTTTGTCACCAAACTTCTTAAAACGCAGAAAGGTAATGATATGATTTGGGTGATTGTTGACAGACTGACGAAAAGTGCTCATTTCTTAGCCACTAGTGAGACAGCATCGTTGACTAGACTAGCTCAATTGTATATTCATGAGATTGTTTCGAGGCATGGGATTCCATTATCGATTGTGTCAGATAGGGATTCCAGGTTTGTTTCCGGGTTTTGGCAGAGTTTGCAGCGAGAGTTGGGTACCAGAATTAATCTCAGTACAGCGTATCATCCTCAGACTGACGGTCAGTCAGAACGTACCATTCAAACTCTCGAGGATGTGTTGCGGGCATGTGTATTGGAGTATGGCGGTTCTTGAGATTTTCACCTGCCGTTAATAGAATTTGCATATAATAATTCATATCATTTCAGTATTGGTATGCCACCTTATGAGATGTTGTATGGACGCTGTTGTCGAACACCTACATGTTGGTTAGAAGCGGGAGAAAAATAGTTTGCGGGCCCCGATATCGTCCAGATGACTGCTGATAAGGTTACCATTGCTCGTGAGAAGTTAAAAGCAGCTCGAGACAGACAAAAACAATATGCTGATCCACGTAGACGACCAGTTTCTTTTTCTGTTGGTGAGCTTGTTTATTTGAAAGTTTCTCCATGAAAGGGTGTTATTAGATTTGGTAAACGTGGGAAGTTAGCTCCCCGATATATTGGCCCATTTAAGATCCGACAAGTAGTAAATGACCAATCGATTTCTTTAGATCTTCCACCTGAATTAGCTGGTATTCACGATACGTTTAATGTTTGTTATTTAAGAAAATGTAATGTGGAGGATCAATCCCAAATCCTTTCTTTGCAAGATCTTCGTGTTGATTCAAGTAAGAAATTAATGGAAGAACCTGTCGAGCTTTTAGATAGAAAGGTTACTACATTAAGAAAGAAAGAAATCCCTATGGTATTAGTTAAGTGGAAACATAGTTTGGGAGCGGATCTCACTTGGGAAACGGAGGAAAGTATGCGAGCTAGATACCCTAGTTTGTTTGCTTCTAGTTAGATTTCGGGGACGAAATCTTCTTAAGGAGGGGTGATTTGTAACATCCCCAAATCGGGCCTAGGAGAAACAGGTATTTTCTTTAGCTTTTATAAGTGGTATATATTGTTATATGTGTTTGATTCTAAATTCAATAGGAAAATAAGTTTCAGAAAATATTGTGTCTAATGAAATATTGTTTACTTTAAATAAATTTAGGTGATGGTAAAATAAAATAATTTTCTCGTATTTAAAATTTAGGTTCCAGACAATATATTTAAGACGGAGATAAAATACTAGTATTATTGGGTCGGGTAAGTAAAGAGGCCGACCTCCTCTTTTCTTTATTTCCTAAACTTACAATAAGTTCAAGAACACCCAACTACCATTCAAATCATATTTAAGATTTAAAATCAAAATCATATTCAAATAATCTAATCTGGAGTTGTGATTACTTCATTGCCATCATCATCATCAGTGAATCTTAGCTTTGGATAGATTATGTAAGTGTTCTTGTTTGTAAAAAAATGGGTTTTAACCTTAATAGTGTAATTGTTGATAGTTATGCGAGTTAGAAGTTTGAATTAAGTTAAGAGATGGTATATGATGTTATTTGAAGTTATTTGATTTGATAGCTTTCAAATTCGAATTTGATGTCATTTTGGTGATGAATTGAGTTTTGGTTCGAGCTGGACAATAACAGGTCTTCTTGAGCTGAAGAACAGCTCAACGCGATCCCCAAACCCTAGCTAGGATCGCGTTCACTAGCTATAAATGAATTATGACGGATTTTATTCTTGGGAACGCGATCCCAAGCATTTACCTGGATCGCGTTGCCAAGTGCAAATCGGTCACAGAAAGTTTTCAAAGGACGAACGCGATCCAGCCTCTTGTTCATGATCGCGTTGCTCAGTGTAATTCGGTAACAGAAACTTTTCTTAAGGGGAACGCGATCCCACCAAACCTGACCCGGATCGCGTTTGTCTGTTGTATTTTGATGATTAAGTTAAACTGTGAACTTAAATATATACCATATACATATGTATTATATGGTTACTTATGTGTAAGATTTATCAATATTGTAAATACTATTTTGTTAATGACAAGTTACTAATTTGTTATTATGTGATATTTCAGATAAAAACCAAGACTCAGTGATAAGAAACTGAGTGTTGCAACTGCTGAGGTATCGGTGAGTGGACTAATTCTCACAATTTGATTTTGGTGTTAACAGTTAGTTACATCAATTTTAAATTTATATTATTGATTGCTTTATTGATGATTTAATAATAGATTGATTGATTGAATTTATTAATTGATGGAGTACTTGATTGCTAGTGATTAATTCCATGATAGTTTGGAATGATAGAGGTCAATTATATTGGGTTTAGTTGCTATAGGTTAATCTTTATGGACTGGAGGAACATTTGTTGTGAATTAGTCCATAATGATTAAAGATAGCAATAAACTATCGGTAAAATCTCTGTATTGGCCTGCAGTTGATTATTAAGTGTTCTTGGAGGATCACCGCGGACTGAGGATACCTCAAGAACCACCGATCCTCTATTTGATTGTTTCTTGAAGTTAATTGTTGTGAATTGATTGTTATGCTAAGTTAGATTGTAAGACTTAGTTTATTCACTTAGCTTCGTGCTAATCCCACACAATACTTTTGCAGGTTAACTTTTGGGATTTTTGGGCAATTAGTGATCGTTTGAAGAAATGTTTGACGGCTGAAAACTCTGATCTTTTTGTGAACTACATTGTTTTAGAAGTAACACCCGAATAGAAAAACTGTTTTTGTAAATATATATGTTTAAGTTTGTAATAGTATAATACTTAGGAATGGTTTAAAGTTTATATAAATGCTTTAAACTTTATTGAATGGGATAACGCTTCCGAAATGAAAAAAAAATAAAAATAATATATATGTGTATATATATATATATATATATATGTGTGTGTGTGTGTGTGTGTGTGATAAAATTTAAGGGTGTTATAAAAACTATTAACAATATATATGTAGGCATGTAGAATTGTCTATATGGTATACAAAACTATTAGCAATATATATGTAGGCACATAGACATTTCTATACAGAGTCATGAAATCGACGATGATATACAAAATTAAGAGTATAAAATTTTTTAAAAAAACTATTATATTTTTAAACTATTATATTTTTAGTGAGTTTATATAGATCGGGACACTTATAAAATAGAATAAATTAACTGTCACGAAAAAAGTTGATTAAAATAATTAAATTAAATCTATTAGATTATTCAAAAAATAAATTAGCTAAGTACAATTAAAAATAATATTAAATTTAAATAAACCTAAAATTTGAAAAAAATTTACACGAATGATCCTTTAACAAAGAAAACTAACAACCGTTAGTGACAAGGACTGCGAGTGCAACAACTAGTAACTACAAAGATGACCAGTGCCAAAAAAAAAGTACAAGAACGACGAGTAAAATTTTAGACAAACCACATAACGAACAGTGTAAAAAATTCCCAACTACAATACTACATTGTATAGTAGTATAGATATACCTCTATATGGTGTCAAGTTTTTTTAAACTAAAAATATTGATAATCGACATTTCAACCGACTCACGATCACTTTGCTATTCATACGAGTAATATAATGTGAGGGCAGCGATTGTGCTTACGGGAGTATGAGAGTTTGAACTTGTGAACTATGACACTTGTTAAAATATTGAAAATTTTAATTAATTAACTATGCAAGCTCTGTATGTATAGTCCGTAATATGTCTTGAATTATATTTGGTCATTTATGGCAATTATTATATAATCTGTACGGAGTAATAAGTAACCAAAGCTTATACAAGTCAATTAAATCCAGTGTTGTAAAATAAGTAATCGATCTGTAAAAATGATATTTTTTGTGCCGTCTAAAATACATTGGTGGCTAAGCATAATAATACCATGTAAAACAATTTTAATGATGATAACTATATTATATATCATGTGATTATTGTTTTGAAAAATATAGAAATATTATCATTATAGATCAGTATACTGTAAAAAAAATATATAACTTTAAGTTGTGCATTATCACGAATTAGAGATCCGAAATTAATTGGTTGTCCTTTTTAACCTTTTATAAATAATAGTCTATAATAATTATCATCCTTTTTTTTTCTAATCTTACTAGATCATAACCCATAAAATTTGCAGACTACAACATAATTTATAACCTAAAATGTATATTGCTATACAATTATGTTAGCCAAAAATGTATTAGACAACTACAACTTTATTTGCTTCATCAAAATTAAATAATACATGTTCAGTACCATCGATCATACCAAAAAGCTTCAAAACTTCTTGTCTCTTTTTATAATTATTATTTTATTTTTTTATATTTAATTTTGGGTAAAAAAATAAACAAACAAACAAACCCTGCTAATCATCATCTTTAACCCTCTGCTACGCTTTTTCGCTGACATTTTACTCTTGTTGTCGCTTTGCTTTTACTATTGTTGAAAAATTTGCATCTATATAACTATAACACCCCTAGTTCTAAACTTGAATATTATATAATTTATCTCGAAAGCGTAGATTATAAAAACAGATTTCATTATATGAACTGTACATATAACAATAATGTATATAAATTGTTTACATATTTACTACATAACACTTTTAAAGTTATTAAAAACCATAACACATAAATTCCACAACTGAGGTATTAAATAATTCTAAACTAGGTTTATCAAAACATATTAGAGTAGCATAGCATGGTTTGTCAAACATTCCCTGCTTCAAAAGCATCGTCTTCCTGCTACCCATATACCCAAAAATATAACTTGTAGGAAGTAAAATGGGGGATTAACACAAAGCTAAGTGAATGAATTTGTAACACACAATTCAACTTAGCATAACCACTTGTTTATATCAAATAACCGTAAACACACATAACACAGTACACAATGAGGATCGGTGGTTCTTGAGATACCATAATACCTGGGTGGCTCTTCAAGAACACTTACCTAAACATATCTTCATGGTCATAACGGACGAGACCGATAGCTAATGGTTATAATACTCGAATACAGGTTCTACACACAACGAATGAATCAAGACCCTGTGTAATTCACAATAACCAAATAGCTCAACTACCCAGTTGACCTCAATACACGGATGCCCTAAGGCCACATAGCACGTAGATTTATAATCAATAACCCAGATTAAATAATTCAACAAACACATCTACGTTCACTTATTGTAACCAAAACAGTTACAACTAAATCAAAAGGTGAGTTCTGAATCCACTTACCGATACCTCTAACGTCTCCACACTCAGGATTTTTATATCACTGAGTCTTAGGTTGATCTGAAACGAAAAATAAAATATAAGTTAGTAACCCGTTCCATAATCATCATTATTGCATATTTATCCAATCAGGTAATCCCCGAAGTCTAGGTAAACAAAAATTCAATCAGAAATGAAATCAGAAAATCCCAAAATGATAATTAAAAACTGAAAAATGTTATTTTCGACCTCTAGATGACCCCGAATGAGAGCTTTGGTCATTGGGCCGTTTCCGAGTGACCATGCGAATTTCAACCCAATCCGAGTTAATGAAATTTGTCACTTAGTCGCGACCCTAAAAACACGCGTTTTCAAAATTTGCAAATCAAAAAAATTTAAAATCTCGATCTGCAGTTATCTCGACTCGCATAGTCAACTCGGTTCACAAAAACCTCATTCGCAACGCAAAAATCCCAGTTCGCATAGCTGAAACAACTCGGCTCGCATCGCAAGTTCAACTCGCTTCGCGACCACTCAGCTCGCAAGATCACAGTTCGCTTCGCAGTAACTCAGTTCACACCGCGAGCTGAGAAACTTCTAGGACGACTGCGAACCGAGCTCTCCAGAACCCAAAACTCCGAATTTTCACAAGAAACTCATTTTCAAGTATGATTTCAACATAAAAAGGGGTTCTATTGGGTTTCTATAATCTATTAACATCATATAACAACAAAATCAAGTTTCAATTTCAATTATAACTCAATATCTCTCAAAATCTAATTTATGAAACTCAAGAATTCAAACTCACTTTTGAAGAAGATGAAGGTGAAAAGATGATACAGAGTGAAAGTTTTTGAAATCAAAATCACAGAGTTTGATTATGGTTTCATGGAGTTGCAAGTTCTTCAAAATGAAGAATGAAGAGTTCTTGAAAATATAAGGATTTTAAGGTCGGTTCAACAACCGACTTTGATATCCAATTGTTATATTTTATAGGGGTGAGCATAGAAATCGATTAACCGACCCACAACCGAATTAACCGATTTAACCAACCCAATTTAATGGACCCAAAGCTTAACCGATGGTTCAGTTATTATAATTCCATTAACCGATTAGATCGGTTATGGTTACGGTTAAGACCCATTAACCGACCCTATTTAACCGAACCGACCCACCCTTAGTTTTTTTAGTTAGATTTTCATTATACAAGTAAATATGTAATGTAAATAGGTAATATATGTTAAGCTAATTTTTTTTTAGAAAAAGCAAAATTTTATTGAATACCAACCAAAATATACAAAGATTCAAGCAGAGGATATCTATCTAAATAAATTTAGCTATACAAACGTAAAAACCACCCTGCATGACAGCACAATACTATTTACATTTCTACTAAGGCACCAAACTATCAGATTATGACATATCCGAATATAGCTTTCCAACCAAAACTAACTCCGTGATTTTCTGTCCTTCAGAAATTAAACAAGCATATAGATGCATCCGAAAAACCTTTACCCGCATCAATACATCCCACGCCCACAACAGGCAAAAACTACCCATTTAACACCAATCTACTGCTACTTACAGTCATTGGATTAAATTGATAGATGCATAAAATTTAATACTAAGTAGCATAATGACCCGTTAGGAAATTCTCAAACTTTAAGCCCACTAGTTAATTATGTAGTCCATTCCATTTTTAGGTTACATTTAAAGTCACTTTCTCTTCTACCCTTAATACAACCTTTAAAAATAGTGACGTTCTTCGCAAGATATCGACAACACCACCACAACTAGGAGCTCGATGATTCCATTACTTCATAATTTTTCTTTTTCAAGCAGTTAACCAATGGTTAACGGTTAACCGACCCAAAATCTACCCAAAAACCGATTAACCATAACCGATTTAACCGAAACCGAACGGTTAAGAAATTTCCATAACCGAAATTTCAGTTTTGGGTTCGGTTAAGGGTCATAACCGACCCAAACCGACCCATGCTCACCCCTAATATTTTATACCCGTCCTAAATTTATTGTCTGGAATCTAAATACCATTGGCGAGAATAATATTTTATTTTACCGTCATCTATAACAATTTAAAACACTTAATAATTTACTAGTCACAATAAATCCTAAGTCCCTTTTACTCACTTTTCATAGTCAAACAATTAATATAAATATTCCTAATACATTTAAGCAATCAATTTAAAATTAAGAAATTACCAGACCCTTAGGAAGGATGTTACAATAACCGTTAATAATATTTAAAGGAGTGAAACATTGATCGACGACCATTGTTACAAATAAAAGGTTATAAAAATCTACTTTGCTAATCACTATAGTGGACAATTTTTTTTCAAAATAAGAAAATGCGAGAGATATATGTGAAACTTATACTATATATATACGTGATTGATTTTGAAATTTAATAAACAAGATCAAGGGCTAAAAAGTTTATTTGTTGATCAACCGTTATTAAGTAACCATATATTGCTTAACAAATTAAGAGTCTATTCTTGCAGATTAAAATTTGATATTAAAAGTAAATAAATGATGAAAATATTTTAACCGTCAAGTGGTAATCTCTTTATATTATTTTTATAGCATAATAATGTTCAAATAGGAACACTTTTTTATGGTGGGAACGGTAAAAACAACATTTTTTAGTTTTAACTATAAAATTAAATATATATATTTTTTGATAAAAGGTTTTATATCAAAATTATTAGAATTATTATGCTCTTTAATATGATATAAGTTATTCAAAAAACATGCAATACACATCATAAAAGATATATAGTATCACATTATCAAACATAAAGGTTGTGATACACAACTTTACTTTGTGTATCATATATTTTTTTCCTTTTTTTAAATTGATCTTATAATAAAGAAAATAAAATTTTAATATGTATCGCATAATTTTTTTGTTGTTGCATAAAGTGTACATATCTTGAAATTAAAAATTAAAAAAATCGTTTCTACGGTTTCTAACATAAGAAACGATTATACAATAACCTTTCTCAAACGTATAAAAAAGTGAGGTATATTAAGTTTATAAAAATAAGTGCACTTATTATAGTTTTATTTTATGTATATCCAATAGTCTTTTGCAAATGGTTATTCATTTTATATATACACATGTATGCATATTATTATGAGAATGAGAATTTATGCGCAAGAAATATTAGGGAATTAAATCTCATATATGTTTTACATCATACGTGTTTATCCATGGTCACATTAAAGAGTAGGTTCCTTTCATTTCATGAGATCCTTAATATTTAATTTGAAGAATATGATCTCCTAATAATTTAGTTTTATTAGCTGGAACTTTAAGGTGTCGTTTAACCCTAATCCGAATATCCGACCCGACTCAAATCGGATTCGGGTTAAATGGATTGGACTATTCGGATAATAGAATACAAATAACCCAAATCCAAGTAATCCAAACCTTATTTGGATCGGATTACGGATAAATAATTTAGAATTTGATTAATCCGAAATATTTTGAATAAGGTATTAAATATATAAATATAATTATATTTACATATATATATATATATATATATATATATATATATATATATGGTATTTAAAATTATATGAGTATATCAATATACAATCAATGTATACATCACCTATAATGTTTTATATAAATCTTTTAGTATTATTTTGTGAGGTTTAGATTATGTTAAACACGTGAAATATTAAGATATTCTCTTATCTGGAGTAAAATGTATTATCCGAATAAATCCAAACTGATCCGAATAACCCGAAACTGAATAACCCGAATCTTATTCGGTTTGGTTTAAGGATAAATTAAAATTTTCAAAATCCAAATTACCCGACCCGAATAAACCGAAACCCAACTAGTTTATCCGAACAACACCCTTAATTGCCGGATCAAGATTATTCCTTGAAATCCTTTTACATAGAATTAAATTAAATTAAATTAAATAGTTTATTAATTATAGATATTAATTTGAGTTGACCACATTAAATGGATACAAAAGGCAATGTTAGAAATTATGTGGTAATTTTTATTTACATTAATTAATAAATATGGGTTTTGGTTTCAATGGTCTAGATTAAATTAAGCTAATTTATGGTCAAAATTAATTCTTAAGTTTCTAATTCAATTAAGATTAAATAATATAGGCTTTCTTTTAGTTATAAAGAGAGATTACCTCACCATTTAACGTTCGAGCTATATATTTTTTTTATTGGATATCTTAATTAAAGTTTACTCACAAGTCACAACCAACCCTTGAAAATGAATACATATAGATATTTAGTTGTTTATGGGTGTGTTTGGTATAAACTAGCTGGAGCTTGTAGCTGGAGCTGAAGATTGTGACTAGGAATTCTTTTATAAACTAGTCGAATTGACTTCTTGTTTAGGGGATTCTAGGGATTATATTTTCAAGAATCGCTACCTACATTTTGTTACCAAACAAGGTTTTTCATTTTTAGGGGATAGAGAATATCAAAATTAGGATTTTAGTCCCCTATAATCTCCAAGAATCCCTAGTGCCAAACACACCCTATGAGTGTGTATACATTGTTGTAAATGGAAATTGTCGTATATAAAAAAGTTTAATAATGAATACATCATACCATTCAATTTTTTTTACAAGAGGGATGTTCTTACCCTTCATTTTTTAGTTTAACAATTTTTTGAAAGAGGTTAAGATCTTTGTAGATCCATTAGTATCAATATAAGGTAAAGCGTTAGATAATAATGAATCATATATATAAGGTTAGAAATAATGAATTGTAATTAAAGAAAGATTTGAGTGCAATCATTTTTTTATTTTAGATAGTATTGATTTTGTTTAAAGGTATAAATAAAGTCATTAATATTAAGAATATGTTGTGAAAGTTGTGTGGGTTTTTAATAGTTATGTTATTTTATTTGATATTAACATTATTTGTCAGATTTTTTTAATTAAAATATTTAATAATATTTCATTTTTAGTGGGAGTAAAATGTAATATTTTAATTTTAATTTAATTGTATATGGTTGAATTAAATTGGAAAACCCTATCAATTGGGCCAAATTGTTCAATAATGTTTTGGTTTAATTATTTATTATTTGTATTAATATTAATATTAATAATTATTATAATTATATTATAAGATGAGATAAGATGACATAAAACATATTCTATTTTATTATCTTTTATTTTTATTCATTATAATATAGACATATAGTTGTACAACCATAAGGCAAAAAGAAGTTTTAAAGTTGAATTAGCAAATTAATTGATTATCCTGGCCTCTTCACAAGAAACATGAACATATAACACGTTTTTAATGATGACTACAAAACAAAAGTAACAAGTTACACAAAAAGCCAGCTGATTAACAACCTTTAACTTTACATCACATTAAAAATGTTGTTGATCATTTACTTGTCATTATAATCTTCGTCAACACGAATCAAATCATTTTTCTCCATGTTAGAGATGGCGGTTTCTGTACGATCTCGACTAATCATATTTGTGTTATTGTTTTGCACTCTTGATTGCTTTGGTGAAGAAGAACGAGATATATACTTGGTGATGGTGGAAGGTGATCCACCGGTTGCCTTTTTGGAAGATAGCTTGGTTGCTCTTCAATCCGGCAAAAAGCTTGACCCTAATAGGTGAGTTATTTAAATTAAATAGATATAATTAAGTTGGTAATTAATGTAAAACCTTAATTCTATCGTTGGATATAAATTATATTATATTCTTATTCGATCTCATTATTATATGACATGATTGGTGAACTTCTAATTTCTTTTTGTATCTTTCAATTCGGTAATCATGCAATATTGTGCGGTGCTTAAAGGTGACACACAAGCTAGCTATATAGCATCTTTCGTTTTCCAATGAGCTTTAACACCTTTTTTGCTCATGAAAATACAAAAACTTTCGTGTTATGGTGTGCTTATTACACCACTAAAATTTAAAATTACATCATTTACAATGTACTACATTACCTAGTATTAGAATGTACAATACTTAAAACATCGGTATTGGTGTATTATTAATTTATACATATGTATAAATCACTATATTTTCGCTTGAGGCCATCTAATGTTACAAAAGAAATAATATCCCTTTTAATTTATTTAGTTACAATTTCAATGGTACGTTATTTGATGTTAGAGACAAATGTATGGTATAAGAAGGATGATTACAAAGAAGAAAAGTTTAAATATCTTTTCTTTTTTGTTATTGGTATCTTTAAAGTTCAAACTATTTAAGTCCCATCACTCCCATGCCAGTTAATTATCTGAGTTTCTTTGGTGATATGAAATACTCTGTATTTATTAGCTTACTAAAATTAAATATGGAGTATTAGGGTGTGTTTGACAACATAATTGCAAGGGATTATTGGAGATTCCAGGGGATTGAGATTCTAATTTTTAGAAGCTCAATCTCTTATAAAATTACAATTCTTGTTTGACATAAAAATTGAAATAGGGATTCTCTAAAAAATAATCTCCTCAAGTAGCTTATCTTAAAAATCTCCATCTACTTATGATTAAATTACTACATTACTCTTCTTAAATTTATTAAAAAATGGGAGTTATAAAATATGATGTCCTTTTTTGTCATTTTACGTTATAAGCTCCAACTTCATCTACTTTGCCAAACACTTATTTAAAAAGAAAAACTCCAGCTCCAGCCTCAACGAAAAGCTCCAGCTCCAACCCCAAACTTTCAGCTCCAGCTCCATCTCCAGTTAGTTTTACCAAACACGGTTCATTAGAGCATCATCAATGTATACATTTTAATTTATCACTAAAATAGTAAAAAAAATAGAATCTTATTAGAATATGCTTATACTAAATAAAGTTTACTCCAATGTATACTATATTTTTCCACTGAATATACTTTGAAACAACTAATAGACATAATAATGCAATAAACATAAAATAAGTGAAACAAAATATAACAATATTGAATTCATTTTGATGGTATTAATAAGAAACATATAATAATATAATTTATATAAATTAGTTTTATAATTTGTATCAAATAACATGTGAATAATATTTACCGTAAAGTTTAGTGCATTTTGACAAGTATTTAGCGTTCCACTAAAATAATATGATGATTTAGTGTTAACATTGGAGAACTTTTTATAGCCTTTACATTATTTTATTGTAAAAAGTACTCGTACATTTTATGCCACCATTGGAGCTGTTCGAGAAACACACACCACAACAAGCCCAAATTAAAAATTAATTACAAAACGAATACCATATAATCCGGCCCATAAGAAAAATGGGCCAAACTTAGTGTGTGAAAATAATTTCACATGATTGGTATAAGCCTAAACATCATCTATCACTTGGTGAGTTGGTGATATGATATATGAAATACTCCGTATTTATAAAGTATGGTAATGGTAAAGGGGTTAAAACTTTGGGTTTTATTAACATAATCTTAATCTATATATATATATATATATATATATATATATATATATATATATATATACACACACTCTTATGAAAAAATCTTGTAACAAACAGGTCAAAAGTATATTCTCACAGATTTATGTGCCATAAATACATACTTATTTCTTTATCAGCTTATCAAGTTATCGATGATACCTTTTTATGTGGGTAATATATCTGAACGTGAGTTTATGACTGATTTTTTATTTTTTTTAAGAATATATTAGACACATATTTATATTCACTAAACGACAACTTTATAGTGGAAAAAAAGACTTGAACACATAAGGTCAATCATATATTAAGAATTGTATATGTATACACTGGATCACTTGGATGCATAACTTTTGTCACATTTATATTATTAATTACTTGAGTAATTCGTTGGTTTGATTGTGATTAATAATAGTGAAATCCTAAAGGCTCATGCAAAGAAGTTGGAAGAATCCCATGATGAGTTTCTACAAAGCACTTTGGAGGAAGGTGCTTACAAGAAGCTTTATAGCTTCAACCACATTGTTAATGGCTTTTCTGTCCATACTACCCCTGCTCAGGTATATATATATATATATATATATATATATGCATGCCCCTTTTGCTCTATTACTTTCATGTATTATAATCTTTAGGATATATATATATTTTTGTATACAGGCCAACAAGTTAAAACATGTACCTGGAGTTAAGCTGATAGAGAAAGATAGACAAGTTAAAATGATGACAAGTTATACTCCCAAGTTTCTTGACTTATCACAAGGAGTTTGGCCTTCAGCAGGAGGTCCCAGGAATGCAGGAGAAGGGATTGTGATAGGTTTTGTTGACTCGGGAATCAATCCTCTTCACCCCAGTTTCGCCTATGATCGGAGGGACGATTACCTGAAAAACAGGACGCGGTTTCCTAATGTTTGTGATGAGGGACCTATGTTTCCAAGGAGTTCATGTAATGGGAAGATAGTTTCAGCTAGGTTTTTCTCGGCTGGAGCTCAAGCAAGTGCCACTCTTAATGCTTCGGTTGACATCTTGTCTCCCTACGATCCAGTGGGGCATGGCAGGTAAATGTCGTAGCTAATTGGGTGGGTCAGTCAATATGGGGTAGATTTTCGAAACGGGTCGGGCTGGTTTTACTTGTCAACATTTTCTTTGCCAGTTTTTATTGAATTTCATAAAGAACTAACACATTAAAACAATGAATATGCGAGTATATGGTTTTAGTAGGAAGAACCTATAGGCGTTTCTCTATTTCAAGATCCTATGGTGACCTATGAACCATTCTATCCGTTTGACCTATTTTGCTTTTAGCCAAACTACGGTTCTATTTTTTCAGTCATGTAGCATCAACTGCTGCTGGAAACTACGGAGTTCCAATTGTTGTCAATGGCTTCAACTATGGAAGAGCTAGTGGGATGGCGCCACGTGCACGGTAGTAACTCAGATATTGCACCTTCTACTATTATCATAGTATATTTGACTCACTTATAAAACCATTTTGACTCAGGATTGCTGTTTATAAAGCCGTATATCCAACTATAGGAACATCAACAGATGTTCTTGCAGCAATTGATCAAGTAAGAACTACCTAACCACATAACTGATAAAACACTCCTTTCCTTGGTTGCACTCACCAAGAAACTTATAACTAATGGTGCAGGCAATAAAAGATGGAGTTGATATCTTATCACTCTCCATAGGCCCAGATGAACCACCAGAGAAAACCATCACTATGTTAAGCATGTTTGACATCTTTATGTTGTATGCACGTAAGGCCGGTGTTTTAGTAATTCAGTCTGCTGGGAACTTTGGTCCGGGCCCATACACGACCGCCTCATACAGCCCCTGGGCTGTAGGTGTGGCTTCCTGTGACACTGACAGAACCTACCCTGGTTCTCTCGTTCTTGGAGATGGCCAGAAAATAAGTGGCACTGGACTAGCGGGACCCAGTTTTGGTGAAGGGTTACTACAGTATAAATTGGTTTTGGCTAAAGATGCAATCTTGACAAATGGAAAATTTCCAAGGACTCCTGAATTCATAGACGCGTGTCAACATCCAGAAGCGCTAGACCCTGTTATTGTGCAACGGAGTGTTGTCATATGCATGTTTTCAGAAGGGTTTATAAACGGGTCTTCATCTATACCGGCTATTGTCAACACTGCTAGGACACTAGGGTTCATGGGTTTCGTTTTTGTTGCTAATCCTACTTATGGTGATTTCATAGCAGAGCCTTATCCTTTCTCTATTCCTGGAATTATAATTTCGAAAGTTAGTGATACACAGGTTATACTCGACTACTACGAGAAACAAACAGAAAGAAATGATAAAGGAGTTGTAACAGCTTTGAATGGGCGAGCAGCAATTGGAGAGGGAAGATTTGCAACGTATAACGAGAAAGCGCCTATAGTCAGCAGATTTTCTTCAAGAGGACCGAGTTTCATTGACAAAACGAAACACCCAATAGATTTGCTGAAGCCGGATATTTTAGCTCCGGGCCACAATATTTGGGCAGCTTGGAGCCCGATGAGCGTGAAGCATCCGATTCTGTCAGGTAGAGTTGTATGTGCTACGTGCATGTATGATCATACTTTACGACACAAGTCAATGCTTAGTTTCAATCTTTTCAGGTTCTAACTTCGGATTGATATCCGGTACGAGTATGGCGGCCCCACACATTGCGGGAATAGCTGCATTGATTAAGCAACAGAATCCTTCATGGTCGCCATCGATGATTGCATCTGCAATGGCAACCACTGCAACTACATATGATAAATATGGCGAACCGATAATGGCCCATGGCCAGGAACTCTACACATTGCATCATTCTACGCCTTTTGATCATGGTGCGGGTCTTATTAGCGCAACCCATGCCGTTGATCCAGGGCTCGTTCTTATCTCAGGTGATCTTACAAGTTCCCAACTAAGCATGCATTAAAGATTTGTACAGCACTATTAACCTGATTACGAAACAGGATTCGAGGACTACATGAGTTTCTTGTGCTCGTTGCCAAACACGGATCCGGAAATAATCAAGACAGCAATCGGTGAACCGTGTGCACACTCTTTTCATGCACCATCGGAGCTAAACGTCCCCTCAGTGACAGTTTCAGCACTCTCGGGGTCACAGGTAGTAAAAAGGACTGTCAAGAACGTTGCTGACAAGGTGGAGACGTACGTGTGTGCGGTGATTCCACCTACTGGAGTGGCGGTTGAATTGAATCCATCATGGTTTACTATAGCTCCACAGGGAGCACAAGATTTGGAAGTGATACTTAACGCTACACAAGTACAAGACTCGTTTAGCTATGGTGAGATTGTATTAACGGGAAGTTTGAAACATATTGTGAGGATACCCCTCTCTATATTACCTGTTTCGGTGTCCTAATTGTGAGTGTAAACGGAAAAAAAAGGGATCAACTTCTGATTCCTTGATACTACAAGTTATAAATCAATAAGCTTGATTGAGAATAAACGCGTTTTTATATTATAAAAAAAAATCACAGAAGCTATTACTGTTACATTCGTATAACATACAAATGGTGTAAGATTAATGTAATGAATGAATGAGAGAAAGTAAAACAACTACCAGGTTAGGAAAATGTTTGAGGACGAAAAGGTAAAGTAACTTCTTGTGTATTGCACATACATTCACTACAACGAGGGTATCTATATACACTCCTTCCTATGGGACGTGAAAAGACCCGTTTGTTTTGTCTCACTGCTTTTCTGATTCGGGTTTCAAAAACTTTCCACTCGATTGTGTTGTTCTTCATGAATATGTCTGCGAGTCTGCGTTTATTTGGTCTGATCGTAGGCATTTTCCCACCACCATAGTATACTCTGTAACCTGATACTAAAGATGATAGTTGACTTCCTGAATCGGTCATGGCAAAAACATCGGCTGCTGTAGAGGTTATGAAGTCTAGTGCCGCTAGCTGCAAAAATGTACAAAGAATGAGAGACCCACTAAACCAAAGTTTGTTTGGTAATGTAATAATACTATCGGTGTTTGGATGTGTGTTTTATAAGTGAATCCGAATCAGATAATTAGCTTCAATAAAACTATATATATGGGTTAAGTCATAAGTGCATCATTAGGTATTGAACTAAGGTCAAACATTCATAGTATGTAACAAACTATTCGGGATTGCTATTGTTATTTGTGTGTCATCTAAATGAGGTGCCAAGTGTGGCATATCCTTACAAGTTGTCACGTCACCAAATACATACAATAACATTAAATTTAAAGTTCACTACACACAATGGAAGCCCATACAGTTCGATACACACTATCAATGTCAAACCTTAGTTCGATATATTTCCAAGCGATAAAGCCTTAATATCCACAGGAAAATCTTGTTGGTACGTTAAAGGGTTTTGAATGACAAGTGAATGTTTAATATACCTGAGATGAGAAGTTCAAGAATGGTTCAATTTCAGATGATGACAACAGGTTGTCTTTAGTAACCATATTAGGATACAGAGTCGTTAAAGCAGTCAGTCTTGATTTTCCTCCATAAATATGTGAGCCGGCTAGAAATATTCGAGTGTCACGCTTAAAACCAAGGCCAGCAAGCATAAGCACGGTTTCTTCAGGCATTAACGGACATAGACCTTCTGCCTTAAGTCTTTCTGGTGAGGGTATCCTGAAACATATTAGAAGATATAAGATGAAGCTTTACAAAATTAAACACAATAATCAGATCTTTATGAATAGTAATCCATACTTAGTGGTGTTATTTAGGTCCACCAATCCGGGAAAATGAATTTCACGATATGCTTGCAGCTCCTTCTTTTCTTCTTCACCACCGCCGAAATCACATAAAGAATGAGCTACCATGTCAATTTCAAACCTCAGGTGCAAAGCTAAGTATCGGAAATCCTTTTTGATCTTTCCCTTTGACTTGGAAAACGTCCCAACCAGGTTTCCATCCAACAATCCCGAATGTGTTGCATTCTGACGCATTCTTTGAATGAGCAAAGCAGCAGTTGCTTGTATTTTTGGAGTAAATTGCAGTGCATGAAAATTACATCTGCATCGGAGTCTCTGAATGAAAACAAGGACAAAGTTTTAGCAACAATTATCCTTCTAAAATCTCCCATGATGGTCACAACATTATCATTTCAGAGGTTTCAAAGTT
Source organism: Pseudognaphalium luteoalbum (assembly GCA_963422505.1). Taxonomy (NCBI): domain Eukaryota; kingdom Viridiplantae; phylum Streptophyta; class Magnoliopsida; order Asterales; family Asteraceae; genus Pseudognaphalium; species Pseudognaphalium luteoalbum. The sequence continues at coordinate 30,323,390 of OY730192.1, forward strand.
AACTCACGTGTTCGCTCATTATCATTATTAAAAAGTAGAAAAAGGTATTAATCCACAATACAACACTACAGGTCAAACGTTACGATTTTTACAACACAATAACCATATAAAGAATTAGGCAACAGATGGACACATAATATAAGCTACCTGCAAGTGATACGGTATTGGATCAGATGCCAAACGATTACCGAACCCAACAAAGTGGATGACTCTATTCTTCATTAAAAGCGGAAGAATATATTTCAGGTAAAAACTGGGCTTCGCCTCTTTTGGAATATCAACATCCGTCACCTAACAGGGTTTAAAGATAAGTACTTACAGCATAGTCCACCTAAAACGAATTACTTTCGAGTAGGATAAACTACTCACCACACTATCCATGGCTTCAAGGTTTAATGACTGTAATTCCTTTGGCAATTCCTTCACTACACGTATATCGGGCTTCAGGTAATCAATAAAATAGTCCTCCTGATATATATCTCCAAATTGACTATCAAATAAAAGATTCAACAATCACTATGCATCTTCAAAAAGGTGGTTTTGATAAACGGTGTAATGCATAAACTTGAAATTCTTTATATTCAGAACCAAAATATTAATGAAAAACACGAACAATTACCTTGTATCTCTCCAAACACTACTGAACATAAAGTTGGGGATCACAAGAGTTGCATTAAGTAATCTTGCAACTGCAACAATATTGCAGACCTGTGGTTAAACCAAGAGTGAGGTTGAAAATCGTGATACAGTATAACTTCCAAAATCCGTCTTTTGCAGATACTTGCAACTTAAAATTCATAAAAAGTGGTCAAAAATGCAATTTAGATGCAACTTACAGCTACTCGCTGCTGGTTTATACCCCCATTTGCAGTAACCATAATGTACCCATTATTTCCTTCTGAAAATACAATAAATCAAACACCATATGAAAACCAAGTTTAGACAAGTGTGTGAATTTTTAGTGAAAGTGAAAGGGTGGTCACCACTAGGTTTCCAAACACGTTGATCAGCACAGGGTTGCCAGGTTGCAGCAACAGCGTGATAAGTTTCCATCCACAAATCTTTGGGCTCGGTAGACTTGTACTGATTCTGTAAAATAAATAGAATTATATAACACATTGATAAACATATCTAAAAAATGTCAAAGGACTTATAACTTACCTCTGCTAAGGCATGACCAGCCTTATATAACAGTCTTGCATAAGCGGTTTTATGTGGCTTTTTCCCTTTAGCAATCTTTCTCAATTCTTGCTGAAACTTATTGAAACAAACCTAAGGTTACCAGAACTAAGAAATGACCATAACAACCCTGGTAACTAAATACTAAATAAAGGCGCATACGCGGGAAGGGGTCGAAGTAAGAATGAAGGGTCAAACGAGAAACTCCTCTAGTCGGGGGCAGTGGGACTCCTGCGGGTAATAAGATGCTTAATAAATGAAGCCCATGTGTGAATCACCGGCTAATTGCACACTAACTTACACGAATAAGAACACTTTCTAAATAAGGAACATTAAGATCACTCAGTTTTAATTCAATTGGACTCATATGAAGTCAACAAATCTAAGGTACTAACATTTTGAAGCATTAAAGTCAGCAAACTCACAACTTTTTTCGCAACATATATGTTTGCATTTTGATTGCAATGATCTACAATTCTTTTAAACTAGCACAATGCATTGGGGAACTACTGTTATTACATTTAATTCCAGCTCAAATTATCAATGATAACTACAATTAAATGAAAATAACTGATTTTTAATTGAAAATTACCCAAATTGGTGAGGTTTTACAGCAATAAATGATGTAAGATCAGAGATTTTATATCCCTGTTGAAGTGTTTACTAACATTTTGAAGCATTCAAGTCAGCAAAATCACAACTTTTTCGAAACGTATATGCTTGCACTTTGATTGCAATGATCTACAGATAATTTTAAACTAGCAAATTGCATTGGGGTATCACTGTTAGTACATCCAATTCCAGCTCAAATGATCAATGATACACACAATTAAATCAAAATAACTGATTTTTGTTATTGAAAATTACCCAAATTGATGAGGTTCTACAACAATTAAACTCAAAATAATGAAGTATCAAAGGTTTAGTAAAAGTGAGATTGATGTGATTACCGGAAGTGAGACTATGGATGAATTCGATTTCAAGAAACGCAATTTGAGCCCTTTAACCGGACCCGAATCTTGGATCCGAGAAAGCATCCAGAAATTCATGAGAATGAAGAATAGAAGCAAAAGCCCAAATGCTAAACGGCTTCGATTTGAAGCTAATTTGAAACCCATCATTTTTTTCTTCATCATCATTTGCATCTTCTGCTGCTGCTTTTGGTCCATACAATACAAGTATTATATTATTTACAAACAATATAAAAAACACAAGAAAACAAGCTAATCTTCTTCTTCTATATCTATCTAACAGTTACAGTGATGATGAAGAATTAGAAATATGTGGGTTTTGGAGTCTGGTTATGTTCTGTACGAAATTCCGGGATGAAGGAGGAGTCAGATTTTATGGGTTCTTCATTCATATGTTATTTCTTTGGAAGTAAATGAAAGGTGAAGCTTTTTGGTATATTAATTTATTTAGATTTAGATTAGATAGTTTTAGATTTTTGATTTGCATGTCACTCCTTTTCATATATATACTACATTCTTTGTTGAATTTGCAACTTTTTATGGTATAGTTTAATGTGACCCTTTTCATTAGTTAGTATTATTAAATAAACTAACACATTTTTAATAGTTTTTTCTTTACATAAGTAAGAATTTTGATAGTTGTTATGCATCATAATATATAGTTATTATTATTAATTAATGCGTGATAATAAATATACAAACCATATTGTTTTCATTTGGTATTAACGAAATACCAAACATACATCATTGTTTCCCCTGTGTGTTCTTTTATTCGATTTTTTATTATATATATGCGTTTTCTTCTTCCTAAATCTTTTTTTTTCCGGTGAAACAGATGTTCATTAACTATCTTTAGATCGATGTAATTCATGTAATTAAGTTTATATTTATACAAAGTTTTTACAAACTCTTATCTCATGAAGTTGTAAAAAAAAATTAAAGGGCAAATTGCCCGTGAGTAAAGAATCATACAACATGTAGATCTTGTCTAGGCTATTTTTTTTTACTCAATTTGAAGTGAGCATGAGAATTGTCCACTCACATGTGCATTCCATCACATTAATCAAGATTCATTCTTTTCAGATTTCTATATCTTGTACTCTATAGTATGTATTACTGCGGTTTTGTTTAAGCGAGGATATCTTTCATGATCTTCATATTTGATGGTATCCATGTCAATTAATTTAACTAGCTATATACCTCAATTTTCTATTTTGGCTGTCTCAAATAAGTATCCACTTTAATGTAACAATTAATTTTAAAAAGTAATTAGAAATGATATTTGATTGGTTAAGAGTGATGTTAGTGGATATTTTTAAAACTATGTTAAAATGTTAAGTCAAAATGAATATTTTGATTGGGATGTAGGGAATGAGCAACTTTTTTCCTGGAATGCTGGAAACGACATTTACCTTTTAGCTACCTTGTAAACAACAGTTAATTATATGGTTGAAAGAACCGCTTTAAAAACAACGTCTTTATTCATATGATGACTAGCATGTGATGATACAATGATGGTGGTGGCTGGAGGGTAGTAGTAGTGGTGATGGATCAATAAAGAGATCAACCAAATTGGTTTGCTCATACTAATCATCCAATCAACACGATCAAAAGTAAATAAAAATAAATAGAAAGAGTACAGAAAATAAGTAGATGACAAGTGTAATGAAAGTTTGGAGATATTATATCATGGATCTCATTTACTTTAGAAAAATAGGCCACATGGTGAAGAATGAGAACAATGCCTTAAAATCTTAAGTAATAACTACAAGTGTCGGATCTAGAACAATGATGATATTGTATATTAAGCTTAATTTAGTACTGTAAGTCATACTTGCACCCAACTTGACCATTATTACTGTATGATAGAAATTAAGATCTGGTACAAAGCACTATGAGTCAAATTGTCAAATGAACATAGACTACCCCAATATGCTTTTTATATGATGAGGTACATTACAGTATATAAGTTGAATCGAATTCCTAAACTTCTAGACTTTGTTCTCATCATGTGCAGACTTGGAAAATACATATTGAGAATCCAGTAGCGGCAGATAAAGCATCAATTCAGAAATGATCCTACGTAATGGCATAAATACTTGATTCAAAAGATGATCTTTTGACAATTTTTCTGAATTTGAGCAATTGCTAGAAGGCTTTCTGATGCCAAAATACACTTATCTTGAAGATTATGATTAAAAAAAAAAAAACTAGCAGAAGTAAAATTAAATAAATGAGAATAAGTCAAAAGTCAGGGATCTTTTCTTTCATACAATTATGAAAATTATCGTAGGGATATATTATTTACCTTAACTTGAACAAGTGGCAAGCTTTTGATGTAAAATGAATTAGATTAATACATACTCCAGATCTGATATTTATATTACCCTTCTCAGATCTCTTCATTAATTTCAATGTTGAGTCTTTGACCTTGCATAGATGTATGCGAAAATTGCAAGGTCTTTCGTCTCCACTAACCCTGAATAAGTTGTTGAGAAAGCTAATATGACATTTCGTACGCCTCATGATCTGGTGTTTTGTATATGAATCCCGAGTCGTCACTGGATCGCCTCTTGACCACACTTGCCCTTTGCATGAGCCGAACCAATGCTTGCACAACTTCAGACATGGGAGGCCGGAACTCTGGTTCAGGCTGTATACAAGACCAAAAGATCAAAACAAGAGTAAAAGATGATGTTTTTTCTCTTGATTATGAATTAAAGAAATTTAATTACTCCATCCATCAACATACAGTTTTTTGAAAATGTCATATTATACATGCTATTGATATCTGTAGTGATATCCATTCATTTGGTCTTTATTCAAATATTTGACAAATAGAATGACATTTTCGTTAAAACGGGTGTCAAGAAAAACATTGAAATTTTCATACGATAAAGGTACTTGATAACAGCTCAAGCTTGATAGATAAAGGAAATGTGAAAGTATTTCTACAGTACTCATGTAACAACTGAATTTCCAGAACTTCACCTGAACACAAAGGGCAATGATGTCAGCAAAACGCGACAACGACTTAGCAGGGTACATGCCATTCAACGTAGGATCAACCATTTTGGCCAAAGAATCGATATCATGGAGTTGAGGAGTGGCCCATCTTACAAGTGATTGCTCAGATCTCACTCTTGAACTATCATGAAAGAAAATAATGTCTTGAATGGAAAAGCAAGTACAATTTATTCTTACTATAAGATAACATTAATGGAAAAAAAAAAAAAATGGTCTAACTCACCTTGACCATTTCATTTTTTTTTCTCATGGACTCCACTAATATCTTATAAATTATTTGATAGGAGGAGAATTTAAGATGGATTCACATACAATGAATACCAATGAAAGCTACAATACCCTAATTAAGTGATTTTGTATCTTAAGCCATCAAGTTGTTCTATACAATAATTAAAAGATTACCTATCCAATGGCTTCCGACCAGTTAACAACTCCAGCATCACCACACCAAAGCTATAAACATCACTTTTTACAGTGTATATTCCAGACAAGGCGAATTCTGGAGCACTATAACCAAATGAGCCGACCAACTGTGTCGCTACCTGTGGAAATTTGGAGAAAATTATTCAATAACCAGCGTGACTACTCTCAAATAGAAGTTCTGGTGTTGCCTGCACCAAAAGGACATTAAGGACGTTTTTTACCACAATTTTGAAATTTTCATGGACCATCCTCGCATACACATATGGTTAAGGAATACTTGTGTTCTTTTATTTGTTATTACTTTCCTTTTTACTAAGCATGCTCGTTTATAATAATCCGAAAGAAACCTTTCATTTTAAGCTAGAATACTGGATCACTTTTGGGACCCTGACTCACTTGATCTGAAACTAGATGGGGCAGAACACCAGTGGAAGAAAGAGGTAATGAGAGAGAATACGAACTAAAAATACATAGGCCAGCTCAATAAATACTTACCTCTCTTTCTGTGTTTGGTGTAAGGGCAGCCAGACCACAGTCTGATAGATGAGGATTAAGCTCTTCATCGAGTAATATATTTGCTGACTTTAAGTTTCTATGTACAACAGAAGGTAGGCAAACTTCATGCAAGTACCTGGAAAATATTTTGGGCTTTTATTAGAGGGAAGACAAAAAGGAGATACATGAAGATTTTATAAGTTTATATGGTGACATACTCTAAAGCTCTGGCAGTACCAAGTGCTACCCTAACACGTGCATTCCATGTCAGTGTCTTGCTCCTATCATCAGCAAAATGGAGTAAATCTTGCAAACTACCATTTGCAATGTAATCATAAACCAAAAGACGTTGCCCATGCTCTGCACAATATCCAGCCAGTGGAACTATATTCGGGTGCCTCAAGCGCGACATGTTTGAGACAGCTTCAACGAAATTATCTTCTTCTTGCAGTGATAATGCTGCATTATCTATTTTCTTAACAGCCATGATCTAGGAAAGAAACAAGTGTTTGTACATAATTAGAATATCAAAAAGTATCCACCAAGTCTTAATAACAATAGAGAGCTTGTACATATGTCATCTCGAATTGAAAAATAAATGTACCTTTCCAGCGGGGAAATCTGCTTTATAAACACGACCCAAAGAACCTTCACCGATTATATTGTCTTGAGAAAAACTGTTTGTTGCTGTTTGAAGAGTCGCAACAGTGTATGAACTAGTGGTTATAGGGGATTTTACTCTCTTTGTAGAACCACTTTTCCCACGTTCAAATGTCGAGTTTTCTGTTGGTGGGGACTTCAAATCAACTATGCTGCTAACTGTGGGTTTTACCCGCTGCTCTTGCATTTCTGCATTGACTGCAGATGATATGAAAATGGCGTTATTGGAAAGGTTAATATATAGTTTTTCGCATTACCAAGAATGTAAAGAATCTAATTCCACTTCCTTGTATCATGTTTAGTGCTCATTCATACGATTCATCAGGATTTAGAATGCTGATGCCAATAGAACTCAGGTGGTGTATACGTAATTTATAAGTGTAGAATAAGTTATGTGAAACACTTTATCCGACCCAAAGTATGGATTTGCAACAGACTAAAATAAACTTGGGGATGAAATTATTTGTGATACATTTATGAAGTTGAGGAGACAAACCTTTCTCACTACTGATAGGAGGGTTTACTGTGGAAGTTCGTGCAATATTTTCCTTCCTATGCCCTTTCTTAAAGCATAAAAGAAGCCCAAGAAGTAAAAGAATTATAAAGAATGCAGATCCCAAACTTATGCCTAAAATAGCTCCAATTCCCAACTTCTTTCCATCGCTTGTGTTTGACGAGGGCACATCAGAACCCGCATGTGTACCTGATGGAGGAGAACGGGTGCGATTATTGAGAGGTTTACCAGGAGGTGGTGCAGTGTATGGAGGTGGAGGAGGAGCAGGTCCATTGTCAAATGAATTCCCGTCGTATCTGTTTCATTTAGAAAAATCTGAGACTAAGACAAACCTCGTATACATGGCTAAACAACAAATAAGCAGCATAATCACAATATAACAGCTTACATAAAAGCAGGAACAGAAAGAAGCTCCCGTGGTATCCATCCACTGAAGTGGTTGTTTGCTACATTTCTGTGTAATATGATAAAGAATAAGATAACCAGCACAAAGCTAGATGGCCACTGTACAACAGAATTTGAACTTACACATCAGTCAAAGGCAGACCAGTTAGTGAATTTAAAGAGCCTGTTAATTGATTGTTCTGCACACGACTGGCATAAACAATATAATCATGAGAATCAGAAACGCATTGAACCTATATTTAAGAAACGGGTAGCCAATTAAAAAGATACTCACAATGTAGAAATGCTTGACAATGAACTCAGCGAATTTGGTAGGTCTCCAGCTAAGTCGTTGTTTGAGAGATCCCTGCATCAACTTGTAGCAAGTTAGAACATTGGTAAAGTTATGCTTGATACAATAATGTAAATTTATCTGGAAATACATATTTTTGATGCATGTATCAAACAAAATATAGTCTGTACGTATTTCACTTAAAACTTACAATGTAGTAAGACTAGTGAGATTATTAAATATATCACCAATATTCTGAGCAAGCACATTGCGACTAAGGTTCCTGGAAGCCAAAAGATAATGGGATTACGCTTTCTGGTAAATAGCAAGATGCATGAAAGTCACTTTATAAGGGTATAGCTCTCACAAGTAATTCAGATTATACATCAACGCAATGGAATACGGGAGATTTCCACTTAAATTGTTATTTGCAAGATTGCTGCACATTTCAAAAAGCATATTAGCAGCAGAATGATATTTATCAAAATTAAATAGACAAGGGGAAAATTTTAAGAAAATAAGAAAGATCCACAAAAATTAGAAAATTTACAGGCTGGTAAGATTTGGTGGTAGCTGATATGGAAGTGCTTCACGAATGTTGTTTCCACTTAAATCCCTAAATAAAAAGCCAAAAACGATAAATTAGACTATTATTTCACAAAAACCTTGTAGATTAGTCTTAGCAAAGTTCCGGATTTTTGTTCTTACAATGTTTTCAATGACGTGAGGCCGGACAACATGTATCCCAATGTCCCATCAATCGCTAAATTAGGAAGTTGACTGTCAATACGAACAGCAACGAATCCAATCAATTCAACGAAACAAATATTAAATCGTTAAACATGGGATACAATGTATGCAATAAAAAAGTTACAATATATATATATATATATATATATATATGATATGATTTAAACGAAATCAATGACAAAAACTCACATGGAAACAACAGAACTGCCCTCACATGTAACCCCTCTCCATGATTCTCCACACGGATCACCACCATTAGGCTTCCAATTTGTTAACTGTGCAGCATTGTTCAAAGATGTGCACAAAACCCCTAGTGCTTGAACTACACACAAACAAACAAAAACAACTATTATGCCCTACACAAATCAACCAGCAGCATGCATAAACCTGATTTTCAAACCTAATAACAAACAGCTCAACAAAATACAGCAAAACAGAAAATTAAATTAAAAAACCCCTAATCCAACAGATAGCACAAAATCATAATTAATATTCCTTGATTGAGATAAAAAAATTAATTCATTGTATAGAATACAGATCTCCGCGGAAATAAATATATATTCAGGCAATGAAATGATACATATATTATATACACACACAGGATAATAAGTAAGCATAATAAATTAGTTGATTACCATCAGTTGGATCAGTAGTGGCGTGAACGGAGGTTAACGAAACGAAGATCGCTGCAAGTAAGTAGAGTAACAGAAGAAAGTGATGATGATGGTGATTAGTCACCATTTTTGGTATGATTAATAGCTAAGCAGAGTTTGACCTAGAAGAAGAAGAAGAAGACGACGACATGCAGTAAACGGAGAGAGTGTGTAATGAAGAAGGAAAAGAGTTGGTAGGTTTTGCCATTTAGAAAATTGATTGAAAATAATAAATAAATAATAAAGTTTGAATGAATGAATGAATAGAAATATAGAAATGGAGATTCGAAGCTTGAATTGCAGAGTAATGAAGAGAGAGAGAGTGAAGTAGGAGCAGCGCACAGGGAAGGTGTCGGCGAACAACCCCATTATTGTTTCATTATTTTATTTCATTTTATTTATTATTTATTATTTTTAATTTAATTGATGCTTGATTTGTGTGTGAATAAATTAACAACATTTTATATTTTTAATGTGAATTAAATGGTGTTTTCATACTTCATAGATCAAAGTCAATGTGGTCAAATTAGGAATCCTAATTTCTTTGAAGGATGTTGTTTTCTAATTATTATTATACCTAACAATGATAATGAAGTTTGAATAAAATTAGGATCTCGAATTATTGCTATAATAAATATTTGAGATCTTTAATAAAATAATTATATATAATATAATCCCTTTCTTTCTAAAATTACATAAGTTAAAGAAGTCAAAACTGACATAAATTGAACCCTTGATATTAATTAATCGGTAAGAACTCGTATTATGCAGCGAAAATAATAAAATAATATGTTGATAGTCCGTAACATGCCATTTTTTGTAGAATAGAAATTGATGCAGCTAAATTCGAATAGTCAAATAGCATTATAGCAACATGTTTGCTCATATTTTCAATTAATTTTTTGAAGTTTTTTTTGAAAGACACTATTGAAATCATTGACGGACCCCATTAATTTTTTGAAGTTGTAATACTGTTCTTAGTTCTTACTCAAAAGTGTTAGAATGTTTTATGATAGTATTATATTATTATTATATTGAATTATATTGATTGTCATTTTAAATATATATTTCAAAGTACATTGAAAGTCGATGTGAAAAAAGTTTTAATTATCATTAATTCATTTAAATTTTTACATTAGTAAAAAGTCATTTTGTGTAAACCTGTTTCATAATAAGTTCTTTAACTTCAAAACCACATTGTAGTTTGGTTTATATGTTCGGATTTTTTTTTTTTACTTTTAATGGTTCATCTAATTCTAGCTTTGATCTATACCCTAAATAATTATAAAATTTTAATATTATAATTGTTTTTGGACTATGGGTATGTTTGACAATCACTTTTTAGAGGATTATTGGAGATTCTAAGAGATTGAAGTTCTAATTTTAAGAATTTCAATCCTTTATAATTTCACAATCCTTGTTTTTGGCATCAAATATATAATAGGGTTTCTTTGAAAAAGAATCCTTTCATTTGAAAGCTCTTCAAACTAGCTTATTCAAAGAATCCCCCTCCCTTAACCATGAAATTACAATATTACCATTCTTTTAATTATTAAAAACTTAAAGTTGTATAATTTAAGTAATTTTATGTCATTTTACGTTAATAAGCTTAAGCCCCAACTAGTTTGTCAAACACTTATTATCAAATAAGCTCCAACCTCAAATAAAAGCTTCAGCTCCATTCCAACTCCGTCTCCATCTCAAACTACATCTTCGGCTAGTTTTAAACACACTTCATGAAATACGACATGTATGGGATCTATTTGCCACTTGTACGAACGGATTATGAAATAGAATTATGATTAATTTACTATGCATTATTTAAACAGTTAACATAATGTTGGGAATTTAAATTTTATTAATTAATAAGTTAGATAGCTAGAAATAGAAAAAAATATTGCGAATCTCCACTGAAAAGAAAAGTTGGTTTTAATTCGGCAAGCAAAGCATATGAAATAATCCATCTTTCAGGTGGCTAACATTTCACATTATTGCCATGTGCTTCATTAAATTCTTTTCTTAACCCAAAAGTTTTGAAGCTATACCATTAACATCCTTTAGTAGAATCGAGTCAAGTACCTTCAAATAACTATCGTGTTGCATCGTTGTAGTTTTGGAATATATCACTCTATAGTTTTATAATTATGATGCAACATCGCACAAGTTATACACAGAGTCGAATTTGAGAGTGTGCAAGGTGAGCTATTACACATAACCTCTATTTTTTTTGGGGCACAAATTTATAAGTTTAGGGTGTATGGAGGGTGATGTTTGTACTTTTCAATCATATTAAACGAAATTTTATGATGTTAAATACAATAATTATTGAATGTAAGATACAAAAATCAAGTCTTATGTATATGTTTTAATGGAGAACGTGTTTTTATAGTTGTGGTTTGGGGAAGAAACCCCTTTTTCAAATTCTCCTCTAATTTTCAAGGGGCTTAAAAAAAATTATGACACATGGCACTTAAAATCAACGAGACGGCCCTGGTTGTACATATGGCATCAAAGATAGTGTTACATGACACGTGGGTATTATATTGATGACCTCAAATCATTCGTTTATTTATAAGGAAGACATTCTATATTTGGATGAAATAATAATTTGTATTGGAAAAAATCATACTGCGTATTATAGATAATACGATATTTCTAATAACTTCTAGTTATAATTCATATTATACTTGTAATCCTACTAATGTGATCATCCCCATTATTGATGGACGAATCTCTTTGAAAACATAGCTCTTCTATCGTAGAATTAATCATACCATTATTGATGGACGAATCTCTTTGAAAAGAGAGCTCTTCTATCATAGAATTAGATTAGACATGCCATTAACGTCAATCGAAAAATGTTAAAGTAGAAGGAATGTGAAAAAAACATTTAAGATATTAAGGCACGTTGTAAGTAAATCAGATTAATGGCTAATGTGAGGGTTATCTATCTGGGTGGTGATTCGTACACCACTAAAATTATCTGTACACCATTAATTGTGCATTGTAGTGTTATACAGTACAACACTTTAAATCATAATTAATGGCGTATGAATAATTTTAAGTGGTGTACAAATCACTCCCCTATCTAAAATCCCAGGGTGGTATCATATAAAGTATAAAACTGTCATCCACCTAGATGACTAAAATACCCATAGCACTTGGTAAGTATTACAAACCACAGCGAGCAATTAAGTTTAGAAGCAGCACCGACGGGGAGGGCATTCTGGTAAATGAGTAGGGAGGCAAAATGGGCAGAAGGAGCCAATGAAAAAGACTCATAAATACCCATTGCTTTTAAGACGCACTTTTTTCAAGCATTTGACTTTGGATTTTTCTGTTTGGGAACACAGCTTTTGCCCGGGGGAAATTCATGAAAGTGATCGCTATCATTTTATTATTTTATTTGATAGATTTATTAATATTATTAATTTATTATATTACTACTCCGTATTAGTTATTAACTCCACAATCTCACTTCATTCGTTAGCAAGTAGCTAATTCTGGCGATGATAGTTTACTGGTTGCAATAGAAATGCGGAGATCATTGGTTGAATCGTCATCTCCATATTTACCAATGAACTACACGATTTACCTCTCACACGTTAACTGTGAGACTAGTCGATGCGCGGGACTTTTTTTCTTTGTAGTTGACATAAAGGCCATCACTTTGTAGATGTTTAATTATGCATTTGGTATATGTTTAAAAAAAAGGAAGGAAAAAAAACCCTAATGCATGAAAGTACGTAGTTACGTACATCATTTTAATTTATCCTTTATATCAATTGACATAGTGACTCGGCTATTTATCATGCCTTTTTGACCAGGCTTTTTGACTTCCCAAGACATTTTCCCTTTTAACAAAATCTCAAGATATTTATTTCCACAAAGATTACCCATTCGGTTTATTTAATCAAATTAATTTGCCCTCACTGCTAGAGATTTTACTCCCTATCTTACTATTTCTTTTTGTTTCATAATATTTAGAGTACCTATATTTACTTTATGTTTTTCTTATTAATACTTATAATTGCCTTAAGATTCCGTAAAAGAATAAAAAGGCTATTTATTTTTTCTAAACTCATGTAAAATAAACGTAGATAATTATAAGTAAGAAGATCAAATATATTAGTTAAGTTAACTGCTGTTAAACGTAATTGTCATTATGTACAATTTATTTTAAGATATAATGGACATGAGTGTAACAATCTATTTGTAAATATTACTTTTTTATTCTTTTTCACAAAGTATAGTGTAATTGTATAAGTGATCCCGTCGTTAACAATCGTTGAATATATAATTAACGACTATATATGAGTTAATAAGTGATTTTGTAATCTCATCGCATGCGATGGGCAAATAATATCTAGTTTGTTACATTTCTTTTCAAATATAAAGATGGTTATATAGAAATTGTAGATGTTAATGCATTTGGTATATGTTAATATTGGAAATATAAGTATTTTCTTATAGGTTATTCAGGCTCACTTATTGTTGTTAATTATTTTAATTTTTTAAAACTTGTCAGTTGAGTGGGTGTATTGTTATTTACTATGGAAAGTGTTTGAAAAAAATGACGGATCGAGTAGCCCAAATGCTTATAACGGAATACAAGTTAAAAGTTATGAATAAGTGTTCGAGAGGTTGAAAAAAGGGAGTGTGAAATGGCATCAATGGCCGCAGGACCCGGGATCATGTGGTGTAAATTTGGGCGAAAGAAGTGAGGTGGGCTGATAAATGGATCATTTCAGAGAGGTTCGAGGACTAATCAATCATGTTTATACGGTACAATGCTTGGGCCTCATCTGAGCTAGTTATACGTACTCGTGTTTGTATTATATATGGATGGTGATTTGTGCACCACCAAAAGTATATTTTGGACATTTTTGCCTTTGAAGTTGTGAAGGAGTGTTTAAAAAATTTTAAGTTGTAAGGGGTAAAAGAGTCTAAAAATATATTTTAGTGGTGTATGGTAAAAAAGTAGTGATGTACAAATCACCACCCATTATATATTTATATTGTGTGATTATCAGTAAAATATTTTAGTTTTCTTAAATAAAAGATTTATAACTTGTCTAAATTTTAATGAGTAAATTAAGATGTTCAAATAAAGTAGTACCATGTAATGTAAGTATTGATAGGTTGATAGGAGACATTAGGAATTCAACGTGAGTACGTGACAAGTTAATAAGTGATGATTCCGGTTTTAAGCTTCTTGGTCAAGATAATACCAATAAATGGCGGCCTGATTTAATGAAGTTTTGTTTATTGATTGTGACTTTAGTATCTAATTATCTAACTATTGTAAATCACTTTAATAATTACCATCAGTACTATCATTTTTATAATGGTTTTAAAATGTAAATCAATTATTCACTTTATCAATTATCATGCATGCTAATTGTGAGCCCGTACATGTTTTGTGATGCGCTTTCTGTAATAGTGATGATTTCTACACCACTAAAAATTATGCATACATTGCTAATTGTAGTTTACATTGTTATACTATAAAACACTATAAAACATATTTAGTTGTGTATGAATAATTTTTTATGGTGTACGGATCATTCCCCTTTTTTCTAATAGATAAATATTAGATCATTTTCGATGTATGTACTAAAACATCAAAAAATACATATTTTCAACCAACTCACTATGTTTGATGTAAAGTTTGGTGTACGTTAAATTTTCTGAGATTACACAAAATTTGGTGCAATATTAAACATTACACCAAATTTTTAATATTTCATTTTAGCCAATCCGTTTATAATATTTTTATTATTTGAGTACAAACTTTAAAAAACTTGTTCATTGTTATTATTCGTTTAAGTGCATTAACTTTAAGTTATATAATTGGCAATTATAACAACATATTATATTTTTCAAAGAAAGTATAATTAAAATATTAAGAATAAGTTATATAATTGAGACTTTACGATATTACGTGAATAAAGTTACAATTAATTAATAGTTTTAAATGTTAATGAAACATAAAAAATAAAATAAAATTAGCTCTAAAAAAATAGTTGATGTGGTAATATGTAAATATGAAAGTCTATTTAGTGCATAAATATTGACATATACATCGAAGGTGAATCACATCTTGTGTAAATAAAAAATTTCTTTTTACATCAAATCTGGGGTAATATTTACTACATAGATTGGAGATGCCTTATATGTTATTATGTTTACTTTTACTACGAAGTATACACATAAGTTAACTACAAGTATTTTAAATGTTACCATGCACTATAGTTTCATTTATATTTATGGTTTACAAATTGTAAATAGAATGTTACATTTACTGAGGGTTTAATGGTCATATAATTTTATATTGTTTAATTGTATATTTTAAATCAAATGAAAACTATTTGCTATATATATTAAAAAGTACAATTTAGAAAATAACATTTTATTTGTTTTTCATTTTGTAAAACTTTTTATGAATTTATATTTTAATAATGCAATTAATGAGATTTATATATTTAGTGCAACTAAAGACTGCATATATGCATTTTCAAAATGGGTGAACTTTATAAAAAAGCTTATATACATTTCTACCAGCAACAAATTAATTAAAATAAGAAAGAGGTTACATATGATATATGATATATGCATGGGTTGATGATGGTTGGAGAGCACATGAAGACCATTATATGAGGGTGAGGTATGAGCTGGATGTGGACAATGATCTCTGAAGCAGGTGAGATATACCCATTAATTGTCATTGTCCATCCGATACATGCATTTCACTTTTCTCCATCACCATGTAGTTTGTCTTCATCCTGTTTATTTTGACAAGGACTATATGAAGAAATAAAAAAGTAATTGAATATTTTATAACATTTGCTGAAACATTTAATTTATTTAATTCCGCCTAGACTAGACTAGCCTAATTATTCATTAACCATTCAATATATGTCGAGTCATGTGTTATTTTCACGTTATGGGTTCATATTAGATTTGTTGTAAACTTCCTTCTAACGTGTAGCTACAAGATGTAACTATGAGTGATAAGCTCGAACTTTCTATTTGGTTTTATGTAGTTGCGAGCTCAACCTGTTTATACAATCGGTATGAGTTTGGGGTTGACTAGCTAGTTTCACCCGTTGATTCGTCAAACTCAAACCAACAACAGACCTGAATTGTCACCCCCTATTCCAAACTTTAATTCTTGAAGTGAACATGACGTATATTATGAATGCTTGCGAGGCTAATATAAATCTGAACTTAAACTTAATTTTGTTATACTCATGACTAGAAAAGCTCTTTCCAAACAATGTTTTACCATTACTAATCATTCTTTACAAAGTAAGCATGAGTAACCAAAGCAAAATGATCATTAGATGGGATTAAATATACAAATTATTACTACCAACATCATATTTTATAGTTTATGGAGGCAACTGATCGACCAACTCTCACTATTTATTGTGTGCTTCAATCATTTGCGAAATAATATCAGCTTTTAAAGAACTAATTGACCAACTAATATTCCTCGGATTTGGTCGCCACTTATTCAATAAATAATACTAGTAAGGTTCAAAATGAGTTCATGATTTTTGAGTGAGACTAAGGGAACCAATGATATCATGCCACATGTACAAAGAAAATGTTTCATACTACAAAACCCATTTACCTCAAACATCAATTATCTCACAAACGACAAATCGAAAAATCATGAAACTTGCACCATATTTTTCAGCGTTTTATTCTCTTCGATTTGGCGTCCCTCAAGACATACTTTCAATAAAAAAAAATTAATTTTTTGGTGGGTTTTATAAATTAGTAACACATGTGTTAGTGACTGATTGTACATTTTATTTACGGTTATGGTTAGGGTTTAGGGTTAGGATTTAGCAGGGTTCATGGTTTAGGGTTTATATTTTATGTTTTAGTAGGGTTTAGGGTTTATTAGGGTTTAGTATAATTTAGGGTTTAGAGTTTTATAAAGCGTTTAGGGTTTTATAAAGCGTTTAGGGTTTGGTGTTTAGGGGTTAGGGTTTGGGTTTTGGGGTTTCTCCGAAACCCCAAAACCCTAACCCCTAAACCCTAAACGCAACACTCTAACACATGTGTTAGTAACATATGAAACCCACCAAAAAAATGAAAAAAAAAATTCATCGGAAGTATGCCTTGAGGGATGGTAAATCGAAGACGATAAAACGCTGAAAATTATGGTGCAAGTTTCATGATTTTTCGATTTGTCGTTTGTGAGATAATTGATGTTTGGGGTAAATGAGTTTTGTAGTATGAAACATTCTTTTTGTATATGTGGCATGATATCATTGTTTCCATTAGTATCACACAAATTTTTAGTCTTATTTGAACCTCACTCGTCTAAGTTACTATAGATAGATGTATAGAAATAAACAAAAATGATGCCACGACGAGACAATAAATTTCTTAGATTTTTTGTACACTATAGTAAGACCATGATACGTAAAATACGATAAATTGAATTTGACGTTAAATGCAATGAATTTAAAATACTTTTAATCTGAATTGTTACTCGAAAAAATTAATGGTTGAGATGAATATCGTCCCTCCTGTCCCACATTTAATAAGACAATATGACATTTTGCGACTAAATTTCCCTTTTTTAAAAAATAAAATAAAATAGGGGATCAAAAGAGCACATTCTTATAGGAAAACTAAGAAGAGTTGAAGATCTCCAATTTCAAGATCAAGAGTGGAGGATCTAAAAGTAAATTATGCAACAAAAACATGATACATTATAAGATGTAGTAAAAACAGCAAGATGCAGTAGAATTTTGACTCTTACGAGTCATTTATTGACTCTTTCGAGTTGTGTGACACTCTGACGAGCCTTGTGCAATTTTTATGAGTCAAAAAATCAAAGAAACTTTTAGTGTATTGTGATACAAAAGATAAAATAATATAACAGAATAATAAGTGATCATAATATATTTTGAATTAAGCATTTATGTTAATTGACGTTCAACGACTTAATTATCGACTTTCATCGTGTTTTATTTCACTAGAAACCAAAATCTTAAACAATAATATACATATACGTAACACACTTATTGTAAAATAGTTACTCTTACAAGTCGATCCGAATTACAAGTCACACGTTAAAAATCAAGATCTCGAATCGCAAGTCAAGCTACGAGACATGTTGCTTATATCTTTTCTCTTTGGAAGGTGATAATCGCCTAACCCGATGGAAACTCTTTCAAAGCTAAGACTGGGTCAAACAGTTTGGGCTATTTCTCAAATTAAGGCCCAAAATAAGATGAGTAGATCCAATTACACCTATAATCCAGTTAGAAACTACAAGGAGGTAAGTGCAAATGTGCAATTACCAAAAAAACTAGGTATGAGAAAAAAAACCTAAATACTGAAACCGAATCGGTACCGAATGTTATAAATGGTACGGTATTCGGTTTGATTTGGGGCTAACAAAAAACCGATACCAACCGGTTGGTACCATGCACATCAAAATATCTAAACCGAACCGGAACCGCACCGAACCAGTACCGACTCGGTACCAACCGATACAAATGGTACAGAATTCAATTTTTGAGTTGGGGAAAAAAACAGGTCGGTACCGGTATGGTACCAAGTTCACTCTACCTTAAACCAAAGGGGGCAAAAGACACATATCTGCAATCTTCACATTCTTTACTTGCATTCCATTCCTCTGAAAATAAAAACCACTATGTTTCTTTCTGGCCTTCTCTCTCAGTTCTATTTCCTTTTCTGTTAATCCATAAAAACAATTACAAACAAAATCAAATTTAATTTGATATAATAATGTTGTTTGCATACAAAGCATGCTTTTTTTACAGGTTCTCTGCTAACACAATTGTGGAATGTTCTTAGCTTTCATTCAACTTTAAAGCAATCTCTGTCACACCATCTCCTACCTATGGGTTTCTCTCTATATCACTCATCATATATCTGTAACATGTTTTATCATTTTTCTTTGGTGGGTTTCTTCAAATGGGTACAAATACTTGGATGGAGCTCTGAATTTTTGCTGCTTCAAGGTTATGTTTTTTCTTAAACCCTGTACCTTTTTCCATTAAAGAATCACCCTTGGGTTGAGCATTGTAGAGAATATGTCATTTGTTGGGGAAAAAAATTTAAACTTTTATATGTTTGGTGGATCTTTAAACCCTTTTCATGAATCTTGAACTGGTACTATGTGTTTTAAATGTTAGAGTTTTGGCATGGTTAGACTTATTGAGTTTTTGTTAATTATCACCCCAGAATGACTTTTGTGTATGTTTAAATAATTTAAAGCCTGAAACAATTAGCAGATTCAAAGAAATAAGTTTGTGTGTATGTATGAGAGATTTTTGCTTAAATACTCTGGATAAAAAAGATAGAATTATAGAATTGGGTAATTATGAACACAATGTATAATGGTCTTGTGGGTTTTGAAGTATTTCAGTTGAAAAAATCTGTTTTGGTTATAAAAAGGAGGGGGTGTCTAGATGTGCAAGTTAAAATTTGTTATTTGCATACAATGTTTGTGGCATCTAAGTATAATTAAGACTGAAAAGTATGATTCTCTAATTATTTGGGTTCAAAATAATCAAATATTGATGAATTGTTGCAAGAACTACCCAGCTCTTTATAGCATTAGGCAATTAATGACAGAGTATCTGATTCTGGTTGTTCAAGTCACAAATTCCTAGTTAAAGTATAATGTTTTGGTTCCATTTTTTATTTACAGGAAGATTGAGAATTGTATTCAAGAAAGGTAGATGGCTACAATTGGGGATATTGGGTTAGCAGCTGCAATTAATATAATTACTGCTCTGATTTTTCTAATAGCATATGCTATTCTTCGGCTTCAACCTGTGAACGATAGAGTTTACTTTTCAAAATGGTATATCAAAGGTTTAAGGACAAGTCCTACAGCCTCAGGGACATTTGTAAGAAAGTTTGTGAATTTGGATTATCGATCATATATAAGGTTTCTTAATTGGGTACCCGATGCACTATCAATGACGCAAACCGAGCTCATTGATCATGCCGGTTTGGATTCAGCTGTGTATTTGAGGATATACTTGCTAGGGTATGCCACATCACTCATTTTGTTTACAACATTTCCACTACCATTTCTTTTCCAGATTTTCATGCAGATCGGTTTCTGTGTACCGTTTGTTCAAAATCATTTTGTAGTATGCTATCATAGTTTGTGTGTATTGGTGTATGCACGAGGAATTTTATTCATCTCTGACTTCTATGTATGCAGGTTAAAAATATTTACCCCATTATTCTTCCTTACGTGGGCTATTTTGATACCGGTTAATTTGACAAACAACACACTAGAGCTGTCCAAAGAAACTTATAGCCAAATCGATAAGCTCTCTATATCAAACATTCCCCACGCATCTCCCAGGCATGAAAACATACTTCTATCTATAGTCCTTCTGAATTTATGCTTAAATATGTAATGATTTAGTGCATATTGTAGGTTATGGGCTCATGTAGCAATGGCATATGTTGTCATGATTTGGACATGCTATTTGTTGAAGAGAGAGTATGAGACAGTCGCAAATATGCGCTTTTACTTTCTTCAATCCGAAAAACATCGCCCTGATCAATTTACGGTAAGTTGATATTCCTATACATATATACATTAGTAGTTGAGAATCCTCATAACATATTCCGAAGAGCAAATAATGTTTGAGGCAAATATGATAATTTACAGGTTCTTGTGAAGAATGTCCCGCCAGATGCTCATGAGTCGGTTAGCGAGACTGTTCAGAACTTCTTTATAGTAAACCATCACGATAACTATCTCACTCATCAGGTATACCCGTGGGTTGATATGGAAGATAATCAAGTTTTATAGTACATGGTAGTATTGATATTTACCAAGTACATTGCTTGAAAATGATTGGCAGGTGGTGTGTAATGCAAACAAGCTTGCAAAACTTGTGAAGAAGAGACTAAAGAAGCAAAATTGGCTAGAGTACTACCAGATTAAGTACACAAAGAATCCCTTAAAACGACCTATGATGAAGGTACTTTTTTAGATGTCTCTTAAGAATTTTCTATCCTTCACCCTGTTCGGTTCTGTCTTCTAATAACAGATTACTAACAAGGTTTTTTTTTAATTATAAAATCTTAATCTATAGACTGGTTTCCATGGACTTTGGGGAGCGAAAGTCGACGCTATTGAGTATCATGAAACTGAAATCGAGAAACTTACATTCCAGGTAATTTTCCATCCTTCATTTTCCTGACATTACTTGTTTTCACAACATTATATATGTAAAACCGTAGGGAAAAAAGTGTACAAGTCATTGTCAATCTCAAAAGCTACTATAAAAATTTGACAGAGTCAAACTTTGCAATTTTAGGATGAAAAGAGTACGATGCATATGTTTTGTTTTCTTGTTTATATACATATGTGATGCAATTCTATCATTATGGATTGTACATTCAGATAGCCGAAGAGAGAAAAAATGTAATGAACAACCCGAAAGCCATCATGCCAGCAGCATTTGTCTCCTTTAAAACTCGTTTGGGAGCTGCTGTTTGTGCTCAGACACAACAAGTTAGAAACCCGACTTTGTGGTTGACTGAATGGGCTCCTGAGCCACGTGATGTATACTGGAAAAACCTGGCTATTCCTTACGTCTCATTAACTATTCGGAAGGTTATAATGGGCATCGTGTTCTTTTTTCTCACGTTTTTTTACATGATCCCCATTGCATTTGTGCAATCGCTTGCAAACATTGAAGGTATCGAGAAAGCTGCTCCATTCCTTAAGCCCATAATCCATATGTAAGTCTCATTGCTCGTGTTATTGTACTCAAGCCTGACTCTAAACAAATAACATTCTCATCAAATGTTATGCAGAAAACCTATCAAGTCATTTATCCAAGGTTTTCTGCCTGGAATTGTGTTGAAGATCTTCCTCTTCCTGCTACCAAAAATCCTGATGATGATGTCAAAATTTGAAGGATTTCTTAGTATATCTCGACTAGAGAGAAGAGCCGCTTCAAGATATTATCTTTTCAACTTTGTGAACGTGTTTCTTGGTAGTATTGTCGCTGGGGCTGCATTCGAGCAGCTCAATACATTTCTAAATCAGCCAGCTAATAGGTATGTTACATTATCGTGCATTTTGATCTTAATTTGAAGTTGAATGAGTTGACTTAGAATTTTTTTCTTTTCAAATCTTTAATGGGTTATTTTAGGATACCTGAAACGATTGGCATTGCGATCCCAATGAAAGCAACATTTTTCATAACGTATATAATGGTTGATGGATGGAGTGGTACCGCAGCACAGATTTTGCGGCTGAAGCGTTTGGTAATTTATCACTTAAAAAATATATTCCTGGTTAAAACCGAAAGGGATAGAGAGCGGGCTATGCATCCTGGAACCATTGGTTTCAACACAGGAGAACCACAAATACAGTTTTATTTTCTCATTGGCCTTGTTTACGCTGTGGTGACACCACTTTTAATTCCTTTTATATTGGTGTTTTTTGGACTAGCATTTGTTATCTATCGTCATCAGGTAAAATGACCCATGAAAACGACATTTTTACTACTAAACGGAGTTTAAAGCATGACATAAGAGGGTTGTGTTGAAATGCAGATTATAAATGTATACAACCCAAAATACGAAAGCCGAGCAGCGTTTTGGCCAGATGTTCATGGACGTGTGATCATGGCATTGATTATATCACAGATACTTCTGATGGGTTTGTTGAGTACAAAACATGCTGTCGCTTCAACACCGGTTCTCATTGCACTTCCAATTCTCACTATCGGGTTCCATATATACTGTAAAGGCCGATTTGAACCCGCATTTATCAGATATCCGTTACAGGTACGTAGGAGATACACTATATAGGTGTTAATATCGACCCATTTACTGATTAGTGAGCCGATTTTCGTTATGTTTTATCTCTTAACTGCTAAAAGAAATTAAAATACAAACGAATGCAAAGTTGTCCAAAATACATGTACATTCAGTACAGCATTTGAAATTTCCTTTACTCGTAAAAATTTATGTAATTATTGAAAATATAGGGGTAAATGCATAAAAATGCAATTAACTATGATCTGACATTCATAGTGCGTATCCAACTCTTCGGACGCACATTGTGTGTAATAAACTCGTTATTTCTTGTCTTTTTATGTATTTTGGTGACGTGTAAGGATGACAAGTGACACCTTATATAGATGACACGTGGAAAAATACTGAAAATTACATACAATGGCATGAAATAACTAATTTCTTACACACAATGGAAGCCGAGTAGTTGAGTACACACTATGAAAGTCATAGCATAGTTAATTGCATTTTTTTTTGCACTTAACCCGAAAAAATATAACTTTTGTTACCCAACAAGACGACATGGTCACATATCAAGCGATAGCCACAAGTTTGAGTCTTGGCTTGGGTCATATTGGTTTGAGTGTTACAGAGTAATAGTTTAATTTGTGACATTAAGTGTCCTTTTGTCTGGTTTTAAGGAAGCAATGAATAAAGACACTCTTGATCGAGTAATGGAACCAAACTTGAACCTAAGACGGTACCTTCAGAATGCGTACGTTCATCCTGTTTTCAAGGATGATGGTTCTGATGATTACTATGACGATGGGACCGTGATCATGCCCACCAAAAGACAGTTGCGAAACGCACCCGAGCCTAGTAGGAACCCGGAGAATGTTCAAGAAAAGCATAAGCCATGGATGAAGTAATTTCACAGTTATTTATTTATGTATGGGTCAGTTGTTAATTTGTAGTTGAACTGTGCGAAAATGAATAGAAATAGTATGTGGTATTGTTACCACTGCACGTAGGGAATATAAGGTCTATCAGGTAAGTCATGCGAAGAAGCATTTCATACTAGAAATGTACACATAAAACATGAAAAAGTTTTCATATTAAACCTTCAATACATCACCAAATACACACAATATACAAAAATTAATAATTTCATACATATGTCGGTTAATTTTGTTACGTAGCTCAACACATAGTTATATACATCCAAAAACATGTAACCCATTTGTAAACTTTAAAAAACTACATTTAGTAAATAATATGCGCGTTAAGTTTGCATTATAAAAAAAAATATCCATAAGTTAATAGATTGCAAGTGGACAAATAGATTGCAAGTGAATTTATTTAAGAAACAAATGAGTTGTAATAATAAAATTATTAAATGAGATTAAAATAGGGAGTTTAATGATTTTCAATATTTATTTTTTGCAAGTGGACAAATAGTAATGTGGAAAATTATTTTTAAAAACGAAGGGAGTAAAATTTAATCTTCTTTATATATTAAAAGAAAGTGTTTATTAAGTAATCTAATTTAATCTCAACCTTTAAATGATTTAAACAATTAAATGTGAACCATTGATCTTAAGTCGAAGATCATGATTACCTAAACAGTGGAGATGAGGTGACTAAGGGTGTGTTTAGATGTAGGAAAACATTGAGTTTTCTAGAAATTTTTTCTAAGAAAAGTGGAAAAGTAGAAAATGTGTTCAAAATGGGGTTTTTCTAGAAAAGTTTTTATAGACAATAGAAAACTCATTTTCCATGTTATAAGGGAGAATTAGAAAATCACCCACCCTCACTTTTCTAAAATTTTCCACTTTTTTCCTTTATAATACCACCCTCACTTTTCTAAAATTTTTCAAACCCTTCTAACCTTAACAAGTTTTCCAAAATAGAAAATACAACAACATTTGAACACATTTTCTAAATTTTTATCACTTTTCTAGAAAATGAAAACTCTTTTTATTTCTTAGAAAATTTGAGATGAAAAATCGTGGAAAATTTTCCACAACTAAACGCACCCTAAAAGTCTAAATTGCTCATACCCTTTAAATAAACAATCAATTTAAATCCTATTAGAATAATCAACATTTAATGTTCTCATTCAATTTTTAACACTTAAAACTAAATTAAGTGCATTTATTATACAAATTAATATCTAATAATTAATTTTTGGTTACAAATATAAACTCATAAAATTTTTTTTCATAACTTATGTGACACATTAATGAATAATTAAATTAAATGTTTATTAAGATTATTTTAATATAACTACTAATGAAAAGTCATATATTTTTTATAAATATAACTCATTTCAATCTTCTATATCTTTTATCATTTATACTAATATATAAAGAATTTACTATCAAAATTTTAAACTATAAAAAAAAATACATAAAATTTATATACTATACTGTTAGATATGTTATTCAACATTTAAACATTTGAAGTTACTCCAAGTAATGATAAAACTAATATTTTAATATTATATAAAGAATTTGCCCATTTGATTTGTAACAAAAGAGTAGAACTTATTATATTAGTTTATACAACGTCAACTTCATAACTGGAATCATTTTATAGTTATATTAGATATTTGTTTCTTAATTTTAATTAACTTTAAATTATTATAATTAGGGGTTGCGATGTAAGTCGAGTTAGGTTTGCGGAAAAAGTTAAATAATTACAAAAGTTAATATATCAATGCTATATAGAGAATTTGCCCATTTAATTTGAAACAAAATAGTAGAAATTACTGTATTAGTTTATACAACGTCAAATGTATAATTGGAAACATTTTATAGCTATATTAGATATTTTGCGGGTTGTAAAAGTTCAAGTTGTGTCGAGAATTATCACCGCTAATTAGAATCATTAAAAAAATAAAGTATACAAAATAATGTACAAATAATATTATTATTTTACTATTTACACAAGTTCGACATCTCGTTAAACAAATCTATCGTGAGTAAATATTTTGTATTGCAGTGGCAAAACATGCACCAAATTAAATTATATGCAGAGATACACGATGAGAGTCATTTGAAACAAAATAATTAGATTTATCATTTTGGCAACCGTGTGATTTATCGTATTGTTCATTAGTGATGTCGATTTCGTTTTCAGGTATTGAAGTTTAAGTATTAATCACTAATTTCACTGATATAAACGTGCTTAATAATATCTAAAACTACCATCAAAAGACAAATGTCTCATTCAATTCAAAATCTTTTTATAAAGTCATATGTGAAAAAGTGTCAAATGATACATTATACAATTTAACAAAATTAAATCTTCGTATTAAAAATTATGAAGTAGCTCACAAATTTTACGGGTTATAATCTAGTTTTATTTATAACATTCTTATAAAATGTCCAAAGACATTAGATATCGTTTATCAAATCCCATTATATTATTTGCATTAACAACAATCCCCGATTGAAGTGCAAATAAAAGTAAACAAGGCTTAAATTTTGTAACGTAATTAATAATATAATTAATTAATATTATATTATAATAGTTACAAAAAGTTTAACATCTATCCTTAGTTAATTAGTAGATCGTTAATTTAATAAAAGGGCGTTTTAATAGAGCGTGATGACATGGTCAATCTGTAATCCTTAATTATATCATATATCCATTCCTATCTTTACGCATGAATGATATCATTCCTAAATTAGAAAGATATATGGATACGATGGTAAATATACATCTCATCTTGGTAGCTGTATATATGTAAAGAAGAAGATATATATACATAAGTTACATACATACAGCCCATTAATTCCCAATTCCCCATCCTTCCTCTTCTATGCTAACAACCTTCCCCCTTTTTAAGACTTGCTCATCACGTTTTCGTTTCTGATTCCGATTCTGATTTCTATCTCATCTGATCTGCGTTAATCAATGTTTCGCTTGAATTCATCAATTCTCTACACCGATTTGCGCTAACGCAGAATTGAATCGTTGCCGCCAATGTTACATCTTTTCGTTTTTTTTTAGTTCGTCGTGAAATCCAGAGCTTGAATCGACGATTTCGGTGAGTTTTGTTTCTATCGATTATTATACGTACATGCATGTTGTATGATTACATTCATTATCTGCTGTACTATGTCGATTTAATATTGTTACTGTTTGATGAAACCTACATGTTATAGAAATTTTATACGTTTCATAGCTTGTTGTGGTTTATTCTCTGAGTTCAATCCCTAAGTTATTTACATCGATAATCGTTCGGTAATCACACATGTTAGTATATATATATGATAAATAAAATCAAAAGTAGGGGTTTTATTAATTTGATCATTCATGAACGCCTATCTGTTGGCAGTGATATGGAGGTGCTATTTTCTAACGAAACTCATGCGAATAAATTAAAATCGAGACAGAATGTCTCTTCACGTTGTGTTCAACACCTCGTTGATTCTACTTCTCGAAAACGGGACTACCACATGATGTCATCAATGAAGAAAACTAATAAGAAAGACATTCACTTTGGAGAAAGGAACTTACCTAAGAAAACTGAGGTTCGTAAAATTAAGGTGGTGTATAGAAGAAGACCACAACACTCCTTAAGCAAGAAATCGTCACTGAGTTATAGAAGTGATGTTATCAGTAACTTTGATGAGAATGATAGCGAGGAAGATTATGATGATGATGATGATGATGATGATGATGATGATGATGATGATGATGATGATGATGATGACGATTTCGTTCCATATTCATGGAAAGGTGCAAATGCTTCTAGACATGCTAAAAGGAAGGATGATTGTATTTCTAGACAGAAGGTAATCAAGCACAAAAGACAACAAATTGGTGGGCCATATGATGGGCGTACATTGAGAAGGTATCATGCTGTATCTACTAGATACAAGATAGTTGACAATGGTTTCATGAATTATGGGAGTCAGAAAAATGAAGATGCATATTCGAGGTTAATAGATGACTTGACTGATGATGAGATACATGGAAGTCGGAAAATCAAGAGAAGGAAAAACAGTCCTTCTGTAGAAGAAGGAAAGCATGTGTTTCATGGAAAGGAACCGAGTAAGTGTCACCAATGTAATAGAAAGGATAGAAAAATTGTCGTTCCTTGCACCAATTGTAAGGAAAAAGTATACTGTATCCAGTGCATCAAGCAATGGTAAATCTCTTAATCTCCCTTTGAGTTCTTTTGTTCCAGTTAGTTAGATATACAATTACATGATCTTGATTTCTGTATTAACCAAATGATATGTCTTGAGTTTTTAGGTACCCTCAAATACCAGAAGATGAAATTGCAGAGCTATGCCCATTTTGTCGTGGAAACTGCAATTGCAACTCCTGCTTACATTCGAACATAAAGGTTTGTGTTTTGTTCTATTGACAGGAAGATATGAAATAAAACTATTTGATCATGTTCTAATGCCTGTTCTGTTGTAAAAACAGATGCCAAACATAGACTTTGATGATGATGTAAAGTTGCAACATCTTCATTATTCAATCAACAAAATGTATCCGTTTATAAAGCAGATTCGTGAAGAACAAATGGAGGAGATAGCTGTGGAAGCACTTGCTCGAGGTAATCACTGAAAAGAAAACCATCTTTCCTATCTCATAAAAAAAAAAGACTTAAACTTATTGAGGAATTATTTTATATTTTCTTATAGGAGTATCAGAGTCTTCAGTATTAATAGAGCAGGCAGATTGTTATAACGATGAGCGCATCTATTGGTAAATTCTATATTAGTATCTTTGTGTATATGCATAATTGTGTCCTACTAATTACCTTATTATTATTCCATATTTTTTCCACAGCAATCACTGTTCAACATCAATCGTTGATCTTCATCGAAGTTGTTCGAAATGCTCATATGAGCTCTGTCTGAGTTGCTGTCGTGAAATACGTAATAATGAGATTCTTGATCAATTTCAAGTAGATTTTGGGTACTACTTCAGAGGCTGTGACTATATACATGGTGGAGATCCACTACCTGACACTTCTCGTGAAAACATTTCAACTACCCAATCTGATTCCTCAATTAAATGGGCTGCTGAAGATAATGGGAGTTTATTCTGTGCTCCAAAAGAACTGGGTGGATGTGGCGATTCTATATTGGAGCTCAAATGTATGTTAGAAGAAGGCTGGATCTCAAACTTGGAATCAAGAGCAGAATATATACTGAATAACACAAGTATTAATCATCCATATCTGTCATCGAATTTGGAAGCTGGTGTTGGTATGTATTACCAAGCTGCTAACAGGAAAGGATCTGACGATAATTACCTGTATCGCCCTTCATCCAAGGATGTAAGAGAAATGGATATTGTCCGCTTTCGTCACCACTGGGCTAAAGGTGAACCGGTAATTGTGAAGGATGTCTTACAGCAGACAAGAGGTTTAAGTTGGGAGCCTATGGTTATGTGGCGTGCAGTGTGTGAACATGTGAATCCTAATGTCAGCTCAAAGATGTCAGAAGTCAAGACTATTGATTGCCTTTCTGGTTGCGAGGTAATTCTGCTTGGTATATATCCCTATGCTTGTATGCTTTATTGATTACACTTGTATGTTAATAATTCTTTCTTTGAGTTTTTATGCAGGTCGAAATTAGTACTCGGAAATTTTTCAAAGGTTATATAGAAGGAAGGAAATATTTGAATTCATGGCCTGAGATGTTGAAGCTGAAAGACTGGCCCCCATCTGATAAGTTTGAGGATCTTCTGCCACGACATTGTGATGAGTTCATCAGTGCATTGCCATTTCGGGAATACACTGATCCAAGGACAGGTTTTCTCAACCTTGCTGTGAAGTTACCACCTGGTGTTCTAAAACCTGATATGGGTCCCAAGACATATGTTGCATATGGAATGACCCAAGAACTTGGAAGAGGGGATTCTGTCACCAAGCTTCATTGTGATATGTCGGATGCAGTATTATTCTAATCTGAAACAACAGTATACAGTTGGTTATCATAGTCATGAATAAATCTTGATTTGTTTTTTCTAATTGTTTAGGTAAATATATTGACGCATATGGCAAAAGTATCAATTAATGCTGAGCAGCAGTTAGCAATTGAGGAGTTAAAAAGAAGACACAAGAGTCAGGATGAAAAAGAAAAGAAAGAACATCTTGATCAATACAGAGATGGAATTGGTGGTTATAAAAATGATTCCACTTTAAATGAGAAAGGATACCGCGAAGATTCAGAGGGAACAGTTGGTGCTCTTTGGGACATATTCAGGAGGGAAGATGTGAAACTGTTGGAGGAGTACCTATCGAAGCACTCCAAAGAATTTCGACACACATATTGTTGTCCTGTTAATCAGGTATGTCTACAAACATTTGCATTGATTTTTTCTAATTAGTAACTCTACAAATTTCTGAATTTTCTTATGGCCAAGTGTTGAGTCGTGAATGGTTTATGTAGGTTTATAACCCTATACATGATCAAGCATTTTACTTGACATTGGAGCATAAAAGGAGGCTAAAAGAGGAATACGGTTAGTGTTTACTCCTTTAACCCAATCATTTATGTTCCCATATACTTTGACAACTAATGACATCGTTGTGACCTTTTTAGGTGTGGAACCATGGACATTTGAACAACGTTTAGGAGATGCAGTTTTTATTCCAGCCGGATGTCCACATCAAGTGCGGAATCTTCAAGTAAGTTTATATAATCCCTTTTTATTTAGTAAACTGTCACTTGTTAACATACATGCTCACATATATTATATGAGTTTGTATTAATATTTGCCCAAAGTGTGGTTCATGCGTATGTGAGACATATGTTTGGCTTATGGGGTACCCGTGGATTATGGCAATTTGTTGCCATATACATTAATCTCCATTGCAATTGTTGATAACTAGAAACTTGAAATATGATATCAACAATATGCCAATGCTTAGGCTTCCGATGATACCTAAAGACATAACTTACAGAAAAGTATTAGGCCTTATTTTTTAACTTTAAGCCCTGTGTCTATTATATATGTCTCATTCTCTTCAACATGGTGGCCAGCTTTTCTCCAGGTATGTTTTCCGTGTTTTCTATCTCTATCTCTTTCTCAAGCCCTGTCGATATTATACATAAGAACATCTAATATTTCCATTAATTCAAGTTTCAGTTCCTTGTTTGATTTGATTCTTTTCCTTGAGAGAGTACACTGGTTGCTTTGGTTGTTAGATCTTGCATGTGTTTATGAGTAACATCTTCTTTCTCTTTCTGTCCCTACGTCGTCCTCCTCTTCAGATTTCACATCACACCAAACCTCAATCTACACGAACCATCCCTTTCCTTATCCTCCACAGCCAACTTCAAGAAAGCAATTTCTGCCACTGATGTGATTCGAGCCAATCTGTTACCTCCATACATAATTGATCTCAACCTAGACTGGTCTGACATTCACCATCTTTCGTAACGTTTTGTCTGAAAAAACAAAAAAAATCATTGTTGTAGATAATTTAGTTTCGAGAGAATTACACTTGTCGCCACCATCTTTCTAGCTGTAGTTTTCATTGTTGGGTCATGGGAGAATCAAATTTCCATGCTTTAGCAACGATACTTGAATGCTTAAACGGCTAATCAAAGTTATTTTGGTATCCGAAGCTCTTTACTACTTTTCCACTCTAGGATTAAACAAGAGGGTGGAACTAGATGATGAGCCAGTATTATGTAGCTACGAAGATATATCACACGCAGGTATGTATCTTTGGAAGTTGATCCACAAGTACTACAACAATAAATTGGTCGTCAAAGAAAGTCTCTGACGACTGATTTGAAGTCGGATCAACATTCCAATCTGTCTACAAGTGACCTCAACTAGTGCTCTTCAAGGTCCATAAATTAACACCGTAGTGGATTGTGGATTGTGGATTGTCTGATGACCACGTCAAAGATGACCCGTTGATGTATATTCCTCTGCATCTAAAAAGCTTTTAAGATACTAAATTACTAAGAGTACTCCCATTCACAATCAAAACCAACCCAACTATTCATTAAAAAATTAATTTCTCTCTTTTATCTATCCAACCAAACTAAACCCAACTTTATACTCCTATTACCAACCCACCTTAAACCTTTTTTTATTAAATAATTACAACCATAGTATAAAGTTTATTACACAAAGTATTACTCAAAATCAACTCATAATATTATAATAAAGAGCAAATGTCGGGACCAAATCCAACCCACCAACCCTTTGGTTGGTGAGGTTTTTATTATTTTATTACTTCTTTTATCAAGCTTGGTGACCAACCAAGAGTTTTGGTCATGAATGGCAACAGTCTAAGGGGCATTAGGGCAGTTCAAAATTTGAATCTATTCACATTAATAATTGCTGCAAATTGGGGTCAACTCAAATCAAATTTACGTTTTTCGAGTTTCCTATTGCTTCTAAATTCTCCTGATTAAATGGACCATCATGAAACTCAAGTTTAATACTCCTTTATTAGAGCACAGGCTGTGGTGATTTTGTTTTTACAATATTCCTCGGGAGAATGTTGTTGTTGAGGATTTTGTGGTGTGCTGGATAATGTTTTAGACAATGTTCTCACCAAGTATTTTTTGATTTTTTTAATTAATGTGTGTGTGAAAAGAAAAAATAAAAATTAGATAAAATGGTGAAAGCGGCGTCTCAAATGAGACGGTGTGGAAGAACTTTGCCAAGGACACTGCTGGGAACATTGAAGGGGTGTGGTAAGACAATGTGATCAGTGTTCTCGATGGAGAACATTGTTGGGAACGCTTCAAAACACCTCCCATACCCAGTGCTCTTATTACTCAACTTTGTGTGTTTGGTAAAATTTACGTGTAGCTCGAGTTGGAAGCTTTGCTAAAGTTAATATTTATGTCGGAACTTATTGTTTTATAAGTGTGTGTCAGACTAGCTAGAGCTTAAAGATGGAAATGGTATAAAATGAAATGAAAAATATATAATAAACAATTTATAAGGGTAATTAAGTAATTTCTCATTTCATAGGTAATGAGGTTATTTTTAAAGGTTACTCTAGTAGATTATTTTTCTAGATCTTATTTTTTCAATAAGCTCTAAAATTTTTGTTAAGTAAACAATACTAGAAGCTTGAGCTTATGAAACAAATAAGCTTAAACTCCGATAAGCTCCTATAATATATTTTCTAACCCTAGTTCAAATTCTATGCACAATTATGTGAGATATTTCTTAAAGAACTAATGGTTCAATCTCAAGTAGCTTGTTTACGAACTTGATCTTGAGCTTGATAAACTTATTTTATAGTTTGAGATCGAGCTCACATAAGCTCATTTAGGGTGTGTTTGGCAACCCTTTTCTAAGAGATTATTGGTGATTCTAAGAGATTAAGTTTCTAGTTTTAAAAATTTAATCCATTATAAACTTACAATCCTTGTTTGGTACAAAAAATAGAGTAGTGATTCTTCAAAAAATAATGAGCAAATTGCACGGATCATCCTTTTGTTTTCTCGAAAGTACACGGATCATCCCTAAAAAAAGTAAATTGCAGTGGACATCCCCGTGTTTTGTAATTTCGATCAATTGTCATCCTTTTAGACATGAAAAGACAAATATACCCGTCTACTTTCCTATTCAATAAAAGAATTCTATTTTTACTCCATACTGTGCTATTTTTATTTATTCCACTAATAGTATAATTTCTTGCTGTATCTATTTTCTCTTTCTTTAATAAACAACAATTCCATGTCCACCTTACTCTGTCATAGATCTAGCTACCACCAAACCATTCAATAACTAGTCTCAATTCTGAAAGATAAAACTTAATCGATTATACAAAATTAACAAATTGGCTATGGAACATAAAACCAAACTTTATAAGACCTTTCCCAATGGTGACGGAAAGTGACAGAAACCGACGCACCACATCAGTACCACGTCAGCTTTTTCACCCAACTGACAGAAACTGACAGGCCCCTCCCAACAGTCATCCGTCAGTTTCCCGTCAGTTTCATATTCCATGGACCCACACCAATAAACTTAATTAAATAATACACAATAATTAAAATAAAAACACATTTCATTAAAATTAAAAACATTACAATCCTAAAAAATAAAAACATTACAATCCTAAAAAATAAAAACATTACAATCCTAAAAAATACAAACATTAAACTCCTAAAAATAAAAACATTAAACTCCTAAAAATAAAAGTACATTTATTTAAATTTACTAGCCTAATCTGAGCTCGATTCTTCGTCTTGGTCCGCGGCCTCATTCTCGTTCTCGTTCTCATCTTCACTTTCATCTTCATTTGTCGTTTTGTAGACATTTCCAAATTCTTCAACGACTTCTTTGCGTGCCAACTTAATAATTCGTAATTCCTTTTTGGAGGCCCGTTTCGGAAGACTTTTGCAAAGAAAACTCAAAGCCTTAAACGCCGCCTTTTTGATGTTGTTTTTCTTAATCGGTTCAAGTGTGTCCGCGGCTTTTAGGGCTTGTGATTTAACCGCTTCGATGGCTTCGAGTTTTTCGGACACAACACTGCTTCGTGACGAAGAACCGGCATCCGAAGATTGAGAAGTCTTTGACGCTTTTCGACCCGGTGGACGACGTATCGGGTCGTCGCGGAACAAGGTCCTCATGTTGGCTTCTAGAGATGACGGGATGTCGTTCGAGCCAAGATCAGTGGCTTCGAATTCGGGTTCGGGTTGGAACGGGCGTTTGTTGCTCATCACGCCTTGCTCGGTGAAGAACTTTGGGAAATGTCTTAGAACCTCCCAACAACTCTCGTAAGTAAATTTCCTTCTCGTTTGGTTGAGAAAAGCTTTCTTGGCCGCATCCACTACGTCTTTATCCCCGGCACCGCTTTGATGGCAACCCTCTCTAAACTTTCTGTGATGGCCTTCGAAAATTCGCACGTCGCCAGCTATTTTGTTCCATTTGCCCGTTAGTTGGTTGAGGTTACGTTTCGTCGGGACAATCGAATTGTAATCCGATTTGACACTTCGCCAAAAACTTTCATTTGTTTGATTGTTTATGATGACGCCGTTTTCGAAATAATGTATCCACCATTCGGCCAACATTCTCGCTTCGTCGTCGGACCACCTAACTTGAACCCGAAGTGGTGCATCCAGATTTTTTCTTGGTTTTTTACCCTTTTTCTTAGGGGCCTCGGGTTGGATATCGGGTTCGGACTCGGGTTCTTGTTCGGGTTGGAATTGGTTTTCGTGATCGGAATCGTCGGAGCTGTCGAGAAGGTTTTGATGTTGGGTTTCGGATACGACGAATTTGGAGTTTGTGGAGGTTGTGAGTAACGGGTAGGTGTAGCTTGGTAGCCGTGTGGATTTGATGAGGAGGTGCCGTGGTATGTGTTTGGTGAATAATCCATGGAAGGTGTGAATTGCGGGTTTTCATACCACCCGGGATGTTGCTAATTTCTTCGTGGGTCGTCGGGTGACATTTGATACGGGTTTACAATTGGTACAAATTGAGCAAAACCCGTCGGTGGAGGTTGATAGTTATTTGGATTTGGTAGCGGGTTGTTCACCAAGTTTTGCCACATATCGTAGCCAACTTATTCTTGCTCATTTTGGTTTGATTTGGTTTTGGATTTGGATTTGGTGTTGTTGTTGTTTGCCATTTTTTGAAAGTGAAAGTGATAAAAGATGAGAGAATTGGTGATGTTTGAGTGTGAAAAATGAGATGGATATGTGTAGTATTTATATAGAATTTAATAAATAAAAAAAAGGAGCCGTTTGTACTATTTTTGAAAAAAAATTTGTTTTTTTAGCCTCCAACGGCTATTTTTAAAATTTTTTTTTTTTTTAGCCTCCAACGACTCTTTTTAAAAAAAAAATTTGTTTTTTTTTAATTGGCTCACGGCCCCACCGTCCACACCCAAACACCTCCTCGTCGGTTTTCCGACGGAAGAAACTGACGGACCGAACCGACGGCGTCGTGCCATCGGTGTCGGTTTCAACCGACGGAAACCGACTAACTCCATTGGGACGGGTCTAAATCCAACCAGTAAACTCTATCCGTGATGGTGATGATTACAACTACGCTAGCTTCTTTCCTTCCGATCTTATACCGACGATGGACGCATTTTCCATCTTCTTTGTCTTAGGTGATAAAACATCGTTTGATGTAACTCAGATTCAACGATGGTTCTCAAGAGGGAAGCATCACAAAAAACTTCACAGCAGCGAGAAGTATGGTGAAACATGAAGGATGACGTGAGTGTTGACATAGTGGTGGTTGGTAAGCTGCAGATTAATCGAAAAAGGCAGAGAGATGGTGGTGCTCGACAATGATGATTGGGTGACGGTGGACAATGGTGACAAAAGATGGTTGTTAAAAGACATTAAAGGCACACAAAGGATAATGGGTGATTAATAATTTGACAAAGGGCATATATAGGAGGAACAATCATGTTGTTTGAAGTTGAAGATGATGTGAGGAATGTGATGTAATAAAAAATAATGACAGTAAAAAGAAGTTTTAATGAACAAGTGAATATCAAATTTGTTTTCTAATGGAAACATAACATTAAGGGTATATTTTTCATTTCATGTCTAAAAGGATGACAATCGATCAAAATTACAAAACACAGAGACGTCCAATGATAATTAATTTTTGGAGGGATATCTGTGCACTTTCGATTAAACACGGGGATGATATATGCAATTTGCTCAAAAATAATCCCTTAAAGAAGAAACCCTTCAAACTAGTGTCTCTAAAAATCCCCATTCTCTCCTTACTAAATTACTATTTTACTATTATACCCTTCTTTTATTTATTAAAAATGTAGAGTAATAATATGTTATGTCCATTTACGTCATTTTACACTTATAAGTTCCAGCCCCAACTAATTTGTCAAACACTTCTAGAAAAATATAATCTCCAGTTCCAACCCAAAATAAAACTCCATCTTCAGCTCCATCTCCAGCTCCAGCTAGTTTCGCCAAACACACCTTAGAGTGTTTAAATCTATTAGTAAGCTTGATTAACTTGTTCGATATGAACATGAGAGCTTTCGAACGAGTCAAATTGAATACAAATTCTTTATACTTGGCTTGTGAAACTAATAGAGTAGTAATTTTAGTTCGAGCTCAACTTGAACTTGGATCTTATAAAGCTCGCACTCGAGTTAAACAAGCTCGAGTAGCCTGTGAATTGATCGACTTGTTGGTGCCCCTACATATGAGCAACAACATCAATGACAATGTATGTGAGATTTGGATGGGTCAAAACGGGGTCAAGAGAATAGCAAAATCAGAAGCTACGGAACGACTCACTATTGAGTCATTCTACCATTGTTGAATTGGAACTATAGCTTACTAAAGCTAGGGGAAGTCTGTGAATGCTTGGCATAAAATGGAATAGATCGAATTGGAGGAGATTGAAAGCCTATATGAGAATAATAAAAATGTTTACAATGTTAGCATATACAGAGAAATATAATCTTTAGGTATTGTATTTTTATGTAATATATGTTATCTGCGAATTTGTGTAATATTTATAATATATGCAAAATATAAACCATCAAAAGTCTTTGGTGCATAATACCTTCTATTGTAAGCAGTGTTTTAAGGAACCATTTTTTTCTAAAGTTTTGCTAGTCAGCTGGCCATTTGAGCTGGCAGGCTAGACTGGTATGTTAACCGGTTCAAAGTAAGTAGTATTTTAAGAATCAATTTTTTTTTAAGTTCTGCTAGTCAGCGGACCGTTTGGGCTGGCAGGCTAGACTAGCATGTTGAACCGGTTCAAAAGGTTTTTTTTTATATATAAAAAAAACTAACTAAATTACTTTGTAAACTTAAAAAGCCTTTATGTCCCTTGAATTATGTAGTAAGTTGGAGTGTGAACTTTGTTGGTATTATATAGAAGGTGATTCTTTTGTTGGGATTGTTTTGTGGCCTATGTGGGACAAATTACTCTTGTTTACTCAAGCACTTACTTAGGTTAGGAAGTTATATGCCTCACAACAATGGCTTCAAAAGTATTGTTTGTAGTTGCTTGATTCTCATCAACTTTCATGAATAGGGTTTATTAATTTAATTCTCATGTTTCGCCAAAAGAAAAAAATGTGGGACATATTAAAGTTAATGTTTTAAACAAATAGAAAAAAAAAAACCGGTTATAAAATTCGAACTCACAATCACATTCATGAATAGTAACTTGTTAATTAACTAATGTAATATTTAACTTATTTTTATTATTTACTCTAAATATATTTTATTATACGTATCACATCACTCCTGATATGTATATTATATTTGAAAATTATAAGTGTGTCATTGAATTATAGTTTGTTGATATTACATACTCCATATGTTCCAATTTTATAGTCCAGTTTTCCTTTTATTGATGTCCTAATTATATTGTCCACTTCCATAATTGGATATGTGTATAATAATGAGATAAAGTTCTTTTTTACCCTTAGTGTATATATATAAGACAAAAAAATAGGTAAAAAGTAGAGAGTAAAACTATAATCTTACCAAAAAGTAAGAGAGATGACTATGTTTTCTTAAATTGCGTATTTTTTATCTGGGAATAATAAAATTAGGACGAAGGAAGTATATCTTATGAGGCAATATGTTTTATTTGATAATGTATTGAATATACAAGACATTATTAAAAGTTGAATTATAGATATATAATGTGTTATTAATTCTTACGTTGTAATTTAAGAATGTAATTTAAAATACAAGACATTATTACGTTGTAATTTAACAATCCAACAAGAACAAAGTTTACTTGTTGGATTGTTAAATTATTTGATGGACATGATTTTGTATGCCTTTTAATTTATGTATATATGGTGTTTTATTTTAACAACTCGGGTCCGACCTTTCAACCCAACCGGTCCGATCAGAAATCGGCATTCATCCGGTTCAACTTTAAAAACCGGGATTTAGAACACTGATTGTGTGCCTTTAAATTTTAAAGTCGTCTATAATGAAAAAACGTACAATTGACGGTTTTGTAACTTTAATACGTACAATATGATGTTTTGAAGTAAGAGATATATAATAGTAAAAAAGTACGAGTATTAAGTTTGATACACTACTGGACTATAAACCCAAAAAATAGTACAAGCTTTTATTGAGGATGGTCTTAAAATACTAAGGTTGAATTTAGCTAACTCGCGAACTACTTAAACTTGGCTCCTTAAATGCTTGATTCGAGCGGAACTCACATACAATAAACCAAACGCATTATTTTTCCTTCCACCATCAATTTCATATATCAAATGATAAAGTGCATCCTATAAAGTTTGATCAAGGGCATCTTTAATATCCTCGATATGGACCAAATATAAATTTGCATAAGAATGGTGTTAATAAATATACTCTATTTAAGACATCGAAACAAAACTAAAATGTAATGTAATACTTCCTCCGTCTCAATTAAAATATTCTTTTTGACTGACCTAAAGTTTTAGAATTCTCAATGAATTTCGAGTAGGACGGAGGGAGTATTATTCATCAGAGCATCTTAAATTAAATTTGGTGTAACACTATTTATCGCATTATATTTTAGTATTATTTCCATGTCAAAATTATAGTTCATGTTTTGTTTGGATGTCTCAAATTAATTGTCCACTTTAAAAAATAGATAGTGGATTTTGATCGAGATTACCATATTACCCTTAATTGAAATTATTATTACACACTTTTAAGATATAATGGTAAGACTATCATTATGTAAAAAGTAAGAAAGAAGTAATTATTATATTTTTATTAAACTGTGAATTTTTGATCGGGTGACAATAATTTTTGAACGGAGGAAGTATTACATAAGTAATCAAAACAATAAACTAAGAATTAGGCTATAAAAAATAAAGA
The DNA here is from genome assembly GCA_963422505.1 of Pseudognaphalium luteoalbum. Lineage (NCBI taxonomy): Eukaryota > Viridiplantae > Streptophyta > Magnoliopsida > Asterales > Asteraceae > Pseudognaphalium > Pseudognaphalium luteoalbum. Next base: position 30,363,319 of record OY730192.1, read on the forward strand.
GTAAATTCTATAGATGGTCCATGTGGTTTACATCAATTTACGAAAACAGTCCCTAAACTTCTTTTTTCACTTTTTCAGTCCAATAAATTTACATTTTGCTCGAAAATGGTCCCTCACCCACCTAAAATGACTAAAGTACCCTTTGACCGTTTAAATCGTGACTATCCAGTAATGACAAAAGGAATGGTACTTTAGTCATTTTAGGTGGAGGAGGGACCATTTTCGAACAAAACATAAACTTATTGGACTGAAAAAGTGAAAAAAGAAGTTTAGGGTCTGTTTTCGTAAATCGGTGTAAACCACGAGGACCATCTATAGAATTTACTCAAAAATAAATCACTAGAACAAGCTAATTGAGATTGTTAAAATGTACACCACATTGAAAATGGTTTGATTTTTTTTTCATTATTATTTGCTTTTAACTAAATGTTACCTATCGGTTAGTAAGTGCAAATTTTAAAATATATTATTTGAATTGTTAACTAATATGAATTCAATGTCACATAATTGAAATAATATTAATTTTAATATAGGAGTAAAGTTTAAATGAGTGTAACAAAATTTAGTGAAAATACTTCAATTTACAGGGGTACAAAAGTCATTTTAATAAAATCCTCACTTCTCCGACGTCTTTGATATTTTAATATCTCATAAACGGCTAGTCATAAAATTACATCATAATACCATTTTTTCTCTTCAAACAGACATACATGATGTACTTTCGACGAACTTTTTTTCCCCCTTTTTTTGGTGGGTTTTAAAACAACTATCACATGTGATTGTAACAACTATCACATATTTGAGTTGTCTTAAATAAGTGTCCATTACTATGTTTGAACCAATCGAAAGAGATTTTATTGGGAAGATATGTTATTTGATTGATCAAATATGTAGTTATTGGAATATCCCAAAACTGTGTGAAAAATCAAAGTGGATGCTTTTGACTGGGACGGAGGTAGTATTAAATTGTACAATTTGTAAAACCCACGAGAAAATGAAAAAATTTAAAATAGTCGAAAGTATATCATGTGAGATGTCTGATCGAAGAGAAAAAAACACTGATTTTAAGTGCTAAGTAACACGAACGGAGAAATCATTTGTTGTATAGGTTGAGTTTATATAATTATTGATTTCTCATTTAAAAGATAATGAATTGTTGTAATTTAGTCAAGTAACACGAACGGAGAAATCATTTGTCCATCAAAGCTTAGATTTCTTTTTATGATGATATAAGTTAACTAACTATATAGATTTTACAGTTTAAAAGCTATATATACATATATATTGCTACAAACCTAAAATCCATGTTACATTGTTGCAGTCATGTACGAAAGTTGCAGTTGACTTTGTTTCACCAGAAAACATACAAGAATGCGTAAGACTGACAGAAGAGTTCCGCAAGCTTCCAAGAGATCACAAGGCCAGGGAAGACAAACTAGAGGTAATTAACATAAACTCTATTAACTGTCATCATATCATATTCTTTAATAAATTAAAATGGGAAAATAAAATGTGTGTGTTCATGTTGCAGATAAAGAAAATGGTCCTGCATGCTATGAACAAAGCTCTTACTGATTTTGAGGAATTGGTAGCCTCCAAGAACTGCCGTTTGTTCAGATGATAAGAATGCTCGTTTTCATGTTTTGTTGAGTGATACAGATGCAATCATATCGTATCGATCTAATTACATTAGCAAGTAGCGTTATTAAACGAATGATGCATAGAGCTCTTATATGCTTTTATATAATATATATATTTACTGAAGATTATTTTTTAACAAATCTAGTAATTCTTGGAGCAGGAGATAGATTTACTGTTTGGATTGTATGTGAAAGACAATCCATTAATTTAACGAAATGGAGGAGGTTTCAGTGTTTAACCAAAGAAATGTTATGAATTAGTATGTCTGATAGTATATGTACATCCACCTTATTTCTTTTAGACAGGAAATATATAAAAATAAACTATAGGGATTTCTACACTATATTTAATTTATTATAGGGGTAAAGAATGAAAATTGAGTGGAAAGGTAAGACTTGGGTACTGGATGAAAAGTACTTTAGTGGGGGTACCTGTCTTGACGAAATCAGAATTTGATTATGCAACGATAAGTGAAATGAGTTTTAACTTTTAAGCATGGTGGTGGTGTCCCCAAAAATTTGGCTAAAATCGAACCCCTTTACTTCTTTTTATCAATTTTTTTGACTATAAATAGAATAAAATATCATAATATAGAAGCGTGCGAGTGTAAAATCTAAAGCTTAAAGTTCAAGTAGCGGGTAAACGATATTCATCAGTTCATCATTAAAGTTCTGATAGATAGTAAACCAAGTTCACTTCAATAATATGGAAACCTTCATGTTTAGTGATACTATTAATAATTTTACGGTAGTAAAATGTACGTAGTATAGATTATATACTTGTACTTGTATAGTTTGATGCATAGAGCTCAAAGTATATTTGATGAAAAATAATTATTATGTTTGTCGCTTTACAAATGCAGCTTTAACATTAAATTTATAGTTATACTTGATGAAAAAAATAATATTTCTGTCATTTGAAAATTGAAAGCCAAAATCACGTACACCAGAGGCAGAGCTAGAATGAAACAATGTATGCAGTTACCCTCATAAAATTTTCGAAATTACTTAAAAGAATAAACTTTTTAGAGTATTAATGACAAATTTAAGATTTTACCATTTCAAAACTGTAAAAAGTATAAAATAATTTTATTTTTGCCTTTTAATATAATTTTCTAGCTCTCCCTGCTTAGTACAATAATATGCAATTAAAAGACCGAAGACAAATAGTGTTAAAAAGTTCCAATTGATTTCGCTTTTGTTTGAGTCATGTCGGTGGAAAAGGATGGCTTGTGATTATTTTAGTTTTTTTTATTCGAATATCGTCACGATTACAAAAGAAGAGTTTCAGTTCCTATTTATATATTAACTCTTACAAATTTGAGCTTAAAGGTTATAACATATAGTTTTGGTTTCTTTCTAACTATTTTAGGTTTTTAGAAACAACCAAAATACCCTTTTGAGATATAACAAATTATATTTCTACCGTCTATCAAATCAAATCAAATATAAAACAAAGTTAATAATTAAAGGAAGACTACCACTTTTATGGATTCACCATATTTTGACACATCATCGTTATTAAGTTTTCTCATAATTAATTTTTCAATTTCAATTATACTAAATTCCTTAATGTCATAAATTTTGTCTTTAACTTGCATAGATACCTATATGAGACAATACAATATGGGAGGTGATAAATACAACATAAAATTTGATTCATACAACGTAAATGTGCATTAAACAGTTATATTGTATGCTTTAACTGTATAAAATATTGGTGTAGGCATCAAAACTCAAGTTGTATTCATCAACACCCATACAATATAGCTCCAACTACCATTTACTTTTACCAAAAACATTTAATAAAAACTTAAGCTTATTATTATTATTATTATTATTATTATTATTATTATTATTATTATTATTATTAAGTCAAGTTACTTAGTTAGCGTTGTGACTTACGAAATGAGAAATTACCTAAATACATATGATATAATTATTTATCATATGTTTCTTGTTCATTCATGTAAATTCCCATATTTAAGTTACAACTACTTTTGTCAAACACTTATAGGAAAATAAGCTACAACTATCAGCTTCATATATAAGCTATAAGCTTCTAAGTATAACTATAAACTTCCAACTTCATCTATTAATCAATTTCGCCAAACACATCCACAAGACATTTGTAGGTTATCATTGAGGCTTGTCACCTATTAGATGATGTGTTAGTGAAGGTATTGGTGGTACCAAATACTTAAATCAGACAACGTACGGCTTAATTGTTTCATTTTATAAACGGTTACAATTGTCATAATAAATTAAAACTTAAAAGAGATGGTTTTAGATAATGTTGTTCTATACATGCATGGTGTTTTCTAGATTTTTTTGTATCTGTTTCCGAATATTATATCCATGAGCTCACTAAGCATAATACTTACTTGTGTGTGAATTGTGACGGTGATTCAAGATATAAGACTATTGAGCAAGCTTAGGTGCTGTTAGATGGCAAGAAGCTTATATAGACTTTTTTTGAGTTCAATGGATGATATATTTCACACTTTTGGAAAATATTAACCATAACATTGAATTAACAAAATGAATGTACATTTGTTGTTTAACTTCATAGTAACACCCTTGGAGATCAACTATGATAGACTGTATTTATGATATTAAACTTTTGGTAGGAACGGAGTTAAAAAATTCAAAGGGGACAACACTATAAACATTAACGGAAATAATACCCTCCCAAGTTTTGTTGGGCGGAATTTTTATGTTGCCCACGCTATTCCTACGCTGTCTCCGCCACTTACTTTATGTGCAATTAATGATTGAGATATTTATGTTAGACCTAAAAGTTTGGCATAAAGATCTCAAAATAGATATATGCATAGCAACATATTTGGTCTTGTAGGGTGACATACTTTTGTTGTCATTTTGATCTTTGATTCGGGTTGTGTTTAGGTTATTGTAGGTTGTCATTTTAGAGCGGTCTTAGTTTATTGTTTGGTAATTGAGACATCCGGCTTCTAGCTAGGTAATTTAACATTAATACATTACTATCTCCGTCCCATTACAAGTGTCATGTTTTGACTTTTCAAAGTCTCTGTTTTTCAACTTTGACCTTAAATATATGTGTTTGTGTTATACTAGAATACTCTCGCGCAATGCGTCGGTGGAAAAAAAAACATTGTAGTATGTGATATATTGATTCATGGATATGTAAACATTAAATAACTTTGAAAATAATAGTATTATACCATTTACTTACTTTATTTTATAAGGTATGTTTTGAACAATAACCCAACCCACACATACACACAAGAAAAAATACTTTAGTATATGGGGTTGAGTTTGGGTTACGATTTAGGTTAACGGGCGACTCATGAACCTTTAATTTCTATAATGAAAAAGCAATACTCAAACCTATTAACTCGTTTGCCATATTAGTTGATTTTGACATGTTAGAGCGTTCACCATAGTTCAGGTTTAGGTTGCGAACTTTTGACCCTCAAATTTGAACCCGTTAAGTCAAAAAACATCAACCATTTTATTTGTTTGGCATATTTCTCACGCATAAGTTGGGGTCAACGGCTTAAGCTACCCACTTGAAAATTATTTTTTCCTTAGATTACAAATTGTCAATTTATTAATTTGTTTACCGAAATGGGTTATGTAGGTATTTTGTGAATGGGTTATTTTGACCCGTTTATCATATTAGTTTATGTTGAAAAATTTTGACCCGTAAATCTAAACCCTATAATGTGATTCGACTTGAATTAATACCTCGAACTATTGTAACTGAAAGTTTAGAAATATAAACTTACAAACATCCAATCTAGTTATTAAGTAAGAAAATTAAATAGATAATTGTTACAATAATACGCTAAAATCGTTATTTTAGGGTTTTATACTATTTACATTAAATTTTTAAACAAAAATGTAGAATAATAATTTTAATTATATGTTTAAGATTATAAGTTTCTAATCTTTTATTATTGACTATATATTTAAATATTTGATGATGATAATAAATGATATTTATATTTTTATTATTTATATTCATGAATTAGTTGTTGTTTGATATATTATTTGAGTTATAATATTATTAGCGATGAATGTCAATATTAATTTACTATAGCTTTTAATGTAAGTACATTTATCATAAATGTTTATATTATATGTTAAATTACTATGATGTTTATGTAATTTCTATCACTGTAGAAAAGATAAATAAATTGGATTATATATTTTATAACCCAAATTAATTATGATATATTAATTTTTATCATGAATTGTATTTAATATATGTGTTTCAAAGTTGATGAGATTGTTAAAGGGGAAAAATAGTAATTTACTATTACTTTTTTTAAGAACTTTTCTCAAACTCTTATATATTATTATAGATAGATAATACTTAGATGAAAATTATACAAATGAAAATACATTTAAACCTGATCCATTTATATATTTCGCATCAAGTATCATATAACACTAACAAAAATAATTAAAGTCAATATTGAAAAAGAAAACTTCAAAAAATCAAAACATGAAACTTGTAATGGATCTATATAAATGTAGTAAAAAAAAAGGAAAAAGAATCACAAATGCCTGTAAATTGTCTAACCTTTTGGTCTTCATTCGTGATCCCACATAACACGTTAGAGTGTAAGGATTAGCTAGTGTTCAATTTCAGTGTTCACCAATTTGAACGTGTTCACCAATTTGAACGTTGAAGTTCAATATTCACCACACCCTGTATATGTTCTTCTATGGCGTTCAACTTTAAAGTGCTCTCCTGAATGTTGTGTTCAAAGGCTGTAACTATTTTTCTTTTCCTTTTCCTCAATTTTGATTGGCTAAAACTATTTTGTGGGCCCATTTGAACTCCGAGTTAAACATTGAATCACTCCTCTTAAAAATTGCCATCGCAGTACAAGGGCAAACACTTCTCGTGCTATTATATTCTTGTAAAGTGTTAATAAAATGCAATATCGATCGACTCACGCGCTCTACATCGATAATAATACATAGAATACAATGCCAAACTTACACCGCAAAACACCCTATATTAATCTTCCTTTGGATAGCTTATTTGACCTATCATCAAAAGAATTCGTATAGCTTATTCCGGATTTATAATTATGAAACCTTACCTATTATTTAAGATTCTAGTAAACAAGTCATGTTTTTCCTTAGAACACGCGGTCAGGGGCGGAGACATGTTGAGGGCAGCGTAGGCAGCCGCCCCAACAAAAATTTTCAAATTATGTAAAAATAAAATTTCTTAAGGTATTAATGACATTTTAAAATTTTCACCCCTACTTAACTACAAAATAAATTAAAAAAAATATCTTATTCCACCCCCTCTACTTGGATATCCTGGCTCCGCCCCTACAAGCAGTTGGTGAGTATTTGACTTATATGTACACGACCTAAATGGCTTGATCTTTTTAAACCGTTTCCTACATTTTATTTTATCATCCAACATTTTGCGACTAGTGAGATTTGAACCCAAGAATCTTTTTTAAGAATCTCCTTGATATAAACTCATTACCATATAATAAATCATTTTTATTTATGAATAAAATTCACAAAACCCACAATAGATCCTTATCATAGAAGGGTAATTTGGAGGATATTATTTACCTCCGTAGTATATTTCATTGGTATGCGTGCATTCTATCTGCAAATAGAATAAACATCGGACAAAATACATGTCCGCAAATTAACCACATACACCAAGAAAGGGATTCCTATAGTACCGCTAACCTATTGATCTGGTGGTGGTGATACAACTTGAGATAGATCAATTGATAATTGTAACTTATCATAACCTCATGTCTAGAGGAGAAAAAATTGAAAACCATTTTCCACATGCCAAAATTCAAGATTCCACATGTAATCTAAATCATCACCTTTCTTCCTGAACCAAATAATGCATAATTGAAGAAATCTTTTAACAATTTTACATCACACATAAGGGGTAAAGGGTGAAGATATTAATGGTGAAAAGTTGTGGCATCTAGGGTTAACATAAAATTAGGCGATGATTAGGATACTAATGGGCCTGTTGGGCTGATCGATGTGGGCTTGGAAGATGCGAGAAATCGTACACCGACATGGCGACATATATTCCAAAGTTTTATGATTTTATTTATGAGCTAGGAATTTTTCATTTTAAACCCATAAATAAAACAACATTGTTAACCTAATCAAATATCGAACGAATGCTGATGTTAATGTAGAGTACTAAACCTATATATATTCATCAAATTTCCTTTCCAAAGTAACTTTAAGTTAAGAGCTCATGAGTTTAAATATAGAAAAAATCACAATGTAGTGATATATCATTTTATATCTTTATTGTATACAATATATTTCTTTTTCAATTTATTACTACATCCGTCTCAAAATTATTGTCGATTTTAACTTTATGAAATCTTTCTTTTTCTACTTTGACTTTAAATATTTTTATTTGTGTTATATAATATTTGATGCAAAATATATAAATGGTTCGTGTATTAAATATATTTTCATTGTTATAGGTTTCATCAAGTATTATATAACACAAATGAAAATATTTAAAGTTAAATTTGAAAAAGAATGACTTCATTAAGTCAAAACTGGACAATAATTATATATATATATATATATATATATATATATATATATATATATATATATATATATATATATATATATATATATATCATCAACTAGAAGTTATTGCACTGTTTTTTTTAACCATGGAATCCATCAACTTAAGGCTGTAATCAGCCGAACCTCTACTCATTTTAAGATAAGCTCAATTTTGGTTCTATTACTCGTGGAGCTTTTATAATGTATGTTCAAGCGCGAATTGAAAATGTGTAAGGACGATTCGAGCTTGACTTGAAAGCTAACTGATTTTAATATTTAAACTTCTTTTCATATTAAAAAAAAAACTAAAAATAAAAAATAAGTACCACATATTTTTTCAAATATCTTGAAAATTAAAGAAAAATAATGAAAAGTAGTCTAGAACTTTATAAAATAATCTAACAACGCTCAAATATAATCAATTTAAAATTACATAAATATCTATATAAACGTATACATGTTAATATATTAAAGTTTGACGATAGCTCGAGTCGCGATCAACTTATAATCTCGAGCTTGAGCTCGAAATCGATTTAAGCTCGCCCGGTTGAGCTTAAGTTGAGACGAGTTTGAATTATTTGATAAAAGTTCGATTCGTTTGCCGCCTACATCAAACTCTTTGACTAATATAATCAACCATGTTAGACCTCTCCCAACCCAAAATCAAAGTGACAGAAACTGACAGAGCCACATCAGCGCCACGTCAGCTTTTTCAGAAAACTGACAGAAACTGACTGAAACTGACAGACCCCTCTCATCCCTTATCCATCACTTTATTTTTTGAGACCCACTGACCAATTATTTAATCAACTAAAACACAACTATTTAAATAAAACACAATAATTTAAATTAAACACATTCCATTAAAAATAAAATTACAACAATTCCTAAAAATACAACAATTCCTAAAAATAAAAATTACAAGAATAAACTTCAAAATAAAAAACTACATTTCCTAAAGATTAAAAAGTACGATAATTTAAAAAATACTTGAATTATAAAGTAATCTAATCGGAGCTCAACTCGTCGGTTTCCTTCGCGTTTTCTTGCTCGTCTTCGTCCGATTCGTCATTGCCATATTTTTCTTGGTAGAGTGTCGCGAATTCTTTCATCGCGTTTTTTAGCATTTTAATTTCTTTTTTAGACGCTTTTTTCGGAAGTTTTTTACACAAAAAACTCAAAGCTTTGTAGGCGGCTTTTTTCATCGCGTTTTCCTTAATCATTTTAATTGCTTCTTGTTGCGCTAGAGCGGTTTGCTTGACGGCTTCAAGTGTATCCAATTTTTCAGACTGAACACTTCGTGAAGATGAACCGGCGGAGCTTGAGGCCGTACTTTTTTCCGCCTTTCGGCCAGGAGGACGACGAATGTAGTCGTGTTAGAACAACCGTTTCATGTTCGCATCAAGAGCCGTTTCAGTCGGTTGTTCATCCGCGTCCAAATCGGTGACAAATGGTTGGAAAGAATCTTCGTTGGCCATTACTGTAACACCCCCAAATTTGATGTTTTGCGGAAGCATAATTTGAGTGTTACTAATCAATAATCGAAGCACACAGATATATAGCAAACGACTCTATATGCGTCGTTTTAACAAAATATATTAATATTAAAAGGTTTACAACAGTTTGAACTCGTACATAGCTCGTGTTCGTAATATGAGAGATTTAAGTACATAATTAGTTATACAAAAATCTAATAATGCAATGAAATCTCTGAAGTTTGCATGAAGACTCGAGCTAATATGCATCCTGATGGGCAGTCCAGATCTACTGCTAAGTACCTATGATACATGCTAAAATGGGTCAGCTAACGCTGGTGAGCTCACAGGTTTAGATATCAAATAATAGTGTGTGAACCGCAAGATTTAAATGTTGATTTGCATCCAGCAAATGATAGTAATAGTGTATACAACCATCAGCACATAGTCTGAGCTTAACTCGAGGGTCGGGTCCTTTATAGAGAATTCCGAGCGAGGTGCCTCCACGAGTGCCTAATCTACACTCGTTTTCCCAAATATTAGTACGTCCGTTGCAGAGGTTAGCGCGACTAACCCGGACGAGGTGGGTCAATCCTATATGGTACCATATATTAATATTCATGCTACTTTCGTATTACCAGACTATACTGACAGAGGACTTTGATTTGATTAGTTGAAAACAACTCATGTAGTATATTGAAATATGTACTCGCGTTCACGTGTTAAAAACAGAGTAATGTATCGCACCCCTAGTAAAACAGTAAAAAGAGGGGCCATGAGACTCACCTGAGCCTGAAGAATTTATCTAAATAAACTGAAATCGATTAGCTAAGAATTGAAGCCCAAAGACTTGTAACCTGAGGGTGTCCACGACACGCGATGGTTATAAACATGAGAAAGTATCTAATAAGACTACCTTGTAGTTGTTTGTCCGACTAGAATGTCCAAATGATTTCAATTTGGTTGATTGTCTAAGTGTTTGAAAATGCGTACGGCTCGTTGGTGATTTGTTTGTAATAATAATCCCACATTATTATTTTGATTTTCGAACGGTGTTATACTTAAAAGTATTTATAAACTTTAGGTGACGGGGGTCCGGGGGCAGCGCCCCTGGTAGCGGGGTCCAAGGGTTGCCACCCCTGGCGGGGTCCAAGGGGCAGAGCCCCTGGCTGGGGTCGAGCTGAAATTTTTATTTCTACTATATTGCTTTGGTGAAAAACGCACCTGGACTTGAAATTGGATGAAATCAAGTGGTAAAATTTTAGGTCTCGACCCTTAGTAAAAATCTGTGTTTTCTTGGTTCTGTTATCTGCGACATTGGGTGCGACGTACGTTGTTATGTCGCAGGTCATGACTGCGACATTGCTCATGGCGTCGCTAAGTGCGACTTCGCAATTTAATGCGATATTAGGTGTTATGTCGCTATATGCGACGTTGTTGATTCTTGCGACGTAAGGGTCTGTGTCGCTATGTGCGACGTCAGCCATTTAAGGCGACATTGAAGCTGATGTCGCACCTGCGACATTGTGATGGGTTTGTGTGACATTGAGGCTGATGTCGCAATGTCGCTGGGATAGATGCGACATCGGCGTCTGATCAGGTCCCGGTGGCCGGAAAAATGGTCGGACGACTTCCGTTTGGTCCGAAACTTTTACCCAACCCTTATTTGGACATTTTAAGTGTAGATAAACAATTACAAGTTGAAAACAATAGAAAACGAGAGGTGTTGGGATTTGTCGGAAACTTACGAAGTTAACGCCGTGAAAATCCAGAAAGATGTTGTTGTAGATCGTTGCGTGGTGATCGTTTTCTTTCAAACGGCCAGGATGATTCGAGTTTGTTTCGTGGTGTTATTTTACGAATGTTTATGGTGGTGGTGGTGTAGTTTTTGAAAGAAAAGGGTGAGGGAGAGAGAAAAGAGAATGAAGATGGTGATGAAATGATAGAGGGAAGAAAGGAAAGAGGAGGGAAAGAAAGGGGGGGGGCGGCCCACTTGGGTCCCACCCAAATGTGGTTGGCTCCAACTTTTAATTCCTATATTTGCGCTCCGTGCGGTGTTCGTTTTCCCGGTCCTTTAAACGTTTAAATAATTTTATACGCGTTCAACTATAAGTTTTAAAATACGATTGTTTATTCAATATTTTTGTTGAAGTATTTTACCAAATAATTAATAACTTAAATGGTTTCGTTTGTTTGTGTGTTAAATGTTTAAGTCGCGTAAACGTTTATTATACGATACGAAATGTAATTGAAATATCATCAAAATAGTATTTTGGGTATGATATTGTTATTAAATAATTTTATATTATTTAATAAAATTGATCACCAACGTCTGTATTTACTTGAACCGAATTACAGTCGATTTGAAACTTGTACGATTTAATCAAATCGCATATTCGTATATATTCAACAATATATACATATATATTTCGATACATTAATTAGCCTAAAACCAACTAATTACATGTATTAACAACTGATTAGGTACTAATCACTAGCCCTAATTTGGCGGGTGTTACAATTACGCCCGACTCAGCAAAGAATTTTGGAAAATGTTTAAGAACATTCCAAGATGACTCGTAAATGAACTTACGCCCAACTTGTTGCCGGAATGCATTTCCGGTAGCATTCATAACGTCGTTTTCGTCGGCACCGCTTTGTGGATAAGTTTCTTTGTAGTGTTTGTAGAGAGATTGGAATGTTTTTGTGTCGTGAAAAATCTTGTTCCATTTGCCGGAAAGTTGATTAAGGTTACGTTTTGTTGAGACACAAGTATTGTAACCTTCAATAACTTTAGCCCAAAAAGACTCGTTTGTTTGATTTTTTCCTTGGACACCGTTTTCGGAACAATGTATCCATCGCTCCGCTAAAATCTTAGCCTCCTCATCCGTCCAACGTACTTGAACCCGTTTACCTGGTTGAACCTTTTTACCTATTTTCTTGTTGTTTGGGGCTTTGGGTTTGGATTCGGCTTCGGGTTCCGGATCCGGGTTTGCCTCGTCGGAGCTTTCTTCCAAACTTTGTGGTACGGTGAAGTTCATTTGTTGGTGATTGGGGTTGGATGAGCTTGGAGACCATTGTGTGTTATGGTAAAACGGTGATTGCGGTTGTGACCATTGTGTGTGGTGGGGGAATTGTGATTGTGGTGGTGACCATTGGTTGTTTGTGTACCACCCTTGGAATGCATAATTATTCCTCGGGTCGTGCGGATCAAGGTTGAACGGGTTTGCAATAGGTGGTAAATTGGCAAACCCAATAGGTTGAGACGAAGCTCCGGAAGCTTGAGTGTTTGGTGAAGACGGGTTTGGTAACGGGTTATTTAACAAACTTTGCCACATATTTTGGGCAACACTTTGTTGATCTTTTTTTTTTAGTTGTTGATTTTTTGTTTTTGGACATTTTTGTGAGAGAGTTGGTGGAATAGAGAGTATTTGGTGTGTAAAATGTTGTGTGAAAATGAGTGTAGTTTAGGGTGTATATATAGGTAAAAGTGGATAGTTAAAAAAATAAAAAATAAAAAAAGGGACGCTCCTCCTAACGGGTTTTTTTTTAAATTTTTTGTTTTTTTCCCCTTTTTCAACGGTAAAAAAGAAACATATGAGACCCACACACAAACCGATGGAACACTTCGGTTTTCCGAAGCTTCAAACCGACGACACAAACCGATGGGCTTGTACCATCGATGTTGGTTCGTCGCTTTGGAGCCAACGACAACCGACGACTCCCATTGAGAGGAGTGTTTTGTGGATGCAGAGATAAGGAAAGACCGGTTAAAATTGATTTTCATGCCTGAATATCTGTATAGATATTCACGCATAGTCCATCAATTAACCTCATACATACTTTAATTTTCCCCAAATTCTTCAGGAACCTCCCTCCTACTTCATCTCTACACGTATTTGTATAATTCTTTCTGTTTACTGTTTATCATCATGAATTTGGCCTACTAAAATCACTTGCGATGAAACAGGTTTCATTGCGCCATCGTAGATTATGGCTGATCTGGAAACTTTTAATCCTCTTAGGCCTCGCTTCTCTACTCATCACACTCTTACGGATTCAATTAAATTCCTCATCGTCTCAACTTAATCGTCCATCTCAACTTCCGATCTTACACGACGATCAGGTGTTTGATGGAAACCCTAAAATTGCTTTCGTGTTTTTAGTTCGTCGTCATCTTCCACTTGATTTCCTCTGGCAAACCTTCTTCGAGGTCAGTTAGTTAAGCTTGTGTTAATTTAATCATTAATTTATGCTAATAATTCATGAATTAATCGTAATTAGTTATGGAACAAGTGCTATAGAGTATGTAGTAACATTTTTGCAGAATGCTGATGCAGCCAATTACTCTATTTATGTTCATTCCGAACCCGGTTTCGTATTTGACGAGACCACTTCACGATCCAGCTTCTTTTATGATTGCCAATTATCCAATAGCGTCAAGGTGATGCAACATTCTCTTTAATCCTATCCTAATTACAGAAGAATATAACTATTTTTGGCTTAATTGTCTGAAAATGTATCAAACTTTACCCAAAATAAACGTTCGATTAGCGCTATATATCTTGTACTCTTACGACGTGACAATGTCTATATGAAACTTATATATGGATGCCATGTCCCAGTTACTCGACGAAGTAGTAGATAGATACAAATATCAAAATTAAAAATTTAGTGCATTTGGTAAATCTGATACATTTTTAGACATTTAATCCTAAGTTTTTGTATCCTTTATGATTATTCAATACGTATAGTTTGGGTTGCCTCTTATTTGGTTGAATGATTGTAGTGGTGATGTTGCAGGTAGGTTGGGGTGAATCGAGTATGATTGAAGCTGAAAGATTGCTTCTCCGGGCAGCTCTTGAAAATCCAGCAAACCGGAGGTTTGTTCTCGTATCAGATAGGTATACTCTCATGTTTATTATCATCATTTTCGTTGCTGTCGTTGTAGATTTAGCATTTGTTTCTGTTGCAAGTGATTGAAAATGCTCACTTTGGTTTTCCCCTTTTCCGTACAGTTGTGTTCCGCTATACAACTTTAGCTACATTTACAACTATCTGATGGGGTCTTCTAAAAGTTTCGTGGACAGGTGTTTACTACCTTTGTTAGTTTCTCATATGTTATTCATAGGGTGTGTTTGAAACTTTGAATGAATGCTTATAAAGTGATTATTTTTAGATTGAATACCGTAGTCAGAACATAAGTTCAATTCCCACTTAAGGCAAACAATCCCTAGGGGCCACACCAATCTCCTTAGGAAGAGCTTTACATGGACCTAGTTTGTTTGGCGGTGGGTTTGGTCCCCGCGGAATAGTGGCTCACCACCAAAGGTGGTGTCATAACTATGGCTGTGGGGCCAATAGTGTTTGGATGCGTTTTCACTTTTTCATGTTGATAGGTCGTAATAAGTACTTTAATGGCTTTAAGGGATTGGCAAATTATGATAATTTAGAAATTAGTAAAATGGTAAGGGTGTATTATCAATTTTATCGCTCCCGTCTGATAATTAGCTTGGTTACAGCTGGTATCAAGTGGATTACTCTTTAAATCTTATCCGGAATAATCAGATGGTCAAAAGCATAAGCTCAAGTAGTTTGGCAAAATACTACAAACCTATTACGTGACTTGCATTAAAACAATCTGATAATCACTTTCAAATTGCACATCAAACCGCCCTCATAGAATCTGTCGATTGTGCACATTGATATTTGTGGTTTATGTTTCTTGTGTTTTAGCTTTCTTGATATGAAAGAAGGTCGTTACAATCCTAGGATGTCGTCTGTCATACCAATGAGGAAATGGCGAAAAGGCTCACAGGTTAAGCATATCTTTATTTGATTACCATGGAAATAATCACTTGTTATATGTAAATTTACTCCGTTTTAGTTTCATTTTGTGATATTTACAGTGGTTTGCTTTAGTTCGAAGTCATGCTAAAGTTGTGGCATATGATGATGTCATATTTCCAGCTTTCAAGAAGTTATGTAAGGTAGTGCTTCCTCTTTATGTCTGTTGGAATATTTAATGCTATTTTTTTTCGGGCACCAAAAATCTGAATTAAGGAAATCACTTTTGCTCTACGGTATTCATTTGCAATCAAATTTATGCAATTAATGATTTGCAGAGACGTCCACCTTTGGATGCTAGTAAAGGAAAGCAGAATCTTGTAGGTTATCCTTATCACTCATTGATCTTAATTCACTACCAAATATCTGGGTCGAACTCTATTATGATATCTTAAGTAATTTTGTTCGTTGTGTAGAAACTTCAGAAGCAGCATAACTGCATACCTGATGAGCATTATGTGCAGACATTACTTGCGGTAAGAAACAGTTACAGTTTCTTATGAAATCTTGCTTCATTTCTAATGGAACCAAATTTTGCTTTCAAAGATGAATGATCTGGAAGGAGAGCTTGAAAGACGAACAGTGACATACACTTCCTGGATTCAGTCTGCAACAAACATGGAAACTAAAAGCTGGCATCCTGTAACGTATAATTATGCAAGCTCCAATCCCCAACAAATAAAAAGAATCAAGGTTATATATACAGTTTCCCTTCCTTCAATGTTTTGTGGGTCCCGTATTTATGTATGATAAACGCTCTAAAATGTAAATACACTGTTTTTGCAGGATATAGACAATGTGTATTATGAAACTGAACACCGAACAGAGTGGTGTCATAGTAATGCAATTCTAGTCCCCTGTTTTCTGTTTGCTCGCAAGTTCTCTAGAGATGGGGCCATGCGGCTTTTGAGTTCAGGGCTGTCGGGGATCTTTGATGAATCTTCTCTGTTACACACGTCTCCATGAGTTAAATTAATATAGTATACGCTCACCATTTATATGGCTCATTTTACAACATATGCGCAATGGATAGCAACTTATGATAGATATATAGAGTATACACAACAGCTGCAAAAGTATCATTGGAACGACCCGTTTACCCATCAACAGGTGAATTTTCCGGGTCAGATTTTTGGAACCCATGTGTACCGGTTAGGTATTAACAGTATTGATGTCATTGTAAAAATCATGGTTTCGTAGTCAAAGATGAATAAAGTTCATACGGTAATTACGGGTCACTGGATCTGATTATGCTGGTCTTGGCCCTGTTATTGTCTGGAAACTGGGATGATAAACCCAGGGTCCTTTATTTTATTTCTTTTTTTCCCCAACAATTCACTAATATATAAATTTTATGAACTATTAATCAATTTAATATGTTCTATAAAACGAAATAAAAGGAGTGTTGCACTCTTGCACCAAATTGGTAATGGTGATAATATAATCTATTGTCCGCATTACATGAAAACCTTTATGAACAGTTACGAGCTTGTAACAGGAAAATTCAAAAACTTTAAATGTTAAAGGGCTCTTATGGTACTACAGACCAAACTGATTAGACGGCTTATTTTCTCAGACTTCGCATTTCAAATTTCTCACTGTTGATTAGGTTTTGGTGTGAAAGCAGAGCTAAGCAAAAATGTCATTTGACAAAATAAAAAGCAGAGTAAATTGCATTCTTCGTCTACACTTGACGAAAGATTGCAATTGTTGATAACTAAATTTGTTCACATCGATTTTGTGTTAGTTTGAAATTATATCTTTGCTAATGGGTCAATCAATTCATATGGTTTCTCATTGGTGAAGAGAACAAATACAGTAATAGTTCAAACTTCAAAGGAACAAAATTAATAATAATAAATGAATTTGGATTAATGATAAAGAAAAAGGGTATTGTCCTCATTTCATGTTAACAAGTTACTACGATCTGTGTAACAATATGTCGAGTCAAAGGAGTGTTGCACTCTTGCACCAAATTACTATAATACCATATGAATCATGTAAAAATTAAATAATACGGAGTAAATAATTATATATATATAAAGTATTTAGATTCCTTTGCTTAACGTTTGATACGAAGGGGGATCTTCTAAAATCTGAGTCCTTGATTGGAACTCAAAGTTGCATACTTTCTTAATATGTTGGGGATCATCAACACCACACATGCTAAATTTCAACTCCATTTTATATTCCAATAAACGAACATTTGCTATAATTGATGACATACATCAACCCTAGAAAGCATAACTTGCAACTCAAGCTTTCCACTCTAAGTATCATCATCATAAAATATGCCTCTATAAAAGCCCATAATCCCAAACCAAAAAACATAACCAATAAAAATATCCTCCCCAGCTCTACTAACCATGGGGTTGCAATTAGTCCTTTTTATTTTTTCACTCGTACTCACCCCTATTTTTGCATCCGTTATAGATGACAAAACTATACTCGATTCAAACATAACTGAAACTAACCCTCATATGAACACTAGAACTCAACTTTATGCTTTGAATCCATTCTACCAATGTGACGTATACCCAAAGGTGTGTCGATTTAGGGGTAGTATAACCCCTGATTGTTGCAAGAAGAAATGTGTGAATGTGGATACTGATTACAACAATTGTGGGTCATGTGGTAAGAAATGTAAGTCAGGTTATATTTGTTGCAAAGGGAAGTGTGTGGACGTGTTAACGAGTAGGTCGAATTGCGGGTTTTGTGGGATGAAATGTAAGTATAATGAGACTTGTTGCAATGGGAGGTGCAAGAATACATATTTTGATAAGAGAAATTGTGGGGTGTGTCACAATAGGTGCAAATATTGGGAGTCTTGTGAATATGGGATGTGCAATTATGCATGAGTGGCTTCTTCAGTTTCCACAATATCCATTTTTAATTAATTAAATAAAAATTTATTCCAATATCTTATAATACTGTTTTTTTTGTACAAAGAAACAATAACATGTTTACGTTTCTATAAATAAATACAGAGAAATAAACGCAAATATTGATGTATCGAAAAACTGCAAGGTTAAGTTACTCATATATAGTTGTGGACGTTGATTAAATATAACAATGTAACAATATTTTCTATACACAGATATAGTGTTAATTACATATATGTAGCTTGCAATATGGTTGAAAAGGAACTGCATGCATTTATGGTGTCCCATACAAGTCTACGTAGTAACATGTTGGGATCGACCTCTTTTCGAATCGGTTACCACCACAGTAAATCATATTAACATGTATAAGCCAATAATCAAATGCATACAAAACACAAAAATATAATAACACACAATATTTTGCGTGGAAAACATCTCAAGAAAGAGTAAAAACCAAAGGACCAACGGCCATTTAAAGTTCCACTATATACGAACAATATTACAAGAATGTACGTCCATCTCAACACTCTTGAATATTATCATGTATCTCACCACATTCACAACTCTTTCATGGTTGATATATTACAATAACGGAATTCTCACAATCGTTATTGAATCACCAAAAACACCACATGGGATGGAGGGAGACGACTCTCATAGGTTCTCTCTTTTTCTCTCAACCTCCTCACCAAAACCCTAACTCAAAACTCTTATATAAATAGGCAAACACAAACCTTCTTCCCCAAATTGTTTCCTAATTGACTCGATCTTCAAATCTTCTTATTTTAAGAAACTTGAATCAAATCTCCATCATATTATTGTAACTTGATTAGTTCCTCTTAGCAACTATTTTTTTCTCTCCTGGTTGTCCAATCTTGGCCGACTAATTGATGTGGTCCGAGTTTAATAATATATATGTATATATATATATATATATATATATTTAATCGACGTCAAAATAGATGTTTATTCCCCATTTAAAGTTTGTACCAAAATCTTAACTATTACCTTTGTCAGAGAAACTCAAATCACGTAAAACCTTTTCAAACAGACCCAGAAGGGAGACTGTCATGAGCTCGTGGCCACACAAACGTAGTCTTTTATTCTCTACTTTTTTTTTCAAGGTTAAAACATCCAAACTCCAATTCTAGCTCCAATCATTATCCCAACGTTGATATACCATTTTGAAAACTCTCGCTAGCTAGTACAATTTATATATCTCTTGTAGAGTAAGGTTCAAATGAGTACACCAACTTTAAGTGAGAATGAGAGAACCAACAGATTTATGCCATGTGTCACTTTATTCTCTCTTCTTTACATTTTTAAAAATTAAATATCTCACAAACGGTAAGTCGAAAAATCATGAAAATTGCATCATAAAATTCAACGTTTTCTCTTCTTCGATTTGCCGTCCCTCAAGGCATACTTTAGACAACTTTTTTTCCTTCCATTTTTTGGTGGGTTTTACAAATTGGTAACACATGTGTTAGTGATTGGTTGTACATTTAATTTGTGGTTAAGGTTAGGGTTTAGGGTTAGGGTTTAGTAGGGTTCAAGGTTTAGGGTTTAGAATGATTTATGGCTTAGAGTTTTGTAAATCGTTTAAGGTTTAGGGTTTGGGGGTTAGGGTTTAGGGTTTCTCCCCAGAAACCTCAAACCATAAACCCTAACCCCTAAACCCCGAACTCTAAACCCTAAACGCAACACTTTAATAAATGTGTTATGAAATGTGAAACCCACCAAAAAATATGAAAAAAATAAAATCGTCGAAAGTATGTCTTGAGGGACGGCAAATCAAGAGGAGAAAACGACGAATTTAATGGTACAATTTTTATATTTTTCGATTTGTCGTTTGTGAGATAATTGATGTTGGAGGTAAATGGGTTTTGTACATGTGGAACATTCTCTTTGTACATATGGCTTGATATCATTGGTTCCCTCATTCTCACACAAATTCTTATTTTCATTTGAACCCCACCCATCTCTTGTAATTAAATTGCAGTAAATTCATAAGCTTGAAGTACGATACCAAGTTTTGTGTTGAATAAATCTATGCAAAAGGTTTACAATAATATCCATTCAACGGATTTTAGTCTCAAGATTGAGCGATATATATGATGATGATGAAATATATATATATATTTTTTGAATTTAGCGTCACCATTCATTTGGAGCTATATATAGGGGTTTAAGTAAAACGCATGCCGTGCAGTAGTTCGGTTTTTGGTTTCCTCGGTTTAATCGGTTCAGTTTATTCTATTTTGAAAATTTTAAAGTAAAACCGAAAACGAAACTAAAAACCGAATTTACATGTCAAAACCGAACTGCAAACCGAATTCAGATCGGTTTCGGTTAAAACCGAAAAATTATAGTTTTTCAAAAACACTCTTCAACATACAAAACTACGAAATACGCATGATTATACGATATGATACAAATTATATACATCTAACGATTAATTAGTGATACTTGTCATCCAAAAAGCAGCAGAGTTGAATTAGTGGTTGAGTCTTTTGCCTCTGAATAAGAGGTTAGGGGTTCGAATCTCATCCCCTGCAAACGGCCGGAGGTCCTTTCTACCGTTAGGTAGAAATGG
This sequence comes from Pseudognaphalium luteoalbum, assembly GCA_963422505.1. Lineage (NCBI taxonomy): Eukaryota > Viridiplantae > Streptophyta > Magnoliopsida > Asterales > Asteraceae > Pseudognaphalium > Pseudognaphalium luteoalbum. The sequence continues at coordinate 30,384,344 of OY730192.1, forward strand.
AAGCAGCCTCTCAACCTTAGAGTAGGGTAAGGCTGTCTACATCTAACCTCCTCCATACATTGTACTAGACGGTATTGAGCCCTAATTCGCGAAAGACGGTATGGGATGTTACTTTACTTTACTTGTCAGCCAAATTCAAATTTATAAAAGCACAAAACTGTTAATGTATGTTAATTTCAATGTTCAAACAAAACTTTTATTTTTCACACAAAGTAAATAAAAAAATCTCTAAGTTTTCAAAATGTTAAACTATTCAAGTCTTCGATAAATTCGGGAAATCACACACACATATATATACTATTCATTTAATAAATCGAATCAGGTTTTGAATTTAACCGAATTCGAAAAAGTCAAAACCGGAAACCGATCGAATTCGAATTCGGTTAAACTAAATTCAAAATATTCAAAATCGGAAATCGAACCAAAAATCAAATGCAAATTCGGTTCGGTTTTTTTGGATTAAATGGTTTCAAACCTAATATTGAAAATCCCTACCGGGCAGTTTCACATACAAAACTGGCTAATTATTTATTAGAAGGTATGTTAACCTGTTTATTTTGTTTTATTTGCTAGTTAAAAATAGTTATATTATGTACGTTTTAATTTAGAAATTAAGTCAACCCATCTAAACAAGTTGCAGAGTTGCAGTCAAACAAAATACATACGAATTGAAGTGCTCTCGCAACTATATTTCCTGACGAATGAGATATTCAATTGTTGAAGTGTTAGTAATATAATATTCTTTGGTCTGATCGAAACCGTGTTTTAATTTCTTACTATAATTTATACAAAGTCATAAATCTATATCTCCTGTATCCTATATATAGATATATAAATTAATTAACATGCTAATAAATTAAACAATGGAAAGTCGTCTGAAGTACATTCAAATGCTTGATCACAGCTACTAATATAATCCCGACTTCTTGATTTTTATATTTTTTGAAAATCTCATTACTTATTCGAATGTTTTGATTCTGTTATAATGTCATCTAATCATCTACTCTCTCCGTACCATTTAAAATGTTCATATTACTATTTTGAAATATTCCATCATAAGTATTCACTTTGATATTTAACAAATCCAAAAAAACTTTAGTAGGTAGATTTAATATTTGATTAATAAAAAGTGTAGTTAGTGAAGAATTCTAAAACTACGTACAAAGACAAAGTGAACATTTTAAATATGTATGATATAGTAATACCTTCAAGATCGATTATAATAGTGCCAACTTATATATAATCAACTAATCAGTAATCATTGTGCTTTCATTTTCTCGTTTTAATTGTATTATAAAATTAAATTATAAACTATAATTATAATCCCCATTCTCTTTTCGAGTCCTAATATAATTCTTTGCCGTTTCCCAAGAAAAATAAAATCTGTACGGAGTATTATTACAATTATACTCCGTAATAAGGATGATGATGATAAAAAATATAAAAAATTGCTATGTAAAGGCCCACTGGCATCCGTACATTGGACCAAGAAGACGATTAGTTATTTTTTCAAGTACCGCAGCTAATTAATTAAAATTATTATCCTTCTTTAATAAAAGATTACAACTTAAGTACGTAATGAGATGTTATCCATTCAAATTTTCGATTCTAATAGTCTAATAGTAATGATGTTTTTTATACTATAGTATGATCAATACTAACCAAAGTAATAAATATACAAATTAAGTAACGAACACGTTTATTGTTAGTCCTTGAGAAAATAGTCAAAATGTCATCCAAAGTCAAATATTGACTATTTTTAGTGGAGCCTTTGCTACAAAATACCATCCAAAAACCTAACAATTATTAGCTAATTCAACCCTATACTCCCATATTTCCCACAAATTTCAAACTCACTCACATTACCACCCCTATAAATACATTTATTCTCGTGCATAATTACACCATCCAAAACTTTATTCACTACACATCACATAATAAACTTTCTCTAAACCACCATTACTACTAGCATGAAAAACATCTTAATCACCTTAGTCATATTAATGGCTCTAGCCATTAATCTTTCTCATGCAATGCCTGTTGAAGACGATGAAGAAGATCTTATTCCTACTTATGGTTCACTAAGAGGGGCAAGTCGGTTCCTTTCCCAACACTCCAACAGCTTGGTGAAGTGTAACAAGAACCCAAGACTATGTCGGGCTAAAGGTAGCCCGGGTCCAGACTGTTGCAAGAAGAAATGTGTCAACATTAAGTCCGATAAACAAAATTGCGGGCTTTGTGGGACAAAATGCAAGCACCAAGAGATTTGTTGCAAGGGAAAATGTGTGAATGTGATGAAAGACAAGCGTCATTGTGGAGGATGCGATACTAGATGCAAAAAAGGGAATACTTGCGTTTATGGAATGTGCAGTTACGCGTAAAGTAGAAGAGTTCAAAAGTTGTCATGTTTGTTAAATTCATTTTTTGCGTATAGAAATTCATTTTATTTCTTGTTGCAAAGTTGATACGTAACTACTATATGTACTTGTACGTTGCTAATTTTCCCATAGATCTTATATATGGGGGTATCGATCGATTAAAAGTAAATTATATAAATATATTTATCATATGATTTGAATCCATTCATATCGAATAAACTTTTTATTTTATATAAGATTAATGATTAAAATTTATTTAATTCGTTACACGAAATATTTAACGACGACACTCAATTATTAATCCTAGCTAGAGTACTCCCAAGGCACCAAAACTTGCGAACTCAATAGTGGTTCATTGAAAAGGATTGTGGACAATTTAAGGGTATGTTTTGTTTGAAAGTAAAAATCACTGTCAGTATGAGTATGGGATTGATAGAAGGTCGGTATAAAAATCGAAATGAATTATAAAACCCGACTCCCATAATAGGTATGAATCTATAAGTTTGAGTAGAAATGGCAACGAAAAGGGTTCGAGGCAGGGAGTGATAATCCCATCTTCAAACCCGTTAAAAATCCCCAGATTTGTCCTAAACCCGAACGGGGATATTATCGGGGCACCCCATTGGGGACATAGCTTCTCCCCAAGCCCTAACGGGGATTCGGGTACCTCACCGGGGACGTACATCGGTTCTGTAAAATAGTTTCCACATTGATAAGGCTCAAAATACGATATTTTTGCTGATTTACTTTACATTATTAATATTATTTAGCAATGCATATAATAATATTCTCTTTCTCTGAAAATAAATTAACATAATAATCAAGATAACATATAGTAGTTGACCTACATTCATAATAATATGAGTATACAACTCAAAATTACCAAGTTCATTACAAGATGGTGTTATAAAGTATAATTACTTTTTAAACCAATAAGTATACAAAACGTTTAGGTAGTGAGAATAATAATAAAATATATATTACTGCAATAACACATATACACAAATCTCTTTACGATATATTAAAGATATACTCCCTCCGTCCCATTACAAATGTTCACCATTGACTTTTGAAAGTCTTTTGTTTACGACTTTGACCTTAAATATTCTTATTTGTGTTATATAATATTTGATGCAAAATATATGAATGAATTGGGTTTTAAATGTATTTCCATTGATATAATTTTCATTATGTATTATATAACACAAACAAAAATATTTAAGGTCAAAGTTGGAAAAGAAAGACTTGAAAAAGTCAATAGTGGACATTTGTAATGGGACGGAGGGAGTATATATTTTTATATAATATATGCGTGTGTCTATATATATGTGTGGTAAAGTTACAATGAGAACACTTTGAAAATAAGAACGGTTAAGAATACCTAATAAATGCACAACTAACATACAAATTCACACTCATACATCTCAAATATGTGTAGAAAAATAAATGCAAACTTTCGAAAGTGCATAAAAATCGAAAAAACGATTTTATCGTGCATCAATCATTTTTTTCACTTTTTGTACATTTTTATAAGTGTACATTTATTTTACTTTGCATATTTGAGATATACTAATGTTAATATAACTATTTTATCAAGAGTAATTGTGAATTTGAAACGTTTTTAGCCTTTTTTAAGGTGTTATCATTTGATCCAAACTATATATATATATATATATATATATATATATTTGAGCAGGGCGGAGCAAGAATAATAGTACCTATACCCCAATCCGAACCTGATAAAAATCTCCATTTTACACGTCAAAACCCGCCCCAAAACCCAATATGTCGTCCCCAAGCCGACCCAAAAAGTACGGGTTCAGGGATCCCATCGGATGGATTTGGGTCCTTTTACCATCCTTATGTTTGATTAGCAATTTTTGATTCCTGAATTAGTAACCAAACAAAGTCAATGAGTATTAATTCATTCTCATTCCTATTTCCACCTCCCAAACCCTCTAAAGAAACACATCCTAAAATTGTAAATCATGGTAGTTGGGCTGATGGATCAAATTCCGTATCAGCTAAAGATGCTTTTAAAGCCCATTGGAACATATTGATAGCCCACTTTCACATAAAGTTGGTATTTAAAGAGATCAATAAATACATCCGTGCTTCACGAAAATACCAAAAGAATTTATGTAACTAATTGATATTCTTTAAAGTGTCAAAATAACACGATCAATTGTTGTTCTTTCTGTATAAGACAGAAAACTTTGTAAATAAATGAGAAGGATTACTATAGGACTATTTATGTTTTTATTCGCTAATGAATGTGTAACTCATCATGTTGTTTATTTGTTTATAGCTAGAAAAGAACATCTCATAAGTTTGTTTCGACGGGGTAACCCAAGATTCTTTGAGATGATAATGAATAGTTCTCATGGAGATAATCCAATAACTTGTAGTTTTAATTATATTGATTTTAAATCTATACAAATGATGTATATATGAGTATATATATATATGAGTATGAGGTAAGATTTCAATGAGAACACTTCAAAAATAAGAACGGTAAGAACACTTCATAAATGCATAATTAGCCAACAAATTCATTAGATTCACACTCATACATCTCAAATATGTGTAGAAAAATTGATTAGAATAGATGCAAACTTTTGAAAATACACAAAAATCGAAAGAACGATTGATGCACAATTATAGAGATAATCGTGCATCAATCGTTTTTTTTCAATTTTTGTGCATTTTTAGAAGTGTGCATTTTTAGAAGTGTGCATTTGTTTTTCTTTGCATATTTGAGATGTATGACTGTGAATCTAATAATTTTTGTTGGCTAGTTGTGCATTTATGAGGTGTTCTCACTGTTCTTATTTTTGAAGTGTTCTCATTTGATTCAAACTCTATGAGTATGTATATATATATATATATATATATAGGGATGAGTTCTGGTGAAAACAAGAAGATAAAAAATACAGTGAAAACACATTTCCACCCTCCATGTAATCTAACATATATATATATATATATAAGGGGTGGGGATTAGGCCTGTAAGTGAACTGAACGTTCAGTGAACTATTCGTGAACTGTTCGGTGAGAAGTTCGTTTATGTTCGTTTGTTTCGTTATATGAACGAACATGAACAAATTTTTACATTCGTTTAATTATATGAACGAACATGAACACATGTCTCGTTCGTTCATTTACGTTCGTGAACGTCCGATAACATGTTCGTGAACGTTCAGTTAAATGTTCGTTTAATTAACTAATAGTTTAATTAAATTAATACATATTTTGAAACGCCCTGAAAATCTGAACTTTTTTTTTTTACCTTCAATTAGGACTCCTCGATCCTATATTACCTTAGAATTCATTTTATATTTATCCCATATTCAATTTTGGACTAAAAACTGATTTTCTGATTTTGTACATGCTCACGCGATCCAGATTTTTGAGTTGGGATCGCGTATCAAAGAACAAAACTTTCTGATCAGAAATTGCACTGACATACGCGATCCAGAAAATTTTCTGGGATCGCGTAGCCATTTGGAAGTCAGCAAAAGTCAACTTTTTAGCCAATTTCAAACACGCATAACTTTTTACTCGTTATGAATTAGGACCTGAAATTTTGCACACACCTTCACTATAACCATATAAACCTTTTCTCAATTCCACTTTTTCAAGTTTTACATTTTTTTAGGATTTGATCCGTAGACGGGTTTTTGGCTAAATTAGACAAAAAATCTTAACATACCAATTCCCAAACCATGATTTCTGAGACATTAAACTTTTAACCTCATAACACATATACTAAAACAAAGTTGTGAAGCTATTTACCACACTCTTAACCTTCCTCTAACTCAATTTGAACCGTGTGTGCTTTTAAAGATCCATTTTGACCCGCTGACCTAACGGGACTATTTTAACTCATTCAATAGTCAATCACCTATCATAGTTGACCAATAGAACATTTGGCGTCCTTGCAACCTTTCAAATACATATATAACCAAAATGGCAAGTATACTATAACTTGTCCTTTAACACTTTCTACAACATTTTTATCCATTACATATCATGATCTACTACTAAATCACACAATTACTTGTCTTTACTTATACCTTTGTAACATGTCAAAACATTATTTAAAAAGGCTTTCAAGGGCGTCAAAACGATAATTAAAAGAGATGAGCTTGTGTAACTTACAACAAGCTTGCAATCCCACGTCTAGTCTTTGTTAGCTTCCTTTCCCTTACCACTTCCACTTGTACCTACAACATAAACTAAATTAATTAAGCACTTTGCTTAGTGAGTATATGTATAACTAATCAAATATGCAATAAAAATATAATAAACAAGGAAATTTGATTACTTCCCTTTTTTCTCTTTCAATTCTCTATTCGCAAATTCTAATCAAATGTGCACATTTCAAATCTTTCATTTAGCTAACCTTGATTAGCTAGTCTACTCATACCATTAGCTAGAATAACTAGCTACTGATCAAGAACATAACTAACATTGGTTAGTTATTCTAATCACTTCATGGCTAATAATCATTAACCATTCTAATCACATGCATTCATCAAATTCAAATTCTAATAACGACTAATCATTCTATATACTCACCTTGATTAGTTGAATAACTTGAAACAAAACGTTCAATTAATAACAAGTCTTCTTGTATACCTAATAAACATACATATAACACATATAGTAACAACTAATCATCTTTTAGATTACTAATTCATCTAATCACTTTTTCCCCACTAGTTACATACTAACTTTGATTTAACTCAACCAACTAATTTCATTCCCTTGATCATGTCTATAACTTTAACATGAATTTAACTACTTTCTTACTACTACTAACATCTATTAACACTTAACATTTGTAATTCAAACTAATTCACATAATTCATGAAAATCCCATAAACCCTACCAATGATATTTTACTTTTCACATGAAATTAAGCTTCTAATCATCATTTATAAACTAAACTAACACTAGTTAATCAATTATAAACCCTAATTTCAGATTTATTCATACAATTTAGCTAATACCCTTAAAAACCCAATTTCTAGGGTTCTTGAAGAAATTAGAACACTTACAAAGATTGGAGGATGATAGAAGGTGAAGATTCTGAATTCTTAAGCTTAGTTTGAAGATTAGAAATCAATTTTTGAAAACTTGTTCTTACTGTGCGATTTTACTCTGTCTCTAATTTGGGTTCTGGAATTTTTTTTTGAAGATACATGAAGAAGGCACGTATTTTGTTCTATATTCTTTTAATTTCCTATATTACACAGTCTGGAATTGAATATCTGTTTACGTTTTCTACTATATCTTATTATTAAATGATCTATAATTAAAAAGATGTATATATTATTGTACACTAAAATAATACCTTAAAAACTGGGGTGTTACATATTTGTATATGTTATTTTGATAAAGCTAAATATGAGATAGAATATTATTAATAATTTGATATTTTCATTTGATAATATTAAATATTTAGATACTTTTACCTTATATTTCCATATCACATTTCTCTCCACTCCAAAAACACTTCCACTCTCTCACTCCATTAGTTTCAGATGTGCTGCTATTTTCAACGATTGGATCAAGCAAATGAATTTATCTTCATATTGTGATCGTTTTGTAATGTTGAATATACATCGTAAAGTTTCAAGTCATATAATATATATATGTGTAGTGTGTGTGTGTGTGTGTGTATATATATATATATGTTTGTTTGTAATGTTTGTTGAGGTTCGTTTAAGGTTTAATGAAGAAATGCATTAAATTATGTGTTTTTTTGTGTATGTTCGTGAACAAACAAATTTTCCTAATGAACGAACATGAACAACAAAATATGTTCGCCTATCCGTTCGTGTTCGTTCGTTTGTTCGTCAAAACCTTAATGAACGAACATGAACAGACTCCGTTCGTGTTCGTTCGGTTCGTTTACAGGCCTTGTGGGGATAAAAAAAATGGTGAAAACACTTTTTGATTCACAATTTTTTAAGTTGTGAACTTTTATTTTTTTTGTTTCATATATGATTTTTTTTATGAACTCTTATATTTTTTTGTTTCACATAAAATTTTCGTGATGAACCTTTAATTTTTTTTTTGCTTCACACAAAGTTTTTAACATTTTCAATTGTGAACCTTATTTTTTTTATATTTTTTCACGAAAATTTTTAAATTTTTTTATTGTGAACTTTAATTTATTTTTTAGTCCACGAAAAGTTTTTAACTTTTTCAATTGTGAACCTTAATTTTTTTTAGTTCACGGAAAGTTTTAACTTTTTCAATTGTGAACATTTTTTTTTTCAGCTGTGAACCTTAATTTTTTTTAGGTTCACGGTAAGTTTTAAAAATTTTCAGTTGTGAATCTTTTTTTTTCAACTGTGAACCTTAATTATTTTGAGTTCACAGAGAGTGTTTTACTTTTTTGTTTGTGAACCTTAATTTTTTTGGTTCACGGAAATTTTTTACCTTTTTAATTGTGAACCTTAATTTTTTTTGGTTAATGAAATTTTTTTAATTTTTTTAAATGTAAACATTTTTTTTAACTGTGAACCTTAATTTTTTTTAGATTCACAACAAGTTTTATCACTATTTCAATTGTGAATCTTATTTTTTTTTGTTTTGGGTTCATAGAAAGTTTTTAAGTTTTTTAATTGTGAACCTTAAGTTTTTTGTTTTTATTTTCGAATTTAACTTTATTTTATTTTTTTCACAAAAAATATTTTTTTGTTTGAACCTTAATTTTTTTGGGTTTACTTAAAAAAAAAAAAAAAGTTCACACCTTAAAAAATTTATGAAGGAAAAATTGTTTTCATCGTTTTTTTTGTCTCCACCCTTTTTATATATATATATATATATATATATATATATATATATATATATATATATAAAAGTTAGATTAGATGGAGGGTGGAAATTTGTTTTCACAGTGTTTTTTATCTTCTTATTTTCACATGATCTTATTTCTCTATATATATATATATATATGAAGTTTATATACGAGTAAAGCTTATGTATTGGCAGCTTTTCAACTTTCATACTTTGTATTGTTTTTTCAGAAAAATATAACGACAATTTTTTTTTTTTGCTCTTCTAGGATTCGGATGACGTAAATATTATTTTAAAACAAAATTTGTATAGTAAGTATTTTGTACTTTTGTGTTTACTGTCCGAACCATTAACAGAATATATAATTTTAAAATTTGGTAAGTACTATATTTACATGTTCACATTTTTATTATTATATGATTCTGTGAATCGATCTAGGTGAATAATTAATCTGATGCATGCATGTTCAAATATCAACAAATCCACCAAACATAAAGATGACTTTCAATCGCATTCAAGAAACCCATGTGCTTATACGATTATGGTCAATGAAACTAAAGAAGAGTCAACTCTTCTCCTATCTTTGAATTTTCATGTGGCTATTGGCTACTCGGTTTGAAATCTTGCACCTTTTTGTTGACTTTTCATTTAAGTTTCTAATTGATTTAAGAAATGTGTGTATTTGCATTATTGAGGGAACGATGGACAAATGATTTTATTCGTTAATTTATTAACGATAGAAATTCACAATACTGCATTTTACGTGAAATATAATTTACACATTAAATGTAGTGTTGTAAATCTCAAACTTTGATCTCAAAAAATCAATAGCTAATATCGCATATTCATTTTTCGCTTCAAAATGCAAATGGCATTCAAAATTTTACCACGAAAAATTGAAGGTATAGAACAAGAATATATTTGAAACACGCTTATTGACTATTACTCTTCCATAAAACATATTTTTTTAAATTACTACTTCCTCATCTTAAAATAATTATCAATAATTATCGCCTGATAAAAAAACACACAGTTTAATAAAAACACAATCATTACTGCTTTCTATTTCTTAATTTTTGCAGAATGACAATTTTACCCATAACCTATTAATTACTGTTTTTTTTAAGTTTGTATTATTAATTTTAAGTAGAGGTAATATGATAATCATGATCAAACTTCTTTATCTATTTTTGGTAGTGGACAATTAATTTGGGAAAATCCGAAATGAAAAGATGGACAATAATATTGAGACGGAGGAAATATATATTTTACAAAAGTAAAATCAGTCGAATAAAAAATACAACATATTTTGTACCAACGTAATTACTTAACAGATTCACACTCGATTTACTATAAAATAGTGCTGCTATCTAAATTTACTAAAGGACCATAGACAGGGCGGTAATTTGAATGGAGTAAAACTTAATAGGGTATGTTGAGTCCGGATTATCAACTCAATATTTTTCGTTTTAGTCAAAACTATTTTAGTTAAACCAAAGCGAATTTATTAGTTCATCAAATATACAAATTCAAATTCTTAATTCCACGAACAAAATATAACATATATTTAGCAACCAATATTATATATACTCATAAGTTAACAACTTTTTTCAAAGTTTTTACAAATTCTGATTCAAAATTCTTATGTTTAACATATTTATATGGTAAAACATTATCATATGTAATATATGATGAAAAAGAGTAAAAATGTACTCATCTATGGTAATTATATTAATGTCTGCCGTTTAAATTACACATATATATATATATGTATAATTTAAAAAAAAGGAAAAAATTTACTTATCAAGATATATAGTTTAATTAACAAGTTGATTTGAAATAAGTATTATATTATATATATATATATATATATATATATATATATATATATATATATATATATATATATAATGGGAAAAATTAATTAAGAAGGAATTAGAAAGACAAAAATTAAGTACACGTATTATGTTAATTATATCATACACAATGTGAAAAATGTAGCCCATAAGAAAAAAGTGAAAAAAAGGACAAGAAAATTAATCTAATGCAACAAGAGGGAATAAACTTTGAACATCTTGAACACAAAACTCACTCATTCACTACTAAGCTAAATATACATGTAATGAACTCTTTCTAACTATTTTCCAATATATAAGTTACGAAGACAATATGCAAATTATATTAAAACCTACGAAATTTTCTCAGCTCGTAAAAATTTTGATGAGGACGAATGTCCACCCTAACCCACACTAAAACCGCCCCTGATCATAGATGTGAATTGTGATGTAGAGGAGAAGAAATATATACTCCAATATTTTTCCCTTTGTTCATGCGTGCATACCACTTTATTCCACTTTTGGTTGTCCACCAAATTTTCGTTTGTCTTTTGTTGAAAATGAGCCGCAATTCTTTGTTAAAACGAAACCTCTAGTGAATCATTTTTTCCAAATATACGTCATTTTCGTAGCAATGCATATGTCATATAATAGTATGATGAAACTAATTATTGTTATAATACAAACAATAGCAAATTCAAAATGTTTGTGAACCCTAGCACGAATAAAGAATACATTGTTTTAGAATTACTATAACGAATTGAATGGTCTCGTAGTCATGGACTACCCTACCTATATATCTATGTATGTATATATAGCTTGGGCCATGAACAAAATATATACTCCGTAATAGTTATGGTAATGCGTAAACGCGTACGTAGTGATGACATCCTAATTAAGTTGCAGGACTAAAAACAAGTTATTACACCATCAGTTAAGATGATGCTTCATATTTAACGTGTATATATTACATATCCTATTTATCGTTGTACTAAACTCTATGGATCTATACCTTTTTAGTGAATCTTAAACAGTGTTCACGTATATAGAGCTAACATATATGCATCTACTTACATGTATCATATGATATAACTAAAATACGTAGTACGTATTATATGATATGATATAAGTTCATTAGTCCAATTTGCAAGAAAGATCTAATGTCAGTCAATATGAGACACATGTTGACAGAAGTAATATTCTATATTTATCTTGAATGATCAACTTGCATTAATTTGTATATTTAGTTGATGATTAAGATTTTTATTGAAGATAAAGTTGTGTTTTTTTAATTAAATGACACAGTAACTTAGGTTTTATAATTCTCTAAAGTTTCGTGTCCTTTGAAAATTAATGAAAATTCTAAAAATGCATTCAAATAGTAAGAAATTTTCTCTAACTAAATGGATCCTACTAATTCATGAAAAGCGTAAATTAAATTGTTTCATCGTTAAATTCATATTCATACAATTAATTAAAAAAAGAAAAAAATGGTCCGTGTTTAATAATGGAAAGGTAGAGGGTCAAAAGATGATGGGTCCGATCCGATCCACATTTTCAACAACAAACTCTAAAAAAAGCCGTCACAGAAATTGACTTTGATAGCTTTCAATTTGTTGGTCACGTGCTTCAAGCCGCACCGCACGGAGAAAATAATCCCACCTCTCTCGAGAAAGATATTTCATTAATTATTAAAATAAATTTCCGGATTTTGCATCCAAAAAACAAAATTAACTTACATTCATTGCAATTCTAACTTATCCTAACTTACCGTAAGGGTGATGTTTATCAAAACACTTAAGGGGTGAGTACCTAATATGTTAAATATTTATTTAAGGTAGAATTTAAACCTCTGATCTTTAAGAAGTCAAGAGCCCACATTACTACTCAACCATTTAGATAAGTGGTAAATAACTAAATAGATGGTAAAGGTATACTAAACATATACAAATATTACAAAAAACTGTCATTTAGATATTAAATCATCTGTAGGTTGTAAACAAATATTATATTAAGTATTGATACTAAGGTTATCAAGATCAGGATCCTACGTAGGATCGTTTTTACCTTTGCAAGATCGGGATCAGGATCGTAGATCCTACCAAAACATGATTTTATATAAAAATATCTAAATTCTTGTAGAAAATTACTATTAGAGAAATTAATCTAACATTCAAACTTTATATTGCTAAAGTGATGCAACATATAATTCTCGAACGATAAACGTACTAAAACAAAAGATAGCAACATAGTATAATTGCACCAAAGTTTGAGAGCATATTACAAATGAAAATTTCTAATCGTCATTTTAGAGGTTCTACACTTTTTTCTAGGTTAATTTGATAATAAATGGGGAAATTGAACTTGGAAATAAATGTATGATAAGTTTTAAGATAAGATTTGAACTACTTATGAGCCTTACAAGTTCAATTGTAAAATAATAATAATAATAATAATAATAATAATAATAATAATAATAATAATAATAATGAAATAGCATATTTGTAGGATCGGATCATTCAACGACCCTACGATCTTACGATCAATCCTACGATCCTACTCCGATCTTACCTTCTGACCGATCCTACTTCAATCCTGCATGTTTTCCATTGGTAGGATCGTAAGATCGTACGATCCTATGATCAGGATCGTGATCTTAACAACTTGATTTGATACGCTTATTTAATTGTTCATATTCATCATAACGTCTCGAACAATTGTTTCAATACGAATACAATATAATGCCTTTCAAACGTAAGGTACGTATCGATGCCTTGTGACTACTCTACTAATTTATATATATCTAATAATTAAATAATTAATTAATTAATGCCTTTTCCTTAGAGGAACATCAACAAAGGGTTTATCCAAAGATTTTTTTTATGTGAATAAGCTTTTGAAAAAGTTTTTTTTATCAATAGAGTAAAAGTTTTTATTTTGTAAAACTTGACATATCTCAAACTTTTGAGCAAAAGCTTTTTCATCAAATTATGTGTATAGGTTTAAAAAAAAAACTTTGCAAAAGCTCTTTTCATTGAAGATAAAGTTTTTTTATAAAGTTTTTTTAAAAGTGAATGATGTGTCTTAAAAAAAGCTTTGTAAAGGTTTATATATTGGGCATGCTACCGATTATTTATAATAGCATTAGCTGTCCATCATAAAAATAAATTACTCCATCATAAACACATTTCTGTAATTCTGATGCATCACTAAGATTCTTTAAATATATATATCTTTTGTCAACATAGTTATTATATTTGAATGGGCCATTAAATAGATATTCAAATTCAACGACTCTACAAAACGTTTACAAGCAAAAGTTGGATAGAGTCAAACTTGGTCTTATACAAGAAGTTGTATACGAAACTTCTTCGTGGGACCCACTACTGCCACGTGGACAAATCATGACGCACGACCTTACGCACTTTAGGCTAAACTCCAAGTTTACAAACACAGACTACATACACTTTACATTCACACACGTATCTATCGTTTTATCTAACTCGATCAAATCAAAAAGAAAGTCAAACATTTGGTCCTTACGACTCTCTTTTTGTGTCATTATAAATTCCCATCTTGATTCCAACGTTAAAAGACTCTTGAATTCTGAACAACATCCGTCTTCTATCTTTCTTTTATCTTCAAAAAAATCTGAACAACTCATTCTTTCTTTCTATTTATATATTTTTTGGATTTGTTTTTATGAGTAAATTCAGTTTGGGGCCAACATTGGATACTTCGGAGCCATTGGTGTTAATGAACCAAACAAGGTGGAATCCTTTTGCGATTGCGGTTGCGTCTCCTAATACGTATGTATCTGCTGGTGGTCAAGATTCTCATCGCAAAGTTCTAGCTGAAATGGATCTTTTTTCTACAAGAAATAGTAATAAGGTGGTTGTTAAGAAGGAGAATAATGATCCTGATGTAAACGTAAGTAATTAAATCTGTACATGTTTTTTTATTTTTGTGTTACGACAATTTGGTTGATAATCTTATTTATGTGATTGGTTATGATGTTTAATCAGTATGTTTCTTATTTAACAGACTGGTTTGAATTTGGTTACACGTTCAAGTGATAGATCTGTAGGTGATGGGATTTCATCATCAACTGGTGACGAAAACCGAACTACTAATGAGGTATGTACATGCAGAATTAATGATCATATTATACTAATTTTTTTTGAAGATTAGTAGTTTTTACCAAGATTCACATTAGTATTTGGTGGTACTTGCTTCTTGTAGTTAAGTTGTATTGGTATGCAGTTATTATATGAGTACGTATATTAATTTAACTAAATTACGTGTGATAGTCATTTGTTGATCATTAGATTGTCTTGGATGAAAATTCTTGTTATTGAATGAAAAAAATTAAAAAAGAGTAAATTAAAAAAAAAAAAAAGGTTATGCAAAGATGAGTACACGTAGTGATCGTTGCATGAGTTGTGGCATTTATTTATAATGATTTTAGCTACTATGAAAATAAGATTAGTTAGTTTTATAATTTATGTTGTTAATCAACTATGTGTTTATGTTAATTTTCAGTTGGCAAATATGCAAACTGAGTTACAAAGAATGAACCTCGAGAACATAAAGCTTAAAGAGATGTATTTACAAGTTAGCAACAATTACAATGCCTTGCAAATGCAATATATGACTTTAGTGCAACACCAAGAACAAGAGTTGCGAAATGAAAGTTTTCAGAAGCAAGATCATGATTCTCAACTAGTTTCGGTAGCTGTTCCTCGACAATTTATGGAATTAGGACAAAGTACGACTCTCGAATTGATGTCTAATGATTCTTCATCAGAAGAAAAGACTCTGTCAGGTTCAAATTTAAACGCCGTTGAGTTATCAAAAGATGTTAAGACTATTAATCGTGAAAATACTCCCGATTCAAATGTATGGACGTCTAACAAAGTTCCCAAATTGGCTGCACAAGAAAACGTGGAGCACATAAACGAAGCAACAATGCGTAAGGTTCGCGTTTCAGTTCGGGCACGTTCAGAAGCACCCATGGTAATTACCTTAACTTAATTCAGTTCAATTTTACTGATCATTAGGGGCTGTTTGTAACAGCTCATTTAACTATTTTGGTGTTTATCTGATTATTGGCAATATTTACATCAGATTAGCATATACAGACACCTTTCTAAAAATTGTTTATTTGCTTATGTTAGATGGAAATAATGCTTCTAAATAAGAATGTTGACATACCCACTTGATTCTAAACAGATGAACTCTTTAAAATGATCTTTAACATCCCCTAAGATTTGAGTTATCTAGTTTGTAAGACAATATGTTTAATTACTTGTAGTGGTCTAATTATGTTATGATATGTGGGGCATGCAGATCACAGATGGATGCCAATGGCGAAAATACGGACAGAAGATGGCAAAAGGGAACCCGTGCCCACGAGCATACTACCGTTGCACGATGGCTGCAGGGTGCCCAGTTCGAAAGCAAGTTCAAAGATTGGCTGATGATCAAACGATTTTAGTAACAACATATGAAGGAACTCACAACCATCCTCTCCCACCAGCAGCAGTAGCAATGGCTTCAACTACATCAGCTGCAGCTTCCATGCTACTCTCGGGTTCAACGTCTAGTACAGATGGGTTCATGAACCCAAACCTTTTGGCTCAGGCAATTCGACCCAATTCCTCAAATATTGCCACTATATCTGCATCTGCACCATTTCCAACAATTACATTAGACCTTACCCATCCTCCAAACACATCTCAAAAAGGTAATGATCAAGGTACCCACCCTACATCACACTTTTTGACACCAATGCCGTTACAAGCGTACAACCAATCAGGATTCGCGGGTCTACATTTATCTCATGACAAATTCACTAATCAACTAGTGCCTTACCAAATGGCACCACCACCACCACAATACCACCAGTCTCAACAAAATACATCATTTGCAAATTCTCTTAGTGCGGCTACTGCTGCCATCACTAATGATCCTAACTTCACGGCAGCCTTAGCAGCCGCCATAACATCAATCATGAGCAGCAAGACTAGCAACCCTTCACATGACCAATAATTTCAATATGAGCGAAATCGGGTGAATTGAAGCTGTTGTTACAATTCTTTTGTTCTTTTAGTCACAAGTTTTTCATATATTAATTTATATTTACTATTAGTACTTGATGTACATTATCATACCATTTATTTCATTTATATTCTTAGGAGGAGCCAAGTACAAATTTGTGATTTCATATATTTAGTTCCCAGCTGGTTACAGAAAACGTGTATTTTTGTTGTATTTTGATTATTCAAATGATAATATCATAAAGTTGACTTTTTGAGTTTGAATTTTAGGTTTTTTGTTTGAAATGTTAGAGATACGTTTCTTCTCGGCAACTTCTTGAATGGTGCTTTAAGTTTATACGACTTACGAAGCTGACTTTAGTATACATGTATTTATTTTTTATTTTAAAAATAATAATAATAATCATGTACGAGTGTATAGGTTATCATGATGGAAGTAGCTCCGCATGGTCATTGATACATTCATACCTATGTCAGATTTAGTTTTATTACTATTACTAGTAATTTGTAAAAGATAAATGGTAGATACAAGTAAAAAAATGGGTTAATTACCTAAAAACACAACATACTTTCAGTTTTGTCCTCTTTTTTTCATTGTACTTTTTAGTGTCTCAGTTTTCTCATCGAAGTTTCATTTTTGTCCTTTTTTTCCCATTGTACTTTTTAATGTCCCAATTTTTCCATTGAACTTTCAAGTTTTGTCTCTATTTCCACAATCTGTAACAAATCTATCATTTTTTACGTCATTTTTCAAATTTTATTTAAAGTTTTATATAATTAATCATTAAAAAGGTTATATTTCAAGTTTAAGTGATATTTTGTAAATAAAAATGTTTTGAATTATTAAAGGATAAAAAAAACTATAAATTCAACTTAAAAATGATATATTTGTTAATAAGGGAAAAAAAGTTCAATGGGAAAATTGGGACATTAAAAAGTACAATCGGAAAAAAATGACAAAAAATAAAAGTTCAATGGGAAAATTAGAACATTAAAAGGTACAATGGAAAAAAAGGGACAAAATTGAGAGTACGTTGTGTTTTTAGGTCATTAACCCTAAAAAAATTGTACCAAGTTTTTTGATACGGAGAAGGGAAATTAATGGATAAACGAAAAATGATTTTATTTGGTAGATTTATACACATTTATCAATTTTTTGTGAGTAAAATTAAGGGATAAACGGCATTTATCAATTCTTTGACTATGCTATACCTGACTAAAGACTTTCTATCTGTATCAAGAAAAAAATTCATGATGAATGGCGTAGACCTATTAGGGGAGGTATTGAGGAAAGTGAATGGATGGATTTATTGTTTTGAGAGATTCCACAGATAGATGGCAATGGGTAACGACGAGTATGGATGGATTTTCTATCAAAGAGGTTCGGATGCTCATAGACGACAACACCCTTGGAAATAACATGCTGGCAACTAGCTAGGTGGAATAAACTATTCCTAGAAAGATTAGTATCCACATTTGGTGAGTGTTACTTGACCGAATTCCTACTCGTGTAAATCTAGCACGAAAAGGGACTGATCTTCCATCTCTGTTGTGTCCACTTTGTTCTAGTGAGGAGGAAACTGCACAGCATATCCTTCTAGCATGTTCGAAGGTGTGTAATATTTGGAGCTTGATCTCGAAATGGTTAGACATCCCATCGTTTAAAAACCCTCTTCTATTCATGTAAGGCTTTTGTTCTTTTTTCTTCGGGTTGAGTCCTTTTCAACATGAAGAAAAAATATTTTAGATTTTTTGTTTAATAAATTGTCCAAAAAAGAAAAAGAAAAATAACAAATAACCCGCACAATGCAATGACGCAATGCAATGTAAAAGCGAATCTATAAATAATAGTGATATGGCCGCCTGGAAATGCTATGTCGTTGTTATTCTTTCCCAATATATTAGTTATGATTTCTAATTGTTGGAGAAGTTATGTTTGGTGATAGACAAAGCTAGTGAGTTAATTGTTTTTTGATAAACTATTTACAGTAACACAATTTCTAAAAATATGGATATATACATATAGGAGTTATACAAATTTGATACCGAAGTTTGTTAAAAATAGAAGATTAGGTCGTGAATAGATATAGATATAGGATGCAATATATGCACCGTTACATGACCTTCTTGAATCATATGTATCATCACAAAAACAAATGTTATTTTATCAAAATTTATCTTCACGCTTCTAGAAAGTGTGTAAAATTTTTAACAAAAAATAAGATTTTTCACGCATATATATATAAAAGAAAAGCTCATACTTGTAAGTGTGAATAAATTACAATTTTCAACACTTAAAAGTGTGGAAAAAAATTTGTAACACGTGATTTCCCACGTGAAAGGAATTGTGGATAGACTGGATAGCTGTAAGTTTTCTACAATTTTAAGTATAAATTTTTTTTTCTCACACTTACATACGTGAAGATTATAGTGATTTTCACACTTATAAATGTAAATAATTTTACATATTAAAAAAAACGTGGATAAATAATATACGGAGTATTTGTTGTAGTGTATATATAATTTGCCTAGATACTTAATTATCTGCTCGTGTGTGTTCGTGTCGCAATTCATTGACGAGACAAAGCTGATTTTTTCCTTTTCATTGAACACTCAAAATAATAACTACTCCCATTTTAATTACCTCCTCCTGTATTGTCTCTTCTCGTTATAATTAATTTACTTTTATTTCTAAACTTAAGAATTAATGCAACGTACGTAAATAATGAGTTAATCTCAAACTAATTAAGTTAGGTACGTAACCTCAAATTGCTTTTATAATAACTTTTTGACTTGTTTAATATTTACCAGAATATCTAGTAACGAACCTTTATATGTACGTATTCGATTATTAGTGATGGGTTGTGCCCACAAGGTCCACATTCCACAATATATGCATGCATGGCATGAAATTTCGTGGTATTTAATTTCTTTCTTTTATTTTTATTTTTCTAGTAATTTATAAGTACGTTTATACAAATAATACATGCTACAAAACTAATGTTCCATTCTCTCCGATTCTATCTAAATCTAAATTTAAGATTAAAAGCAAAGGATATATATGATCCGATCCCTTACAAAGTTACAATTCCAAATCAATATTTGGTCGACGTCTATACGTACCTATGACGATTTCATTGGTTAGAATTGATGTGGGGCATGATTAATTTTAGTGGAGTAAAGTTACCTACACTTTATACCACTAATCTTTAATTAACATATATAAAAGAGGCAATCAATTTGTAAAAGACTTTAAAGGAAATAAGAACTTTAACAAAGGCTTAAGATCTATTTGCATGTTCAACTTTTAATTCTTTTCGAAAAATTCGATTTTATTTAAAGGCATAAGCATTAACATATCTTAATCTAAGCTTTGGTTGCATAATGTCACATACATAAAAAATTTGCAAATTAAATACAGATCGAGTTAGTCTAATTAACATCCAGAGCTGAGGCAAATCTAATACTGAGTATGGGACAAGGGTTTAATAATACTTTACATATATACTTTACATTTTTCTTTTCTTAATCTTATCATCAAGGTGCTAGACCTCTAACACCTATCTTACCACTTTAGCCTCATAACTAAGTGTTAATTTACAACACCTAACTTTATCATAAGTGTTCCATAAGCTAACTTTATAATCACATGAAATTGGGCATCTAAATCATTTGTATTATCATAGCTTTCCTCAATCATCAATAATCTCATCTCATATATCAATTCATATACATACATAAGCTTTCAAATACTCAATTTCACACGAGCATGAATTGTTTACTAAATTAACATGAACTATCAATTCAAATACATAAATAAGCTTTCAAATACCCAATTTCACATGAGCATGAATTGTTTACTAAATTAACATGAACTAAGCATAGTATATAGCTCATAAACATGGATGGAACACAAATTAACTAACTTTCATGATATTTCTCCTATCTAGGGTTTATAGAACTTCATTTAAACATCAAATTAAACCCACTTAAAGATCATACTTACATTGTGGATGATTCATTTGATGATCGCAAGCTTCAATCACTTAAACCCTAGATTAATTTCTGATTTCTTGTTGTTCTTGAGCTGGCTTTCACGACACACCCACACCCTCACAATTAATTTCTGTGTACAGGAACTAGTTAGAAGATGTAGGAATTTTATTTCACTTAGTTTACATTTCATCCCCCTCCACTTTGCTTATTTTCACATTTACTCCCTCTAACATTCTTTCTTTTACTTGGTTAGTCTCATTAACCAATTTCTAACAATCTTGTTACCATAAACATTTTACATATTTAACATGTTAAATACATATATAACTGAAACATAAACATATATAATATCATTTAAACTTACGTATTTTAAGAGCGTTACACATTACATCAAAATTCTAATGTGTTATTTGAGCCTTTTTAGTTAAATTACCTTATTTATTTTGAGTACAAAACTCGATTAACTTATTCTTTGTAATATTAATTCAATTACATTATTCTCTACTCTACATAATATGATGACTAAAATAAATAAAATATAATTTTCAAATAAATTCTACTCCCTCCGTCCCAAAATAAGTGTCATGTGTTGACTTTTAAATATTTCTTTTTCAACTTTAACCTTAAATATATTTTTTTGTGTTGTGTAATATTGATGCCAATATATGAATGAAGTTGAGTTTTACATGTATTTCTATCGGTATAATTTTCATAAAATATTATTTAACAAAAACAAAGATATTTAAGGTCAAGGATGAAAAAGAAAAACATTAAAAACTGTAACATGACACTTATTTTGAGATATGCAGAATAATATTAAATACATTGATTTAAAGAAAAATGTCATGTAATTGAAACATACTAAATTCAATAAAGAAGAATGACAATTAAATTAATTATTGTTTGTAAAGTTATATTAACTTGAAAGTATTAGTAGTTTAGGGAATAATATGTAAATGTTATAAGTCTTTTGTTGCATAAATTTAATTAATACATATATTAAAAAGCGAAGATGATTCAATTCATATTTATTGCAATTATATTTCAAACAGATTATTTTTATATTAAATTTGATGTAGTATTTAGTGTATATGTCAGAGATTTCCTAAGATGTCATGTTTGGTCTATCTCATCTCATATATGCAGATGATGTCCTATTTATGGGTGAATGATCAGAGGAAAATTTGGTTGATGTAATGAAGGCTCTTTCTTGTATTTATTTGGTTTCGGGCTTAAAAATAAATTTGCAAAAATCCAAAATTTATGGCATTGGGGTTCGGGGAACGGATATTGATCATTTTGCTCGATTGGCTCGATGTGGTAGAGATCCTTTTCCATTCACTTATTTAGCCATTCCGATTGGTGCGAACATGTTTAAAATTGAATCATGAAAATCGGTAATTGATAAGTTTTCAAAAAGATTATCGAAGTGGAAGGCTAACCTTCTTTCTATTGGTGACCACTCCATCCTTGTGTCATCGGTTTTGGGCTCATTGGGTACCTATTACATGTCGATGTTTCGTATGCCGGTTATGGTCAAAAAGAAGTTGGAATCCCTACGAGCTAATTTTTTTTGGGGTGGTAACAAAGAAGCAAAAAAGATGCATTGGGTCAAATGGAATAATGTTATTGCTAGTAAACATTGTGGTGGGATTGGGATTGGTTCTTTTGATGCTCAAAACAAGGGCCCTTTACTTAAATGGAGATGGCGATATGTGAACTCTCTGGATTCTTTATGGGTAAAAGTCTTGAATAACCTTCAGAAAAATAAACCAAATGGACATTATTCCTTTACACGCGACTTCCATAAGGGTGGGTAATGGAAAAAAGACGTCCTTTTGGCGTGATGTTTGGCTTGGATCGACGACACTTCAGGATCGTTATCCTAGATTATATAAGTTGGATCAATCGAAAAGATGCATGATATCAGACCGGTGGAAACAAGGGCATTTTCATGATGAATGGCGTAGACCTATTAGGGGAGGTATTGAGGAAAGTGAATGGATGGATTTATTGGGTAACCTCAGCGATATTGTTTTGGGAGATTCCCCAGATAGATGGCAATGGGTAACGACGAGTATGGATTTTGACAACTCTCCAAATTAGGTAATAATTAAACCTAATTATATGCATTCTTAGGCTAATTTCCTGGTTAATTTTGAAACAGAAGTTTTGGATGCGAAATAAGTCTAGCAAGCCCAAAATAATAATACGAGAAGCATTACAAAATTTGTAATTTATTTAATTACATATAAAATACTTAAAGGTTAGCGAAACACGCGTCAGAAAAATATCTCAGAAATGTTCCCAAAATCATTTCGAAGTATTATTTAACTAAAATAATATGTGGGAAAAATTTTAAAACGAAATAATATTTTGTTTTAAATATATATTGAGCACGCAGAACATTTATAAGGTACAAATCATACAACAGTCAAAAATACTGAAAATATCACTATTCTAGTTTTAGATTATGAACCTGGAGAACATCTACAAAATAAAAATATAAAATATTAAATTTTATATTGCAATAATTATACCCGTACTCGAAATTAACGAGTTAAAAATCCTCACCAAACTACACAAAATAAATATCTGCTCGACACTTTCAACACCTCACCATGCCTCCTGTTTGACCTTTTGAACTCTCATATTTTTATATACTTAAACACTCGATGGTCACAGCCACTCTCAACAAACCCCAATTATTTGAGTCACCACTGTTATTCCTCTCCCCTGGTTTCAAACAATGTTAGCAGCAGCAGTTGTAGATTGAGAAGCAACAAACAACAACTAATAATCACCCTCACTATTTATCATCACCTTCATCGAGCACCACCTCGGCACCACCACCCTTACTCTCGGGTTTCACCACCTCATCTTTGCTCGGTCTCATTTCGAACAAGAAACAGCAGCAGCAGAACAAACAGCATCATCATCATCGTGTGTCGTCTTTATCCTCACCACCTTCTCGACACCCTCACTTCCGGTTTGCACCTCCATCGTGAGCACCACCCTCCCTATCCCTTTAAGTTATTTTGAGTTTATTATGCATTTATCATCATGTACTGGTGTTATATACGTACTGATTATGCCCGAGAATTAAAAGATCAAACCTGGTTTGGAGTGATTTCCGGTCGAGCTGGTGTGTAAATCATGCACATTTTATGAGCTTACAAAACATACATATATATATTGATACTTTGTAAAACTTAAACAAAGCTAGGCGTTAGCCTACTGGTTGAGTCGTTTTATTGGAAGCGAGAGGTCACAGGATCGATCCCTGTGACCTGCTTTTATTTCATTTCATTTTTGACCTGTTAGCTTCTTATTAATACATATATAGATATACTTGGTGAAATATAAACTTTTATTTCATTTCATTTTTGACATGTTAGCTTCTTATTAATACATATATAGATATACTTGGTGAAATATAAACAACAGAAAGCACTTAGCCCAGTGGATGGGGCGTGTGATTGGCAACAGGAGGTCACATGTTCGAAACATGTGACCCTGTTTTGATTTCCATTTTTGATTTTAGACTAACTAATATGTACATATATATTTAAACCTAGCAAATTATCAACTATTTTAGGCAATAGCCTAGTGGTAAATGATGGGTGTTAAGTATTAAAAGGTCATAGGTTCAATCCCTATGATCTATTATCTTTATATATATATATATATATATATATATATATATATATATATATATATATATATATATATATATATATATATATATATATATATTTATATATTTGGATATACATACGCATAACGAATGACTACTCGAGGGATACAAATGTTCTAAATTCAAGAAACACCAACGAATGATACATAATTCAACTACAACGATCTTTCAAAACAATTAAATCATTTGCATGATTTGACAAGCCGTCAAATACTCATATTAATATATCTCTTACGTTTAGGACGTTAGAGGATTACGGATTGGATATTACTTGCGATTAGGAAAGCTAGCACCCACAGGTGAGTTCACAACCCCTTTTCACTGTTTTAAATGCTTTAAAACTTGGGGTGAAAAACATAGAACTTGATTTGCTATAACATGCAATATCTGTCTATAATTGCTTTTGTGCTTATATCCTACTGATTGTATGAATGATTTCGTACCATGGTTGCGAACTATCTGTGAGTACTTGTACGCCTATGTACGATATTATCTTCCTACAAACTATTGTGAACGACCTTGTTTGACTTATTTGTCAACTCTTTTACTAAATGAATATGGTTAAACAAACCATTCTTACAAAAACCTGTGAATTCACTCAACATTATTGTTGACCTTTTACTATATTTTTCAGGTAATTCACAGCACAAGTAAGAACGCATACTAACGGAGTTAGGCGACCCACGACAAATTAGGATGCCACAATCAAGACTTATTTTGTAAAATTTATACTAATTCTATGACTATGACGGGATGTAGCTTTTTGTAACAAACTACTCACTCAAATGGCATCTTAATTTACTGTTCAACAATAATCATATGCTCTGATCTACATGAGTGTCAAATGTTGACGTCAGCACTCCCGCTTACTCTAATGCTTCCACTAATCACGCGATGACCGCGTTGACTGAATTTGGGGGTGTGACATGGATGGATTTTCTGTCAAAGAGGTTCGGATGCTCATAGACGACAACACCGTTGGAAATAACATGCTGGTAACTAGGTGGAACAAAACTATTCCTGAAAAGATTAATATCCATGTTTGGCGAGTATTACTTGACAGAATTCCTACTCGTATAAATCTAGTACGAAAAGGGATTGATCTTCCATCCATGCTGTGTTCACTTTGCTCTAGTGAGGAGGAAACTTCAAAGCATATCCTTATAGCATGTTCGAAGGTGTATAATATTTGGAGCTTGATTTCAAAATGGTTAGACATCCCATCGTTTGCGCAGGTTAGTTTGGAAGGCATTTTTCATAAGATTGATGATATGTAGGTTACAATGGTCAAGAAAACTTTCATCGAGAGTATTGTTTGTTGTACTTTGTGGACTCTTTGGAAGTACCGAAATTAAAATGTTTTCTCTTCTGGTCAGAACCGTATAGATTTTTTATTTGATTTCATTGTATCGCAATCATATTTATAGATATCGAGTAGGTGTAGAAAAAATAGCATTTCGTGAGACGAGTGGTTTAAAAACCCTCTTATGAGTTATTTGTATTTTTTTCTCCAGGTTGAGCCCTTGTCAACCGGTAGAAGAAAAAAAATTAGTTTTTGTTTACAAAATTGCTGTTAAAAAAATATTTATCCTTAAAAAGTTTAAAAAGAAAAATGTATATCTATTTGCCTGTCTACAATCTTTTCTTCTTTGTTATATACTAATTGACTATCCTCTTAGCCATGTGGAAGCGTTTTACAAACTACATTATGTGGAATGATTTTGTGAATTCTTAAATGTAAGATATGCCATGTATAAGATTGTTCAATAAAAGATTAATATTATAATTAAATAAATATGACTTTTCATATGTAACCAACAATAAATTATACTAATGCATTTGTTAGAGTATTAATATCTTTCAATCAATTTATATATATTTTGTCACACCATTTTACTTC
This sequence comes from Pseudognaphalium luteoalbum, assembly GCA_963422505.1. Taxonomy (NCBI): domain Eukaryota; kingdom Viridiplantae; phylum Streptophyta; class Magnoliopsida; order Asterales; family Asteraceae; genus Pseudognaphalium; species Pseudognaphalium luteoalbum. The sequence continues at coordinate 30,411,022 of OY730192.1, forward strand.
TTCAATGTTCCATCTGATGGTAACTTCGGAATTGTAAACATGCGTTTATAAAAATATTCGGTCACTCTATAAGTAGTTAATATTTTCTTATTAATTAGTTTATCTCATATTTATATTGATAAAATGATGTGGTACGATTGAACTTTGTAGAATATGTTACGCTAGTAATTAGTTATTAATAAAATCAAGACCTTTAATATAGTTCAAGGTAAAATTATATTATATGTTACTTATAAATAATAAAAGATAAAAATACGTTATATGTTACTTATAGATTATAGAAGATACAACATCTCATGCAATAGAACTAACATTATTGTATTAAAATTTGTCTACATCTACATGTTCTATTATTTGTAAAAATTAAAAAAACATATACATTGAATGAGTTATCCAATAACTTAATGTAAAAATATAGCTAAAAAATGTTAGTATCAAAGTTTTAATGTATCTCATTTTTAAAATATAACAAAAGTGTATTACTATGATTTATCAAGTTCAACTAATATAGTTCAGAGTTAAGTGTATTGTTGGTCCATGTAGTTTATATATATATTGCACCCTGAGTCCTTATAGTTTATTTTTTGCTTGGTACTTCAAAAATGCAAAATGTGTTGAGCGTTCAGCCCCTCCTTCAAAGAGATTGACCAAAATATCTTATTCATCTTTTTCTTTAGTTTAATTAATTTCTAAATGTTTAAGGTATTTTGATCAATCTACTTGAAAATTAAAAGAGATTCAATGCACAACAATTTTTGCTTATTTGAACAGCCAATTAAAACATAGTAAAGGTACTCCTGCAATTGTGTAAATCAGGGGTATTTAATATTTGGTTTGAAACTGTTTAATCTAAAAATCGAACCGAATTAAAACCGAAAAAACCGAACTGAATTCAAATTTGGTGTCTGGTTCGGTTTTGATTTTTGAATTCGATTTTCGGTTCGATTTTCGGTTTTGAATTTTTGAATTCGATTTAACCGAAAGCGAATTCAAAACCGAATTCAAGTTAATAACATATTTAATTATTAATATGTGTAGCGTATGTGTGATATTTAGAATTTCTAAACAAGTATATTTAAATTTAAACCTTAAATTAACTTCACGTCTTTCATTTTCAACTCTAGTAAAACTCTAATACACGAAAAATTACGAGTCGAAACCGATTAACTTAAAAAAAATAAAAAATTGAAATTTTCGGTTTTAACCGAAACCGAACTGATTTCGAATTCGGTTTTCGGTTCAGTTTCGGTTCGGTTTCCAAATGTGAATTTGGTTTTCAGTTTTGCTCAAAAAAATTTTAAAACCGAACAAACCGAACCGAATACACCGAGGAAACCGAAAACCGAACCGACGAACACCCCTAGTGTAAACTAGATCGATCAACTATATTTTAATTTTAACACATATAAAATCATAGCTATCATAATTTACGAAGTCGTCCATCGTAATTTACACTATTTATATATAACTTACCTCCATCCTTGTTAATATTTATCTTTAATAAATGTCAAAACTTAAACTTTTTAGTAATATCTTAAATTATATATAAAAAATATAGTTATAACATCATCAATTTAAATCAAACTTAATTAATCAATTAAGTCCCTCTTTTTTTAGTTAAATTAAAATTAAGACCTTTATTCTAATTAAACAATCAACACCCGTGTGTATACACGGGTTTGCTATATATATATATATATATATATATATATATAAATGGGTTTGTAACATCCTCTCCAGTAGCCTGGTAATTTTCTAATTTTAAATTGATTAATTAATTGTTTTAGAAATTATTTAATATTATTGTTTAATTGTGAAACTTATATAAATAAGTCCCAGAACTTATTGTGAATAGTAAATTGTTACTTGTTTTAATTTACTATAGTTGACAGTATCATAAAGTAATATTTCTCGCGAAAGATTTCTAGGTTCCAGACAATAGAATTAGAACGGGTATAAAATACCCATTTATTGAAGTCGGTTTAAAAGAGGCCGACCACCTCTTTAGGTTGTTTCTTCAACCTCAGCTCCTCAATTTCATATGCCCTAAATCAAATTTTAAACAAAATTAAAGGTCGTGAATTGGATTGATTCAAAGTGTCTTGTGGCTTGATATCATCATCATCAGATTGATTTCATCATCTTCCTCATAGGACTCCCAAATAGTAAGTTGAAATCAAATTGTGTATAGTTGATTTGAATCAAATTTGTGCTAATTGATGTATATTAAGTTAATTAGTTGTACTATGAAGTTTAGTAGGTGTTAAAATGCTTTCCTTATTGATTTGGTATATGCAAGTGTATAAATTTTGGTTATATTGCGAGCTGAATTATGTAGAAACATAGTTGCAGGTTTTCTGGGTTTTACCCTTTAGCTGATCGGCTGAGATTAATGAGCCGTCCGGGTATGTGTATTGTAGCCGAACGGCTTCTTTTAGCCGAACTGCTAAGGTAGACCAAAATGACCACAGAACTTGACCTGAGGAGAAATGTAAACGTTAGTCGAGCGGGTGTAAAGGTTTAGCCGATCGGCTATGATCAGCCAGCCGATCGGGTATGGGCTAAAACATGATCAAATCAGTTTGTTTTATATGTTCTTTTGCCATATCTAGTTAATTTAGTTGTGATACTTAAATGCTATGTATAATACCATATAATTCAAAGACAATGAACTTTCAGAAAATGAAATAATCACTTATGCAATATGTTCGTTTACACAAGTATTATTCATTGATAACAAGTTATTAACTTGGGTGTTTTATGAAATTTCAGATACTTCAAAGACTCAGTGACTAGAAACTGAGTGTGGATTCTACAGAGGTATTGGTGAGTGGATTTAGAACTCACCCTTCGATTTAGTTGTAACTTTTTGGTTGCAACAAATATACGTAGATTGATTATACGAATGTTAATCGGTGTTATTGATTATGAATCTACGTGATATGTGAATCTATGTGTATCAGATTATTGAGGTCAACGTGTAGTTGAACTTTTTAGTTATTATGTGAATTACACAAGTTTTGATTCATTCGTTGTGTTTGAGACTTGTGTATGAGTTTAATAATCAATAGTTATCGGTCTATTCTGTATTGGCCATATAGATTGACGTTAAGTGTTCTTTGGGAATCCCCGGGTATTATGATAACCCAAGAGCCACCGATCCTCATTGAAAAAGAATGTGTTTACTGCTATTTGTTGTAAACAGATTGTTATGCTAAGTTGAATTGTGTGTGATAAATTCATTCACTTAGCTTCGTGTTAATCCCTCATCCTACTTCCTGCAGGTTTTTGATATATATGTGGGTGTCAGGAAAGGATGCTTTAGCAGGGAATGTCTGACAGATTATGACTCTGATATGGTTTTGCTATAAACCTGGTTTTGTAATATATAATACCCCGACATATGTAGTTTTTGAACAGTTCTAAGTTGGTATGTTTTGAATATGTAACTGTGTATGTACATTATCTTAATGTACAGTATATAAATATGTTTTAAATTCATACGCTTCCGAGTAAAATAATATAATATCGTTGTCCTAAAAGAGGGGTGTTACAGGGTTAATGTACAAATCCGTTACTGTACTTTGCGAAGAAGTTCATGTAGGTTACTAAACTTTTAAAATATGCAATTGGGTTACTGTACTTGTAAAAAAGTGTCATCCCGCCTATTTTGCTTAATTTTGGCTACAAGTTTAGTGACTCAATTGCATATTGTTACGTATATTTTTGTAAGTACAGTAACCTAATTGTACATTGTTTAAAGTTTGGTAACCTAATTGAACATTTTACAAGTACAGTACCCCAATTGTACACTTTTAAAGCTTAGTAACCTAGATGAATATTTCCGCAAAGTACAGTAACCTATATATATATATATATATATATACCTATATAAATAATAGAGGATAACCTCTTTCCTATGTGTCATATTTATTCTTTTGACAACTAAGCAAAAATCCTAGGTGTCATCACCTTAGCTTCCTAAAAAATCATATGTGTCATTCAAATTGAAAAAAATTCTAAACCCACCTTTTTTTTAGTTATTAAACTCTTAAAAAAAATTATAACACGTAGATTCCAACAAATAAATTCAATAAAATATAATTTCAACCTATTAATTAATTAAATAATAGACGTTTTTGTTTCATTTGATATCTATTCCTAATATATATTTCTATATAATTAATAATTGAGTTTTGCTAACGTGTGCCCCTGTGGCACACGTAAAGGTGCATTTGATAAAGTTGTAATTTCCTTAATTAACATAATTTGTAATTAATATATGCATAAAAAAAGAAATAATTAGATTGAATTAATGAGTATTAAAAGTAAATATTAATATTTAAGGAAATTTCGACTTCATTAAATGCACCCTAACGTGTGCCACGGGGGCACACGTTAACAAATCTCTTAATAATTCTTCAAAAATTAAAGATTTATATGCATTCCGATCTTATTACTCTCTACATGTTTTCATGATAAATTTTATTAGTTTAATGAACAAGTAACGGAGAGCAGCTCATCAGTAGGTGATCATGAAGAAAAAAATTCATTGTCTACTCTTTGCTTTCTAGATGATTAGTTTATCTTCTAACTAAATATTTTTTATA